>CM055121.1:901394768-901994768 GCA_029206835.1 Rana muscosa | reverse complement strand
TCATCCCAAGCTGTGGTACTCCTACAAACTGCAACTTCTGGAAGAGCAGCTTGAAGCCAGGGAATCACCTTCTGCTCTTCCCTGTAGCCTTCCCTCCACGCTTCTCTGCAATGTTCCTTCCACGGCCCCGTCCACGCACCCTTGCAGGCTGTGCCACTGTCAGTGGTAATGTGGCAGGAGGAGGAGGAGAAGGAGGAGAAGGATGGGCCAGATGGCAGAGATGAGTGGCCTCTGTCAGCTGCCCCCTCCCCCCGTGTGAATGGCCGTGTATATAAGATGCTCACAGAGGGCACGTTGTCCCGCCTCCATTTGGAACAACTTATCGGCCAGGTAGGCACTAAAGCCCTCAACAGGTTTGAGGGGGGCCCTCATGATGGCAGCAGCATCACGTATCATCTGAAGTGACTCCTCCTCCACCGGTGTCATCCGCCAATGTTTTTTCGGTCTGACTTGGAGGGGAGCCACTTGTGACTGTGTGCTGCCACTAGGCCTGGGGACCTGCTGCGTGCCACTTGGCCCTGCCTCCTCCTGGCTGCCACTCACCCCTGCCTCCTCCTGCCTGCCATATTCCTGCGCCTCTTCCTCCTGGCTGACCTCATCCTGTGTAGAAAAAAGGGACATAGTTTGATATTTTGTTGAATCAATCACACACAATTTTTATCTTATGACTGTTGCAATTTGAATGTTCAATAAATTGAAAGACTTTCATTCTGACCCCGTTTTTTTTAGATACTGTACCAATAATTTCTGGCCACTTTTTAAAAAAATATATATATATATTTTTTTAAAACCTTTTTTTTTTTTGGGTTAATTTTTTCATGAGTGAAGAATAAATCTAGTTCACAATAGTACATTGAGGCCAATAAATATGTTTGAAAATACTATACCTGGCTGAAGATGCCCAGATCCGGCTCTTCAAGCTCAGGTGGCTCCTCCTCCCCCTCTGCAGGGGTGGAGGGAAGGGTGGAAGGAACGCTGGAGGGAAGGGTGGAAGGAACGCTGGAGGGAAGGCTGGAAAGTGATTCCCTGGCCTCAATCTTGTCTTCCAGATATTGCAGATGCTTTGTCTGCTGCTGCTCCTGATCTCATAGAAGCGCGGACTGCTGTGTAGCTTTTTTTGTAAGCATTCCGCATGTTGTTTATCTTATTGTTCATCATAGTGTAGTCAGCCTCTGGGACCCAGGTCTTCATACATTCCGCTAATTGGTTAATTGTTGCCCGACGTACACCACTCTTGTGGTAAGAAGGATGTTGGAGCTCCCACAGGTTGCGCAATTCTTTGTATTTCTCAATGAATAACAACATAATGTCGGGCTCCCTTAGTTTATGCATACTTATTTCTGCAAGATAAAACACAAGAAAAAAACAGTAGAGGTCAGCTTCAATTGTCATAATCTTATCCCAATATAGGCCTTTACAATCAGGAACCATTATAGGCCACTGCAGGCCCAAGTTTCATTCTTACCTTATTTGCTTTTTTCGTCACTTCCGGTCGTTCTTACTCCGCGCAACCATAACCTCGTTTCCCATTTATATACCCTGCGCATGCGTGTAACTCCGCCCGCGTCGCCCACCCATGACGTTCTTTTTCTGCATTTCCCTGCCCCTTCTCGTTCGGCGCACAGTGGGAGGCGACGACATGTCGGTGACACAGGTGCGTGCTTTATTAGTAAGTACTGATGAGGAAAGCCTGGAGGCGGGAACGTCCCGATCCAGGAATAAAACATACAAGGCGACTAATATGTCATTTGCTGAGATGGTGGAGATGGTGGACATCCTGCGGAGGAAGGATTACGATGGGAAGCATGGGCCATACGACACCCCTAATCTCCGGAAGTTTCAAATACTGGACAAAGTGGCGAGGAGTCTCTATTAGAAATTTGGGGTCAGGAGATCCAAGGAGCAGCTCCGTAAAAGGTGGTCTGACCTGAAGCTGAGTGAGCCGGAGCAGTATAGGAAGCTTAAAAAAAGCCTGGAAAAAAGTAAGTTTATTTCCTGTGTTATTTCAAATTGTAATATTTATTCTTGCATGTTTTGCTACATGTGCTTGGATTGTCTGGTTTCACATTGTAAAATGTCAACTTTTATGTTAAGTTGAGTGTCCACTTCTTTGGTAATGTTTCGTAGTAAACAACGATCGTCTTCAAAAGAACATGTTTTGCACATATACATGTAAACCACATGTGGTCATGCATATTTTAATGAAAACAACGTTAATAAACATTGTGGGCTAGATGATGTGTTGTAATTAAATAGAATGTGAAATGATGAACTGGATTCTGGGTAAAGGAGAGGACACTCAAGCAGCTGGTTACACAGCTTTTAACTCAGGAGCACTATAGTGTGGGCCACCTGAACAACCTTTTTAGGGTGTCACACACAGGTGCTCCAGTGGATACCTCCATGTGTGTTATTTTGGTGCAAAAATAAAAGTATTCCTGCTTTGTTGAATTCACAAAATCTCATGTGTTCATCTTGGAACTCAGCCAAAACTAACAATTGGACCCCACTTCCAAGCAATGTTTACAATTTATGCCCTCAAATCTCTGTATGCTAAAGGACACCTTTTGTTTGTTTCATTCTCATAGGGGAGAGGAGACTGGGAGGACACCAATGTGAGGAGCCTAGGAAGCACAGACCACATAAAGAAAACCAAGATCCAAAAGCACCCCAAGATCAGCATGTGGAGGAAGCGGAGGTGGAGGAAGCGGAGGTGGAGGAAGGAGAGGTGGAGGAAGGAGAGGTGGAGCTTATCACCACAACAGGTCAGTGTCTGTCACCACAACTTCAAGGTAAAAACAGATGTAGGCCTGCATATTTTCTAAATACCTTTTTAGGGGATGAACGTGTTGGTGTGTCCGAAACTCCAACTCCTCCATTCTCAAGTGCTAGTGCCAAAATACTTATTCAAGAAATAATGGAATGTAGTAGCGAAATGGCCATTATGAGGAATAGGATGAATGTGATTGAGCAAAAATATAAAAACATTATACATATTTTGGGGCGAATAGTCTGAAGCCCCCCCCCCGTTATTTTGTATTTTTTGGCAACAAACATTTGCACTTGTTTTCCCACCAGCCAAAATTTGAAGATGCACACACAGTGTGTCAGCATGTGCTATCTGCCGTCACAGGAGATCTATGTCCCTGTTTTGGGGGTGCAACCTCTTCCTCGCTACTCAAGTAGGTGAGAGGAAGGGTTTGCACCCCCAAAGCATGTCCATTGATCCCCCATGATGGCAGATAGCACATGTTGACTTTAGCCATGGGCTCACTTAGAAAAGACCCATTTGGCAACTACAAAACTGTTGTGTGCATCTTCAAATTTGGGATGGTTCAGGGGTGACATCACCCCATCTCAGGTTTCGCGTTTTCATGTTGAACTTTATAAGTTCCATTGTTTTTATATGTTTGCTATTTTGATCCATGCATGTTTATGCAAAACCAAAAGAAAGCAAAAAATATTAGTATTCTCCAAAATGTGGAGCAAAACATTTCTACATTGTATTTAGTCAAAAAATAAAAACGCACCTGTGGTGCACCGAGTAAAAAATATTTTGGACACTCAAAAATGTGTGGCTTGTTCTTTCTATGCTCAATATCAGTTCAGAAAATGCAAAATTCATGTTTTTTACTGTGGCAATTGTGGCTATTTACTACAGTCAAATACACTTTGCACTACAAGAAACTGGGAGACACATAATAAAAAAGTAAAACAGCAATAATGACAAAACATGTTTTTCAAATATATATTTTTCATTTTTTTTTTTTTAAAAGGTCAGATATGGTCTGGCATTGCGATGGCCCCCCTACCCGTGAAGTACTCAACGTATTTATCACGTACTTCACGGGCACTTTGGGGGGCCAAGCCAGTACGGGCAGTGTCCAGGCCAGTCAGAATGTTCATCTCAGATAGACCAGCCTCAGGCCCAACTGAAGATATATATGTTGCAGAGTATCGTCTCAAGAAATTGTGCAATATGCAGCAGCAGTAAATTATGTGGTTGAGTTTGTATTCCGCCATGTGGATAGCTGTCTGAAACGGCGGAACCGGCTGGCCATTATGCCGAAGGCATTCTCAACAACTGTCCGGGCTCTGGCCAGCTGGTAATTAAAAACCCTCCTCTCCGGGGTGAGGGTGCGTTGGGGAAACGGCCGCATCAGGTGTGGTCCCAGTCCAAAGGCTTCATCCGCGATAAAAACAAAGGGAAGTCCATCCACGTTGTCTGCATCTGGAGGCAGTGCCAGGCCCCCAGACTGCAGACGGTGAGTGAACTCCGTCTGAGCGAACACTCCGCCATCGGACATCCGGCCGTTCTTCCCCACATCCACATACAGGAACTCATACCGTGCCGACACCACCGCCATTAACACAAGACTATTAAAACCTTTATAGTTATAATAGAATGACCCCGAACGGGGTGGCGGCACTATGTGGACGTGCTTGCCATCAATTGCCCCTCCACAGTTGGGGAAGTCCCACTTCTGGGCAAATTGGGCAGCCACAGTCTGCCATTCCTGTGGTGTTGAAGGAAACTGTGGAGTCAAACAAAAACAATACATTAGTACTTTTGAACTTTACATTGCAAGCAGATTACACAAAGACATTCTTGGCCAACATCAGTATAACATTTATTCTTTGAGGGAGTATTTAAACACAAAAATAGAAGGCCCACTTATCAGATGACTCACCCCCGCTGATGGGACATTTGAAAATATTCTAAGGGGGGGAGGGGGTTATAGCTGATTTTATACCCCCCAAAAAAAGGCTCTACCACTCTGCTGAACTTGAATGTGAACTAAAACATTTGGACACATTTTAGGGGGGGGGGGGTTAAAAAATACTATGGCGCTGACAAAAAACATTGTTAAGAAAAAACTAGGCTAGGTGTGTTTGGGCCCAGAATAGCATGCTGCAGAGGTTAGTGAAGGGAAATAGGCATGTAGGCCAAAAAAAGAGCCATTATAAGTAAAAACATGCATGGGCAGAAAGGGGACATTCCCAGCATATTACAATCAGGGTAATTTGGGAAGGAGGAAAGAAAGACAATACATTAGCAAACATTCACAAACTAGAATGTGATGTTAAAGGAGAAAACTTACCTTCATATAGTCCTTCTGCGGGACCTGGATGATGGCAGAACACGTTTCCGGGATAATGATCCCAAGAGCCTGGGGGGAGATGCCTGTTGAGAACTTGAGGTCCTGCAAGCTTCTCCCAGTCACCAGGTATCTCAACGTGGCAATAAGCCTCTGCTCGGCAGTGATGGCCTGGCGCATCACAGTGTCCTGCCTCGTGATATAGGGGGACAGCAAATCCAACAGACTGTCAAAAACGGGGTCCGTCATCCTGAGATAATTCCTGAAATCATCAGGATTATTCTCATGGATTTCCCGCAGCAGAGACATATGAGAAAATTGGTCCCGCTGGAGCAACCAATTCTTGGTCCATGAACTCCTCCTCACCCTGTTCACGGACTGAACTCGGGTTACAGTGTTAACCGCAACACCAAGTCCATAGCCAGCACGAGCTCTACAATGAGAACGTACTTCAAACATGGTTTTAAACCGGTCGGCTGGTCAGAACGAACTCAAACCGAACGCACCGCGGAACAGCAAGGCCTGAGAAGAACGACCTGAAAAACAGTAACGAGTGGCCAAGAAGGCACTGCAAAACAGTAACGACCTGACTGCACGCACTGAATAACAAATACGAACCCACAAGCACAAACTGAACACCAGGAAACAATCTGCAAAGCACGGAGACTGAAAAGCGCAAATCGGCTCTCACCAAACTTTTACTAACACGCGGTAACACGAAATCAGCAAAAGCAGCCCAAAGGGTGGCGCCATTCGATTTCAACTTCCCCTTTATAGTGCCATCGTACGTGGTGTACGTCGCGTCGTTTTGGTGCGGTCGGTTTTTTGACTGATGGTGTGTAGGCAAGACTGATGGAAGTCAGCTTCATCGGATTTCTGACAAAACCATCGGATCAGAATCCATAGGATATCCGATCGTGTGTACGAGGCTTTACTGTCCTGCTTTTGTTTCATTACTTCATATTTGGTCAATTAAATCACCTGGGATACCCGATAACTCACAGGGGTCAAACACAAGGCCCGCGGGCCGAATCCGGCCCTCCAGGCCATTTCATGTGGCCCTTGCCCTCCTCTGGTCCTCCTCAAGACCCTTACTTTCTGCTTTTAAGCAATGCATCCAGCTTCTTCCCAGCAGCAGCATAAGGAAAGGGGGGTACACTGTGATGTAAGGGAGGGTGGGGGACTCAACTTCTGATGGTGGGGTGGCTCTTAACATATAATGTAAGGGGAGGGTTGCGCTGGACATCTAATCTTACAGATACAACCGGCCATTTTGAGGGAAATCATAATACTGATGCGGCCCTCGATGAAATTGAGTTTGACACCCCTGCGCTAACTTGTTTGCAACAAGCCAGCGAGTGGCTGGAAACTGTCTCTACCACCTCCACTAAATCAGTGACTTCTAGCTGCAGCAGTTGGAGGTTCTATTGGGCAGACAAACTGGCTTAATCTGGCCATTTATTTTTCCTGTTTGGTGACCTGCAAATAGCTTGGGTTCAGGTCAGGTTTACTATATGGATATTTTTCATTGATTTTGGAAGTTGAGGACATATGCTTTTAAAGTCATAGAATTTCTCACCAAAGTTATTCTATAATGATTTAGTTGTACTTGCTGGTTGAGTGGTGATTGCTCACACTGCTGGTAGTTGACCCTTGAATCCCTTTCATAGTGGAAATAGAATAGTCTATGCACTATTCAATTTGCAGTGTCAGCTTATGTAAGTAACCAAAAAAGAGTGGTTCAGAATTATGAAAACTGGGGAAGAAGTTTAGCTGATGTCTGTGAAAAACAATTCAAGTGCTGTCAAAATATTTTTGATTGATCACTATTATTTCAGATTCATTTACACTATTTTCTATTAATTAGTCTCAATGTCCCCTTTTCTGTAAAGCTTCTGGCATCCGTAGCATTTTGTATTGAGTTTTGACATACAGTATCTCACAAAAATGAGTAGACCCCTCACATTTTTTTCATGTGACGACACTGAAGAAATTACACTTTTTTACAATATAAAGTAGTGAGTGTACAGCTTGTATAACAGTGTAAATTTGCTGTCCCCTCAAAATACCTCAACATACAGGCATTAATGAAAAGAGAAAATTACCGCTCAGATGTACCTGATTGATTTTTCCGCTTCTATCCCAAGCCACGGGTGCAGGCAATGCATATAATAATGCGAAAAATGGAAGGAAACTATTGGACAGCCGCACTCCAAAAACAATTCCTTTATTGGAAAATCACGGAAATCCAAACCACAGCAAAGAATAAGAGCAGACAAGCTGACGCGTTTCGCACCGTAATTTCAGTGCTTACTCATAGCTAGTTTACATAACAAATGCACACCAAATTTATACTTTCAAGCACATAATCATTAGGAAGTTAATTGAAAACAGGGTCAGTTAATTATCTAATTAGATGATTGGAGCAACTAATAGGTGTTCCCTGTGTGTGTGACTCCAAGAAAACTGTGTTCGAGATGGACAATCTCATATTAAACACCTGTGTTATACATAAGTGATGAATATGTGAAACATATGTGCTAAAATAAGGAAACAAAAAACCTTTTCTTCACAATAAACACCAATATATATATATACCAAAAATCTCATATTAAAGTGCTTCGCTATTTGTTTTGCAAAAAGATATATATATATATATACATGTACATATAGACACATATTACTTGTGATGCATAAATATATAAATGAACTAAAGCACAAAAATCACAAAAATTATTATATATAGTGAATATATAAAAAATCATTATTATTTTCCGTTTTTTAGTTATCTATGTAGCACTGTGTATAAGGTGAAATGACGGATAAAGGTGATGAGGTGATAAAGTGTAAATATGTATAGTGAAAGAATAGATAAATACGTAAAAATAATTAGGAAGAAGAAAAAGTAAAGAATAAAAGAACAGTGAATGACAGCATCATGAAAGTGAAAATAAACATATGAAGTCTCAAAACAAATTAGTACAGAAACCATAGTGAATATAGAAAATCCATATGCATTATTTCTATGTTTTTATCTGTACTAATTTATTTTCTATGTTCCAATCACCATGTTTGTGTTCTCACCTATTAGATATATTCAAATATTTTGTCTAACTCAGATGTGTGTATTATTACATGTTTAAAGGTATTAAGCAGCTATTAAGTATCTTATAAGCATGGTTCATTGTCACATACATAAACAAACTGATTGCCTGTAGTTGTAAAGCTGTGTTGTATCCATTAATCTCTTATTAGATATATATCTATAAATGGCAAGGCATATTATTTTTTGTTTATCTTAAAAAGACAGCTAGACCTAGCTAAAGTGCTTGTTTCTAAAAAACACAGTGGGCCTATGTAAACAAAAGGCGAACCGTGTATATATGCGTGTGGGGATTTATAGGTGCCAATAGATAATGAAAAGCATTACGCTTAGTGAAAAAATGTTAGTAAAACAAATCACTCAGCCCATATATTGTTTTTATGGAATGATGTATATGTTAACACCAGACCCCAAAACGCATATTGAACCCCAAAAAAAGGGGGAAAAGAAACAAGAAAAGAAAAGAAAAGCAAAAACACCATAAAAAAAAATGTAATAAAATGTAATAAAATGTAATAAAATAATACTATTCATTTCCCCTATTACTTTACACTACCTCTAAGATGTCTATGGGGGTGTAGGGGTGTGCAACTATTATATCATCAAATTCCTGTCGAGAATAAATTTGTAAAAGAACGATTTTTATAAAAAGATTTTCTATGTATATAATCGACTGAAAGGAATGGGGATATATAATGGCATGAACTATGTGGAACTCTTACTGCATATGAAGGAGATTATATTGCATAGAAAAAGCAATGTGTATATACCCTTCGGGAACCCTCAAGGATGAAAAGATGGTAAGAATAAAGAAAAAGAAAAGTGGAAATATGAGATGGAAGCAATATCCTCTAGAGATATGTATGTGATGTGGGCATTACGTAAAATGTAGCCGATACCCATCTATATACACATGATCCCATGTAGTTACTGACGGCCAAATTCTCGTCCGTGGATCCATTGACCCATGGAAAATGATGAAACCTTGTAGGGCATACATGTTGCCATTGTGTATGGAAAAATGTATGTCACAGGCCAAAAGGTTAGGGAAAAGTAGAAGAACAACTGGAAAATCAGATGGAACTCAAAACACAAACATGTCGAAACTAAGGATGGGTGATGGAACCGGCTCAGGATGCAGGCAGAGCGCGGGGCTAGGGCCGTGTGTGTTAACATGTATAGATGACTAAAGTATGAAATGTAAATGACTGAAAAATGTGGATCAAAAAGATCCCCAAATCAGTCGTAGTAGTGGGATACATCCCACTCAAAGTTAAGGCCCAGGGGTATTCTCGTGTGTAGAGAAAAGATCCAAAAAACCTTGCGCCTGCACAGCATCCTGAACCTGTCCCCACCTCTGATGGGAACCTTCACATTTTCAATGCCCTGTATAAATAGTTGGGACGTATCTTTATCATGTGCAATGTTCCAGTGTTGGGCCACATTCGTTTTTTTATTTATTTCTATATCATATAGATGGTCCCGCAAACGATCTCTTAGTCTGCGGATGGTCCGCCCAACATACTGTACACCGCACGCTTCACAGGATATCACATATACAACGTATTTCGTGTTACAGTTTATAAACTGTTTAATATCAAAACTTCTTCCATTTGTATATGATTTCAACTGATCTCCTCTTTTGACAAAGCGGCAGTAATCACAACTTTTGACCCCACATCTGAATGTACCTCTGAAAGTCAACCAATTATGGCCCATTTTTTTACTTGTGAACAAACTGGGGGAGAGAGACCCCCCCAGAGTCGGTGCCCGCCTAGAGACCAACTTTATCCCTTCGGACAGAATCTTACTATATGCGGCATCGTTAAACAAAATTGGCAAATATTTTGTAATGGTGTTTTTAATTTTAGTAAATTCAGAACTGAAGGGTGTGGAAAAAACCGGTGCTTTGTCAAAAGTCCCACGTGTCAACCTCTTCTCCTTATTTGAGGGGGAATTTGAAAGCAAGCTTTCTCTTGGTATTGTTCTAGCAGTGTGTAATGCTTTATTAATTATACTAAGAGGGTAACCCCTATGTTGAAAGCGGCAGGCCATCTGTTCAGCTTCTTTGTTGAAGCTCTCAGGTTCGCTACATATACGCTTGAGCCGAATAAATTGGCCATACGGTACCCCCTTAATGGTATGACCAGGGTGTGCTGAGTCAGCCCTCAAGAGGGCATTGCCCGCCACTTCCTTCCTGTGTAAGTTGGTAATGATATTGTCGCCTACACCCGTAAGCATGACATCAAGAAAACTGATGGTGTTGGTATCTAAATTGCCTGTAAATCTCAAATTGAGAGAGTTCTCATTAAAATAGGATAACCAATCATCTAGAACTGCTGCGGGGTCAGATGTAATGAACAAGAGGTCGTCAATGTAGCGACAAAAAAACACTGTATCCAATCGGCGGGGGCTACCATGTCCAAAAATGCGGGACCTCTCCCACCAACCCATGAACAGGTTGGCTAGGGAGGGCGAAAATTTAGCCCCCATAGAGGCCCCGCACTTCTGGAGATAGTAGCCCCCGTCGAACATAAAAAAATTATGAGTGAGTAAATACTCAAGAGCCTGTAAAATAAAATCCTGAAGAACCAGAGAGAATTTTCCTGATTCCCTCAAAAAGGTAGCTACCGCTAATATGCCTGGGCCATGGGGGATGCTGGAATAAAGGCTGACAACATCGCAGCTTATCCATCGATATTGTGAATTCCACTTAATATGGTTTAATTTGGACAAAAGCTGCTTGCTGTCTTTTAAATATCCTGGCAGATTAACCACCAGGGGCTGCAGCTGACTGTCCAGCCATTCCCCAAGGCGTTCATTAAGGGATCCAATCCCTGCAACGATAGGTCTACCTGTCAAGGGACTTAACCCTTTGTGTATCTTGGGTAGATGGTGGAACACTGACATAATGGGGCACTCAGGTATAAACATTTCTATTTCTTTTTGCGAAAAAATGCCGGCAAGCATTGCCCTTTCCAAAAGTGAACCTAAAGTTTTTTTAAAGGAAATGGTGGGATCTGCTTTTAGTGTAAGGTAGGTGCTGGTATCTGATAACTGACGTAGGGCCTCATCTTTATATGCGGTGGAATTTAAAACAACCACTGACCCCCCTTTGTCTGCATTACGTATGACTATGTTGTCATCAGCTACCAAGTTTTTAAGAGCCTGTTTTTCTAAGACTGTCACATTATTATACTTGGTGGATCCCTTATGGCAACTACGTGCCAAGTGAGTCAGATCCCTCTCCACCATCTTCTGGAATAGGTCAAGATCGTTTCCCCTAGACCCCACCGGATAAAAATCCGATTTCAATTTGAAAGGTATGGTATTTGGTGCGTCAGTGGGATCCAGGGGACACGGATCGGACTCTAAGGCCAGATCTGTTAACTCCTGCAAAGCGCATACTTCCTTAAAAGAGATAGGAGAGGGAAATGACTCACCCGAATCCACCTCGCCCGGGACAGCATCGCTCAGATCAACCGAAGATTCCAAATAATGTTTCTTGAGGGTTAATGTACGGCAAAACTTGTTTACATCCAGAAGTGTCCCAAATAGGTCAAAGTGTTTCGTAGGGCAAAAATTAAGTCCTTTAGATAGAAGGGAAAGTTCATCCGCGCTGAGGATTCTATCCGAGATGTTAATTACATTTGTAACTGTTGTTACTTTCTCTTGCCTCGCAGTGTGTATGGAACTTTTTCCTGACTTCCTGTGTTTTTGTCCACCTCTTCGTGTTTTCTTATGGTGGATTTCTTTTTGGCTTTTATACTGGCCCCACGGGGGTTTCCAGAGGTGTCCCCATCCACTCGATACTGGGCGGGAGGTGACTGTTCAGGTGATGACTCAGGGGCTGAGAAGGCCATTGTATCATTTGCTATATCACTATCGTGATCTGAAAAACTCACTCGTTTACCTGAGTGTTCGCGAAAACGTCTTGAAGCAAAAGGTGGTTTCTTCCATGTATACACATTGTTTCCTTCGTAGTCTAATCGGTCACGATCCATTTTCCCTTTTTTTGTGTTGATCACAAACTTCTCCATCTTATCCAATCTTCTATTTAGACGACCATCAAGCTCTGCAAAATCGGCGTGTGTCTGTAACGCCGTTAAATCGGTTTGTATGAGCGACATCTCCGCTTGTAGTTTTTCAAGTGCTTTCTTATTGGATCTGATAAGAATGTCTATGAGTTTAAAGGAACACTCATTGAGAGAATCAGTCCACTCCTTTTTCATGTCCTCATTAAAGAGTTCTGAGGTAGGAAATTTTTTTATTCTCAAACCTCTCGGAATCTGTGCTATTGTTGTATACTCCGTGAGGAAATGTGTGTCCCAATAGGACCTTATTTCTTTAGCCATTAAAGACTCCAATCTTCTGAACATCCGAATGAGGGAAACTTCCCCATCGTCTGCAGGTTGTGACATCTGTGTCGATGAGAGAGATCTTAGAGGGTTGTCTGATGGAGCAGTAAGAGTTCTGCTGTAGCTGCTCTCTGCTGTGGATAATATGGATGTGACGGTATTCATTGCTCCAATCATCTAATTAGATAATTAACTGACCCTGTTTTCAATTAACTTCCTAATGATTATGTGCTTGAAAGTATAAATTTGGTGTGCATTTGTCATGTAAACTAGCTATGAGTAAGCACTGAAATTACGGTGCGAAACGCGTCAGCTTGTCTGCTCTTATTCTTTGCTGTGGTTTGGATTTCCGTGATTTTCCAATAAAGGAATTGTTTTTGGAGTGCGGCTGTCCAATAGTTTCCTTCCATACAGGCATTAATGTCTAAACCGCTGGCAACAAAAGTGAGTACACCCCTAAGTGAAAATGTCCAAATTGAGCCCAATTAGCCATTTTCCCTCCCCGGTGTCATGTGACTCGTTAGTGTTACAAGGTCTCGGGTGTGAATGAGGGGCAGGTGTAGTAAATTTGGTGGTATTGCTCTCACTCTCTCATACTGGTCACTGGAAGTTCAACATGGCACCCCATGGCAAAGAACTCTCTGAGGATCTGAAAAAAAGAATTGTTGCCTACAGTCAAGCATGGTGGTGGGAGTGTCATGGTCTGTGGCTGCATGAGTGCTGCCGGCACTGGGGAGCTACAGCTCATTGTGTGAACCATAAATGCCAACATGTACTGTGACATACTGAAGCAGAGCATGATCCCCTCCCTTCTAGGACTGGGCCGCAGGGCAGTATTCCAACATGATAACAACCCCAAACACACCTCCAAAACGACCACTGCCTTGCTAAATAAGCTGAGGGTAAAGGTGATGGACTGGCCAAGCATGTCTACAGACCTAAACCCTATTGAGCATCTGTGGGGCATCCTCAAACGGAAGGTGGAGGAGCATAAGGTTGCCAATATCCACCAGCTCTGTGAGGTCCTCATGGAGGAGTGGAAGAGGACTCCAGTGGCAACCTGTGAAGCTCTGGTGAACTTCAAGCCCAAGAGGGTTAAGGCAGTGCTGGAAAATAATGGTGGTCACACAAAATATTGACACTTTGGGCCCAATTTGGACATTTTCACTTAGGGGTGTATTCACTCAGATTTTGAAGAAGAGGCTGTGTGGCTGCAATCAGGCTAAATAGTAGAGTGAGAGGTTATAGATATGTTAATACCCTTACAAAAATGCCGGAGAAGAAAAGAGCTGCACTACAAATGTCTTTACCCTTCAAAACATTTACTTTTTTTTTTTTCTTTAACAATCCCTGTACCCGCCAGTCATATTTCAGATAGTAAGAAGTTTACTGAATTATAATATCTAATTGGTTATTATGGACTACTGCACTTTATTCGCAGACCAATGTCACTTGCTTATAATGACAGATTAGGGGATTTTTTTTTATCTTGAATCCAGACTCAAAGCAGAGATGTTTAGGAGAAAGTTTACAGCACTTTGGAGACTAATTCACATAACCTTCATTTGCAAGTGAATAAAAATGTGCTTGTTGTTTTAACACATGCTTTTCTAGCTTCAGGGGCTGCCATTATTTTGTATAGCAACAATGCAATTATTTTGCATACCATCAGCAAAAGAAGACAGGGAAATAGCAATGGCTAGTGAAGTGTGCCAGGGTCAGTGTTATGCAAATTCCCGGTTCTCAGTTACTGTAGCTCACAATTAGAACTACAGTGGAAAAGGAATCAAAAACGTATTCTTTTACATTATGGCAGCTTTTTTTTTTTCAAAGGGGTTTTTATGGCATGGGTGAAGCCTGTAAAATGTCTAAAGTAAACTGGAGTTAATTGGCTTGATGTTTTATGTAGAGAGTAGTTGGCATGTGTTGCCACAAAGGTAGTTTAACATTAAATTAAACCTTACATTTTAACAAAAGCGCTAACAAGCACAAATGTGCATGAGCAAACCCCATATCTGTATTTTAGCATTAGAGTACTTATAGTATACCTAAACAACCTTTTAAAATACAGTGGACCAACTTATAACATGCAAATCTCTCCAAGCAGAGCTCTTACCTACTTGGAGAGATTTACATGTTATAAATTGGCCCACTGTATTACCAAAGGTAGCTATGTACATTTGTAGAGCCTTTCCCCTCCTTGGGAGTATGCACAACCTATCAAAGGATAACAGATGGGGGCTCACCCCATGTAGTATAAATTCCTTTTTTATGTTGAAGAGATATTTCCTGGGGTCCTTCCAATTTTTTCACAGAGCCGGAGGAGGTGGGGTATTGGAGACCCACAAATAAATTGTGCTATGACCGTTTAGATCCCAACTGCTTTCGCTATCCAAAACTTTGGAAGTCATCTGGCTTGAATACAACAAAAGATACAAACACTGTAAAGTAGGGTCGGACGGTCAACAATATACTGTGAAACAAACAATCTTTTATTGTGGAATATAGGAGGTTATTTCCGAAAGGCAAATCCACTTTGCACTACAAGTGAAAACTACAAGTGCAAAGTGCACTTAAAATTGCACTGAAAGTGCACTTGAAAGTGCAGTTGCTGTAAATCTGAGGGGGACATGCAAGGAAAATAAAAAACAGCATTTTAGCTTGCACATGATTGGATAATAAAATCAACAGAGCTTCCCCTCATTTCAGATCTACCCCTCAGATTTACAGCGACTGCACTTCCAAGTGCACTTTCAGTGCAATTTCAAGTGCACTTTGCACTTGTAGTTTGCACTTGTAGTGCAAAGTGGATTTGCCTTTCGTAAATAACCCCCATAGTGTGTGTTCACAAATCAGCCATGTGTGGCTAGTATGTGATATAATGTTAATATTTTTGGAAAATTTGGATAAACATTAACATTTTAAGAGTGGTGTATATTGTACACATACTCAGGCATCCTTAAAGTCTCATATATGGTATATTCTTTGTTGTTTATGGGACAGGAAGTAAATGGAAATCTCCCCAATGGGACACAGATGGCAAACAAACCTGGTAGAGGTTGTAGCTCTTGTAGTAATTGGCATAGCATAAGGACCCCATTATCTGATATGGGGTCTTATGGGGTCATATATTTCAGCTTGAAACCACTTGTTAAAGAAATTAACTAGTATCTGCTAAGTTGGGTTAAATCTTGTATTTTGCATACCGTGGCAAATTCTGCAATAATGGAGCTTTTGTGGTGTTAAAATGTCTCAGGCCACTTTCCTGTGATTATGAGTCATACAGTCATATGTTGTGACTACTAATAATGATGCTATGTTGGCCATCTTGAGAGGGGCAAAACATCTACATATATAATGGTATAACAATATAAAAAAAATGTACACCCATGTATTAACCACGCCCCTTTCCCCTTCTATGATTGGATGATGATAAGACTATAAAAGTTCTGCTTCCGCGATTTATTAAACAGATTTCCTTTTGAGCACAACACTGTCTGTGTCTTTCTGTGTTCGAAGTAAATCTCTCAGTACTGAATGGGTCTGGTGAGTGTGGTAATTGCTGTGATTATACCTAGGTAGTCTTTGTCAGGTATGCGGGAATACCTTTAATTCTCTACAGATCTCCCTTGGTTTATCCTTGAAGAAAGTTTGCTGTTAACATGCAAATCATGTAAATCTATCCTGCTTCTTCAAAATTTCTCATCACTGCAGTTGAAAATAAACATCAGTTTAACCCCACTAACAGTTAGAAATTCTAATGATTGTTTGAAAAAAATTCAAATGTAATTCTATTAGTGTATGGTCAGCTTTAGACAGCTGTTGTCAGAGAAATTGCCTCCATTTGAAGATTTCCCCTCTCTGATTCCTGCTCTGATAGGAAATCAAAAGTTTTATTTTTTTCTAACTTTCATACCTGGTGATGTTGGCAATCAAGAATCTATCCAAATCCAAAAATAAAAAACGTTTTGCTTTTAGTTTCCTTTTTATCTGAGCAATATCGGATAGGCCCTTCAGTAGTATTACTAACATTAGGTTGGTGTGAGTGTGAAAATAATATCTCCCATCTGGAGTTGAAGCCCACATAAAATAAAAACAATTTTACTGGGGTCTTGACATGTTTCAATGCATGCTTGTGAACAAACAATGTTAATAGACCTTTGATAGCACATTGAAAGCACATTTTGATTTATGTTTTGTAATTCCAAATCTAATGAGCAATTCATTTTTGCCCATTTATTTTTCTTGAGGAACAAATCTAAAGGAAACCTGGCAGAAACTGTAGCTACATTACATCAATAGTTATTCTATCTAGAATTAAATGTATTGCCATGTATGTAATACTGAACTCTAAAACCTCGTACACACGATCGTATATCCTATGGATTCTAATCCGATGGTTTTGTCCATCGGAAATCCGATGAATCTGACTTCCATCAGTCTTGTCTACACACCATCAGTCAAAAAACCGACCGTTCCAAACGCGGTGACGTAAAACACTCCGATGAGCCGAGAAAAATTAAGTTTAATGCTTCTGAGCATGCGTCGACTTGATTCTGAGCATGCGTGGGTTTTTTATCCGATGGACTTGCCCATAGACGATCGGAATTTGCTATCGGTTTTTGAGCCATCGGAAAAATTTAAAACATGTTCTATTTTTTAAAACCGATGGAAAAAAGACCGATGGGCCCCATACACGATCGGTTTGTCCGATTAAAAAAAATCCATCGGACGGTTTTCATCGGTAAAACCGATCGTCTGTACAGGGCTTAAGATTGATGATTCATCAGATTCTGGTTTTGCTTTTTTATCCTTCATTTACATCTCAGTGATTCTGATTTCCTTCAGCCTTTTGAGCCACTTCCCATCTACATGTCTTCAGAATCATTTGCAAATTTTGACAGCTTTACTGATAGAGACAGGGAGGCAGTTTTCACCCCATAACAAGAATTGCTTGCCTAAAGACCTTCATAGAAGTTTGGTTAGGTATTAAAAAAAAATGCTGCAGATTTAAAAAGATTGGAAAACAATTCTTTATAAGTTATTATTTGACTACAGTATCAGTGCCCTGTGGGATCCAGTCATTGTGCTATAGGACTAAATAGTCAAAATTGATCTACTTAGCTAGTCACATGGCATAACAATCATACTAGAATATATGGATTGCTTTACTGAAATACTTCCATGATGTTGTACCCCTTTGTAGAATGGCACATTTTGAATGGGTTCTCAGAGAAAACAAAGTGTTGTCCTAAAGTGGGGGTCTTCAAACTACAGCCAACAGGCCCACTACTATATTTTATTTAGCCTGCAGCTAGGGTCAGTAGCCTCTCACACAGGTCTTCAGGTCAGCCTAGAATCTCAGTTTTTCCCTAAAATCCACAACTTGTCATTTTCAGTTGCTAGAATGGCCAGCATCCTCCCAGCCAATCATGTGCTGATGTGATAGAGACCCCAATGTAAGGGGGAAACTCAGATGTAAGCAGGAACTCTGATGGGGCCTTATTTTTTCTAAAGTTTTATTTTTTCTGAATAGTATCATGCTGATTAAAATAAAGCTCCAAACAAAACATCTTATTATCGTAATTTAAATTGTGTTCACAAATTTATCAAACTGATTTTTTTTCAGCCCCACAATATTTGTAAAATATATAGTGTGACCCTCATACTGAAAAGTGTGGACAACCTTTCTCTAAAGTATGAATGAAAAGCATTTTGAAGTCTAGTTGTATTAGTAAGTTTAGTAAGCTTACTTTAATACAATGTCATAAAAGTCTAAAACCTACAACAACTTCCAGAAAATGTGAAAAGGAATATTATATGTATGATAGCCTATACTGTATATGGACAGATAAATGCAGTCATTCTCCCTGCTCACAAACTGGAGGTATTTCACTTAGGCAGGGGATAGTGTGCTCCAGTTATCATTTGAATAGGTGTCCCTGAACTATAAGCTTGGTTATGAACAGTCTTAGGTATATGTGTTGAATAAAGTATTAAACTTTAAAGACAAAAACAGTAGTCATTTCACAATATTTTATCAACAATAAAAAATGATTCCTGTATTTGTCTAGTTTCTAAATCATTTCTGTATATCAAGAAGCAATGTGGAGTTGATTTACTAAAGGCAAACAGACTGTACGGTTGCACTCTGAAAGTGCAGTTGCTCCAGCACTTAATAAATTAAGCTTCACTTTGCAAAGAATACCCAATCACATACAAGGGGGAAAAAAAACAGCATTTTTGCTTGCACATAATGGCATGATGGGAAATCATGCTTCTCCTCACTTACTACACTAATGCCTTGTTTCCACTGAACGGAACGGTTCGGGTCGGTACAGAATGGAACGGTTTGAATGGTCCGGTCTATTCTGGTGAGCGTTTCCACTGCAAGTCGGACCGTCAGGGACCATTCAGGGTTTAGAAAAAATGCCTCGCGTGTCCGCCAATCAGTGGAATGTATTGTAGCTCCGCCCTAACCGAACCGATCCATTTTCTATGGCCCCACATCTGAAGCAGGACCCAGAATGGTGCGGTACGGTTCGGTTTTATGGCACGCTTTTATAATGGAAACACCCAAAATAGCGTACCGTACCGAACCGATCCGCTCAGTGGAAATGAGGCATTACTGAAATTGCAAAGTGCTTAGTCTATTTTACTTTAGTAAATCAACCCCTGTGTCTCACCCTGTGTGTATTTAGGTGTATCCATGTTAAAAATTTAAAATCATTATATTTATTTCCACATTGTATTTCAGTTATTTCTAGCCTACTCCTATTAATCTGAATGACATTCAATTCTGAGACACATATTTACTATGCCCTGCGAGAAGACACTGCTGTGTCACATATTTCACAGAGCCTGCCTTCTGAACTATAGAGGTGTTTAAGGGAGGAGTTTCAGGAAGTGGAGTCTGTACAAGAATCACTAATTGCAGGCAGCAAGGGAATATGTAGTGTTTGGAAATCGAAACCAAACAGCAGAAGAGAAGCTGCAAAGCATGCAGTGACTCCAGGAAGTTGTGGAAAGAGATAGGCAGCACTGAACATGAAAAGATTTTTATACTAAGCTTAATTGGATTGTCAAATATAATTATTGTTTGTATTGCTAGTATAATGTTGATGTTTTAAAATTAAAATGTATGCTGTGAGCATAGCTTTCCTTTTAGTGGATACTTTACTTTAGAACAAACACTGAAAAAGCAATTTTCCATAATGCTAGAAAACATCTGCAACCAGGGCCGCCATCAGGGGGGTACAGGCAGTACTCCTGTAAGGGGCCCCAGCGTGCCAAGGGGCCCGGCCGGCCGGGACCGCTCCTTCTTCAGCAACAACACATGAAATTAAACTGTCAAGCGCTGGCCGGGCCCGTGTGGTGCCCGCTATAGAGAAGGAGAAGGGAGCTGTGACAAGAGAGAGAGGCGAGCTGCGAGACGTCAGTATATCTCCCCCGCTCGCCCCCTCCTTTCTCCTGTCAGCAGTGGAGAGAGAGCAGCTCTCACCTGGTTCGCCGCTTAGCTTGTTGCCCGGCCTGTTTCCCTCAGCGGAGCCAATCAAAAGAGACTAGGGTCTAGTGGAGCATCATGGGACATAAGGTCCCAGAAGATTGACTGCCCCATTGTTGTGCACAGCCAGCAGACTTCAGCCCCCGGCATTCACTCTGCTTGGAGAGAGAGTCTGGAACCCAGGAAGAAACTAAGGGCGTGATTGCTACAGGACACAGGGAAAAGAGAGGACTGTGCTGGGGGAAGCCAGAGAGGAAGCCACGCTGTACCATTGCAATCAGATAGGGAGCCACGCTGTGCCCGTGCCATCAGAGAGGGAGACACGCTGTGCCCGTGCCATCAGAGAGGGAGCCACGCTGCCCAGCACCACCAGAGAGGGAGAAAGACTAAGCCACTGCCATGGTACAGACATGCTACACTACTGACCAGAGCCGGCCTGGGCAACCCAGAGTGAGCGAAAGTCCAGCCGGAGGGATCACTGCTGCAGTTTCGCTGGGTCTGGTAAGAGGGCCTGTTGGCCATTATCCATTACTGCTCCTGGGGACTGAGCTATTAGGAATTGCCTATCCTGCTATCCTCTAGACCTTATTGACTGACGTAACACATGCCAATGAACACCAATGCCGGACTGCCAGGCCAAAAGAATAGGGGGGGTGGTGACAAAATGTTTTGCCGCACCAGGTGACATCAACCCTAGTGATGCCACTGCCCCCCTGTGCTTTATATTTGGATTTTATTTAATATCCTTCTCCTTGGATGGGACACCTGAGGCTGCCAAGCTGGCATGATGGTGTTGCATTGTGAAAATGGATGAGGATGACTCTGGGTGGAGATGAGTTACATTGTGGAGAGCCTCTTCACTATTTACTGTAACTCTCGTCCCCACCCACAGTCATCATCATCCATTTTCACAATGCAACTCCATCATCTTCATCCCCACCCAGCATCACCCATCACTCTCTCCACAATGTATCCCCATCCACGCCCAACATCAACCATCCCTCTCCAGGATGCTGGCCGTGGATGGGGATAATGTTATTGTGCTTTAGTCAGTCAAGAGTTGTTATATTGATTGATTCATTTATCACACCACACCACACCAAAGGACTCGTGGGATGACCAGTGGGTGGATTTGGTGGGACGGCCAGTGGGCGGGCTCTGGGGAATGTTGGTGGTCAGGCCCCGGGGGGCCCAGGCCTAAAGCTGTGTAAGGGGCCCCAAAATTTCTGATGGCTGCCCTGTCTGCAACACAAGTGCTGGTCCACCTTTGTCACTATTAACCACTTGCCGACCGTAGACTGTCGTATGATGTCCTCAAATGACAGTGGTTATACTGGGATGATGTTGTATAGAGAACAGGATGAGGCTGGGGTGGACTATGTTTTTATTACAAAAATATATATATAGAAACAATTATTTTGACATTTCATAGAAATAATAGTAATTCCGTGACATTTCCATGTATCATACCATTACAATCAATGGACAAGAATACAACTGTACATACATAATAAGCTATGCTCTACATGTTTCACGTTGTGATTCAAAAACAGAATCCGCTTCTTCAGGAGCTATGAATATATGTATAGATTTTTCAATGGACATGGAGTGAAAGAATTGAGTTGTCACGTAACTATGAAATAAAAGAAAACATTATAAACAAAATTGTAGTGGATATAAGAAATATATTTCAGTGTAGAACCACCAGGCTTAACCCAGACCATGGATACGCGCCATGTCACACAGTCTTACCAAAAGTGCTGGACCAGAGAGGCCCGACCGTGAATCAAAGATTCCCGTTATGTCATGAGGGAGTAGGTGTTCCCATACAGGACATAGAAGCAGGGGGTATATAGGTAATCTGAAATTGAAAATAATGGTAATGAGTAAGCATCAAGGATCTCCAGCATAAAAAAGCTGAAGAAGATAATGAATAATAGAATATTAAGAGTAAAAATAAAAATAAAAATATCGCTTTCAGATATACAGATCACCAACCTCCTAGGGGGACACATCCAGTGGCATCTCTCAGGCAAGCAGCATATAAGAAGAAGAAGATATTTGTAGAAAGAATTCAGATCAATACTGAACCCCTTGTATATTGAGAAACTCTCTGAAAAATATGTAAATGGTATATAGGAAATGAATATATGGGTATATACCGGGTAGGAATGATAGATAAATATATACGTGTACACATGTACAATACCCATATTAAAGACATGTATATACAAATGTGGTACGTTAATATACCTGGAATTCCTAAGCAGACGAACACCACTTGGTAATTGGGTAGAATATTTAGAAGTAATCTCTGCAGTATCAAGAGATAATCTGTGTGAATATATAAAGTATTTACCTAATCAGTTCCTGATTAGAAACCAGCAATTAAAGGTGAGGTAGTGAATGTGGTGGTGAAAACAGGAAAGGGGAGAAAAATATAATGAAGAGAGAAGTATATATATATCACGTCATGTGGATGTGCCCCTGCTCTTCACTTACTGTATGGGGCACGATTGTCCATATGGTGGAGCGCTGCGCGTATCCACCACTCAGGACATCGCGCGTGTGTCACCTGACACACGCGCACCACGTGACCTGGTTAATGACGTCAGACGCATTACCAGCGTCGACGGGCGGGCTTTTCCTGCCTATAAAAGCAGCTACAACAGCTGACAGTCAGCTGTGTGCTGCTCCAGGGGGACACATTCACATCCATCTGCTGGCATGACAAGTAAGCAACTTTACTCCACATTCCCTCAATACCAACAATGGAGGGTTTTGGCTAACTATTGATTCTTTTGAAACGTTTCTGAAACATATTATTACCTTTGCAGACTCCCTCCCCATCCGGGAAGGTTGACTTACACATGCTCTTGGATTTCATGTTTTTGGACTTCTTGAACTTAGGCCAATGATATGGTAAATGACCATCTCCTCTCTACTGCATTATATAGTCACTATATTTTTATACCACCCTGTACATATACTTTTCACTTTAATTTTTCATCACTCCTGCGCCACCCCTACCTATCTGTCTTTATATATATATATATATATATATATATATATATATATATATATATATATATTGTGAGGGGGTTAGCTCGGCAGCGGGTGTGTGTGACCCCCGAGATGGGCTCCCCACACAAAAACAGGCCCAGCAAACGGAGGTTGTGGTTTTCAAAATCAAAAAGGTGCGGTTTATTTTCTATTTACAGTGACAAAACACAGCAAAGCAAAAGAAACATAAACAAAATAAATCCTGGTCAACTTGACCTCTGACTAAACATACAGGTTTCCTAACTAACAACTGGGATCAGCCTAGTGCTGTCCTAGTCCCTAAGTCCCTGGTTTTAAATGTCCAAGCAAATAGCCACACAGGCTTTGTCTCACCGCACAGGGGTTCACTCTCCCTAGACAGTCCACACAGGTCTGGGTCCAGGCATGAGCTAACATCTAATGAAGCTGGGAGTTCTTATAGAGGCCTAAATGAGCTGACAAGCTTCAGCTGGTCTCATCAACTCCCTGTCTGCACGACGCCCCACACTCTCCCTAGAGGTATGAGTCATCCATGAGCCCACTAGCCTCAGCTGGGCTTATACAACTCTCCACCTAGTTGTATAAGTCGGCGTAAAGCCTGAATCTGGGCGAAATATATCTACCCCCCTGGATGCAACCAGGTGACTTTACCTTCCTGCTGTCACATACCCCCCCCTCTTGTTTTAACCTCGGGGTTGGAACACCAGCAATCAGGCATTCATGTACTCGAGACAAAGCATCCACATTCCCCATTTGAACGCCAGGGCGATGCTTTAC
Organism: Rana muscosa; assembly: GCA_029206835.1. NCBI lineage: Eukaryota > Metazoa > Chordata > Amphibia > Anura > Ranidae > Rana > Rana muscosa. Next base: position 901,970,885 of record CM055121.1, on the reverse strand, counting down.
TGTGAAGTTGAATTCCTGGAGGGCCAGGAACCACCTATTCACTCTTCTATTTGTTTCCTTGTTTTGAGCCATCCACTTTAACGGAGCGTGATCCGTAACCATGTCAAAGTGCCTACCTAGCAGGTAGTACCGAAGGGAATCTAGAGCCCACTTCACCGCTAAACACTCCTTTTTAACGGTGGCGTAATTTACCTCATGGGACTTCAACTTCCTGCTGAGGTAAATGACTGGGTGCTCTTCCCCGTTCCAGACCTGGGACAATACTGCTCCTAACCCCACATCTGACGCATCACTTTGTACGACAAAGTCTTTAGAGAAGTCGGGTGAGTACAACACTGGCTGGCTACATAAGGCTTGTTTCAAGAATTGGAATGCTGCCAATACCCTTTTGTGAGGTCAAGAGTCGTCATGTATCGGGCTGTTCCCAGCCGGTCGATCAACTCATCTATACGTGGCATGGGGTAGGTGTCAAATTTTGTAACTTTGTTCAACTGACGAAAATCGTTACAAAATCGCCAGCTCCCATCCGGTTTAGGCACCAACACAATGGGACTAGACCAATCACTTTGGGACTCCTCTATCACCCCTAAGTTCAGCATTTTCTGTACTTCCTCCCGTATTGCCTCCCGTCGGGCCTCTGGGATCCGATAGGGTTTTAACTTCACCCTTTCACCGGGCGGGGTAATGATGTCATGCTCTACCCCAGATGTTTGTCCCGGCAGCTCAGAGAATACCTCCTTGTTGCGAAGCACAAACTCCTTAACCTCCTGTTGTTGGGGTTGTGACAAGGTGGCTGCTATTCCAACCTCAGGAATCACGCAACCAGTTTGAGCTGGTGACCAAGTGTCTGCGACTAGGGACTCTCTATCCCTCCAGGCTTTCAACAGATTAACGTGATAGATCTGTTCGGGCTTTCGCCTTCCTGGTTGTCTGACCTTGTAATTCACTTCGCTCACTTTTTCCATTATCTCGTAGGGGCCTTGCCATTTGGCAAGGAATTTACTTTCAACCGTAGGGACAAGTACCAGTATCCTATCCCCCGGGGAAAAGGTACGGGTCTTGGCTCCACGGTTGTACACTCTCTGCTGTGCTAACTGTGCTTGGGCCAAATGTTCCTTCACGATGGGCATTACCTGTGCAATTCGGTCTTGCATCAGGGCGACATGCTCAATCACACTCCTGTGGGGAGAACTCTCACTTTCCCAAGTTTCCTTGGCAATATCCAACAGCCCTCTTGGGTGTCTCCCATACAGTAACTCAAAGGGGGAGAATCCCGTAGAGGATTGGGGCACCTCCCTAATAGCACACATCAGATAAGGAAGTAGACAGTCCCAATCCTTTCCATCTCTATCCACCACTTTCTTCAACATTTGTTTTAGGGTTTTGTTGAACCTTTCAACCAGCCCATCGGTTTGGGGGTGATACACAGATGTACGTAATTGCGTCACTTTGAACAATTTACACAGCTCCTTCATAACCCGGGACATAAAGGGTGTACCTTGGTCCGTAAGCAGTTCTTTACAAATACCCACCCGGCTAAACACAAGAGATAGCTCTTTGGCTATGGTTTTGGCCGAGGTATTTCGGAGAGGGATCGCTTCTGGATAACGGGTGGCATAGTCCATTATAACTAATATGTACTGGTGCCCCCTAGCGGACTTGATTATAGGACCTACCAAATCCATGGCGATCCTCTCAAACGGGACCTCAATGATGGGTAGAGGGACCAGCGGGCTACGGAAATGTGGCATCGGGGCCGACCTCTGACACACAGGGCAGGAGGAACAATAATTTTCTATGTCCTTCATCACCCCCGGCCAATAGAATCTCTGTAATACCCTCTCTCGGGTTTTCTCTGTCCCCAGATGACCTCCAAGAATGTGCCCATGGGCCAACTCCAACACCAACTTCCTGTAAGGTTTGGGCACCACAAGCTGCTCAACGGTTTCTTCTGCCCTTTTTGCCACCCGATACAGTAGGTCCTTCTCTACGCTGAAGTATGGGTAAGTGCAGGTATTATCTGGGTTCACTAACTCGCCATCTATTTTCACTACGTTTTCCCGTGCCTTTATTAGGGCGGGGTCTTTCAACTGTTCTGTGGCAAAGTTTTCCCTGTGAACCTCAAGATCAGAAAACTCCACAGACGGTAGGTTTTCGTCTGAGGAGGTGGGCTCCTCTCCAGTTTCTTGAGTCTCCCCTGCCAATACTGATAAGGGAAATTCCGGAGAGTCCTCACCACTCTCAGGGGAGTTCTGGCTATCACATTCCTGGTACATAGGGGCACCAGTGGGGGGCTCAGGATCATCCCACAGTTCCCAGAACTTCGGAAAATCCCTTCCCACAATGGCGTCATGCGGTAACTGAGATACTAAGCCCACTGGATGAGAGAGGGTACCTTTGGGGGTCTCGAAACACACTGTAGTCACTGGATACTCTCGGGTGTCCCCATGCACACAAATAACAGCTACCTTGCTATTCCCAGAGACCTCTGTTTTAACTAACTCAGCCTTTATCAGGGTCACAAGGCTACCTGAATCCAGCAATACCACAACATTTCTACCATTAACACACATTTTGCATAAATGTTTCTCAGTTCCTCGAATGGCAGTGCATGCGACTGTCGCACACAGCGACTGACGTCTGCCCGTCAGAAAGTCACACTGCATGGGTTCCTCCACAACCGGGCAATTGGCTGCAATATGTCCCGCTTGCCGGCAGCGGTAGCAAACGATCCTTCTTGCGGCCTCTTGAGCCGCTGATTTCCCAGGCTGTTCTCGCCAAACTTGGGGTAGAGCTCCCACCCTCTCACTCTCTCCACCCTCACCCCTTGGAATCCTCTTATCCGCCCCTGGGGATGGTCTGGTCTTAGGGTGGAAAGTCCGAGTGTCTCTGGAAGAGGCCGTCAGGTTCTCTGTAGCCAAGTATTTCTCCACACGATCCACAAGACCATCGGCCGTCTCTGGGTCTCCATGGCTTACCCACTTTTGGATGGCAGTAGGAAGAGCTCTCAAAAACCGATCCATTACAACACGTTCCACAATCTTTGGTGCGGACAAAGTCTCTGGCTGTAGCCACTTTCTGCTCAGGTGAATGAGATCATACATTTGAGACCTGGGGGGTTTTCCAAGCTGGAAAGTCCAGTTATGCACACGCTGAGCCCGGACAGCCTGGGTGACACCCAGCCTTGCCAATATTTCAGCTTTTAGCATCACATAGTCTTTTGCTTGGTTAGGCTGTAGGTCATAGTAAGCTTTCTGCGATTCACCAGTTAACAGAGGAGCCACCAGTCCAGCCCACTGCTCCTCAGGCCACTTTTCTCTTTCAGCGGTCCTTTCAAATGTGGTCAAAAATACCTCTGGATCATCCTCTCCAGTCATTTTTGTCAATAAACGACTCACCCCAAAGGACGCGGTATTAGTGGGACGGCTTTCCTCACTGGTCTGCGGACGTTGCTGCATTGCTGCTTCCATCTGTTGTTGTAGTCTCTGCTCTTGCTTCTGCAACAGGTATATGAAGCGGGCCTCAGATTGCTGCTGGGCTTGTTGCTGAGCCTCCAGACTCTGTTGCAAAGTTGCGTTTGTCTGCTGCTGGGCTGCAAGGCTCTGTTGATGAGCTTGCTGCTGGGCTGCGAAGTTCTGTTGTTGAGCTGCAAGGCTCTTTTGCAAACCTGCATTTGTCTGCTGTTGATTGGCATTTGCTAGAGCCAGCTGCTTCAGTATCTCCTCCATGCTGGCTTAAAAAAAAACTGCCACTGGTTCTCCACCAACTGTGAGGGGGTTAGCTCGGCAGCGGGTGTGTGTGACCCCCGAGATGGGCTCCCCACACAAAAACAGGCCCAGCAAACGGAGGTTGTGGTTTTCAAAATCAAAAAGGTGTGGTTTATTTTCTATTTACAGTGACAAAACACAGCAAAGCAAAAGAAACATAAACAAAATAAATCCTGGTCAACTTGACCTCTGACTAAACATACAGGTTTCCTAACTAACAACTGGGATCAGCCTAGTGCTGTCCTAGTCCCTAAGTCCCTGGTTTTAAATGTCCAAGCAAATAGCCACACAGGCTTTGTCTCACCGCACAGGGGTTCACTCTCCCTAGACAGTCCACACAGGTCTGGGTCCAGGCATGAGCTAACATCTAATGAAGCTGGGAGTTCTTATAGAGGCCTAAATGAGCTGACAAGCTTCAGCTGGTCTCATCAACTCCCTGTCTGCACGACGCCCCACACTCTCCCTAGAGGTATGAGTCATCCATGAGCCCACTAGCCTCAGCTGGGCTTATACAACTCTCCACCTAGTTGTATAAGTCGGCGTAAAGCCTGAATCTGGGCGAAATATATCTACCCCCCTGGATGCAACCAGGTGACTTTACCTTCCTGCTGTCACAATATATATATATATACTTCTCTCTTCATTATATTTGTCTCCCCTTTCCTGTTTTCACCACCACATTCACTACCTCGCCTTTAATTGCTGGTTTCTAATCAGGAACTGATTAGGTAAATACTTTATATATTCACACAGATTATCTCTTGATACTGCAGAGATTACTTCTAAATATTCTACCCAATTACCAAGTGGTGTTCGTCTGCTTAGGAATTCCAGGTATATTAACGTACCACCTTTATATATACATGTCTTTAATATGGGTATTGTACATGTGTACACGTATATATTTATCTATCATTCCTACCCGGTATATACCCATATATTCATTTCCTATATACCATTTACATATTTTTCAGGGAGTTTCTCTATATACAAGGGGTTCAGTATTGATCTGAATTCTTTCTACAAATATCTTCTTCTTCTTATATGCTGCTTGCCTGAGAGATGCCACTGGATGTGTCCCCCTAGGAGGTTGGTGATCTGTATATCTGAAAGCTAGTGTTGAGCGAACCCGAACTGTAAAGTTCGGGTCCGTACCGAACTTTAGCTTTTTCCCGAACCCGAACCCGAACCCGGACTTTGCGCAAAAGTCCGGGTTCGGGTTCGGGTTCGGCAATCTAATTACGCATTTAGAAATGCTTCAGGGGCCAGCCAATCACCTTTTGATTAGCTGGTGTGCCCTTAGAGGCCATCATAGCCATGCCTACTAATGGCATGGCTGTGATTGGTCAGTGCAACATGTGACCCAGCTTCTATATAAGCTAGAGGCACACAGCACATACGTCACTCTGCTTCAGAATAGATAGGGAGAGGATCTAGTCTGCTGCTGCTGCTGCTTTTAGGGAGAGATAGAAAAATACATGAGGTAGTCCTGATTCTGCAATCTGAGGGAAAAGATAGAGAGATAGTGTAGTGTAGGGCCAGGTTCCTGTGTTGGTGCTTTCAGGGAGAGAGAATATTATATAGGAGTCCAGATTCAGAGATTAAAATCAGCGATCTGCATAGGTTTACCTGTTTGTGTTGCAGTGCAGTCTTTTTACACTGCCATGAGCCCAGTGTCAGAGAAAATCTAACTTTTAGGGGGAAAAAAAAGGCACTTTATTGTGCTCTTTTCCAAAAGACCCATAGGGCAAAGAAAATAAAAAATTTGCATTTTATTTTGCTCGTGCAAAAAAAGACCCGTTTAGGGCAAAAAAAACCCAAAAAATTTGCACTTTAATGTACGCTTGCAAAAAGAGCCATTCAGGGCCACAAAAAATAGTTTGCAGTGTGTTATACATATGTGGAGGTGTGTGAAATAAACAATTTCTATATAGTTTTCTCCTACTGTGCTATACTAAAAAAAAAACATTTTTTTTAATAGCATTTTCTGCAGTTCTGTAGCTGTGCGATTCAGCGGTTACATACTGTGGGTGTGTTCTGCTCTTCCAAAAAACGCCGTTTAGGGGCACAAAAAATAGTTTGCAGTGTGTTATACATATTTGGAGGTGTGTGAAATAAACAATTTCTATATAGTTTTCTCCTACTGTGCTATACTAAAAAAACAACATTTTTTTTGAATAACATTTTCTGCAGTTCTGTAGCTGTACCATTCAGCGGTTACGTACTGTGGGTGTGTTCTGCTCTTCCAAAAAACGCCGTTTAGGGGCACAAAAAATAGTTTGCAGTGTGTTATACATATTTGGAGGTGTGTGAAATAAACAATTTCTATATAGTTTTCTCCTACTGTGCTATACTAAAAAAAAAAACATTTTTTTTGAATAGCATTTTCTGCAGTTCTGTAGCTGTGCGATTCAGCGGTTACGTACTGTGGGTGTGTTCTGCTCTTCCAAAAAACGCCGTTTAGGGGCACAAAAAATAGTTTGCAGTGTGTTATACATATTTGGAGGTGTGTGAAATAAACAATTTCTAAATAGTTTTCTTCTACTGTGCTATACTAAAAAAAAAACATTTTTTTTGAATAGCATTTTCTGCAGTTCTGTAGCTGTGCGATTCAGCGGTTACGTACTGTGGGTGTGTTCTACTCTTCCAAAAACATCCATTTAGGGCAACATCCTAAATTTGGAAAATATGAGGAGAAGGTCAAAGGGACGTGGTGGCCCCGGTCGTGGTGCTGCTGGTGGAGCTCCTGTTGCAGGGAGAGGACGTGGTGGATCTGTGCCAGATACACGCACAAGTGAAACACCTTCCTCAAGTGCGAGTAGGCGACTGAGCCTGTGGCGGTATTTTGTCGCACCTAATGAGGCTGTACGAATGTTTAGGCCAGGACAAGTACAGGCGATAGTAGATTGGGTTGCTGACAGTGCCTCGGGTTCCTTCACATTGTCTCCCACCCACTCTTCTGATGAAAGATCAGAGTTGGCACCTGAAACCCATGTCCATCAGTCTTTCACCTCACCCCCTTGCAAATCAGCCAAGCAGTCTGAGCCCCAAATCATGCAGCAGTCTCTTCTGCTTTTCGATGACTCTGTTAGCAGGGTTTCCCAGGGCCATCCACCTAGCCCTGCCCCAGAAGTGGAAGAGATTGAGTGCACCGATGCCCAACCACTTATGTTTCATGATGAGTACATGGGAGGACCATCGCAGTACGTCTCGGATGATGACGAAACACAGGTGCCAACTGCTGCTGCTTTCGCAATTGTGCAGACAGACAAGGAGGGCAGGGGTGAAGACTGGGTGGAAGATGATGTGGAGGACGATGAGGTCCTCGACCCCACATGGAATGAACGTTATGCAGGTGACCAGTGTAGTTTGGAGGAAGAGGCGGTGGTCGCACAGAGCCACCAGCACAGCAGAAGGGGGAGCAGGGTGCAAAAGCGGAGCGTCCGTCCCCTAGACAGTATGTCTGCTACTGCCCAATGCAGCAAGGGACCAAGCACACCAAAGCCAGGTCCAAGGAGTTCCCTAGCGTGGCAGTTCTTCACACAATGTACTGATGACAAGACACGAGTGGTTTGCAGGCTGTGCAATCAGAGGCTGAAGTGAGGCATAAACGTTCTCAACCTGAGCACAACCTGCATGACCAGGCATCTAAGTGCAAAGCACGAGCTGCAGTGGAGTAGACACCTCAAAAACCAAGAAAGGTCTCTGGCTCCTCCTGCTTCCTCTTCTGCTGCAGTCTCGGCCTCTTCATCCACCTCTGTAGTGACAGTGGCACCTGCCACCCCGCAAACAGAGGATCTGCCAGCAACACTACCACCTGGGTCACCGACCATCTCCACAATGTCCCATGGAAGCGTTCAGCTCTCTATCTCCCAAACATTGGAGCGGAAGAGGAAGTACCCCCCTAGCCACCCACGATCCCTGGCCCTGAATGCCAGCATTTCAAAACTCCTGGCCTTTGAAATGCTGTCATTCCGTATGGTGGAGACGCAGAGTTTTAAAAGCCTGATGGCATTGGCTGTCCCACAGTACGTCGTGCCCAGCCGCCACTATTTTTCCAGGCGAGCCATCCCTTCCCTGCACAACCAAGTGGGGGACAAAATCAGGTGTGCACTGCGCAACGCCATCTGTGGCAAGGTCCACCTAACTACGGATGCGTGGACCAGTAAGCACGGTCAGGGACGTTATATCTCCCTAACAGCACACTGGGTAAATGCAGTGGCGGCTGGGCCTGAGGCAGATAGCAGTTTGGCGCATGTCCTTCCACCACCGAGGATTGCAGGGCGCTTCAGTTTGCCTCCTGTTGCTAACTCCTCCTACTCCGCTTCCTCATCCTCTACCGCCTCCTCATCCGGTCAGCGTAACACCTTCACCACCAACTTCAGCACAGCCAGGGGTAAACGACAGCAGGCAGTTTTAAAACTTTCCTGTTTGGGGGAAAAACCCCACACCGCGCAGGAGTTGTGGAGGGACATGGAACAACAGACCAATGAGTGGTTGCTGTCAGTGAGCCTCAAGCCCGGCCTGGTTGTGTGCGATAATGGGCGAAATCTCGTAGCAGCTCTGGGCCTAGCCGGTTTGATGCACATCCCTTGCCTGGCGCATGTGCTGAACTTGGTGGTCCAGAGGTTCCTTAAAAATTACCCCAATATGCCAGAGCTGCTGCAGAAAGTGCGGGCTGTGTGTGCGCACTTTCGGCGTTCTCACCCTGCTGCTGCTCGCCTGTCAGCGCTGCAGCGTAACTTCGGCCTTCCAGCTCACCGCCTCAAATGTGACGTGCCCACAAGGTGGAACTCCACCTTGCACATGCTGGCCAGACTGTGCGAGCAGCAGCAGGCGATAGTGGAGTTTCAGCTGCAGCAATCACGCGTGAGTCGCTCTGCGGAACAGCACCACTTCACCACCAATAACTGGGCCTCCATGCGAGACCTGTGTGCCTTGTTGCGCTGTTTCGAGTACTCCACCAACATGTCCAGTGCCAATGACGCCGTTCTTAGCGTTACTATCCCAGTTCTATGCCTCCTTGAAAAAACGCTTCGGGCGATGATGGAAGAGGATGTGGCACAGCAGGATGAGGAGGAGGAGGAGGAAGCGGGATCATTTCAAAGGCTTTCAGGGCAGTCTTTCACAAGTGGCTACGAGGGTGGGTTCCTGCACCAACAAACGCCAGGTACACAATTGTCCGGCAGAAAGGGCACAGTTCTGGAGGATGATGAGGTGGAGGAGGAGATGGAGGAGGAGGAGGAGGAGGAGCCATTTTCACAGCAGGGTGGCACCCAGACCAGCTCGTGGCCATCACTGGTGCGTGGCTGGGGGGATACAGAGGACACGGACGATACACCTCCCACAGAGGACAGCTTTTCTTTGCCTCTGGGCAGCCTGGCACACATGAGCGATTACATGCTGCAGTGTTTCCGCAATGACCACCGAGTTGCCCACATTTTAACTGGTGCTGATTACTGGGTGGCCACCCTGCTGGATCCCCGTTACAAGGACAACGTACCGTCCTTAATTCCCTCACTGGAGCGGGATCGTAAGATGTGCGAGTACAAGCGCACGCTGGTAGACGCGCTGCTGGTGGCATTCCCACCTGACAGGGGGGGTACGGTGGAAGCACAAGGCGAAGGCAGAGGAGGAGGAAGAGGTCGCCAACGCAGCCGGGGCACCGGCAGCACCTCAGAAGGCAGGGTTAGCATGGCTGAAATGTGGAAAAGCTTTGTCAGCACGCCACAACAACCAGCACCACCAGCTGAGATGGAACGTCTTAGCAGGAGGCAGCATTTCACCAACATGGTTGAGCAGTATGTGTCCACAGGCCTACACGTACTGGATGACGGGTCTGCCCCCTTTAACTTCTGGGTCTCCAAATTGGGCACATGGCCTGAGCTTGCCCTTTATGCCTTGGAGGTGCTGGCCTGCCCTGCAGCCAGTGTATTATCTGAACGTGTATTTAGCACGGCAGGGGGCGTTATCACAGACAAGTGCAGCCGTCTGTCCAGAGCCAATGTGGACAAGCTCACGTTCATTAAAATGAACCAGGCATGGATCCCACAGGACTTGTCTGTACCTTGTGCAGAATAGACATGTATACCGGTGTTGTGACAAAAACTGTCCGACCATCGGATTGTGTCCAGCCCATACTGCGAAGGCGCAGCGCTTGCGCAGTACAGAGGACAAGGAGATTCACAAAATCTCCGAAGATGAACGGCGCCTGCGCTGTGAGTGCAGGTTCAAGCCCCACCATCCAAGTGGATATACACATAGTAACATGCACATAGTAACAGGGCCCCTCACGGGCTCGGTTCGATCGCCACGCTTCGGGCACGGCCTCACTTGGCTCGGCTTGAACCACGGATGGTGTGGCCTTCACCTGAACTCACCACGCAGGCGCCGTTCGTCTTGGGAGATTTTCAAAATCCCCTTGTCCTACATACTGAGCAAGTGCAGTACAGGGTGGACACTATTTGACGGGGGACAGAATTCGACACATCACCGGCCTTACCCAGCCATTGTTGTATTTTTGAACCAGTGTTGGCTACCTCGTCCTCCTCCACCGCCGCTTCCACCTACACAGCCACATCCACCGCCACCTCAACCTCCTACTCCATATGGACCTCGTCCTCCTAGGTCAAGATTATTTTTTATTTTTTATTTTTTTATGTTATTTTAAGTTATTTCCCTATCCACATTTGTTTGCAGAGCACTTGCCATGCTCTTAACAACATTTTGCTGCCATTTGCAGCCCTCTAGCCCTTTCCATTACTTTTTTAGAGCCTTTTTAGTCCTTAGAAGTCCGGGTCCCCATTGACTTCAATGGGGTTCAGGTTCGGGTCCGGGTTCGGGTTAAAGTTCGGTCCCGAACCCGAACTTTTTTCCGAAGTTTGGCCGAACCCGTCGAACCCGAACATCCAGGTGTCCGCTCAACTCTACTGAAAGCGATATTTTTATTTTTATTTTTACTCTTAATATTCTATTATTCATTATCTTCTTCAGCTTTTTTATGCTGGAGATCCTTGATGCTTACTCATTACCATTATTTTCAATTTCAGATTACCTATATACCCCCTGCTTCTATGTTCTGTATGGGAACACCTACTCCCTCATGACATAACTGGAATCTTTGATTCACGGTCGGGCCTCTCTGGTCCAGCACTTTTGGTAAGACTGTGTGACATGGCACGTATCTATGGTCTGGGTTAAGCCTGGTGGTTCTACACTGAAATATATTTCTTATATCCACTACAATTTTGTTTATAATGTTTTATTTTATTTCATAGTTACGTGACAACTCAATTCTTTCACTCTATGTCCATTGAAAATCTATACATATATACATAGCTCCTGAAGAAGCGGATTCTGTTTTTGAATCACAACGTGAAACATGTAGAGCATAGCTTATTATGTATGTACAGTTGTACTCTTGTCCATTGATTGTAAGGCCTCATGCCCACTGGCGTTTTTACAGCTGCGTTTTTTGCAGCTTAAAAACGCCTGTCCATGTTATTGTAAATATTTATTTTTTTTGAAAAAAAAAAAAAAAAAAGTCGGAGCTAAAAACGCGACCGCGCGTTAGTGCGCGTTTTTTGCGCGTTAGTGCGCGTTAGTGCGCGTTTTTGCGTGTTTTTTGACGCTCGTGTTTTTTCTTGCCTAATTCTGACACTGAGGAACGCACTGGTCCTGGTTTTTTTTTACAGCTTACAAACGCCTATGCTCTTTACAGCTCAAAAACGCCTAGGTGGGCATGAAGCTATAGACTAACATGGACAGGCGTTTTTAAGCTGTAAAAAACGCTCAAAAACGCGGCTGAAAAAACGCCCGTGGGCATGAGGCCTAATGGTATGATACATGGAAATGTCACGGAATTACTATTATTTCTATGAAATGTCAAAATAATTGTTTCTATATATATATTTTTGTAATAAAAGCTCATTTTTTTACTACTTACTTTTAACTGGTTATCAGTTAGCATAAGGTGCCAACATAGTCCACCCCAGCCTCATCCTGTTCTCTTTTTTTTGTTTACAAAAGTTTATTGGAAAAAACATAAGGCAGCTACAGAGTATACATGATACAAAGGATCAGCAGTAAGACAGCTGTGGTACATGTAGTTCAACTTAAAAATAAAAGGTACAACAATATTGTAAAGGAGTTTCTAATGAAGAATACAGAAAAGGGCATAGAAGAGCATTTACTGATATAAATCTATGGTAAAAAAGGAAGGTAGATTGGAGGTGGGTGGGATGATTCTGGTATGATGAGGAAAGTTTGAGATTAATGTTGAGTGATGTTCCAGTAGGACCATTTTGATTCATAAGTTTGGAGGCTATCATTTAAGGTGTGAAAGATTTTTTCTGATATTTTAATAGTGTCCATTCTAGAGAGTACCTGTGACCAGATAAGATTAGTAGACCTCCAATTGAGGGCTATCATCCATTGTATAGAACTGCATAAAGAATGGAACAATCTGAGGCAGGGTCTAGGAATATCAGGTATATTAGAAAATAATAAACATGTTTGAGGTGTAAGGGTGATCCTGTGTTTTGAGGATTGCTCGAATCTATCAGCAGCCATCTGCCAGATCCGAGCTAGGAGAGGGCAGTCCCAAAATGTGTGCAAGATGGTACCCTGTTCCAGACAACCCCTGAAACAGTTAGGGGAGACTGAGGGATAAAATTTGCGGAGTCTAGAGGGAGATAGGTACCATCTAGTAAATAATTTCACTGGGATTTCTCTAAAAGAGATAGCCTTATTGCACTTACGGAGGTTGTTATACATAGAACACCATGACTCCTCTGAAAAAGAACAGTTTAATTCGGTTTCCCAGTGAAGCATTGGAGCTGATTTTACTTCTAGTGAGGAGTTGCTGAGAAAATGATAGAATCTGGAAATCAGGCCCTTGTCTCTAGGAGAGGATATACATATCTTTTCAAATATGGTATTAGAGAGGTGAGTGTTTAAAGAATAATGCTTTGCATAGAATGATCTAATCAGTTGATAGCGATCATGTTCAGATTCTGGGAGGTTATATTTTAATTGGAGTGTGATGAAAGGAGTGAATTCCCATTTGGTTTGAAGTGATTTTAAAGTGGTTAGGTTATTCTTCTCCCAGAGAGAAAATAATGATCTGCTGTTGTATGCCAATTCCAGTCTGCTATCACCTAGGAAGGAAGCCAGCGGGGGGGTGGCGGAGGTGATGTCATATGTACTTCTGATCTTGTGCCAGAGTTGTAGAAATTGGGCTACTATCATGTTGTGTTTAAGGAGGTTGCGGTGCAAAACAGAGTTTGACCATAGAATCCCCTGTAGGTGAAAGGGGAGAATAGATGTGGACTCAAATCTTTTCCAGGGTATGTCTTGGTTAGGGGAGAACCACTGGCATAGCTGATTGAGTCTTGCAGCTAAGAAATAGTGCCAAAGGTTTGGGAGTCCTAGACCACCACTAGACTGCGGCCTATGTAACAAAGCATAGCTAAATCTTGATTTTTTTTCTGCCCAAATAAACTTGTTGAGTATCCTCTGGATAGAATCCAACCTAGTTTTTGATATGTTAATGGGAAGGGCACGGAAATAGTATAACAGTTTGGGGATGATGATCATTTTTACAGCACATATCCTGCCGAGGAATGAGATATGGAGGGAGGACCATGATTTAAGAATTGAGCTAATTTGTGTGAATAGGGGAGGGTAGTTGGTTTTATATAGGGATTTGTGGCATGATGTAATGTGAATACCCAGGTATTTAAAGGAAAGAGGGCACCAGATGAACTGGAAATTGTTTTGTAAAAGGTTCTGCAGGTTTAGGGGAAGGTTGATTGGCATAGCTGAGCTTTGTTTATATTAATCTTAAGGCCAGAGACATCATGGAATATATTAAGAACTTTAATTAGGGTGGGGATAGAGGTGAGGGGTTCAGTAAGGAAGATGAGGGCATCATCTGCATAGAGGCTGATCTTGAATTCCTCTTGAATGATTGTGTATCCCTTAATGTCGGTGTTGTTCCTAATGACGTGAGCAAGGAGTTCTATCGCTAACGCGAAAAGAAGAGGGGAAAGTGGGCAGCCCTGTCTAGTTCCCCTACCAAGGGGGAAGAATTCTGAATTATTTCCTGGAATTTTGATACGCGTTTGAGGTGAGTGGTATAAGGCATTAAAGCCTTGTATGAAATTTTCTGGGATGCCAAATTTGGGGAGGAGAAGATTCAAGTATGACCAGTTTACACTGTCAAAAGCCTTATGTATGTCTAGGCTGAGGAGACATGTCTGACGTGTGTGCAAATTAGCATCTTGGATGATATTAGTAACCATCCTGATGTTATCTACTATTTGACGGCTGTTTGGTCTGGGTGCACCAGGGGTGAGATGACTTTTGCTAGTCTGTCAGCCAGAATCCTACCAAATATTTTAAGGTCGTTGTTAAGGACCGATATGGGGCGAAAGTTTTGGGGGAGGGAGTGGTCTTTATGGGGTTTAGGGAGAAGGGATAGATTAGCAAGGAGCATTTCCTCCGGAAAATAATTGCCCTCCAGGATATAGTTAAATAGTCTAGAAAGACTAGGGGCTAGTAAAGGGGCAAATTTCTTGTAGTAAAGGAATGAATACCCATCTGGGCCAGGGGCTGTAGAATTTTTAAGAGATTTGATTATTGAGATGACCTCAGCCTCGGTACAGGGTTTCTTAAGAGAGTCGATCTGTGGTTGGTTTAGTGAGGGAAGTTGCAAGCTGTCCAGCCAAGCTAGGGAAGTCCTATCTGGGCGGTCTTTAGGATTGGACAATAGCTCCTTATAGAAAGATGTGAATATTTTTAGTACCTCTTTGGGGTGTGTAGCTAGATTACCTCCATGGTCTCTGAGTTTGTATATGTGGGTGGGTCTGTTGTCTTGGTTGAGTTTTCTAGCAAAAGCGGCAGAGGGAGAGTTACAGTGTAGTAGAAATTTTGCTTTCGAAAATCTAAGGGATCTTTCAGTGCTTGCGGAGAGGATGAGATCAAGAGCTTCTCTTTTAGATTTTATTTGAGAGGTAAGTTCTTGAGAGGGGGAGTGTTGTAGCTTGTTGTATAGGCGCTCCAGATCTTTTGTTAGGCATTTGATATCTGTAAGTCTCTCTTTATTTTTGGAGGCGGCTAAATTGATTAGGTGGCCCCGTATGACAGCCTTATGTGCAACCCACAGAGTGGTGGGAGGGGTCTCAATATTAGTGTTATCAATAAAGTAGTTCTCTATGTGGGCGGACATTAATTGAATGTTGGAGATGTTGATTAGTAGAGAGTCATTGAGACGCCAATTAAAGGGGGAGGGGGAGAGGCCTATAGCAGAGGTTTTAAGGGATGTTATGTTGTGGTCAGACCATGGGCATGGGTGTATATGGGCTTGGGAGGAATTTGCTAGGATGATGGGGGTACAGAAAATATAGTCCAACCTGGCATAACAATCATGGGGATGAGAATAATGTGTGAATGCTTTTACCCCTGTGTTGTGGGCCCTCCAAGAGTCTACAAGTTGTAGTTTATTAATGGAGCGGTTAATGGACTTGGAAAAGGCCTTAGAAGAAGGGGTGACTCTACTCCTGTCAAGGGCAGGGTGAGCCGCGAGATTGAAATCTCCTCCCAACACCATATGTGGGGAGTTATATCGATCCAGGGTCTCAAAAAATTGAGTGAAAAAAGTTGACTATGAGTCGTTTGGAGCATACACTGAGGCAATGGTAATTGCTTGATTATTTATGGTACCTTTAAGAATGATGTATCGACTCTCAGCGTCTTTAAAGACAGACTGTATGTCAAAGATAATGGAGTTGCGTACAAAAATTGCAACTCCACGGGTCTTGTTGGTAAATGTAGTATAGTGGTATTGGTTGTAGGTTCTATCAAAATAGTTAGGGGGGTTGGAGGATGCAAAATGTGTTTCTTGTAGCAAGATGATGTCTGCGCCCAGTCATTTATAGTGGTTGAAAGCTTTTTTCCGCTTATGTGGTGAGTTGAAGCCCTGGACATTATGGGATATTATTCTAAGACCCGTCATTTTAAAAAAATAAAAAGATATAATTGGGGGAGGTGGACCATGGAGGTTAATAGTATTGAGTAGGGGACCAACGTTGGGGAGGCTACGCCATATTGCATTGAATAGAGCTGCATCATGAGGGAGAGATTACTTAATAATATCAGTTGAAATAGAAAACGCATAAGTGTACCATGTAATGAGAACAAAACATAGCAATATAGCTGTGCTAAACTTAGGTAGCATAGTTGCATGTATCTTGGTGAATACTGATTTCCAATTTTTTTGTAAACCCAGTAACTAGCCATATTAGCTGTGTGAACTAAAAAGTTCAAAATGACAAGTAGGAATATGGGGACAAGGGGAAACTTGTCACGAAATTCAAAAGGAGAACCTTGAGGACAAAACGTGTCCTCGACCCGCATACCTGGTCAGGTGCGTCACCATAAAAATGGAGCAGCAGCAAACCACAGCAGCAGGTGGGGGGTCAATCTAGCGACAACGGATGCTTCAGGCATATAAAACACACACATGAGAAACAAATAACAGTAATGTGCATGGAGCTAGAACAACAAGTCAGTTAGCAGCAATGATTATAATGAAATATATTGAGTAGATGAATCAGAGACAGGTTCAAAAAAAAAAAAGGGGAAGGGAGGATGCCGCAGCAGCGTTGTGTTCCGATGCCTAAATTAGGCACTTATTTCCATGGCAGCATCAGGATATGGTATAAGTTCAGCTTAGAATGTGTATAAACAACACTGAGCTCCAGCCTGGGTGTTATTAGCAATTAACAACAATAACCGGAACATAGTACCTTTTGTAATGAGCGAGGATAGCTGTGAGACGATGGATCAGGTACTGTCCATTTTTTGGATTGCAGGGAAATTGTGTCCATGAGATCAATATCTGACCTAAAGACAGGGAGAAAAAAAACAACAAAACAGAACCACAAAAACCACCAAACATCTTTTAGGCGAGCGTTCAAGCTGCTTGGTCTTGGAAAGCGTGATGTAGCCTTCTCTGGTCTCTCTGGCTACGGCGAGTGGAGGGTGTGGCCCATATAGGAGAGGATCTAGGGGTGGCGGGAGGACGGTTAGGAGATTGCTGCTGCAACAGTCCCAGTTTCACCAAAAGTTCCTTGCCCTCTATTACGTTGTACACTGTGTACGTTGTGCCATTGTGAGGTATTGAGAGCTTAAAGGGGAAGCCCCAACGGTATTCGATTCTTGCGGTTTGTAGGATATTAGTAACCTCCTTCATCCTGCGTCTCCTATCCAATGTGGCAGGGGAGATGTCAGGGTAGATTTGCAATCTTTTCCCCTCCAGAGAGATATTCGGAGTGTTCCTGGATGCATGCATGATATCCTCTTTAACAAGGAAGTCCTTCATACACATTATTATGTCCCTGGGGGGTTTGTCAGGTGTGGGTTTGGGATGGAGGGCTCTATGAATCCTGTCACATGTAAAAGCTGAGAGGGGTTTATCTGGCAGGAGGCTATGAAAGACTTTAGTGACTGCAGGCATCAGGTCTGTGACTGATTCTGGGACTCCACGCAGCCTGATGTTCTGGCGACGATTTCTATTGTCCAGGTCCTCAACCTGTGCCTGCATGAAAGCAAAGTTATCTGCTAGGTTTTCAAAGTCCTTCCTAAGGTCATTGTGGGCCAGAGAGAGTTCGTCATGTTTGGTCTCAAGTAACTCTGTGCGGCTGCCTATACTGGCAATCTCCTGTGAGAGGGCTGCGGTGGAGTTATGCACTTCTCTCTCTATCTTATCAACCAGCTTGTCATAGATGGCCGTGAGGCTGGCATCTAAGTCTGCTTTAGAGAGGGGGAGGTTGTACTCACAGTTCCCTTGTATGGCAGGGGGGACAGGTGAAGTCTCCACAGATACTGCGTGCAGGGCCGCGCCGGCGCCATTTTGGGACATCTTGCTGCCCTTCTGCTCAACCTTCAGAAGAAAGTTTGTAAAACTTCGCTGAGAGCGCCGAGTCCACGCCTTCTTAGCTGATGGCATGCACACTGTCTTCCTACAGGGGTGATGACTGAATTCGCCAAGTTTAGTGCTGTATAGCCCTGTGGATCCAGCCTGAAAGGACCGGGTCTGGCGGAGCTGAGCTCAGGCCTGTCCTTCCTGCATCGCGCCGCGCATGCGCCCCCTCATCCTGTTCTCTATACAACGTCTAATGGGACGAAGGCACCATTTCTATATATCCTTTACCCTTAGCACTTGCAATATATACCGGGATGATGTCTGCAGCTACAGGCATCATCCCGGTATTAAAATTTTTAGTTGGTGATGCAGAAGTGATTCCAGCCACTCGATCACTTCTGCGGGCGGTGAAAGGCACTCGATCACTTCTGCCATCTGATTGCGGAGCCCGGGAGCGTTCTCTGACCGGCTGTGATGGTGGCACTAGACAGAGAGAGAGGAACTGATGTCTTTCGTCCCTCTCCGTGACCCCCGAGAACCAGAAGCGATGATAATTTTTGTCACTTATAGTTTTGCCTTTCTGTTTACCTGGCTGTTAATAGACCCCAGATCTCTCCATTAAAAGGACATGTCATGGCCCCTATAAAAAAATAGTTTTGAGGAGGGAGAGTCCCGGACAGCCAGGCCTCTTGTGCAACATCGCTGGATTGAGATGGGGCTCAGGTAAGTAGTGGGAGGGGGGGTGAGGGGGGCTTCTGCACATAGAAGGTTTTTAATCTTAAACCTTCTGCCTTTAGAACCACTTTCATTTTAACATGGTTTCCTAAAGATCTAAACATTATTTCAAGAGTTAGTTTGTGTAAGTTTAAGCTCTTTTTTAAGCATATTATACAATAAAATTACTTTGCAGCATCAAATGGCAACTACTTTATACATCTGTTTAATTTGTTTCCTGAGTTGTTTCCTAACCCAATTTTTGAAAGCAACAATAGAAACTGTTACCATGTATTTGAAAATCAGATCTCATGATAGGCTTAAAATAACCACTGCTTCAGGAAGACAACTAAGAACAGAAGTGGTTATCTGTAAATCTTGCACACTTGTGGGGCCTATTGGGGAGCTTTTTCATACCACAAGCTGATGTCATCTTCATAAACATAATGAAATGATTATCATTATTGTCCTAATTGTGGTTGGCTTTTCCTACTTATTATACTGTATGATCTGAGCAGTCACATTTTTGCACCAATTCTTAATGAGATTTTATTGATGGGACTGGAAATATACAGTATTTTATGCTTTGCTATGGCAGAAGCATATTTGAAATAATACAGTTATTTGACAAACAATCATGATAAAGCAACAAAGAATATAGCATGCTGTCTGTATTAAGTATTGCAATAAATGTTAGGTAATGAAATCATTAGACAAATAAAGATACATATATACTTTATGTATGTGACCATAGTCTTTTGCAGTGTAATTTATTATTTAATACAGTTATTTATATAGCACCAACAATTTATCAGCAGCTTACGTGCTTACAATCTGCGGCTCCTATCTTATATGTGTAGCGCTACCCCCAGTTAAGAGAGCCGCTGGATTTGTTTCGGGCCCTGTGTACAGCACCGCCAACCCCCGGCAATCTACTCGACCCACTCTGGCACAGTTAGTCTAGGGATTGTTCTCTTATCACAATCTAACAGTTCATGCACATAACCTATCTGTATTGCAAGGGTAACCTCTTTGCATAAAGACAATACATTGATAGCAACAGATAAATTATAACGTTTCTTTACTTTGGGTAAAAGGCACAAGGTTAACACATAACACATATATGTCTGCAGAGCCCTGCAGCAGAAAATATAACGCAGGCAGTTACCCGCCAAGTACAGCTATCTCTAACTATGCGCCCTTATGGCGCAGCAACCAAAGTTCTAACTAC
Organism: Rana muscosa; assembly: GCA_029206835.1. Classification (NCBI taxonomy): domain Eukaryota; kingdom Metazoa; phylum Chordata; class Amphibia; order Anura; family Ranidae; genus Rana; species Rana muscosa. Next base: position 901,951,246 of record CM055121.1, on the reverse strand, counting down.
AGATCAGGCCTGACCCAGATCTAAACTCAGTCTCTAGAAGAACAATTTATTTGCATGCAACTTGACTGGTGGTGCACAACAGGAACAGCAATTTGTAATCCAAAGGGTAGGAAAATAAAAGGAGAATGTACCCCTCACAGGAGACTACTTAACTCAGTCCCGCCACTAGTCTCCTGTGGGACAGTAAAATAGAACCCGGAGGGCCAAGGCAGTCTCCAGGCCGAATCAAAGTACAGTCTATATGAATGAGCAGGTGCTCGCTCACCACTCCGGATGCGATCCCAGTCCGGGACTTTCACCTACTGTGTCTCCGCACACAGTATCCGCAACGACCGGGTCTCCGGTCCAACTGATGTTCAAACTCGACAAAGTCAGGTGCCACCCAAGCTCCGCAGTGGGATGGAAGGCTCTCTGGAAGTTGTGCAAGGCCCTGGCTTCCGGCCCTGCACTGCAGCAGATCCGCACAGGAAGACCTGTTGATTGCAGCGCGGTGTCCAAAGAGGCCGAGCTCAGCCTCGCCCTCTCCTTAAATAACCCCTCCCATGAGTCTTTGCGATGGCTAAATGCACCCTGAGTGTCGAACGGGGCTCTGGGTAACGTAGTCCCGGGGCCTTAAAGGAGACCCCGCTACACACTCCCCCCACTTAAACTCTTTGGTCCCCAAAGAAAACATCAAATTATAGCACACACAACATCAACCAAAGTTGCGTATGATGTTGGCAGAGGAAATTCCCACCAAAAATAAGGAGGTGAACTTCCCTGCCCACAGATCACACTATCATTAGTGTCCTGCCTAACTGTGCCAGAGAGTGAGTTGGGGTTCCCCCCCACCAAATGAACAGTGGAGAGATTAGGGTCTTCCATACTCCTCCTGGCAGTAACCACAGTGTCTTCCGAGCTCCTCCCCATCTGTGGGTAAGTTAATCTTCTGGGAGGCTTTATGGCCCTTCGCAGCCTTTGTCCTCTTGGGTTTTCTGGTTCAGCTGGAACAGGTTCCTCTTCTGGAACCGACCCAGGAGTTTCCTTTGGTTCAGGAACACTTGACTACGGAGCAGGGAGGTACATGGAATCTCTTGAATCCTCTTCAGGGAGTATGTCACAGGCATTTTCCCAAGAATCTGACAAAGGGCTGGATGGGATGAACTCAGTAGCTTCTGCACTCCTCAAACCCCTCTTCACCCGAAGGCACAGGTTTCCTTCCAGGGAATATTCTGAGTTTTCTGTATCCCGACATTTGGTAATCTGTAGGATCTTTCTTACACTGGGCTACAATCTCCGCCAGGACCTCTCTCTCTTGTATTGGTTGTTTGTGGCTGTTGTCTAGGGGTACTCTGGAGGAGAGAGTGCAGGACACTACGCCAAGCTCTCACCCTCCGTGTATGTGAGGTTTGAGCAAAGTCTTTTCTGAATTACCTTCGGGTCTGTATCCTGCATATGGAGCCTCCGCTTCTTCCGTGGAGGTGTATCTGCCAGTAATAGAGCCCCACACAATTAAAAGTTCAACACTCCTTTATTTCTTCAATGCCATAATGAACATAATCAGTTGAACTTCCATAACAGACAGACAGGGGTGTGGATACGAGTAGGCCCAGGCACAATGAACTCTCCTATCCCTTTCTCGTGCGGATAGGCCTGGCGCACGGTCTCTGCCACCGACGGGTGAACTGTTTGGAGCCCTTGTCACGGGCCTAAGTAACGGTCTCTGTCTCGGACCTTAGAATAACAGTCTCTGCCACCGACCTTAGAACATGGACCACCTTCCTATGGCCCCTGTTTGGCGAGGACATCCATCCCGACGGTCTCCGGAGGCCCTGTCCCGGCACTGGCAATCTGCTGCACCAGATCTATGGGAAGGTCACCTGCGCGGTCCCTTACGCCTGGATTCAGACACCCGATTCTGTGTGTGCCTTAGGATGGTTCCTCCCGGGCGGATCCCAGTGGAAGAAGCTGGGCCCCAGGCCTGAACGATGCACCTCACCCCAGACTGAGGGTGTCTGGGGTGACTCCACGTGTCCAGGCCTAGGCCGCCTGGACACCGACCGCTGGACAGCAGCCCTCAGGCTAAAGGTGCCTGGGACTCGGACCGCGTGGCGAAGATGTCCACCCCCTTTATAGCCTCTCCCAGCTAGCACAGAGGGTTCCCTGCCCCGCCGTACAACCGCTGCGAGAGACCAAAAAGGGTACGGCACTCCAGCGTTGGTTCAACCCCGGCCCAAAGTGACAGCGCCACCTGCTGGGCCGCAGGGAACTGGACACCACTGATGTCTCAGCCCGAATCAACATACTGAAAAGTACCTACCCGCTACACTCTCCCCCCGGTTGCTTGACACTGGTCCCCAGTGTCTGGAGCAAACTATGCCCAAAAAAAAACTGACATAGCCCAATCCAGAAACCAACTATAAATCTCAAAAATGTAAAAAGTTTTTTTTTTTTTTAAAACTAGCTAAACCGTTGTGCTTGAGCCTAACATGAAAGGGGAGGGAAGGGAAACAACACTTAACAACAAAACATATTCACAAATCACATTAACATTTTCCCCACCCATCCTAACTAAGACCCGCCCCATTCTCAGCGGTCTTGATGGGACGTTCTCCTGCAGAGGGGAAAAGAAACATTAACACACACAACCCTGACACATATGTTCGTGTAAGAACGAAAAAACTTCTCCGTAAAGAAATCCTTTCCTTCTATAAGTGTGTGTGTGAAAAGTGAATATCGATGCGCAACACTGCCACCTGGTGACAGTGTCATGGTAACTGCACCTGTTGAAGACTTTCCTCCATCTTAAGAAAGAGTAAGACAAGGCAGGACTTTACAGGCAACACACACAATTGGAATACAAAAAAAGTTTATTGAATCGCATAATTAACATAGATTAAAAAGGACCATACAATATGTATATAGCAGTGGGGAGTTCCTTGAACATCGACGTGTTTCGCCGTGAGGCTTCATCAGGACGGACAAAGTAGGGGGGGGCGGTTTTTATACACACTTGGGACAAATCTCACTATCTGTAATGAGATACATAAAAATTAATATACAGTATATACAATTAAAAGTGAAAAATAAAAAGTGAATAAAAAAGTGTCTTTGAAGCTAGAAGGCTGCAACGCCTGTCCCCCATGCGCACCACGATCCAGATGGCAGAAGGCAGAGGGCAGAAAGATAGAAAGCAGAGAACAAAAAGCAAAAAACAAAAAGCAAAAAACACACAGGAGAACCCCCAGAGTGTAAAAAGTACTTCAGAAGGACATCCGGATAGTAAAATGTTGTTCAATTACTACAGATTTGAATGTATAGCGTGATGGTAAATGTACGTGTGGTCTACTAAAAAAGATAAGGGAAATATATGTATATGTATATGGCACATAACAACATGTATATATATAAGTATAAGGCAAGATCCTACCTGCTGGTCAAAAAATGATGATCAAGCACTGATATTCTCACAGGAATGAAGGGATCTGACGCTCAAAGCTAATATAAATAGCTGGGCAAGTCTATAAGTGCCAATAGGTACAATCAGATAACATTCATAGAACAGTATAACAACGGTAATAGAACTAGTTTTAATCGTATTTATAATTACCAGCTATATCCACAAAGGTATATCCAAGAATGGGGATGGGGGGCGTTATTCGTATGAAAAGAGAAAGAAGCTTTCTATTTATCACAAAATCCTCTCATAGATACTTTAAATAAGGATATGAGATTTCAACCAAAACAGTGGTATGTATATCACTGTGTAGAGTCTGAAAGTAAAAAGCAACAAAAAATAATAACTAAATGGACAGCTCGTGCCTATATAAGTCATCACGATATAGGAAACGGCTTACCTAGTTGTTAACGTCACACCATCATATCCCCGGGAGTCAGCTTCACGCTGAACACAGGGGACAGGCTGTACTCGCTGGAATATTTATACTGACAAACCGCGCCAAAAAAACACGCCAAAAAGCACGCTTGGCGTGCGGCGCCTTGACGTCATACGTCCGTGTCATGCGTGGCGTGCTGACGTCACTTGAGTGCGCCCTAATGCTAGATCATGGGCGGAAGTGTCAAGCACGCCATATTGAAATAGGGAAAAGAACAGCGCAATAGAGCAAGAAGGTTAACAAAAGATGGATAATGAGTAAAGCACGCCATGTAGCAAAGGGCACAGTGAAACAGAAAATGAAGGCAACAAAAAAGAAAGAGTAACTGGAACCGAATTTTCAAAAAATTATTATTGTTATTATTAGATTGCCAATCGCCATAATGGATCATTGAAATGCACAGAGAGGGCAGGAGAAAGCGCCAAAGAGCACACCAAGACATACTCACATTAACATAATTCTGCGATACCACAGCACATAGTCTGTCAGTCTCCTTAGAGACAGTTGTTCACTTAGGATATATTCCATTGATACAGTATATACAGTAGTAGATTTCTATATTTCCATCACATATACAAAGAAACAAAGAATAGTCTTCTATATCAAATATCCAAAAAAGCTTTTCTTTCATACATAAATAAATTCTCTCTGAACCTAAACAGAGACCAAGAGACATTCCCAGCATATGGAAATTAAGAGAGTACAACCCAGGAAACATCCCAGGACAGCATTAAGGAAAGGAAAGGAAAAAAGAGAAAAGAGAAGAAAAAGGGGAGAGAAAAAAGGGGAGAAAAAGGGAAAGGGTACAACACTGTGAATAATATATGTTCTACAAAAATGGTTTGAAACTAACCATGTCATTAAGACCAGGGTACTGGGTCGCCTTTAATCTGTAAACCCATTCAGTTTCTCGTTGCAGTACCCTCTGGTCAAAATTGCAACCCCGTGGGTCCTCGTAGACCCGATCCAGGGCGGCAACCTTGAAAACCTGGGGTTCATACCGGTGCCTAAACGCCACATGATGGCCAATAGTGGTATTCAAAAGACCACTGGTTGCATAATAAACATGGTCTTTGATCCTTCTCCAAAAGGCTCAAATGGTCTTTCCAATGTAGAAGGATCCACAACAACAAAAAACGTTGAAGCCCAGGGTTTGATTTGTCCCGGCTGTTCGGGACTGGTGTGTCAGCTGAAGCCGTTCGGGCGCTGTGAGGCCTGCAGGGAGTTCTTATTTGAGATGGAGCCACCTGTCGAGAAGCCAAAAACCATCCACCTCAACAGCACTACAGGCACCACCACTCAGGAAGGAGGAATCACTGCTTTGACAGCCGTCTCTGTGCCCACTGCAGCGACCGCGGGGGAGGTCGTGGTTAGAAAGACACGGGAGAAATCCGAGGATGCTGACTCGGTCACCACTGCTTCCCAGCATCCACCACCGAAGAGGAAGACCGGCATGGTGGCCCCGTCCAGCGGTCGCGGTGGATCATCCTGCCCGCCTACGCCCGGTCCGGATGGATCTGGTAGGAAGAGTCCCGGACATCCCTCCTCAAGTATGGGCCGAGGTAAGCCGGGCAAAGGGACTTGGTGTTCGGACGGAGGTGTCGGGGAGTCTCGGCCCTGTGTGTTTGCGGGAGGTAGCGATTCAGTCTCTACTACAGGCTACCTGCCCGCGGAGGAGTGTGACACCTCCGACCTAGAGTCGCTCTCCGATTTGGGGGACGACGTCGTCATAGACAAACTTTTTGTTTAAAAGGGTTGGGACAAGATGCCTCTCTCCTCGTCCCGCCGAGTCAGGGATCCACCGATGTCAACGGGGGATAGTACACCCCGGGTGGAGGCACTAACGCCTGAGGAGGGATCCTGTCCCCAGTCTGCCCTTCCACCCATCCGGTGCCACCTGCATCTAGTACCGGGGGAAGAGACTGTTATTGCGGGCACCTATGCGCAGGATGGAGGTGATCAAAGTACCTCGGCACCCGGATGCTATTGTTCTGCCGGGAGAAGGAGATCGCCATACCATGCCTCCGTTAGCGAGACTACAACGCCTTTTCTGCCAAAAGGTTGCCAACGAGTACGGGTGGGAATACCCGTATTTATTCAAGGAACTTTTGTATGAGGTGGAGGTTTGCAGGGAGCGCTGGTACAATGACTTTGTGTGGACGAACATTCAGGTCCCACACGCCCGCAGGTACCTTGCGTGTTCCCCCAAAGCATCTCAACGCTTCAAGGACTGTAAGGCAGAATGGATGTTGGGTCGGCACATCCACGCGGATAAGGTGCTGATTCGACGGAAAGAAGGGGAGGATGTCGAATACCATTTAGAGACAATGGACCAGCATTTGAAGCCTCTTGTCCTGCCGCACCCAAGGTTCTATCTATGGGAGAAAAAAGACTCCGTTCTTGCTTAGTCTACTGCTGCTGAACTTTCCGGGGTTGTTGCTCTGTTACCCGGAAACCCAGTGACTGTACCCGAGTTTAACGGGTGTTTTTGCTCTTTGGAGGAATTGGAGGACTGTTGCCATTGTTTGTTCTTCAGTTTTTCCTTTTCACAGAGTGATCGTGGACTTTGGGGTAGTTAGAGCTGCAGAAGAAGATGGAGGAAATAGAAGGGGAAGGGAAAAAGGGGGGGAAGCACTCACATTGCCACATCCATATATCGAGGGAAAATTTGGTTCGTTACTCAAGAAAGAGTAAGACAAGGCAGGACTTTACAGGCAACACACACAATTGGAATACAAAAAAAGTTTATTGAATCACAAAATTAACATAGATTAAAAAGGACCATACGATGTATATAGCAGTGGGGAGTCCCTTGAACGTCGACGCATTTCGCTGTGAGGCTTCATCAGGACGGACAAAGAAGGGGGGGGCGGTTTTTATACACACTTGGGACAAATCTCACTATCTGAAATGAGATACATAAAAATTAATATACAGTATATACAATTAAAAGTGAAAAATAAAAAGTGAATAAAAAAGTGTCTTTGAAGCTAGAAGGCTGCAACGCCTGTCCCCCATGCGCACCACGATCCAGATGGCAGAAGGCAGAGGGCAGAAAGATAGAAAGCAGAGAACAAAAAGCAAAAAACAAAAAGCAAAAAACACACAGGAGAACCCCCAGAGTGTAAAAAGTACCTCAGAAGGACATCCGGATAGTAAAATGTTGTTCAATTACTACAGATTTGAATGTATAGCGTGATGGTAAATGTACGTGTGGTCTACTAAAAAAGATAAGGGAAATATATGTATATATATATAGCACATAACAACATGTATATATATAAGTATAAGGCAAGATCCTACCTGCTGGTCAAAAAATGATGATCAAGCACTGATATTCTCACAGGAATGAAGGGATCTGACGCTCAAAGCTAATATAAATAGCTGGGCAAGTCTATAAGTGCCAATAGGTACAATCAGATAACATTCATAGAACAGTATAACAAAGGTAATAGAACTAGTTTTAATTGTATTTATAATTACCAGCTATATCCACAAAGGTATATCCAAGAACGGGGATGGGGGGCGTTATTCGTATGAAAAGAGAAAGAAGCTTTCTATTTATCACAAAATCCTCTCATAGATACTTTAAATAAGGATATGAGATTTCAACCAAAACAGTGGTATGTATATCACTGTGTAGAGTCTGAAAATAAAAAGCAACAAAAAATAATAACTAAATGGACAGCTCGTGCCTATATAAGTCATCACGATATAGGAAGCGGCTTACCTAGTTGTTAACGTCACACCATTATATCCCCGGGAGTCAGCTTCACGCTGAACACAGGGGACAGGCTGTACTCGCTGGAATATTTATACTGACAAACCGCGCCAAAAAAACACGCCAAAAAGCACGCTTGGCGTGCGGCGCCTTGACGTCATACGTCCGTGTCATGCGTGGCGTGCTGACGTCACTTGAGTGCGCCCTAATGCTAGATCATGGGCGGAAGTGTCAAGCACGCCATATTGAAATAGGGAAAAGAACAGCGCAATAGAGCAAGAAGGTTAACAAAAGATGGATAATGAGTAAAGCACGCCATGTAGCAAAGGGCACAGTGAAACAGAAAATGAAGGCAACAAAAAAGAAAGAGTAACTGGAACCGAATTTTCAAAAAATTATTATTGTTATTATTAGATTGCCAATCGCCATAATGGATCATTGAAATGCACAGAGAGGGCAGGAGAAAGCGCCAAAGAGCACACCAAGACATACTCACATTAACATAATTCTGCGATACCACAGCACATAGTCTGTCAGTCTCCTTAGAGACAGTTGTTCACTTAGGATATATTCCATTGATACAGTATATACAGTAGTAGATTTCTATATTTCCATCACATATACAAAGAAACAAAGAATAGTCTTCTATATCAAATATCCAAAAAAGCTTTTCTTTCATACATAAATAAATTCTCTCTGAACCTAAACAGAGACCAAGAGACATTCCCAGCATATGGAAATTAAGAGAGTACAACCCAGGAAACATCCCAGGACAGCATTAAGGAAAGGAAAGGAAAAAAGAGAAAAGAGAAGAAAAAGGGGAGAGAAAAAAGGGGAGAAAAAGGGAAAGGGTACAACACTGTGAATAATATATGTTCTACAAAAATGGTTTGAAACTAACCATGTCATTAAGACCAGGGTACTGGGTCGCCTTTAATCTGTAAACCCATTCAGTTTCTCGTTGCAGTACCCTCTGGTCAAAATTGCAACCCCGTGGGTCCTCGTAGACCCGATCCAGGGCGGCAACCTTGAAAACCTGGGGTTCATACCGGTGCCTAAACGCCACATGATGGCCAATAGTGGTATTCAAAAGACCACTGGTTGCATAATAAACATGGTCTTTGATCCTTCTCCAAAAGGCTCAAATGGTCTTTCCAATGTAGAAGGATCCACAACAACAAAAAACGTTGAAGCCCAGGGTTTGATTTGTCCCGGCTGTTCGGGACTGGTGTGTCAGCTGAAGCCGTTCGGGCGCTGTGAGGCCTGCAGGGAGTTCTTATTTGAGATGGAGCCACCTGTCGAGAAGCCAAAAACCATCCACCTCAACAGCACTACAGGCACCACCACTCAGGAAGGAGGAATCACTGCTTTGACAGCCGTCTCTGTGCCCACTGCAGCGACCGCGGGGGAGGTCGTGGTTAGAAAGACACGGGAGAAATCCGAGGATGCTGACTCGGTCACCACTGCTTCCCAGCATCCACCACCGAAGAGGAAGACCGGCATGGTGGCCCCGTCCAGCGGTCGCGGTGGATCATCCTGCCCGCCTACGCCCGGTCCGGATGGATCTGGTAGGAAGAGTCCCGGACATCCCTCCTCAAGTATGGGCCGAGGTAAGCCGGGCAAAGGGACTTGGTGTTCGGACGGAGGTGTCGGGGAGTCACGGCCCTGTGTGTTTGCGGGAGGTAGCGATTCAGTCTCTACTACAGGCTACCTGCCCGCGGAGGAGTGTGACACCTCCGACCTAGAGTCGCTCTCCGATTTGGGGGACGACGTCGTCATAGACAAACTTTTTGTTTAAAAGGGTTGGGACAAGATGCCTCTCTCCTCGTCCCGCCGAGTCAGGGATCCACCGATGTCAACGGGGGATAGTACACCCCGGGTGGAGGCACTAACGCCTGAGGAGGGATCCTGTCCCCAGTCTGCCCTTCCACCCATCCGGTGCCACCTGCATCTAGTACCGGGGGAAGAGACTGTTATTGCGGGCACCTATGCGCAGGATGGAGGTGATCAAAGTACCTCGGCACCCGGATGCTATTGTTCTGCCGGGAGAAGGAGATCGCCATAACATGCCTCCGTTAGCGAGACTACAACGCCTTTTCTGCCAAAAGGTTGCCAACGAGTACGGGTGGGAATACCCGTATTTATTCAAGGAACTTTTGTATGAGGTGGAGGTTTGCAGGGAGCGCTGGTACAATGACTTTGTGTGGACGAACATTCAGGTCCCACACGCCCGCAGGTACCTTGCGTGTTCCCCCAAAGCATCTCAACGCTTCAAGGACTGTAAGGCAGAATGGATGTTGGGTCGGCACATCCACGCGGATAAGGTGCTGATTCGACGGAAAGAAGGGGAGGATGTCGAATACCATTTAGAGACAATGGACCAGCATTTGAAGCCTCTTGTCCTGCCGCACCCAAGGTTCTATCTATGGGAGAAAAAAGACTCCGTTCTTGCTTAGTCTACTGCTGCTGAACTTTCCGGGGTTGTTGCTCTGTTACCCGGAAACCCAGTGACTGTACCCGAGTTTAACGGGTGTTTTTGCTCTTTGGAGGAATTGGAGGACTGTTGCCATTGTTTGTTCTTCAGTTTTTCCTTTTCACAGAGTGATCGTGGACTTTGGGGTAGTTAGAGCTGCAGAAGAAGATGGAGGAAATAGAAGGGGAAGGGAAAAAGGGGGGGAAGCACTCACATTGCCACATCCATATATCGAGGGAAAATTTGGTTCGTTACTCAAGAAAGAGTAAGACAAGGCAGGACTTTACAGGCAACACACACAATTGGAATACAAAAAAAGTTTATTGAATCACAAAATTAACATAGATTAAAAAGGACCATACGATGTATATAGCAGTGGGGAGTCCCTTGAACGTCGACGCATTTCGCTGTGAGGCTTCATCAGGACGGACAAAGAAGGGGGGGGCGGTTTTTATACACACTTGGGACAAATCTCACTATCTGAAATGAGATACATAAAAATTAATATACAGTATATACAATTAAAAGTGAAAAATAAAAAGTGAATAAAAAAGTGTCTTTGAAGCTAGAAGGCTGCAACGCCTGTCCCCCATGCGCACCACGATCCAGATGGCAGAAGGCAGAGGGCAGAAAGATAGAAAGCAGAGAACAAAAAGCAAAAAACAAAAAGCAAAAAACACACAGGAGAACCCCCAGAGTGTAAAAAGTACCTCAGAAGGACATCCGGATAGTAAAATGTTGTTCAATTACTACAGATTTGAATGTATAGCGTGATGGTAAATGTACGTGTGGTCTACTAAAAAAGATAAGGGAAATATATGTATATATATATAGCACATAACAACATGTATATATATAAGTATAAGGCAAGATCCTACCTGCTGGTCAAAAAATGATGATCAAGCACTGATATTCTCACAGGAATGAAGGGATCTGACGCTCAAAGCTAATATAAATAGCTGGGCAAGTCTATAAGTGCCAATAGGTACAATCAGATAACATTCATAGAACAGTATAACAAAGGTAATAGAACTAGTTTTAATCGTATTTATAATTACCAGCTATATCCACAAAGGTATATCCAAGAACGGGGATGGGGGGCGTTATTCGTATGAAAAGAGAAAGAAGCTTTCTATTTATCACAAAATCCTCTCATAGATACTTTAAATAAGGATATGAGATTTCAACCAAAACAGTGGTATGTATATCACTGTGTAGAGTCTGAAAATAAAAAGCAACAAAAAATAATAACTAAATGGACAGCTCGTGCCTATATAAGTCATCACGATATAGGAAGCGGCTTACCTAGTTGTTAACGTCACACCATCATATCCCCGGGAGTCAGCTTCACGCTGAACACAGGGGACAGGCTGTACTCGCTGGAATATTTATACTGACAAACCGCGCAAAAAAAACGCGCCAAAAAGCACGCTTGACGTGCGGCGCCTTGACGTCATACGTCCGCGTCATGCGTGGCGTGCTGACGTCACTTGAGTGCGCCCTAATGCTAGATCATGGGCGGAAGTGTCAAGCACGCCATATTGAAATAGGGAAAAGAACAGCGCAATAGAGCAAGAAGGTTAACAAAAGATGGATAATGAGTAAAGCACGCCATGTAGCAAAGGGCACAGTGAAACAGAAAATGAAGGCAACAAAAAGGAAAGAGTAACTGGAACCGAATTTTCAAAAAATTATTATTGTTATTATTAGATTGCCAATCGCCATAATGGATCATTGAAATGCACAGAGAGGGCAGGAGAAAGCGCCAAAGAGCACACCAAGACATACTCACATTAACATAATTCTGCGATACCACAGTACATAGTCTGTCAGTCTCCTTAGAGACAGTTGTTCACTTAGGATATATTCCATTGATACAGTATATACAGTAGTAGATTTCTATATTTTCATCACATATACAAAGAAACAAAGAATAGTCTTCTATATCAAATATCCAAAAAAGCTTTTCTTGCATACATAAATAAATTCTCTCTGAACCTAAACAGAGACCAAGAGACATTCCCAGCATATGGAAATTAAGAGAGTACAACCCAGGAAACATCCCAGGACAGCATTAAGGAAAGGAAAGGAAAAAAGAGAAAAGAGAAGAAAAAGGGGAGAGAAAAAAGGGGAGAAAAAGGGAAAGGGTACAACACTGTGAATAATATATGTTCTACAAAAATGGTTTGAAACTAACCATGTCATTAAGACCAGGGTACTGGGTCGCCTTTAATCTGTAAACCAATTCAGTTTCTCGTTGCAGTACCCTCTGGTCAAAATTGCCACCCCGTGGGTCCTCGTAGACCCGATCCAGGGCGGCAACCTTGAAAACCTGGGGTTCATACCGGTGCCTAAACGCCACATGATGGCCAATAGTGGTATTCAAAAGACCACTGGTTGCATAATAAACATGGTCTTTGATCCTTCTCCAAAAGGCTCGAATGGTCTTTCCAATGTAGAAGGATCCACAACAACAAAAAATAATGTAAATGACTCCCTTGGTCTGACAGGTGATATGATGTTTCAGGAAGTGAGTCTGGCCGTTGGGTAAAATTATCCTTGGGCCCTCAAGTAGAAGGTCACAGTAATCGCACTGGCCACATTTGTACAGTCCCTTTAATTCCCGGGGTTTGTTGTCAGATCTCCTATAGTTACTTTGTACCAGACAATCCCGGATAGAACCAGCCCGTCGAAAGGTAATCTCTGGGCTTGTTCCAATATGTTTTTTCAGGACCGGGTCAGCCGACAAAATGTGCCAGTGTTTTTGCATAATTGACCTGACTTGAACGTGCTGGTCAGAGTATGTAGTTATAAACCTCACTACATCAGGGGTGTTTTTTTGGGGGGTTCTGGCAAGTATGGCATTTCTAGGTTTAATAAGAGCTTTTTTAAAAGCATTCTTAAGACAATTTCTGCTATAGCCCCTCAATCTTAGACGTGTATAGAGGAGATCAGCCTCCTCTTTAAATTTCATATCATCAGTGCAGTTCCGTCTTAGACGTAGATACTGCCCAAATGGTATGCTTTGGATCAATGAACGGGGATGCGAACTGGCAGCATGTAAAATCGTGTTCCCCGCCGTGGGTTTACGGTACAGAGTTGTTTTGATTAGACCTTCTTCTGTAACGTATATTGATATGTCTAGATATGCAATCCTCGTTTGGCTGTAAGCCATGGTGTACTTGAGATTGTATCTATTGGTACTCAACATTTGCATGAATTCATTCAAAGTGGTCAGAGTTCCCGCCCACAGCATCAATACGTCATCAATAAAACGAAACCACCCCAAGACTGAGCAGAAGAGATGTCCAAATTCGTCATTAGCAAACAACTCACGTTCCCACCCCCCAGGTACAAGTTCGCATAAGATGGGGCACAACAAGTGCCCATTGCGACACCTTGTACCTGGAGGAAGTGGGACCCATCAAACGAGAAAATATTTTTGGTCAAGATGTGCTCCAACAATTTGAGCACAAAGGAGTTGAGGCCAATAGACTTGGGACCTCTTTCCTTAAGAAACCTGGAAATGACTGTAAGTCCAAGTTTGTGTGGAATAGATGAATAAAGTGCTTCCACATCTATGGATACCAAAAAGCATCCTGGGGGCACATTAAGGCCATCAAGGGTTCTGAGGAGGTCTGGGGTGTCCTGAATGTAGGAGGGAAGGGTAGTTACATGAGGTCGCAGATATTCATCGACGAATTTGCTTGCTCGTTCCGTCTTGGCACCTACGCCAGATACTATCGGACGACCGGGGGGTCTGGACATATTTTTGTGTGTTTTAGGAAGTGAATAGAAACATGGGATCTTTGGGTAGAGTACCTGGATGCCCTCATAAATCTCCATGGTGATCAAGCCCTCGGAGAGGGCGGACTGAATGGTGTCATTGTACTGCTGATTATATTTATCTATGACATCCTCAGATATTGGTCTGTACCAATCCCGGTTTATGAGTATGTCCCAGCACATATTTCTATAATTTAGCTCATCCATGACCACCACATTGCCGCCCTTGTCCGAGGGCTTGATCACCAAATGAGAATTGCGACTAAGGCCCAATAGGGCCTGTCGTTGGAGTGTTGAAAGGTTCTGATGAGCCGATCTGACAAGATCCAAGGCTTCAACATCCCCAATGGCCTGGGTCAAAAAGGCCCAGACATTGGAGTTGATGCACATAGGGGACAGGCGTTGCAGCCTTCTAGCTTCAAAGACACTTTTTTATTCACTTTTTATTTTTCACTTTTAATTGTATATACTGTATATTATTTTTTATGTATCTCATTTCAGATAGTGAGATTTGTCCCAAGTGTGTATAAAAACCGCCCCCCCCCTCTTTGTCCGTCCTGACGAAGCCTCACGGCGAAACGCGTTGACGTTCAAGGGACTCCCCAGTGCTATGTACATTGTATGGTCCTTTTTAATCTATGTTAATTTTGCGATTCAATAAACTTTTTTTGTATTCCAATTGTGTGTGTTGCCTGTAAAGTCCTGCCTTGTCTTACTCTTTCTTGAGTAACGAACCAAATTTTCCCGCGATATATGGATGTGGCAATGTGAGTGCTTCCCCCCCTTTTGGCAGACACCAAATCCCTGTATCTATGCACTCCCAGCATTGAGTTCCTATTATGTGGACTCCGCCGACTGTATCAACTATATATAACTCTGTTGATACTTATTTCCCAATTATTTTCTTATTGAATAGTCTTCTTTTATTTTCTCTAAATCTTTCTTTATATTTATACTTAAATTTACCTTGGAGAGTGCACCCATGGCAGACTTTGCAGGCAACAACTGGGAAGGTTTCATGATGGGCATCAAACAAACCTGTTCCTCTATTAAATACAATGATGTGGAGTTTGAAATTGTATATCAGAAACTCACTCAGACTTTTGAAAGAAAATCTAGCCTTTTCTGGCACATCAGATACTTTGAGCAATATTTATTGGATGATCTCAATCCTAAAGGACTAAGAATACAAGTTTTTCCTAACATCTGGACATTTGATTCTGATTTCAAGGCCCGATGGGAACTGAATCTCCAATTATGCTCAAGGAAAATTATGGAGCTGATGATTGAATATTACATGCAAGAATTAAAGGTGGTAGATTGCGAAATCAAGAGGATATATGATGAAAATGCAACCACACTGAGTAATACAGACTTCGGACCCTTTGATGTGCATCTTAAAGAGCATATACAGGGTTTTACGAAGGATTTACTTCTCAAAAAAGAGGATAAGTTTGCACGTGATAGACAGGGAGATATGCCTACAATTGGCCTCTTACTAACAGCCAACGAGGGACACGGAGGGGAGCTGGCCTACCTAGGAACAATAGACGTACTAATGAGAAAGATAAATATGACTCTGACTCCTCTGCTAATTCTCTCACTTCACAGAATTCACGAGCAGGTGGTCGAGGACGACAGGGGAGACGGAACTCAAGGAAACGACCTCAAGATGGTGGTGGGTACCAGACTAGCACTCCAAGTAAGAAACACATAATTGGGGACAATGAACGACTAAAAATAAACAGCTCTATTGACATCTGTCCAGACTTAAACCCTTATAACAATAGAGTGGTTTCTATGTTCCCCAATCCATCACTGGGTGTCTCGTCTGAGAATTCCTCTATCCCTGCCGTGACCTCTCGGGCTGAATCTGACATTCGTCAACATATTATTGGATCAGCACAAGTGATGGCCAAGACACATAGCTTGGCCGCCTCTGAGGCTGTTGCCAAGGACAACAAAAAATGACGCATAGACCACTTTTTCCCCCGAATCTGTCGTCCGAATGTTTCCGACGAACTGATTTCTCCTGATTTTACTCTATCTATCCCTTCTCCTTCTTCTGCCGATCTTTTGACTGCTACACTACCTATTGTAACCAATTCATCTGTAGCTAATTCATGTGAGGGGATCCAGAACAAGGCATCTCGCCTGGAGGTGATTAATTTATCCTCCTACCCCTTGAATGAGACAGAAATAGACCTTTTGAGCTTGGGTCTTAGTTTTTGCCCTAACACCTCTTCTAACAAATTTGAGCTCATAAAAGATCTTTATCTTTTTGCTCGAAAATTGACCTTAAAATTTATGTATGACAAAGAGCGTTGCACTAAACAAATGGGAATCTCCCATCAGGAGATTTGGAAGGATTTCACGGTAGCTGAGTTCCGAGCCCTCAAGAACCTCGTTCTACTATTAGATGAGAGCGAGGGGACTGAGATCCGTGAAATGAGCCCGGAAACTGAAGTGGCGAGAGGCCAATGTATTCAAAACATGCAGTATCAAAATGATATTGAATTATTGAGTAAGGCTGTTAAGAAGAAATCTACTCATTTCCCCTCGCTTCACATCAACTCCAATGTCTGGGCCTTTTTGACCCAGGCCATTGGGGATGTTGAAGGCTTGGATCTTGTCAGATCGGCTCATCAGAACCTTTCAACACTCCAACGACAGGCCCTGTTGGGCCTTAGTCGCAATTCTCATTTGGTGATCAAGCCCTCGGACAAGGGCGGCAATGTGGTGGTCATGGATGAGCTAAATTATACAAATATGTGCTGGGACATACTCAGAAACCGGGATTGGTACAGACCAATATCTGAGGATGTCATAGATAATTATAATCAGCAGTACAATGACACCATTCAGTCCGCCCTCTCCGAGGGCTTGATCACCAAGGAGATTTATGAGGGCATCCAGGTACCCTACCCAAAGATCCCATGTTTCTATTCACTTCCTAAAACACACAAAAATATGTCCAGACCCCCCGGTCGTCCGATAGTATCTGGCGTAGGTGCCAAGACGGAACGAGCAAGCAAATTCGTCGATGAATATCTGTGACCTCATGTAACTACCCTTCCCTCCTACATTCAGGACACCCCAGACCTCCTCAGAACCCTTGATGGCCTTAATGTGCCCCCAGGATGCTTTTTGGTATCCATAGATGTGGAAGCACTTTATTCATCTATTCCACACAAACTTGGACTTACAGTCATTTCCAGGTTTCTTAAGGAAAGAGGTCCCAAGTCTATTGGCCTCAACTCCTTTGTGCTCAAATTGTTGGAGCACATCTTGACCAAAAATATTTTCTCGTTTGATGGGTCCCACTTCCTCCAGGTACAAGGTGTCGCAATGGGCACTTGTTGTGCCCCATCTTATGCAAACTTGTACCTGGGGGGGTGGGAACGTGAGTTGTTTGCTAATGACGAATTTGGACATCTCTTCTGCTCAGTCTTGGGGTGGTTTCATTTTATTGATGACGTATTGATGCTGTGGGCGGGAACTCTGACCACTTTGAATGAATTCATGCAAATGTTGAGTACCAATAGATACAATCTCAAGTTCACCACGGCTTACAGCCAAACGAAGATTGCATATCTAGACATATCAATATACGTTACAGAAGAAGGTCTAATCAAAACAACTCTGTACCGTAAACCCACGGCGGGGAACACGATTTTACACGCTGCCAGTTCGCATCCCCGTTCATTGATCCAAAGCATACCATTTGGGCAGTATCTACGTCTAAGACGGAACTGCACTGATGATATGAAATTTAAAGAGGAGGCTGATCTCCTCTATACACGTCTAAGATTGAGGGGCTATAGCAGAAATTGTCTTAAGAATGCTTTTAAAAAAGCTCTTATTAAACCTAGAAATGCCATACTTGCCAGAACCCCCCCAAAAAAACACCCCTGATGTAGTGAGGTTTATAACTACATACTCTGACCAGCACGTTCAAGTCAGGTCAATTATGCAAAAACACTGGCACATTTTGTCGGCTGACCCAGTCCTGAAAAAACATATTGGAACAAGCCCAGAGATTACCTTTCGACGGGCTGGTTCTATCCGGGATTGTCTGGTACAAAGTAACTATAGGAGATCTGACAACAAACCCCGGGAATTAAAGGGACTGTACAAATGTGGCCAGTGCGATTACTGTGACCTTCTACTTGAGGGCCCAAGGATAATTTTACCCAACGGCCAGACTCACTTCCTGAAACATCATATCACCTGTCAGACCAAGGGAGTCATTTACATTATTTTTTGTTGTTGTGGATCCTTCTACATTGGAAAGACCATTCGAGCCTTTTGGAGAAGGATCAAAGACCATGTTTATTATGCAACCAGTGGTCTTTTGAATACCACTATTGGCCATCATGTGGCGTTTAGGCACCAGTATGAACCCCAGGTTTTCAAGGTTGCCGCCCTGGATCGGGTCTACGAGGACCCACGGGGTGGCACTTTTGACCAGAGGGTACTGCAACGAGAAACTGAATGGGTTTACAGATTAAAGGCGACCCAGTACCCTGGTCTTAATGACATGGTTAGTTTCAAACCATTTTTGTAGAACATATATTATTCACAGTGTTGTACCCTTTCCCTTTTTCTCCCCTTTTTTCTCTCCCCTTTTTCTTCTCTTTTCTCTTTTTTCCTTTCCTTTCCTTAATGCTGTCCTGGGATGTTTCCTGGGTTGTACTCTCTTAATTTCCATATGCTGGGAATGTCTCTTGGTCTCTGTTTAGGTTCAGAGAGAATTTATTTATGTATGCAAGAAAAGCTTTTTTGGATATTTGGTATAGAAGACTATTCTTTGTTTCTTTGTATATGTGATGGAAATATAGAAATCTACTACTGTATATACTGTATCAATGGAATATATCCTAAGTGAACAACTGTCTCTAAGGAGACTGACAGACTATGTACTGTGGTATCGCAGAATTATGTTAATGTGAGTATGTCTTAGTGTGCTCTTTGGCGCTTTCTCCTGCCCTCTCTGTGCATTTCAATGATCCATTATGGCGATTGGCAATCTAATAATAACAATAATAATTTTTTGAAAATTCGGTTCCAGTTACTCTTTCTTTTTTGTTGCCTTCATTTTCTGTTTCACTGTGCCCTTTGCTACATGGCGTGCTTTACTCATTATCCATCTTTTGTTAACCTTCTTGCTCTATTGCGCTGTTCTTTTCCCTATTTCAATATGGCGTGCTTGACACTTCCGCCCATGATCTAGCATTAGGGCGCACTCAAGTGACGTCAGCACGCCACGCATGACGCGGACGTATGACGTCAAGGCGCCGCACGCCAAGCGTGCTTTTTGGCGCGTTTTTTTGACGCGGTTTGTCAGTATAAATATTCCAGCGAGTACAACCTGTCCCCTGTGTTCAGCGTGAAGCTGACTCCCGGGGATATGATGGTGTGACGTTAACAACTAGGTAAGCCGCTTCCTATATCGTAATGACTTATATAGGCACGAGCTGTCCATTTAGTTATTATTTTTTGTTGCTTTTTACTTTCAGACTCTACACAGTGATATACATACCACTGTTTTGGTTGAAATCTCATATCCTTATTTAAAGTATCTATGAGAGGATTTTGTGATAAATAGAAAGCTTCTTTCTCTTTTCATACGAATAACGCCCCCCATCCCCGTTCTTGGATATACAGGTCCTTCTCAAAAAATTAGCATATTGTGATAAAGTTCATTATTTTCTGTAATGTACTGATAAACATTAGACTTTCATATATTTTAGATTCATTACACACAACTGAAGTAGTTCAAGCCTTTTCTGGTTTTAATATTGATGATTTTGGCATACAGCTCATGAAAACCCAAAAATCCTATCTCAAAAAATTAGCATATTTCATCCGACCAATGAAAGAAAAGTGTTTTTAATACAAAAAAAGTCAACCTTCAAATAATTATGTTCAGTTATGCACTCAATACTTGGTCGGGAATCCTTTTGCAGAAATGACTGCTTCAATGCGGCGTGGCATGGAGGCAACCAGCCTGTGGCACTGCTGAGGTGTTATGGAGGCCCAGGATGCTTCGATAGCGGCCTTAAGCTCATCCAGAGTGTTGGGTCTTGCGTCTCTCAACTTTCTCTTCCCAATATCCCACAGATTCTCTATGGGGTTCAGGTCAGGAGAGTTGGTAGGCCAATTGAGCACAGTAATACCATGGTCAGTAAACCATTTACCAGTGGTTTTGGCACTGTGAGCAGGTGCCAGGTCGTGCTGAAAAATGAAATCTTCATCTCCATAAAGCTTTTCAGCAGATGGAAGCATGAAGTGCTCCAAAATCTCCTGATAGCTAGCTGCATTGACCCTGCCCTTGATAAAACACAGTGGACCAACACCAGCAGCTGACATGGCACCCCAGACCATCACTGACTGTGGGTACTTGACACTGGACTTCAGGCATTTTGGCATTTCCCTCTCCCCAGTCTTCCTCCAGACTCTGGCACCTTGATTTCCGAATGACATGCAAAATTTGCTTTCATCCGAAAAAAGTACTTTGGACCACTGAGCAACAGTCCAGTGCTGCTTCTCTGTAGCCCAGGTCAGGCGCTTCTGCCGCTGTTTCTGGTTCAAAAGTGGCTTGACCTGGGGAATGCGGCACCTGTAGCCCATTTCCGGCACACGCCTGTTCACGGTGGCTCTGGATGTTTCTACTCCAGACTCAGTCCACTGCTTCCGCAGGTCCTCCAAGGTCTGGAATCGGTCCTTCTCCACAATCTTCTTCAGGGTCCGGTCACCTCTTCTCGTTGTGCAGCGTTTTCTGCCACACTTTTTCCTTCCCACAGACTTCCCACTGAGGTGCCTTGATACAGCACTCTGGGAACAGCCTATTCGTTCAGAAATTTCTTTCTGTGTCTTACCCTCTTGCTTGAGGGTGTCAATGATGGCCTTCTGGACAGCAGTCAGGTCGGCAGTCTTACCCATGATTGCGGTTTTGAGTAATGAACCAGGCTGGGAGTTTTTAAAAGCCTCAGGAATCTTTTGCAGGTGTTTAGAGTTAATTAGTTGATTCAGATGATTAGGTTAATAGCTTGTTTAGAGAACCTTTTCATGATATGCTAATTTTTTGAGATAGGAATTTTGGGTTGTCATGAGCTGTATGCCAAAATCATCAATATTAAAACAAGAAAAGGCTTGAACTACTTCAGTTGTGTGTAATGAATCTAAAATATATGAAAGTCTAATGTTTATCAGTACATTACAGAAAATAATGAACTTTATCACAATATGCTAATTTTTTGAGAAGGACCTGTACCTTTGTGGATATAGCTGGTAATTATAAATACGATTAAAACTACCGTATATACTCGAGTATAAGCCGACCCGAATATAAGCCGAGGCACCTAATTTTACCACAAAAACTGGGAAAACTTATTGACTTGAGTATAAGCCTAGGGTGTGCCTCACTTTGCCTCACTGTGTCCATGCCTCACTGTGTCCATGACTAGACTGACGTTTAACATGGGAGTCTATGGAAGGGGTGCCCGGGTTTGAAAAATCAGTGCTCCCCGACCGTAGGTCCCCCGGGCAAGAAACTTTGCAAACTTCTAGAGGAAGAGTGGGGCTACATGTGTGCCAAGTATGGGGTCCAGAGGACCTACGACCGGCCGGTACTGGGTCCCCAAAATCACCAGAGAAATTACCATTTAACATGGGAGTCTATGAAAGGGGTGCCCAGTTTTGAAAAATCGGTGCTCCCCAGCAGTAGGTCCCCCGGACAAGAAACTTTGCACACTTGTAGAGGAAGAGTGGGGCTATATGTGTGTCAAGATTGGGGTCCAGGGGATCTACGGACGGCCGGGACTGGCTCCCTAAAGTCCGGGAGATCAGGCACAAAAAGGTGACTCGAGTATAAGCCGAGGGGGGCATTTTCAGCAGAAAAAATTGTGCTTAAAAACTCGGCTTATACTCGAGTATATACGGTAGTTCTATTACCGTTGTTATACTGTTCTATGAATGTTATCTGATTGTACCTATTGGCGCTTATAGACTTGCCCAGCTATTTATATTAGCTTTGAGCGTCAGATCCCTTCATTCCTGTGAGAATATCAGTGCTTGATCATCATTTTTTGACCAGCAGGTAGGATCTTGCCTTATACTTATATATATACACATGTTGTTATGTGCCATATACATATACATATATTTCCCTTATCTTTTTTAGTAGACCACACGTACATTTACCATCACGCTATACATTCAAATCGGTAGTAATTGAACAACATTTTACTATCCGGATGTCCTTCTGAGGTACTTTTTACACTCTGGGGGTTCTCCTGTGTGTTTTTTGCTTTTTGTTTTTTGCTTTTTGTTCTCTGCTTTCTATCTTTCTGCCCTCTGCCTTCTGCCATCTGGATCGTGGTGCACATGGGGGACAGGCGTTGCAGCCTTCTAGCTTCAAAGACACTTTTTTATTCACTTTTTATTTTTCACTTTTAATTGTATATACTGTATATTAATTTTTATGTATCTCATTTCAGATAGTGAGATTTGTCCCAAGTGTGTATAAAAACCGCCCCCCCCCTTCTTTGTCCGTCCTGATGAAGCCTCACGGCGAAACGCATCGACGTTCAAGGGACTCCCCACTGCTATATACATTGTATGGTCCTTTTTAATCTATGTTAATTTTGCGATTCAATAAACTTTTTTTGTATTCCAATTGTGTGTGTTGCCTGTAAAGTCCTGCCTTGTCTTACTCTTTCTTGAGTAACGAACCAAATTTTCCCTCGATATATGGATGTGGCAATGTGAGTGCTTTCCCCCCTTTTTCCCTTCCCCTTCTATTTCCTCCATCTTCTGCAGCTCTAACTACCCCAAAGTCCACAATCACTCTGTGAAAAGGAAAAACTGAAGAACAAACAACGGCAACAGTCCTCCAATTCCTCCAAAGAGCACAAACACCCATTAAACTCGGGTACAGTCACTGGGTTTCCGGGTAACAGAACAACAACCCCGGAAAGTTCAGCAGCAGTAGACTAAGCAAGAACGGAGTCTTTTTCCTCCCATAGATAGAACCTTGGGTGCGGCAGGACAAGATGCTTCAAATGCTGGTCCATTATCTCTAAATGGTATTCGACATCCTCCCCTTCTTTCCGTCGAATCAGCACCTTATCCGCGTGGATGTGCCGACCCAACATCCATTCTGCCTTACAGTCCTTGAAGCGTTGAGATGCTTTGGGGGAACACGCAAGGTACCTGCGGGCGTGTGGGACCTGAATGTGCGTCCACACAAAGTCATTGTACCAGCGCTCCCTGCAAACCTCCACCTCATACAAAAGTTCCTTGGATAAATACGGGTATTCCCACCCGTACTCGTTGGCAACCTTTTGGCAGAAAAGGCGTTGTAGTCTCGCTAACGGAGGTATGGTATGGCGATCTCCTTCTCCCGGCAGAACAATAGCATCCGGGTGCCGAGGTACTTTGATCACCTCCATCCTGCGCATAGGTGCCCGCAATAACAGTCTCTTCCCCCGGTACTAGATGCAGGTGGCACCGGATGGGTGGAAGGGCAGACTGGGGACAGGATCCCTCCTCAGGCGTTAGTGCCTCCACCCGGGGTGTACTATCCCCCGTTGACATCGGTGGATCCCTGACTCGGCGGGACGAGGAGAGAGGCATCTTGTCCCAACCCTTTTGAACAAAAAGTTTGTCTATGACGACGTCGTCCCCCAAATCGGAGAGCGACTCTAGGTCGGAGGTGTCACACTCCTCCGCGGGCAGGTAGCCTGTAGTAGAGACTGAATCGCTACCTCCCGCACACACACAGGACCGTGACTCCCGACACCTCCGTCCGAACACCAAGTCCCTTTGCCCGGCTTACCTCGGCCCATACTTGAGGAGGGATGTCCGGGACTCTTTCTACCAGATCCATCCGGACCGGGTGTAGGCGGGCAGGATGATCCACCGCGACCGCTGGACGGGGCCACCATGCCGGTCTTCCTCTTCGGCGGTGGATGCTGGGAAGCAGTGGTGACCGAGTCAGCATCCTCGGATTTCTCCCGTGTCTTTCTAACCACGACCTCCCCCGCGGTCGCTGCAGTGCGCACAGAGACGGCTGTCAAAGCAGTGATTCCTCCTTCCTGAGTGGTGGTGCCTGTAGTGCTGTTGAGGTGGATGGTTTTTGGCTTCTCGACAGGTGGCTCCACCTCAAATAAGAACTCCCTGCAGGCCTCGCAGCGCCCGAACGGCTTCAGCTGACACACCAGTCCCGAACAGCCGGGACAAATCAAACCCTGGGCTTCAACGTCCATGCATGAGTACAGGGAGAATCGTCCCCAGGGGTTTAGCCGGATCCCCGTATCCGTTATCGGAGCAGCAGTAGTCAAACTCGTGGTAGAAGGATGAAATGGAATCCACAATGTATTTCCGAACATGGCGACTCTCTGCTGATCCATTGCGCACTGCAAGGTTGGCGCCAAAGTCCCCACGTGTAGTCCTTCACACGACTGGACTCCCCCCCTTCTTCGCCCCAGTTCGCGGGCTTTCCTCTCTCAGCCCAGGTCACGCCCACGAACTGAGCAGGGAGGGTGTCCCTTTTGACACAGTGGCCAACATGGCCGACCTACTCGGAACTCTTCCGGGCAGACACATTCAAATTCCACAACTTCAGCTCCATAGTAACACGAACACATCCCGGACACGATGCCCCCACGTGTAGCGGCCTCACTCTCTCTCTCTCTTGTATTGGTTATTTGTGGCTGTTGTCTAGGGGTACTCTGGAGGAGAGAGTGCAGGACACTACGCCAAGCTCTCACCCTCTGTGTCTGTGAGGTTTGAGCAAAGTCTTTTCTGAATTACCTTCGGGTCTGCATCCTGCATATGGAGCCTCCGCTTCTTCCGTGGAGGTGTATCTGCCAGTAATAGAGCCCCACACCATTAAAAGTTCAACACTCCTTTATTCCTTCAATGCCAGAATGAACATAATCAGTTGAACTTCCATAACAGACAGACAGGGGTGTGGATATGAGTAGGCCCAGGCACAATGAACTCTCCTATCCCTTTTTCGTGCGGATAGGCCTGGCGCACGGTCTCTGCCACCGACCATGAAGTTGGTAGCTGCCACCTACCGGGTGAACTGTTTGGAGCCCCTGTCAGGGGCCTAAGTAACGGTCTCTGTCACGGACCTTAGAATAACGGTCTCTGCCACCAACTTTAGAACATGGACCACCTTCCGTGTGAATATGGCCCCTGTTTGGCGAGGACATCCATCCCGACGGTCTCCGGAGGCCCTGTCCCGGCACTGGCAATCTGCTGCACCAGATCTATGGTAAGGTCACCTGCGCGGTCCCTTACGCCTGGATTCAGACACCCGATTCTGTGGGTGCCTTAGGATGGTTCCTCCCGGGCGGATCCCAGTGGAAGAAGCTGGGCCCCAGGCCTTAACGATGCACCTCACCCCAGACTGAGGGTGTCTGGGGTGACTCCCGAACTTCAAGTGTCCAGGCCTAGGCCGCCTGGACACCGACCGCTGGACAGCAGCCCTCAGGCTAAAGGTGCCTGGGACTTGGACCGCGTGGCGA
Organism: Rana muscosa; assembly: GCA_029206835.1. Lineage (NCBI taxonomy): Eukaryota > Metazoa > Chordata > Amphibia > Anura > Ranidae > Rana > Rana muscosa. The sequence continues at coordinate 901,925,851 of CM055121.1, read as the reverse complement.
AGATGTCCGCCCCCTTTATAGCCTCTCCCAGCTAGCACAGCGGGTTCCCCGCCCCGCCGTACAACCGCTGCGAGAGACCAAAAAGGGTACGGCACTCCAGCGATGGTTCAACCCCGGCGCAAAGTGACAGCGCCACCTGCTGGGCCACAGGGAACTGGACACCACTGATGTCTCCACCCGAATCAACAGACTGAAAAGTACCTACCCGCTGAGATTTATGCAGCTCCACCACACAAAAAAATCCTGTCTTCTAGGAATTTTGTGTACTGCAGTGGTTGAAAAATGTTTTTTTTTTTTTACCTTAACCACTTAACGACCGCCCACCGCCGATTTACGTCGGCAGAATGGCACGGACAGGCAGAATCACGTAGATCTACGTGATCGCCTTTGTGCAGTTGGGGGGTCCTTCCGGACCCCCCTTCACTGCAGTGAGCGGCCGTTAACTGTTCGGGAGCGATCAGGCATGAGGGGGCGGCCGCTCAATTCCGCCCCCCCCCCCCTCGCGATCGCTCCCGGCCAATGAAAATGCTTCCTCCGCCATGTGATGTAAACACAGGCTGGAGGAAGTGATGTCATCTCCCTCGCCGCGGTCTTTTCGTTCCCGGCGCCGAGGAGAGAAGACAGAGGTTAGTGCTCCAACAGTCCACTGACACGTAGGTACACATAGGCACACAAATCACCCCCCAGTCACCCCCAGATCACCCCCCAGGTCACCCCAAAGCCCCCAATCACAGTGTCACTGATTGCAGTGATCATTTATTTTACTGATCACTGCATTTAGTGTCATCTGTGATTGTAAAAAGTTGCAGGGCAGTTAGGATTAGGCCCCTTTAGGTCCAGGGTAGCCCCCTAACCCCCCCTTAATAAAGGTTTAACCCCTTGATCACCCCCCAGGTAACCCTTTCACCCCCTAACTTCAGCGTCACTAAGCGATTGTTTTTCCGATCGCTGTATTCGTGTCGCTGGTGTTTTAGATAGGCAGTTATTTTTTTTTTAGGTTCGCCGCAGGTTTTTATTAGTGTCAGGTACCCCCATATATTATTTTAACCCCCTGATTGCCCCTAGAGTTAACCCTTTCACCAGTGATCGCCGTATAAGCGTCACTGGTGTCACTGGTTAGCCAGTAAGTTATTTAGTTATTTAGGTTACCCGTCAGGTTTTTATATAGTGTCAGGTACCCCCATATTTAACCTAATAAAGGTTTTAACCCCCTGATTGCCCCTAGTTAACCCTTTCACCAGTGATCACCATATAAAGGTTACGGGTGACGCTGGTTGATTAGTTTGCTTTTTATAGCATCAGGGCACCCGCCGTATATAACCCAATAAAGGTTTAACCCCCCTGATCGCCCGGCGGGTGAGATCAATTAGGTTTTAGCGCCAGAGAGGGTCTGCGTCGCCCCAGGCAGTGTTAGGTTAGTGCCAGTAACGCTAACACCCACGCGCAAAGCATACACCCCCCTTAGTGGTATAGTATCTGATCAGATCTATACTAGCATCCCCAGCGGTTTAGGGTTCCCAAAAACGCAGTGTTAGCGGGATCAGCCCAGATACCTGCTAGCGCCTGCGTTTAGCCCCTCCGCCCAGCCCAGCCCAGCCCAGCCCACCCAAGTGCAGTATCGATCGATCACTGTCACTTACCAAACACAACACACATAACTGCAGCGTTCGCAGAGACAGGCCTGATCCCTGTGATCGCTAACAGTTTTTTTGTAGCGTTTGATATATTTGCTGACGACAGTCAGGTGCTTTTTTTCCTGTGAATCTTACTAGTGTACCCCTAAATTTAGAGCCCAAAATGGCAAGACGAAGGTACACTAGTAAAGAGGCCTACGAGATTCTGAGCATGACAGATAGTGAAGAGGAGGTCACGTATCTGTCAGATTCAGGCTCAGAATATCTTCCCGTAGAAGACAGTGATGTCAGCGGCCCCACGTCAGATAGCTCTGACGACGAAGTTGAGGTCCCTGCTAAGGTCAGGTGTACCCGATCCCGATCTTCTGAGGTTGTTGAGGAGCAAGAACCGCAGGTCTCTCGTATCATGGAGCAGAGTAGTACTAGCGCCGCTATTCCTTCTGGTGAACTGGCAAGCACCAGCGGCCTAGTACAGCCTGGACGTACATCCAGCACTGCAGTAACACTTGGTGACGTGGCGAGTCCCATAAGTGCAGTTCAAGCTGGCGAGGTGGCAAGCACAAGTAGTGTCCCGCTGCCACCAAGAAGACAAAGGCAGGCCCGTCGTGCCCATACTGTCCTTCCTGCAGAATTCGCCTATCCTGATTGGGTCCCCACCACTTCTGCAGAACCCGTACTTCCCCCATTCACTGCCCAACCCGGTATTCAGGTGGAAACAGCTGATTTTATTCCAATTGATTTTTATTCGCTGTTTTTCACGGAAGATCTCTATAGATCTATTGTGGACCAGAGTAATTTATATGCTGGTCAATTTATCGCCGCTAACCCCCAGTTGCCTAAAATTGCCAGAAATTGGAAACCAATTACGGTTTCCGAATTTAAGACCTTTCTGGGCCTTTCCCTCAACATGGGCACACATAAATTTCCGTCATTGCGTGCTTATTGGTCCACGCACCCAATTGACCACATGCCCGTGTTCTCTGCCTCCATGTCCAGGGCACGATACGAGCAGATTTTGCGGTTCATGCACTTCAACGACAATGAACTTTGTCGTCCACGTGGGGACCCTGAATACGACCGGCTCTATAAAATTCGGCCCCTCATAAACCATTTCAACGAACGTTTTGCAGCCTTGTTTACTCCCGATCAAGTTGTCTGCGTTGATGAGTCCCTGATTAAATGTTCTGGCCGCTTGTCTTTCAAGCAGTACCTTCCCAGCAAGCGTGCCAGATACGGGGTCAAGCTCTACAAGTTCTGTGACAGGGCAACAGGCTATGTAGTGAACTTTACGGTTTATGAGGGAAAAGACAGTCAGATTGAGTCGGTCAACTGCCCGGATTACATAGGGAGCGCTGGCAAGATAGTGTGGAACTTGGTGTCACCCTTATTCGGAAAGGGGTACCACTTGTATGTGGACAATTATTACACGAGCGTGCCACTGTTTAGTCACTTGTTTGATCATCAGATTGGAGCATGTGGCACCGTGCGACCTAATCGCCGGGGCTTTCCCCAGCGGCTTGTAGATGCCCGTCTTAGGCTGGGGGAGAGAGCCTGCTTGAAGTGTAATAACTTGCTCGCTATGAAGTGGAGGGACAATAAGAATGTTTTCCTTCTTACCTCCCTTCATGCAGACACGACAGTCCAAATTCGTACGGCGACTGGTGTTGTGGAGAAACCCCTCTGTGTCCACGAATATAACCAAAATATGGGAGGGGTGGACCTCAACGACCAGTTGATGGCGCCGTATCTAATTGACCGTAAGGCGAGACGCTGGTACAAAAAAGTGTCTCTATCATTATTCCAATTGGCTTTGCTGAACGCTCATGTGCTATACAGAGCTTCAGGCGGGACGTTATCTCTTCTAAAATTCCAGAATGAGATAGTCACAGAACTCCTGTATCCAGGCGGTTCTGCACCTCACCATCCCCAACCAAATGCAGTAAGCCGGCTGCATGAGAGGCATTATTCGTATGTCCTCCCGAGTACCCCTACCCAAAGCCACCCCCAAAAAAGATGTCGTGTCTGTAGCAAGCGCGGATTTAGGCGTGACACCCGTAGTTTTTGTCCACTCTGTCCTGACAAGCCTGGTCTTTGCCAAGGTGAATGTTTTGAACGCTACCACTCAAAAGTGAAGTTTTAGCGTAGGGTACAGCATTTCACAGACAAGGACACACTTACACAGGGTCTCCCAAGATGCCATTACATTTTGAGAGACCCGAACCATTACAGTTGTAAAGTTACAAAAAAAAGTGTAAAAAAGAAAAAAAAAAACGTAAAAAACAAAACACAAAAAAAATATAAAATAAAAAAAACAAAAATAGTTGTCGTTTTATTGTTCTCTCTCTCTCTATTTTCTCTCTATTGTTCTGCTCTTTTTTACTGTATTCTATTCTGCAATGTTTTATCATGCTTGCTTTTCAGGTATGTAATTTTTTGTTTTCAGGTGCGCCATTCAACTGCAGCGCGGAATTATTTATCTTGACAGCAACAGCGTTTGCTCCCACGATACATAAAGCCGTGACTCCAGTGCTGTAGGAGGTGATTTCACCACCACAGTTAAAAAAAAGAGCATATATGCCGAAGCATGGGGGCAGCAGGGGCGGAGGAGCGATTTTGCTCCTAATGCCGCGTACATACGGTCGAAATTCCGACGGAGGCCTGCCCGTGGAAAATTCCGACCGTGTGTAGGCGGCATAACTTTTTTGCGGGAGGATGCCCCCATGCTTCGGCATATATATATTTTAGGCACAGGTTGCGTTAAAACATTTTTTTATTTTTTACTAGGTTTTGTTTTGGTATTTGCTTTGCAGGTATGGCATGGTAAGGTCTTACTGTTGTACTGTAATGTTACTTTGTTTTAATGTTAACCACCATTTGCTTAGCAGGTACGCTATTCAGTTGCAGCGCGGATCTATTTATCTTGACAGCAACAGCGTTTGCTCCCACGATACATAAAGCCGTGACTCCAACGCTGTAGGAGGTGATTTCACCACCACAGTTAAAAAAAAGAGCATATATGCCGAAGCATGGGGGCAGCAGGGGCGGAGGAGCGATTTTGCTCCTAATGCCGCGTACATACGGTCGAAATTCCGACGGAGGCCTGCCCGTGGAAAATTCCGACCGTGTGTACGCGGCATAACTTTTTTGCGGGAGGATGCCCCCATGCTTCGGCATATATATATTTTAGGCACAGGTTGCGTTAAAACATTTTTTTATTTTTTACTAGGTTTTGTTTTGGTATTTGCTTTGCAGGTATGGCATGGTAAGGTCTTACTGTTGTACTGTAATGTTACTTTGTTTTAATGTTAACCACCATTTGCTTAGCAGGTACGCCATTCAGTTGCAGCGCGGATCTATTTATCTTGACAGCAACAGCGTTTGCTCCCACGATACATAAAGCCGTGACTCCAACGCTGTAGGAGGTGATTTCACCACCACAGTTAAAAAAAAGAGCATATATGCCGAAGCATGGGGGCAGCAGGGGCGGAGGAGCGATTTTGCTCCTAATGCCGCGTATATACGGTCGAAATTCCAACGGAGGCTTGCCCGTGGAAAAGTCCGACCGTGTGTACGCGGCATAACCTTTTATGCCGCGTACATACGGTCGAAATTCCGACAAAGGCTTGACCGTGTGTACGCGGCATAACTTTTTTGCGGGAGGATGCCCCCATGCTTCGGCATATATGCCCATCATTAGAAGTGGGTGGATGAAGGGAGGTATTCTAATGGTGGGCATACCCACCAATCAATCTCTTTTTTTCGTTCAGCCAATAGGCTGTATGAAAAAAAAGATTACAATACATGTCCAACAAGGACCAGCAACGTACTGGTATGTTGCTGGACTTTGAATGTTTATACCAGAATGATGCCTGCGGGTTTAGGTATCATCTTGGTATCATTCTTTTCAGCCAGCAGCCGGCTTTCATGTAAAAGCAATTCTAGCAGATAATTAGCCTCTAGACTGCTTTTACAAGCAGTGGGAGGGAATGTCCCCCCCCCGGATATAAAAAGCGCCATTGGGAAATTGGGAAAGCATTTTATCACACCGATCTTGGTGTGGTCAGATGCTTTGAGGGCAGAGGAAAGATCTAGGGTCTAACCCCCCAATTTTTTTCAAAAAAAGAGTACCTGTCACTACCTATTGCTATCATAGGGGATATTTACATTCCCTGAGATAACGATAAAAATGGTAAAAAAATAAAATATGGAAGGCACAGTTTAAAAATAAAATAAAAAAGCCAAATAAATAATAAAAAAAAAAAAAAGCACCACTGTCCCCCCCTGCTCTTGCGCAAAGGCGAACGCAAGCGTCGGTCTAGCGTCATATGTAAACAGCAATTGCATCATGCATGTGAGGTATCACCGGGAAGGTCAGATCGAGGGCAGTCATTTTAGCAGTAGACCTCCTCTGTAAATCTAACGTGGTAACCTGTAAAGGCTTTTAAATGCTTTTAAAAATGAATGTAGTTTGTCGCCGCTGCGCGTTTGTGCGCAATTTTAAAGCATGTCGTGTTTGGTATCCATGTACTCGGCCTATGATCATCTTTTTTATTTCATCAAACATTTGGGCAATATAGTGTTTTTTAGTGCATTAAAAATAAAAAAAGTGTGTTTTTCCCCCAAAAAATGCGTTTGAAAAATCGCTGCGCAAATACTGTGTGGAAAAAAAAATGCAACACCCACTATTTTAATCTGTAGGGCCTTTGCTTTAAAAAAATATATAATGTTTGGGGGTTCAACATAATTTTCTTGCAAAAATAATTTTTTTTTCATGTAAACAAAAAGTGTCAGAAAGGGCTTTGTCTTCAAGTGGTTAGAAGAGTGGATGATGTGTGACATAAGCTTCCTAATGTTGTGCATAAAATGCCAGGACAGTTCAAACCCCCCCCCCCCCCCCAAATGACCCCATTTTGTAAAGTAGACACCTCAAGCTATTTGCTGAGAGGCATGTTGAGCCCATTGAATATTTTTTTTTTTGTCCCAAGTGATTGAATAATGACCAAAAAAAAAAAAAAATGTACAAAAAGTTGTCACTAAATTATATATTGCTCAAACATGCCATGGGCATATGTGGAATTACACCCCAAAATACATTCTGTTGCTTCTCCTGAGTACGGGGATACCACATGTGTGGGACTTTTTGGGAGCCTAGTCGCGTACGGGACCCCAAAAACCAAGCACCGCCTTCAGGATTTCTATGGGTGTAAATTTTTGATTTCACTCCTCACTGCCTATCACAGTTTCGGAGACCATGGAATGCCCAGATGGCACAAAACCCCCCCAAATGACCCCATTTTGGAAAGTAGACACCCCAAGCTATTTGCTGAGAGGTATGTTGAGTATTTTGCAGATCTCGCTTTTTGTCACAAAGTTTTGAAAATGTAAAAAAAGAAAAAAAAAAAGAAAAAAAAATGTCTTTCTTAATTTTCAAAAACAAATGAGAGCTGTAAAATACTCACCATGCCTCTCAGCAAATAGCTTGGGGTGTCTACTTTCCAAAATGGGGTCATTTGTGGGGGTTTTGGGCTATTTTGACATTTTATGGCCTTCAAAACTGTGATAGGTAGTGAGGAGTGAAATCAAAAATTTATGCCCTTAGAAACCTTGAAGGCGGTGCTTGGTTTTTGGGGTCCCGTACGCGGCTAGGCTCCCAAAAAGTTCCACACATGTGGTATCCCCGTACTCAGGAGAAGCAGCAGAATGTATTTTGGGGTGTAATTTCACATATAACCATGGCATGTGTGAGCAATATATCATTTAGTGACAACTTTTTGTACATTTTTTTTTTCTTTTTGTCATTATTCAATCATTTGGGACAAAAAAAAATATTCAATGGGCTCAACATGCCTCTCAGCAAATAGCTTGGGGTGTCTACTTTCCAAAATGGGGTCATTTGGGGGGGTTTTGTGCCATCTTGGCATTTTATGGCCTTCAAAACTGTGATAGGTAGTGAGGAGCGAAATCAAAAATGTATGCCCTTAGAAACCTTGAAGGCGGTGCTTGGTTTTTTGGGGTCCCGTACGCGGCTAGGCTCCCAAAAAGTCCCACACATGTGGTATCCCCGTACTCAGGAGAAGCAGCAGAATGTATTTTGGGGTGTAATTTCACATATGCCCATGGCATGTGTGAGCAATATATCATTTAGTGACAACTTTGTGCAAAAAAAAAAAGTTTGTCATATTCCCGCAACCTGTGGCAAAATATAAAATATTCCATGGGCTCAACATGCCTTTTAGCAAATAGCTTGGGGTGTCTACTTTCCAAAATGGGGTAATTTGGGGGGGTTTTGTGCTATTTCGGCATTTTATGGCCTTCGAAACTGTGATAGGTAGTGAGGAGTGAAATCAAAAATTTACGCCCTTAGAAATCCTGAAGGCGGTGCTTGGTTTTTGGGGCCCTGTACGCGGCTAGGCTCCCAAAAAGTCTCACACATGTGGTATCCCCGTACTCAGGAAAAGCAGCAGAATGTATTTTGGGGTGCAATTCCACATATAACCATGGCATGTGTGAGCAATATATCATTTAGTGACAACTTTTTGTACATTTTTTTTTTTTCTTTTTGTCATTATTCAATCATTTGGGACAAAAAAAAAAAATATTCAATGGGGTCAACATGCCTCTCAGCAAATAGCTTGGGGTGTCTACTTTCCAAAATGGGGTCATTTGGGGGGGTTTTGTGCCATCTTGGCATTTTATGGCCTTCAAAACTGTGATAGGTAGTGAGGAGTGAAATCAAAAATTTATGCCCTTAGAAACCTTGAAGGCGGTGCTTGGTTTTTGGGGTCCCGTACGCGGCTAGGCTCCCAAAAAGTCCCACACATGTGGTATCCCCGTACTCAGGAGAAGCAGCAGAATGTATTTTGGGGTGTAATTTCACATATGCCCATGGCATGTGTGAGCAATATATCATTTAGTGACAACTTTGTGCAAAAAAAAAAAAGTTTGTCATATTCCCGCAACTTGTGGCAAAATATAAAATATTCCATGGACTGAACATGCCTCTCAGTAAATAGCTTGGGGTGTCTACTTTCCAAAATGGGGTCATTTGGGGGGGTTTGTGCTATTTTGGCATTTTATGGCCTTCGAAACTGTGATAGGTAGTGAGGAGTGAAATCAAAAATTTGCGCCCTTAGAAATCCTGAAGGCGGTGCTTGGTTTCCGGGGTCCCGTACGTGGCTAGGCTCCTAAAAAGTCCCACACATGTGGTATCCCCGTACTCAGGAGAAGCAGCAGAATGTATTTTGGGGTGCAATTCCACATATAACCATGGCATGTGTGAGCAATATATCATTTAGTGACAACTTTTTGTCATTTTTTTTTTTTTTGTCATTATTCAATCACTTGGGACAAAAAAAAAAAATATTCAATGGGCTCAACATGCCTCTCAGCAATTTCCTTGGGGTGTCTACTTTCCAAAATGGGGTCATTTGGGGGGGTTTTGTACTGCCCTGCCATTTTAGCACCTCAAGAAATGAGATAGGCAGTCATAAATTTAAAGCTGTGTAAATTTCAGAAAATGTACCCTAGTTTGTAAACGCTATAACTTTTGCGCAAACCAATAAATATATGCTTATTGACATTTTTTTTACTAAAGACATGTGGCTGAATACATTTTGGCCTAAATGTATGACTAAAATTGAGTTTATTCGATTTTTCTTATAACAAAAATTAGAAAATATAATTTTTTTTCAAAATTTTCGGTCTTTTTCTGTTTATATTGCAAAAAATAAAAATCGCAGAGGCAATCAAATACCATTAAAAGAAAGCTCTATTTGTGGGAAGAAAAGGACGCAAATTTCATTTGGGTACAACATTGCATGTCCGCACAATTTACAGTTAAAGCAGCGCAGTGCCGAATCCCAAAAACAGGCCTGGTCCTAATGGCCCGAAATGGTCCGGGGCTTAAGTGGTTAATATATTTTCTGCATTAAGGTAAAAACCTTAAACCTTGCTCAATCAAAAAAGGGGAAGGGGATAAGGGAAGGGACATAGACCTTTTGGCCAGAGTGTCAACTGGCCAGGTCAATGGTAGGAGTTCCGGCTCATCCAAAGTAAGGATGGAGTTCACCAATGAGGATCAATATAGGATTCAGAACAGGCAGAGGGTGAGAAAATATATCCTCAAAAAGGGGGTCCGTACCCTCAACAAGAGAGGTGGGAACACACAGCGGAGTACTCCTAAGATAAGCTTTATTGAAAATTTGCACACAAGTAAACAAATCGTAAACATTCACAAAAGATGTCAAAAAAGTTTAAAATTACAATGTTGTCCTTCTAAAAACACACTCCCGGGATACAAGCTATGCCACTTCCATCCATACAAAAAACTAAACAGGTTAGTAAAGATGACACAAGAAAAGGGGGTCTGGAGGGGTCCTGGGGAACCTACGGGGCACTTGAAGCTAAATGCTTTGTGCCTATCTTAAGGACATCCAGGTCTACTGTATACCCTGTGCCTCCAGTATTGGTAGAATCTATACCGAACCAGCAATTATGTACATCTTATCCTCACAGTGTAAAAACTTAACAGGTGACACCTACAAATGGGTCTGAAGGGCTTCTGGGAAACGCACGGGGCACTTGAAACTGAATTCTAGGTGCCTACCTTGAGGACATCCAGGCCCACTTATGCCCTGTGTCATCACTATAAAGTGCAAAAGAGGGAGTCCGTGGCGGACCGGCATACAAATACAGCAGTGGATGTTATAACCAAGTTCTGTGTTCCTGGGGTATTCACCAATTCAGAGCCACTGCTGTCTGCACAAACCCAACAATGGGCAGCAACATAAGGGCTCAAAACCGAAATGGTGGGAATTCATTGACAAGATGTGTGGCATAGGGATGAATGATGCAAATGGCAATGGGGCAATCCAAGTGTGGTCACTGGTTATCAAAGTGCAACTCCAGGCTATTCACATAGATTCGTGACATAGTCGGTGATCAAATCACTGCTAGTGTCACCCCAGTCTGCGGGGAGGCCCTCACTAAGATGCACAGGGCACCGACAGTATTCCTCTTCAGCGAGGAGATAGGACTCCCATGTAGTGGTCCACCATCTTCTGTTGTTGGGTGAAACCTTCCTCCTGCATCCACTTGTCGCTGATACCTGCTGATGTTGGTGCTGCCAGGGTTCCCCTGTTGAAAGCCTAGTGTATATCCATCTCCGGCTGGCCTTCCGTTCACTTCCGGTTTTACTTCCGGTTTCTGGTTTCCGCGATGTTCACTTCCTGTTTGTCATGAATGGACATGGGCAATCAGGTGGTAGATCGCCTGGGCATGGTTGGATAAACGGGAGTGCAAAGGGCGCTACACCAATGCGTTTCACCCACCTAGCACGTGGGTTTCCTAAACTCTTACCTGAGCCCAATCTAAATCCAGTGATGCACCCATCTACAGCAGATCTCTCACCCTTCTAACTGGAGACTCAGTGGGAGCCATTGGCTTCTGCTGCATTTTAGTCAAAGCCTGAGGAGTCAGTGGGGGCGAGGCTGAGCAGGGATGTATGTAGCTATAGACTCACACAGCCCAGATTGGAATCAAACCTGCATGAGTACCTCTATTGTAAGCGGCTTGCTATGAAGGCACTAGGTGAAGAGGAAAAGAAAAAAAGCAGTGGTGGGGAACCCCAGATAAGGAAGTTCAGGGCCACTCTGAGCAAAACCATTGCACATAGCAGGCAAGTATAACGTGTTTTTAAAGCCTTTACAGTCACTAAGTAACACTTATAAGTCTTGTCCCCACTCTGTGACTTAACAGTGACATAAAAAGTAGCAGATTGATGAGCTATTCTCTCTGCTCTCTCCTTCTATCAGCATTCTCCTTGCACTGCAGCGAAAAATGATTTTGCTCCTTGTACTTCTTTTTCTCCCTCCCGGTCCCCCACAGTCTGAGCTCTCTTGTAAATGGACTGCTAGAGGTTTATAAAAAGTCAAATGTAGGCTGTGAGTGGCACATATAAGCCCTGCACTTATAGGTTAGATGAGATGCAGAAAATGGTTCTTAATATTTTGGTTTTGCATCAATGGACATTACTTTTTACAGTGAAGAAACATCTTACTTATGAACTGAATATCCAGAATGTTTTAAAATATGGCAAACAATTCTGGACTTGTGGGGTAGGTTTACTAAAGCTGGGGCACACAAAATGTGGTGCAGCTGTGCATTGTAATTAAGTAGGAGCTCAGGCGTGTTCGCAAACCCCATGTGCAGAGCCCGCCAGGAAGTCGGCACTGCACTGCGCTAATCACAGGCAGTGAGACATTTCCCAATCTCTGCAGCCGCGCATTGGGACAATTTCTCATTGCCTGTGATTAGCGCAGCACAGTGCCGGCGGGCTCTGCACGTGGGATTTGCGAACACGCCTGAGCTCATCCTTAATTGTAACCAATCAGATTGTTCAATTAAGCTTTCACAATAAGCCCACGTTCACATTGGGCTGATTTGGCATGTGATTTGACACGTCAAATTGCATGCCAAATCGGAGGCTATTGAGGGCATTGGCACCATCCGAAACAGTGCGACACCGACTTTGCAGCACCGCACAGATTCCCAAGTAATAGTTTCTGCACTACTTTTGGCGAAGTCGGACTGAACTGCAGGCTCGAAATTGTGCGAGATCAGCTGAACTCGCACTATTTCAAACCCGCCCTTAGTGTGAACATGGGCTTAAACCTAGGCGCTGATTGATTTCTATGCACAGCTGCACCAGATTCTGTGTGCAACAGTTTTAGTAAATCTGTCCAATGCTATTATAACATTTTTGCAAATAAATAGTTGTTTTTCCTAAACTTAGGTCAAAATGTATTCTGCTACATTTCAAATCAGTGTATATTATTTAGTCTGTATGAAAGTTATAGAGTCCACAGAAAGAAATATATATATATATATATATATATATATATATATATATATATGTATATACAGTATATATATATACATATCTATATATATATATATATATATATATATATATATATATATATATATATATATCTATATATATAGATAGATATACAGTATATGTATATATAGATATCTATATCCAGGGCTCAAAATTTCAAGTCTTGAACCACTAGCCAGGCCTCAAGGGTTACTCGCCACCAGTTGCCCTACCCAACCCCTAACCTGCTCCGCCCTCAAATTATCTCGTGAAATGTTTTATGCATAATTAAGTTACAAAAAAATAGGATTTTTGTACTCACCGTAAAATCCGTTTCTCTGACGTCCATGGACTCACACAGCCTCTTTCACACTTTACACATGGGTTATGTCCCTGCTTGCAGGAGAAGACCTAGGCAGAATGTGAAATGTTATACATACATTCTAAAAAGCCAGAGCTGAACAGCCCTACCCAGGGGGCGGTCCCTCTGGACATAAAACTCCCACTGCAGTCAGCAGACCTCAGTTCGTAACAAAGCAGTACAAACCTTGAAAAGAAGGGTGGGTGCTGTGTCAGTCCATGGACGTCAGAGAAACAGATTTTACGGTGAGTACAAAAATCCTATTTTCTCTTATCGTCCATGGACTGACACAGCCTCTCTTACACTTTACACGTGGGATGTCCCAAAGCAGTGTCGAGAGGGATGGGAGCAGTATAAATGGAAAACCAAAAACTACACTCCAAACAAGGCAGAGCTCCTCAACGGAGGAGTTACAACATTAAACAGCGGCCTGCAATACCTTGCGGTCAAAGGAAGCATCCGAAGATGCAGCCACATCAACCTCATAGAACGTAGAAGAGGTATGAACGGACGACCAGGTCGCCGCCTTGCACACTTGTGCAACCGACGCTTGATGCCGGAAACCCAGGAAGCACCAATTGCCCTGGTGGAATGCGCCATAACCAGAAGGGGAGGTGCCCGCCCCTTGAGGGCATAGGCCTGTATAACGGTCTGTCTGATCCACCTAGAAATGGTGGCAGACGAAACCGCTTGGCCCTGTGTTGGACCAGAGACAGACACAAACGGTGAGTAATACTTCCGAATAGAGGTAGTAGCAGACAGGTACTCCCGCAAGGCACGTACCACATCCAATGCGTGAAGCGCAAACCCTCTGGGATGTGATGGGTGAGGACACAAGGACGGGAGGACAATGTCCTCATTTAGGTGAAAGGCCGAGACCACCTTTGGTAAAAAAGAAGGTCGCGGACGCAACACCGCCGTATCCATATGGATGACCAAATAGGGCGACTTGCAGGACAAGGCCGCCAACTCAGACACCCGTCTAACAGAAGTAATGGCCACTAAGAAGGCCACCTTCTGAGACAAGGTCAAGAGGGGAATATCTCTGATATTTTCAAAGGGAAGTTCCTGGAGAACCGAGAGCACCAAATTCAGATCCCAAGGAGGGAGAGGAGGTTTAACAGGAGGGAGCACATGGCGATCCCCCTGCACAAGGTGCTAACCAAGGAAAGATCCGCTAGCGGTCGCTGAAAGAAGATGGCCAAGGCCGAAATCTGACCCCTAACTCAAAGCAAGCTTTTGGGTCACACCACGCTGCAAGAACCGCAGGATTCTGGGGACGGAATACGTCCGTGGACGCCAGTCCAGCTCTTCGCACATAGCGATGTAAGCTTCCCAGGCACAGTGATATATCTTTCTGGCGGAAGACTTCCGTGCCCTTAACATGGTCGAAATGACCGAATCCGAGAGACCTCGGTCTCTCAGCACCTGGCTTTCAATAGCCATGCCGTTAAGCCATAGACTGTAAAACAGGATGAAAAATAGGACCTTGAGATAGAAGGTCCTCCCTCATTGGCAACCGCCAAGGAACGTCTGCGATGAGACATACCAGATCGGCGTACCAATGACACCGAGGCCAATCTGGCGCAAAGAGGATCACCGGAATCCCTTCGGCCGCCACCCTGCGCAGCAGGCGAAGAAGCAGCTGCAGCGGAGGATAACACATCAGGTGATAATGACCCCATGAGGTCACCAACGGATCCGAGGCATCAGCCCAAGGATCCCTGGACCTGGCCACAAACCTCGACACCTTGCGATTGAGTCGAGAGGCCAGCAGGTCCACATCCCAATTGTCTACGCCCGGAATGTAGCTGGCCGACGGAGCCGGTACGCTTCTTTTGGCCCACCTTAGGATGCGGGTGACCTCTGAAGTCGCAGTTGAGCTCAGAGTCCCCCCTTGATGGTGGACATACGCCACCACCATGGCGTCGTCCGACTGGATCCTGAAGGAGCGATCCTGTAGTCTCTCCGACCACGAGGAGAGGCACAGTCTGATTGCCCGTATTTCCAGAACATCGCTCGGTAAACGGGCTTCGTCTGGAGTTCAAAGCCCTTGGGCTGACAGGACTCCCCAGACTCCACCCCAGCCTGACAGGCTGGTGTCCGCCGTCATCACTGTCCACTGGATGGGGAGCAATGACTTCCCGGACCGAAGAGCCGGGGACCTCAACCACCACGCCAGGGATGCCCTGACTGGGTGACTCATCTGGATCTGAAGATCCAAGGACAATGGGGATTTGTCCCAAGCAGACAGGATCTCTTACTGTAGTGCCCGTGTGTGTGATTGGGCTTACTGAACGGCCCCGAACTAGGCCACCATGAGTCCCAGGACTCTCAGACAAAAATGGATTGACGACCCTTTTCGGAGCGTCAGTGTCAGGCTAGGAGCAGATAACAGGTAACAGTGCAGGTGTGTTGATTATGCAAAGAGTTCAAGAACAAGAGCACATACCATGAGCAGGTCTGCTGGGACTTGTAGTTCACCGCTGCAGATGAATGTTGGCTGGTGCTTGTAGTTCACCGCTGCAGATGGATGTTGGCTGGTGCTTGTAGTTCACCGCTGCAGATGGAGGTTGGCTGGTGCTTGTAGTTCACCGCTGCAGATGAAGGTACTACAGTAGAATCAGGCAAAGCGTAGTCTAGGCAAGCTGGGTCATACACAGGTAGATCAGAGTCCAAACAGTACCGAATCAGAAGCGAGCAAGCAGGGTCAAACGAGCCGGGTCATACACGAAATACACAGAGCAGATATCAGCTGTATCAAACAGTGGCACACAAAGGTAACTCTATCACGAGCACTGATTGGATGATGATACAGGTGATTTAAAGGTGAGCTGGCCAATCACTGTTGTTTCCCAGGCAAAGGCTGTTTCAGGTGAGTTGTGCTGGGTCCTAAAGGGATCCTAGTACTGACAGTACTCCCCCTTTCTCGAGGGGTTGCTCCTGCACCCCCAGGCTTACTTGGATAATGAAGATGGAACTTCTTCTTAAGTCGGTCAGCATGAAGATCACGAGCTGGGACCCAGGAACGATCCTCTGGGCCGAAACCTTTCCAATGAACGAGATATTGTAAGGAATTGCTTACTCGTCTGTAATCAAGAATAAATGCCACTTCATATTACTGACTATCCAACACATCCACAGGTTCTGGTTCATTTACTTGGAGGCTGAAATTTGCAAAGCCCAGGAAGTGCTGAACTGCTTTCAGGTCTGAAGGTGGTGCCCAGTCTAAAATGGCTTGAATCTTGGCTGGATCCATGGCTAGGCCTGTATCAGATATTAGGTAGCCCAGGAAAGGTACTTGTTTGACATGAAATTTTTTTTTTTCGAGCTTAACAAAAAGGGAATGAGCCTTTAATCAGGCCAATACTGAGCAGACGTGCCTCTGATCAGTGGCGGATCCAGGGGGGCAACAGGGCAATTGCCCCTCCCCCGAGACCATCTGTCATACTCACTTGCTTGCTCCGTTTTTTTTTTTTTTTGCGCCTGATCTCCCGAAATGTTGGGACCCGGTACTGGCCGGCCGTAGGACCCCTGGACCCCAAATTTGGCACACATATAGCCCAATGTCTCTTCTACAAGTGTGCAAAGCTTGGTGTCTGGGGGACCTACGGTCGGGGAGCACTGATTTTTTAAATCCGGGCACCCCTTCCATAGACTCCAATGTTAAACGGTCATTTCTCCGGTGATTTTGCGGACCCGGTACCGGCCGGTCGTAGGTCTCCATGACCCCAAGCTTTGCACACATGTAGCCCCATGTCTTCTCTATAAGTGTGCAAAGTTTGGTGTCTGGGGGACCTACGGCCGTGGAGCACTGATTTTTTAAACCCGGGCACCCCTTCCATAGACTCCAATGTTAAACGGTCATTTCTCCAGTGATTTTGCGGACCCGGTACCGGCCGGTCGTAGGTCCTCTGGACCCCAAACTTGGCACACATTTAACCCCATGTCTCCTCTATAAGTTTGAAAAGTTTGGTGTCTGGGAGAACCGATTTTTCAAAGCTGGGCACTCCTTCCATAGACTTCCATGTTAAACATCAGTCTAGTCATGGGCACAGTGAGGCATGGGCACAGTGAGGCAAAGTGAGGCAAGTATAAGCCTAGGGCACCCTAGGCTTATACTTGAGTCAACAAGTTTTCCCAGTTTTTTGGGGTAAAATTAGGTGCCTTTGCTTATATTCGGGTCGGCTTATACTCGAGTATATACAGTACTTGTTCTGCGGCTGCCGCTGCCTCTCTGAGTCTCTCTCTCAGTTTCTCACATCAGCCGATCAGCGGCGCTGAGAGAGAGACTCGTCTAATGTAGTTACGTGGCGCACTGACACGATACCAGGAGCGGAGGAGGAGGTGGGTGGAGCCTCTTCCCTGCACTCGCTGCTAACGCCTGGGCCGCTTGGCGTCTAGCAACGAGTGACGTCAGTGAGTCACGTCAGGCCGCTCTGCGGGCAGGTGCAATAGCGTGCGGCTCCACAGACGGGTAAGAAAGCGGGCGGCTCCGCTTGCGGCGTGGTTTGTTGTCGGGGCGGCGCGGTTCGTGGGCAGACCGTGCTGCTCAGTGTGTTGGCAGCGCAGGTGAGAGTGAGAGAGCAGGCTCAGTGTGGCAGCTGGCCAATCAGCTAGCCGGGAGCGGGGGAGCAGAGAGATGAGATCATCTCTCACCGCCCATGCCTGCCCTGCATTCCTGCAGTGACTTCCACCCTCACTGTGCAGACAGCAGAGAGATTACATTATCTCTCTGCTGCCTGACTCTGGGAGTCTGGGACACAGCAAGAGACAACCAAAACTACACCTTAGCAGGCAAGTTAGTGACAATCCGCAAGGTGTGGCAGGCAACGTGGCAAGTGACAATCCGCAAATTGTGTCAGGTGACGTGGCAAATGACAATCTGCATCTGGTGGCAGGCAAGTGACAATCAGCAAGGTGTGGCAGGTGACGTGGCAAGTGACAATCCGCAAGGTGTGGCAGGTGATGTGGGAAGTGACAATCCACGAGGTGTGGCAAGTGACAATCCACAAGATGTGGCAGGTGACGTGGCAAGTGACAATCCACAACGTGTGGCAAGTGACAAGCTCAGGGCTCCCACTAATTGCAGGCGACGGTGGCAAGTGACACACTCGGGGCTCCCACTGATTCTGCATTGAACTATTTAATTTCATATTACAATGTAATAATAGAAATAATGCGCTTCAATCATCTTGACACCATAACAACCATGGTGCCGGGATGATTGAAGCACCGACACCAACCATTTCCCCGATAAATTTCCCACAAAAAAAACATTTTTTGGCAGTGCCCCTCCCGAGAAAAGACTCTGGATCCGCCCCTGCCTCTGATGTGTTTCAAGATTGGGAGAGAATATCAAAATATCATCTAAGTATACAAGCATGAAGCGACCCAACAGGTCACGGAAAATGTCATTCATAAAGTTTTGAAAGACAGCTGGTGCATTCCTGAGACCGAAAGGCATGACAAGACATTCATAATGGCCATCCTTGGTGTTAAAGGCTGTCTTCCATTCATCTCCTGCACGGATGCGCACTAGATTATAGGCCCCCCTTAAGTCCAGTTTGGAGAAGATTTTTGCTCCCTGGATTTGGGAGAACAACTCTGTGATGAGAGGAAGAGGGTACAGATTGGGAATAGGTATTTTATTTAGACCTCTGTAGTCAACACAAAGCCTTAGTCCCCCATCCTTCTTTGGGACAAAGAAGCATCCTGCGCCTGCGGGAGAAGTGGAGGGATGGATGAAACCCTTAGTTAGGTTTTCCTGGATGTATTCTTGCAAAGCAAGATTCTCTGTCTCAGATAGTGGAAAGACTCTCCCTCGAGGAGGCGTAGTGTCAGGCAAGAGGTCAATGGGACAATCATAACTGCGATGAGGAGGTAAAGTGTCAGCAATCCCTTTAGAAAACACATCCTGAAAGTCCTTATAACAAAGTGGAATCTGTTCCATTCCCACTTGACACATAGCAAGTCGAACAGGGTGCTGGATGCAGTTTTTTTTACACTGATTGGACCAAGCCAGAATATTTCCTGTTCGCCAGTCAATTACGGGATTGTGCTTCTGAAGCCAAGGAAGGCCTAGGATCAAAGGAGTGGATGGAGAGTCAATGACAAGACATGAAATTTTCTCCCAATGCAAGGCCCCCAATTGTAACTGGAAAGGGTTGGTGGATTGGAGCAATAGATTTTGTGAGATAGGCCGATTATCCACAGAAATCAGGCGGACTGGGCAATCTAGCGCATGAGTTTCCAGGGACAAAGAGGTAATCAGAGTCTTATCAATAAAATTCTCAGCGGCTCCATAATCTACCAAGGCCAGCAGTTCATGAGTCCCTGTTCCAAAGTGAATAACAGCGGGTAAAGGTATACGATTGTCCCCCTGGGGAGATGAAAGCAGACCTAGGGTGACCTCCCCCACAATCACCTAGGTCCTGGAGTTTCCCGGACGTGTAGGGCACGAACTGAGCATATGACCCTTGAGGCCACAATATAAGCAGAGTCCCATGTTACGCCGGCGTGTGTGTTCCTGGGCAGATAACCGGGTGGAGCCTAAGCTGCATCATTCCAGCCAGATTCCGGGGCCCACCTGCGAAACTCTGAGCAATATATTTCAGCTGTGGTAGTTCCTTGCTTTAAGTTACGCAGGGTTGATTCTGCAGTAGCAGCGCGATCTGGATCATCATACAGCAAACCGAGGGCTTCAAAGAAGGCATCTACTGTTAGCAGGGCTGGATGGTTTGGTTCCAGGTTAAAGGCCCAAGCCTGGGGGTCACCCTGTAGTAGAGAGATAATGATTTGAACCCTTTGAGTTTCAGAGCCAGACGGGGATGGCCTTAACTTGATAATTTGCAGCTGTTTTTAAAGTTGCAAAACCCTTTACGGTCACCAGAAAACCGGTCTGGGAAAGGAATTTTTGGTTCAGATAGAGTTTTTGTAGCGGTGGTAGTAGAAGATTGCACCTTGGTGAGCTCTGTGGCCATTTCCTGAACTTGATGGGATAAACGGCAAAGTTCCTGTGCAAACAACTGAGCCTGCTCAGGATCCATGATAGGTTTCCCTTTTTATGTATGGCTGGTGATAATATCAGGCTAGGAGCAGATAACAGGTAACAGTGCAGGTGTGCTGATTATGCAAAGAGTTCAAGAACAAGAGCACATACCATGAGCAGGTCTGCTGGGACTTGTAGTTCACCGCTGCAGATGAATGTTGGCTGGTGCTTGTAGTTCACCGCTGCAGATGGAGGTTGGCTGGTGCTTGTAGTTCACCGCTGCAGATGAAGGTACTACAGTAGAATCAGGCAAAGCGTACAAGCTGGGTCATACACAGGTAGATCAGAGTCCAAACGGTACTGAATCAGAAGCGAGGAAGCAGGGTCAAACGAGCTGGGTCATATACGAAATACACAGAGCAGATATCAGCTGTATCAAACAGTGGCACACAAAGGTAACTCTATCACGAGCACTGATTGGATGATGATACAGGTGATTTAAAGGTGAGCTGGCCAATCACTGTTGTTTCCGAGGCAAAGGCTGTTTCAGGTGAGTTGTGCTGGGTCCTAAAGGGATCCTAGTACTGATAGTAAGGACCCGCACTGCAGACTGAAATGTCAGTAACTTCTCCAGGGGTAGGAATACTCCAAGGAGTCCAGGATCAGACCGAGATACTCCGAATGCTGAGTCGGGACCAGGACCGACTTATGAATGTTCAGGAGCCAACCAAAGTCCCCGAGGGTCTGACTGACGATAGTCACACTTTCTTCTAATTCTGAGCCATTGTCTGCTCTTAGAAGATCGTCCAGATAGCCCACGATAGCAATGCCTCGCTGTCTCAGTAAGGCTAGAACCGGAGCAAGCACCTTGGTAACACCTTTGGTGCTGAGGCTAGACCGAAGGGAAGAGCCACATATTGATAGCGGACTTCGCCGATCGCAAGGCGCAGAAACTTCAGGTGACTTGCGCAGATCGGAACATGCAAGTAGGGGTCCTTGATGTCCAAGGGCGCCAGAAAATCCCCTTGATGGAGTGTAGCTTATGTCCCCCAGCCGCACTTGTTTCAGTCTGGGCGGGCTTACCCGTGGATTCTGACTGACGAAAAAACAACTTCTTCACCGGAAAGGAAGGGCCCGGCCTACAGTGGGGCTCCTTTTCCATAACAGACTGAGGAAGGAAGGTCAGTCAGATAAGGCGACGCAGCACCACAGCAGAGATAGAGGCCCCAGATATTAAAGGGGTAGTATCCAAAGTGGCATCACACACAGAGACTAAACCCGGCGCAAGTTGGTGAGCCAGGGCAATGGTCTCAGGAGGGAGATTATGCTCCTGTACTGTCTGGTGCAAAATCTTTGCCCATCCTGTGAGTGTCTGAGACACAAGTGTCGCCGCCACTCTAGGGCGTAGGGCAGACCCCAATAAGGTAAACATAGTTCTACTCACCACCCCTGACCACCTGTCAGTGGGATCCTTAAATGCAGGAGTCCCTTTCATAGGGAGCATGGTAGCCTTATTCAAACAGGCGACCAGGGGGTCGACCACTGGGGGGAGAGCCCACTCCTTAACCAGGTCCTCCTCAAAGGGGTACCTTAAGGCTAGGCGCCGCTGGACCATCAAAGTCTTCTGTGGCTTATCCCAGACTTCCACACAGCGCTAATGGCGCACACATAAAGTCAAGCACTCACACACCAGAACACTGCTCCTCTCCCATAGTCACTACACAGACATGAGCACCCCCCGCCAGGCCAGAGCGACCCCCACACAGCACAGCACCAGTACAGGGTGCAGAGAGCAGCATAACAGGGGGGAGACAGGGAGAAACCCCCCATATAAAGAAACACAGCCAGCATGTACTCACCTGCAGCAGGAGAGACTACTTACCCGTCCCAGAGGGACCCACTGGCTTGTTTCAGACAGACCTATCACAGAGTAGTACTGAGTAGCTGTCAGCCCAGTCCACCGCAAAAGAGACAGACAGGTACTGTTCAATCTTGAGAGGACCACGGGAGCATAAAAGCAACCCGGCCACCCCTGGAGTCATGGGGCATGTCGTGAACTGAGTCTCACGCACACAAGGCGAGGATCAGCGCGCTCGATGGTCGGACAGGGAATACTACGAGGATACCAGTGTACCCAACCTGTTGCCCAGCCGACAGTTGATTGAAGGTCTCAAATAAAATAAAATTCCCAAAGGAATAAAATGTAAAATTTAAAATCTTCCAGAAGACTGGCTAATGAGAGAGCCACGTCTTCTCCTTCTGCTAGGCAGAAAAAAACTGAGGTCTGCTGACTGCAGTGGGAGGGTTATGTCCGGAGGGACGGCCCCCCTGGGTGGGGCTGTTCAGCTCTGGCTTTTTAGAATGTATGTATAACATTTCACATTCTGCCTAGGTCTTCTCCTGCAAGCAGGGACATAACCATTGTGTAAAGTGTAAGAGAGGCTGTCAGTCCATGGACGATAAGAGAAATAAATATTAACAACAACTTTATCAGTTCTCCTCAGCACAGCCTCACCTGTGCTCATCAATGCAGCCTCACCGTGCCCCCCACATTGCAGACTCACCGTGCCCCCCACATTGCAGACTCACCGTGCCCCCCACATTGCAGATTCACCGTGCCCCACATTAAAGACTCACTGTGCTCCCATATCATGACAGGAGGAAGAGGAGAGACGCAGGATCACAGAGCGCTATAGCTCGCTGTTACAACTTACATTGAAATTTCCTCCGATCTGCTCTCTCACACAGCCCCGCCTCCTCCCGACCCAGCGCCTGTGATAAACACATGTCAGCATTGGACCCACATTCTGTCTATTATAGGCGCAGGGTCAGGAGGAGACGGGGCTGTGTGAGCGAGCAGAGCGGAGGAAATTTCAATGTAAGTTGTAACAGTGGGCTATACCGCTCTGCGATCCCGCGGCTCTCTTCTTCCTCCTTGCTCTCGCTGGGAGAACAGCTCCCGATCAACCCCGCCCACCGCAGTGCTTGCCCCCCCCACTCCCAGGCAACCCAGCTCCTCGTCAGACCTCATTTTCCACTCGCAAAATGCGAGTAGGCGAGAGGAAAATTTGAGGTCTGTCTATATCTATATATATCTATCTATATATATAGATAGATATATCTATCTATCTATATATAGACATATATATATATATATATATATATATATATATGAACATTTTAAAATCCTGATGTACTGATGGCCAATCTCATTTCTTGTACAAATATCCCCCAAATGACCCCTATTTTTAAAAGTAGACAGTCCAAGGTATTTAGTAGTCATGGCAAGTTTTTTATGTACTGATGGCCTATCTCATTCCTTGAGGCCCGAAAACGCCAGGACAGTACAAATATCTCCCAAATAACCCCTTTTTTTTTTAAAGTAGACAGTCCAAGGTATATATTAAGAGACATGGCAAGTTTTTTAAAAGTGGTAATTTTTTGTCATAATTTTTTAGAAAATTAGGAAATGAAAAAATTAAATTGCGTTTTTTTTTTTTTTTTTAACATACGGTGCTTAGTGCAGTACAACATTATCAAATAGCGGGCATGGCAGTGATCAAGGACATTGACTTTTTTTTCTTTCGTACTGTCATCAATTTAATAATTATTTATGATTTTGTTTCTTTTTTTTTGTTACGATTTTCTTTAACACACTGTGACCAGAACAATATCATGTTACCATGGTAATGATCTGGGGAAGTGATGAAAATTTTTGTTTTCACATTATGATTGCTTATAGCAGTGCATTACACTGCTGTAAGCAAGCATTTTACTGAATGAAACTGATTTATTCAGTTTGTTTTGTTTAGATTAGCTGTGATTGGCCAGAGCTAATCACATGTTACAGATGGGCTGTGATTGGCCCTGTCTGTACCATGTGATCACACTGACCAATCACAGCTAACAACACAATTGTACACAATGGATGCCATGAAAGGAAGCCATTCATTGTGTACCACTGTCATGTGATGTGACCTGCTGTGATTGGTCACAGCAGTCACATGGTACCGGCAGGAAGCCATTACACTAATCAGCCATTGGTTGTGTCCGGTCGATGCAGCCGGTGACTGATCGTGACACTCATATGACGTCCACCCGGATCGACGAGAGGCCCGCTGTCTGGGAAATGGCCGTGTTGTGGGCAATTCCGCCAGAAACCATCATGGTGGCGCCAGACGTGTTTCCATGAGCATGCGCGCACGTGGGTGCGCGACACATTGTTCCAGGAGCGCGGGAGCACGCAGACACACGCGCATGCAGTGACAATTGTAGGCGCACCCCCCGGACTAATTAAACCTGCCACTGACACTTCAAGCTTGCTGGATTGTCGTCAGCTTCCTGTGTTCGTGTGCCTGTATACCTTGAAACCCCTGGCTTGACCTCTGCTTCCGGATTGACCTGTGATCCTGATTATCTTCTCGCTCTGACCTTGGCTTGGCTGACTATTCTTCAATCTACTGCCCACTGTTTATGACCTGGCTTGTTCCTGTATACTCTTGGACTGTCTCCCGATATATGACCTCTGGCCTGGCTGCGAACCCTGCTCCTGATTTATCCTGCAACTCCGGACTTCTTCTTGCACGGCTACTGACATCGCTACCCAGCGCACCCCAGCCACGTTCTGCTTAACAGCCTGTTGCAGCAATTACTGGCAACCCATGCACCTTTGGGCACCGTATCCCCTGTATCACTCCCAGGGGCAATGGAAAGAAAAAAATCCTGGACTGCCGCACTCTGTAGAAGATGCTCTTTTTTATTGTATAAAATCCAAAACACAGCACAGCATACAAACTTGAAATGTAGACAGGGACAAGGCTAACGCGTTTCACATCATATGATGCTTACTCATAGCTAAATGAACAAAAAATTCAATTGTGTATAAGAGGAAAGTGGAATAGACCACCCACCAATAAGAGGAATGCAAAATCAGGTGAAAATTATTTAACACATAATTGAATCTAATGAGGTCAGAACACACACAAAAGGGCACACACCTGTGAATAAAAAGACACATAGCAGTGGTCAGAATAATCAACCATTATATAAGTGAATATAATCAGATATAATCATGTATCAAAAATTTATTAATTGAGTGTAAGGCTGCTGAGACTAAGAAAAAAACAATAAGTGTGTATGAGTGTGAAAAAAACCCATAAGTGAAGTGGAAAAAGAAAAGAAAGAAAAAAAAAAAAAGAGAAAGAGAAAACAAAGAGAAGGGAGAAAAAGTAAAGTAAAAAACACACAAATTAAGATACTAATAACGATATTATACATATATATATCCAAGATGGTATGCGTATGCATCGTGAAAAATAGCCCCATACACATATTTGTGCGCACATGAACATATGCATATGCATGTATATCTGAAGTGTTAAAAACAAAAATCGGACTTATATGAAAACAAGTTATGAGGTCTAAAAAAATGTATTATTATACGTATCAAAAAAAGGGGGGGGATGGGTTCTCCTTTATGGAATGACGATTATTCAAAAAAAGAAAAGGTATACAACGAAATGTATACAAATATTTATAAAATCACTATTCGGCATTTGCCTACCGCCTGGTCTAATCACAAAAACAGTTGGTCCGACTCAGAAACAAAAACCCCTGTTTTTAAACGCACTGTTAGACAGGTGAATTTGTTTTGTTGCTGATTGGTTGGTAAGTTGAGCTTGGATATTCTGTGTGTTTTTTATTGACATGCGTCCGCCCATCCAGTGCTCCTTGCTGTGAAGGCCAGTCATAGATGAGGGCAGTGACATTTTTGTTATATGTATTGTTGTCATTGTGGTCAGGCAACGCACTAGCACCTTTGCTTCCATGTGCTGGGTGTTTAGTGTGCTCCTGCCCCTTTAATGGAGGGTGGGCTCCCCCCAGTCACCTGCCCTATATCTATCCATCAGCATACATGTGCTTCCATTGAGGAGACCTTAAATTTTAGAGTTAGGACTGCAGCATACAGGGAGCCTTGACGCGGCCTGCAGCTTACACATGTATTTGCAAATGCGTGCAACTAAACCCCTGTTTTTAAACGCACTGTTAGACAGGTGAATTCGTTTTGTTGCTGATTGGTTGGTAAGTTGAGCTTGGATATTCTGTGTGTTTTTTATTGACATGCGTCCGCCCATCCAGTGCTCCTTGCTGTGAAGGCCAGTCATAGATGAGGGCAGTGACATTTTTGTTATATGTATTGTTGTCATTGTGGTCAGGCAACGCACTAGCACCTTTGCTTCCATGTGCTGGGTGTTTAGTGTGCTCCTGCCCCTTTAATGGAGGGTGGGCTCCCCCCAGTCACCTGCCCTATATCTATCCATCAGCATACATGTGCTTCCATTGAGGAGACCTTAAATTTTAGAGTTAGGACTGCAGCATACAGGGAGCCTTGACGCGGCCTGCAGCTTACACATGTATTTGCAAATGCGTGCAACTAAACCCCTGTTTTTAAACGCACTGTTAGACAGGTGAATTAGTTTTGTTGCTGATTGGTTGATAAGTTGAGCTTGGATATTCTGTGTGTTTTTTATTGACATGCGTCCACCCATCCAGTGCTCCTTGCTGTGAAGGCCAGTCATAGATGAGGGCAGTGACATTTTTGTTATCAGAAACAATTATCAGTTGAAAATGAGGATTTACATTATAAAGGATATGTCTATGCAAAAGGACCTTTGAATATCTACATAGGCGGCATGGGGAAACCAAAAAAAGGAGAAAAAAAGAAAAAAACAGAACAGAAAATCAAAAAAGAGAAAGAAAAAAAGACGAAAAGAAAAGAAAATATAAAAAGAATAAAAAAGAATAGAAACTTTTAGCCAAAATTCCACCACTGGTGAATAAATGAATAAACAAATGGATGAGTATGTCCAATATCATTGAGAAGAACATAGACAACAGCGAGGGAAGAGGGGGTGGGAGGGGGGAAAGGAGGGAGGGGGGAAAGGAGGGAGAGGGGAAATGGGGGGAGAGGGGAAATGGGGGGAGAAGGAGAGGGTGAATAAAAAAAGACAAAAAGAAAGAAAAAAGAAGAACAAGAAAAAATAAAAAAAAGGGAGGAAGAAAGGAAGGGAAAAAGGGACAAAATAACAGGAAGGCAAAGCAGTGTGTGCATCCGTGTGATAATAATAATGATGATAATACTTAAAGTTTCATGTATATATAATAATGATGCTTCATGCTGCATACCTTCCTCAACTCTAAAAGAACTGGACAATCATAAACAATAGACTGAAAAAAACTGACTCACACCGAAGAGAACGCTCTCCAAAAAGTAAAAGATATATATATATATGGAAAATCCATTGCATGAATTCAGGTACATGGAAAAAATGCAAACGTTGAAACTTAACCCTTAGGCATAACCGCTGTGTGCAGACAAGTATGTAATACCGTACAAAAACTCATCTTATACAAAGCAGGGTGCTGGATTTAATAGGAATTCAGGGAGACTAAAAAGGTGAATATTAATAATGTGGCAATATTTAGCCACAATAGTATAAAAGGCATGGTTACCATCTATATAATATATCTATATTAATATACACTAGGTTGAGCAAGAAGGGGAGTGACAATGAGAAGTAAAAACGGTCATGTCGCCCCGATGTAAAAAAAAAAGACGACCAGAATTGGCCCAAATTGACAAAAATGGAAAGAGGAATGTAGACTAAACTAACCCACTAAACAATAATAATCATGAAATAATGATAGATGATAATAAATGGTTAATGATGATAGGCAGCTAGGTGGTTTCATAGAGTTACTGGTGTTAAAAAAAATGGGACACATCCCATTCAAAGTTAAGTCCCGAAGGACGCCTGGTATTTAAAAGGAAAATCCACCGAACCTCTTGTTTACAAAGTAAATTAAATTTGTTACCACCCCTTAGAGGTCGTACTATCTTATCAACACCCTGTATAACAAGGCTAGACGTATCCTTTTGATGAACTGTGTTCCAGTGTCGGGCAACATTAGTCATGTGATCTTTATCAATATCATACAAATGATCATAGAGACGATCTTTGAGTCTCCGTGTAGTCCTTCCTACATATTGAACCGAACATACTGTACAGGTGATCGCATATATTATGTAACGTGTATTGCAGTTTATGAATGAATGTATTTTGTGTGACTTGCCTGTAGATGTAGAGGTAACTGAATCTCCCTTTTTAATAAAAGGACAATAGGCACAGTTTTTGCCTCCACATTTGTATGTGCCTTTTAAATGACAACCAGTTACTAGAACCTGTTGTACTGAAAAAAAGGCTTGGTGACAACATGCTTCTTAGAGATGGTGCCTTACGGGATACAGTGCGAATGCCCTTTTCCAAAACAAGGGAGTATATAGGGTCATGGGATAAAACTGGAAGATATTTGGTGACAATTTTCTGTATTTTGTTAAATTCTATATTGTATGGAGTAGAGAAAGTGGGAATACATTGGGGACTCTCATTGTGTCTAGATCTAGGCTTGTTGGCCGATCCATCACCAAGGAGGTTGCACCGAGGCACCTGTTGGAGAGCGCTGCACTCAGCCGCAAGGGGCGCCCTCTCTGCCACCCGGCCTCACATCAGAGACTTGACAGTACAATCCAGCCATGTCTGAGGCCGGCAGAGGTGCGTCCCCGTTAGAGGCATTGTGTCAACAGACCACTACCCTGATCCAAGCAATCTAGACACTACAAGAAGGATACCTCCAGCTAGAAGATAAGCTGCAACACCTGTCAGAATCATCTGCTTCTGCGGACACGGTTCCAGCTTCTACCAGTTCCACCCACGCATGCTCCTCTGGGCTACTACAATGGTGTTTCCTCCTCCAGAACCCCGAGTTCCCATCACTGAACGGTTTTCCGGGGATCGAAAAAGTTTAGATCCTTTAAGAATGCCTGCCTGTTGTACCTAGCCTCGCAGCCCCGGACTTTTGCTTCAGAGACTGTTAAGGTTGGGTTCCTCATCTCCCTGCTGTCCGATGAACCCCAGACCTGGGCCCACAGTTTATGAGAACAAAAGAGTCCAGTCATTAACAAAGTGGACTCATTCCTGGCAGCTATGGCACAACTCTATGAGGACCCCCAGTGTACAGCCACCGCCGAAGCCACGCTGCATTCATTACAGCAGGGTAGTCGACCAGTGGAGGACTATACAGTGAACTTCCGTCGGTGGTCTGCAGACACAGGCTGGAACGAGGCAGCCCTCAAGCACCAGTTTCGCTTAGGACTTTCCGAGTCTCTCAAAGACGAGTTGGCCAGGATTGGGGTCCCCACTACACTTGAGGATCTCATCCAGTTATCCATCCAGCTGGACCGACGTCTACGGGAGAGACGGTCCGAACGAACTCAGGCCTCCAGGTCTGCCATGATGCTGCCCAAGGTTTCCACTTCACCAGTACCTGTGCCCACCAGTTCATCTACCCCAGTTCCTAGACAAGTCGGCCTGCTACGTTCCGCATTAACTGCTGATGAAAGGCATCATCGTATGCAATCAAGGCTCTGCCTCTACTGTGGAGGAAGCGGACATTTCTTGTATAATTGCCCCAGAAGGCCCAAGAAGCCACCTTCCTACCCGCCAGTGTATTTCCAGGTCTCCGGAGTTTCTCCTTCACACCTAGTTCTCCCCATCACGCTGCAAGTTGGAAAAGAGGAAATCCGGCTGCACGCCATAATCGATTCTGGAGCATGCAGCTGCTTTGAAGACATGAACCTTGTAAGAAACCTTAAGTTGCCCCTTCTATAATAAAGACATGATTTATTAGTACAGACTTTGCGCTGTGAGGCACATCTGTTGAAATTCAAAAACATACAAATTGATATAGTAAAAACATGTACTGGCCCTGTTACCCAAGAGACTATCCCTCTCCTTATCACCACTCCTGATGGCCATCAGGAATTCATACGTTTTGACGCTCTGAGCTCGCCTATGTCTCCAGTTATCTTAGGAATTCCGTGGCTCGAAGCCCACAACCCTCAGATCAATTGGATCAAGAAGGAAGTCCTGTTCACCTCTCCCTATTGCCAGCAGCATTGCCTCATTCCTGAACCCAGAGACACTACCAGTTGCTTGACAGTCCACCCTGTATCTGCCACTAACCAGAATGTACCCCAGGCATACCAAGAATTTCTGGATGTCTTTGATAAAAGAAAAGCCGATGTTCTACCACCACATCAGCCATATGACTGTCTGATAGAATTACTTCCAGGGGCCGAGAATCCATTTGGACGAATATTCCCTCTCTCTGAAATGGAATTAGGAACTCTGCACCAATACATCAATGACAACTTGGCTAAGGGCTTCATCCGTGCCTCCTCCTCTCCCGCCGGTGCCAGCATTTTCTTTGTCTAAAAAAAAGACAAGACTTTAAGACCATGTGTGGACTATAGGGAGCTAAATAAAATCACCATAAAAAAACGCTAGCCACTGCCACTAGTTCCTGAACTCTTCCAGAGATTTCGTACGGCCCAAGTATTTACCAAGCTCGACCTCTGGGGTGCCTATAACCTTGTTCGCATCCGTGAGGGCGATGAATGGAAGACAGCTTTCAGAACATGTTCGGGCACTTTGAGTATCTAGTGATGGATGCCCTTTGGTCTTTGTAACGCTCCGGCAACGTTTCAGCACTTTGTAAATGATATTTTCCGGGAATATCTTGACTACTTCGTCATCATCTATCTGGATGATATCCTCATATTTTCAGCTACTCTGGAGCTCCACCGGACCCATGTAAAGACAGTGCTGCTCACACTAAGAAAACATGGACTGTATGTGAAAGCTGAAAAGTATGACTTTGAGAAGAAATCAATACAATTCCTAGGACTGATCATCTCCACTGGCGGTGTAGCTATAGATCCACAGAAAGTGCAAGCAATACTGGACTGGCCGACTCAGTCGGATAAGAAAGGGGTGCAAAGGTTTGTGGGCTTTGCGAACTTCTATAGGAGGTTTATAAGGAACCTTTCTTCCATCATCTCACCCATAACCCAGGTAATCCGCTTACATATCCACTTCCAGTGGTCCTCCGAAGCCCAAACTGCTTTCGAGAGACTGAAGTCATTGTTTACCTCTGCACCAATTCTTCAACATCCTGATCCTGCCCTGCCATACATCTTGGAGGTCGATGGCTCAGAAGTAACCACAGGGGCAGTCCTTTCACAGCGCCAGGGACCCAAGTCTTTGCTTCACCCCGTTGCCTTCTCCTCTCGGAAAATGAGCCAGCCCGAGAGGAACTAGGATGTAGCTGATCGCGAGCTCTTGGCCATTAAAACAGCTGTAGCGTCCACCCCAAAAGGTTGGGACGCTATTTAAATTTAAAGGGATGTCTAAAGCCAGTAGTTGGGCTTGGACGGTTGAATTGCACTTAATTTTGCCTCTGCTCTAGCTGTGGTTTGCCCAATAGCATTTTCCCTTATCGCCTGTAGGTGGCATTACCACCTCAGGCACCTGTTGGAATGCGGGCAAACCATGGTGCATCGAGTGGCCCTTCTCGGCAGCGGTGCAGTGGGAGGGGTCGACCCGCTGTGCCCGCTGGGAGGGGATACTTAAGGGGCAGACGCCATTGATTGGGGTCTGTTCTCGCCCGCAGCCCTCCGGGCGCCAGGTATGTGTGTGTGGTCCTGGTCTTGGGGCCACGTTAGCCCGAGGCTGTATCGCTATCTGGTGGGCCCAGCTAGTCTGGCTGGGGCCTACATTCGGAGAGGGGATCCAAATGGGGAGGAAGCTATCTTGATGAAGGAGACCAGGGGAGGACCTGCCCTGGAGGAGACCGGCAAAGTACTGCTGTCTCGGGTGAGGCCTGGCAACTTTATCAAGGAGGGACCCGCTATACTACAAGCCCTGCAGTTCGCCGGATTGGCTTAAAGGCTCTTTAACTGTACGGCTGGAAGTTTGGGACTTTGAAATACTGTGGCAGAGGATTCCTGAACTATCCATTTTGCTCAACTTTAAAAGGTCTGTGGCAGAGACTTTGTACACTTAAAAAGGTCTGTAGCAGAGACCTACTTCATCTGGGCAGTCTGTGGCATAGACTGCCCTGTTGCTTGTTCGTGAGTCATCCCGGCTGCTAGGCCATGTGAGAGAGGACTATCCGGGCGACCAATACCCACTCTAAACACTGAGAGTGGTGAGTGATTTTGATCTGAGACTGTTATATGTTGTGGAAAGTGCCTGAACCTTCCCCTACTCTTCTATACCTTCTACTTCTCAACGTTTACTACATAAGAAAAATAAAGCCTAACTGTTTGAGGTTTTACATCTGTGTGGGCATTGCATTTCTACAGACTTTCCTACCCGGACAATGCAGCTGAAGAGGTAACACACAAAACACAAAATTAACCAGCGGCCCTCTAGGGGGTATTGTTGCACAGCCTTAGAGGAGTGGAGATATCTTCTTGAGGGGTCTGCTCACCCCATAATGATATTTACAGACCACAGGAACCTCGAGTACCTCCGCACTGCCAAACGCCTGAGACCCCGTCAAGCCCGCTGGGCTCTGTTCTTTTCAAGGTTTAACTTCCACATTACCTACCGCCCTGTCTCCAAGAACGGAAAGGCTGATGCCTTATTCCGAATGTTCCCCGATACTCCGGAAGAGACAATATCTAGCATGATCCTGTTACCTCAGAACTTTCTTTTGATCCAACCCGATCTAAGATCTTCTCTTGAAAAGGCTTCCCTCCAATGCCAGGAACCAGAAGCATCCTCTCTAAGAAACCAGGGGGGGTATCTCTGGCATCAGGACAAGATCTTTGTTCCGCAACAAGCCGGAATTCAGGTCCTAAAGACATTGCTTGACCACCAACTCGCTGGCCACTTCGGAGTGCGGAAAACTACGGATCTTATCCAACGATTCTTCTGGTGGCCTACCTTGAAATCTGATTTCAGGGAGTTTGTTAGCTCTTGCACTACCTGCCAACAAAATAAAGGGTCCAATATCAAGTCTTGGGGTCTGTTACATTTACAACAACCATAGAGAAATATATCTATGGACTTTATAGTAGAGCTGCCCCCATCCGAAGAATTCACAACAAGCCTGGTAGTTGTGGACCGTCTATCCAAAATGGCGCACTTCTTGCCCATGGCAGGAACTCCTTCTGCTGCAGAGACGGAAAAAAGAGATTCAGGGCCTTCCTGACAGCATTGTGTCTGATAGAGGGGTACAATTTACCTCCTGATTCTGGAGAAAGCTCTGCAAAGCACTATCAATTGAAGTGTGCCTGTCTTCGGCCTATCACCCCCAGAGCAATGGTCAAACTGAAATGACTAACCAGACCTTAGAACAATATTTGCATTGCTTCTGCTCCTACTCCCAGGACGACTGGATCTCTCTACTCCCTTGTGCGGAGTTCGCTTACAACAATTCAGTACACACAACCACCAATCAGTCTCCGTTTTGGGCCAACTATGGTTTCCATCCTTCATTTCTACCTAACGTCATTCCGGAAGCCTCAGTCCCAGCAGTTCAAGACAGGATAAGTTCCATTCAGGCTACTTATCAAACCCTCCGACTAACCATGCAGAAAGCGCAAGAGGACTACAAGAAACAATATGACAAAAAGAGGGGAGAGAGTCCCAGTTTTGAGGTCGGAGATAAGGTCTGGCTCTCTTCGGCAAATCTCAGGCTCCCTTGCCCCTCCCGGAAATTGGGTCCAAGATTTATCGGTCCATTTAAGATCAAACGAAAAATCAACCCAGTAGCTTTTGAACTGTTGCTACCAAGTTTGCATAAAGTGCATCCTGTGTTTCCTGTATCTCGTCTTAAATCTGTTGTCTCTGGTCCTTTTCCAGGAAGAGAAGAAGACCCTCCGCCTCAAGTCTCAGTGGGAGATGAAAACGAATTTGAGGTAGAATCCATTCTGGACTGTCGCAAGAGAGGTAGGACTATTCAATTTCTTATTAAATGGAAGGGTTACTCAGCAGAAGAGAATTCTTGGGAACCTGCAGGCAATATTCATGCTCCTAGTCTTCTCCAGAGATTTCGAGCCCGATACCCCGAAAGATGTGCGGAGGCTGCCCCTTGGGGGGGGGCACTGTCAGGGAAATGGCCGTGTTGTGGACAATTCCTCCAGAAACCATCATGGTGGCGCCAGACGTGTTTCCGTGCACATGCACGCACGAGGGTGTGCGACACGTCGTTCCAGGCGCGCGGACGCATGCGTACGCCGTGACAATTGTAGGCGCATCCTTCCAGCCTATTTTAACCTGCCACTGACACTTTAAGCTTGCTGGATTGTCGTCAGCTTCCTGTGTTCCTATGCCTGTATACCTTGAAACCCCTGGCTTGACCTCTGTTTCCGGCTTGACCTGTGATCCTGATTATCTCCTTGCTCTGACCTTGGCTTGGCTGACTATTCTTCAATCTACTGCCCACTGTTTATGACTCGGCTTGTTCCTGTATACTTTTGGACTGTCTCCCGATATATGACCTCTGGCCTGGCTGCGAACCCTGCTCCCAATTTATCCTGCAACTCCGGACTTCTTCTTGCACGGCTACTGACATCACTACCCAGCGCACCCCAGCCACGTTCTGCTTACCAGCCTGTTGCAGCATTACTGGCAACCCTGCACCTTTGGGCACCGTATCCCCTGTATCACTCCCAGGGGAGCGCTGCACTCAGCCGCAAGGGGCCTCCCTGCCACCCAACCTCACATCAGAGACTTAACACCCGCCCAGCTGTCATATTTGTATAGGCTCGGTGGGGACTAGTTAATAGATTTATCAAAATATATAAATCAAGATTTAAATAATTATGTTTGACCTTCACCCTCCACTGATTAAAATAGACAATGTTGCCAATACGCACTCACAAAATCCTCTGGACCTCTTTCAGCCACATTTTAAATCAATGGATATGTGTCAAAGAATAACAAACAAAAAAAACAACAAAATGCAGTACACTGGGGTGCCGTGACGTGGCTGCTGCAGCTTATGCATGTATTTGCAAATGTGTGCAAACAAAACTCCTTGCTTTTAACGTGAACTATTAGACAAGGTCAGTTTGGTTTGTTGTAGGCTGGCTAGTAAGTGAGCTGGGAATTTTTGTTTGTTGTTTTTTGACATGTGTCGCCCTTCCATGTGCTCCTTGCTACAAAGACCAGTTATAGGCTGGGGTGGTTGCCATTTGTTTGACATTTTTTTTTATGATTATATTTTTTATTGGATTTTCACGAGTAACATACAAAGAAAAAGAAGTATGACATGCATCAAAAGATAACAATTGTGAGAGATACAATGTACAAGAATATCGAAAGGTATATAGTAGATACCAAATATAAATCAAAACAAATGAGTGAAGTGATATAGCATAAAATAGTGGCAGTCAAGTCACAGCATAAAATGAATAAAGAGCCTGGGGCATCTAAACGAACACACACCAGTGAGGGAGAGGTATCAATTAACAAAGCATAAGACAGCTGCATCTAGAAGCATTAGAGTGGGATAAGTCACCATTAGAGATGGGCTGAACACCCCTGGTTCGGTTCGCACCAGAACTCTTGAACATCGCAAAAGTTCAGACCCAAGCGACAAACCCTATTGAAGCCTATGTGACCCAAACAGGAAAAATGCCCATTTTGAAGGCTCGAATGGCCAAAAAAAGTGTATGGGGGCTCGGGTACTGCCCTGGGGGACATGTACCAATGCAAAAAAAGTTTACTTTTTTTTTTTTAAAAAGAAGCAGTCAGTTTAATTATGCTTAAAGTGAAACAACAAAAATGAAAAATTCCTTTAAATATAGTGTATGGGGGTCCCCTTAGTCTGCCTGTAAAGTGACACATCTGTGTCATGTATAGAACCTGCTGCAGCAAAACTGACATTCATAAAAAGACATATAAATTGATTTTCCCTGGAAGCTTTATTTACTTCGTAAACAATGGCTTAGAGAGACAGTCTGTATGATGAGGCCACATTTTAGTGCACTCAGAACAAGATTAGAAAACACAGGCATTAACTGAAGCAGAAACAGCCACGTAGGAGGCTTAAAACTGAGTATGGAACAGCCAAACTCTGCTACTAAGGTGAGGTTGTGGAAGTCTATTTCATGTCGCAGGTCATATACCATGGCAAGACTGAGCCCCAACAAGACACAAGGTAGTTATACTGTATCAAAAAGGTCTCTCCCAGGCCAAGATTTCAAAGCAGACTGGGGTTTCAAGATGTGCTGTTTAAGCTCTTTTGAAGAAGTACAAAAAATCAGGCAACGTTGAGGACCGTAGACACAGTGGTTGGCTCAGGAACCTAATGCAGCATATAAAAGACCTCATCATGCTTACCAGTACTTCCCTTCAACATTGGAAGATGTTCAGTAGTGCCATCAGTACAGAACTGGTTGAAACCAGTGGGACCCAGTTACACCTATCTACTGTCCTGAGAAGTCTGGCCAGAAGTGGTCTTCGTGGAATTATGGCCAAAAAGGCATACGTGATGTGGAAACAAGGCTAAGCGACTCAACTATGCACAAAAACAGAAATCGGGGTGCAGAAAAATGGCAGCATGTTTGGCAGTATTAGGAGGCAGTTTGTTCACTGAAGGGCTGGAGCGCGGTACAATAATGAGTGCAGGCAGCAGTGAAGCATTGTGGAGGCTTCTTGCAAGTTTGGGACTGCATGTCTGCATTTGAGTTGGAGATGTAATCAGGATCAATGGTGTCGTCAATGCTGAGAAATACAGGCAGATACTTATCCTTCATGCCATACCATCAGGGAGGAGTATGATTAGCCCTAAATTTATTCTGTAGCATGAAAATGACCCCAAACATGCAGCCAATGTCATTAAAGTGGGGTTCCAGTCTCCTAG
The DNA here is from genome assembly GCA_029206835.1 of Rana muscosa. Lineage (NCBI taxonomy): Eukaryota > Metazoa > Chordata > Amphibia > Anura > Ranidae > Rana > Rana muscosa. The sequence goes on along the minus strand of CM055121.1, from coordinate 901,889,207 downwards.
GAAACATTATAATAATACCATCATTGAGATCGTTTTAATTTACCAGAACCACAATGGATATTGCTGCCCATGTCCACATCCAAATAACTTACAAACTGTTTAGTTCTCTGTTCTCTCCCTCAATTCCGACGGCGGCTATGGAGGATGTGGGCAGCTGAAGCCAGCCCGACTTTCTTTCTGGGATTTCCTGCAGTTAACTACTCAGCATGCACCTCCCGATCTCGCTCCTGTGCAGTAATGACATTGTGAGGCGCGCTCTGTCTGGGATCACATGAAGAGACAGAAGGATTTGAGGCAGCATATATCCACAGAAGATCTGTAGTTAGTTCTCTAAGATGTTTGCAACAACCTATTTGCTGAGTTCCATCAAAACTGTGTGCAAGTGTACCTAGAAGAATTGATTGTTTTGAAGGCAAAAGGTGGTCACACCAAACAATGATTTGATTTGGATTTCTCTTCTGTTCATTTAAAGCAGAGTTCCACCCAAATTTGGAATTTCCGCTAAATCCACTCCTCGCCCCCTTACATGCCACATTTGGCATGTAATTTTTTTGGGGGGGAGTGGGGGCTTCAGTAAGAGTGGGACTTCCTGTCCCACTTCCTCCTTCCGCCCTGGGGTCGCCTAGGCGATACGTCATATCGCCTTTTGGTGGCCCCTCCATGTAGGCGATCACCTGGGACGTGACAGGTCCCAGGCGATCGCCTGTCCACTCAGAAAGCGCTGCGCCGTTCGCACATGCACAGTGAGTGCCCAGCCGTGAAGCCGAAAGCTGTCACGGCCGGGTGCCCACTCTATGAATGGAGGCGCCGGCGGAGAAGGGGGGAGAGGAGCGGAGCTCCGGGCGTCGCGTTGCTGGACAGTGGAGCAGGTAAGTGTATGTTTATTAAAAGCCAGCAGCTACACTTTTTGTAGCTGCTGACTTTTAATAAACATAAAAAAAGGCTGGAACTCCCCTTTAATTTTTCTTACTCATTTTGTTCATTGATAAAAATAAACTATTGGCACTTCTATTTCAAAAAGCATTCTTAATTTACAGCATTTTTTACATCTGCCTAAAACTTTTGCACAGTACTGTACATGCAGTGTAACATACATGTATGTGATTGGGATTTTACAGTAAGTCATGGAATATGCCTTTATAATGTGTACAAATATTTTTAAAGAATTTGTGTTGGATGATTTTTCAGGGTTGCTTATAGTACTTGATTTTATGAGACGGCAATTTTCTGAGGTGAATTATTAAATAAAATATGTCTCACTTTATTTACATATATAAACATTTTTTTTTTCCATATTTGCTTGTGTATTCTAAAAAATTTCTACAATTAGTACAAATAAAAGTACGCAAAAGCAATAACGAAAATATGAAAATACTTTTCAAAGCAACATTGGAGTGTTTTCTCACAGACTTTTTTTAATAAATATTTTAAATAAACAAAAGATTAATTTTGCCAAAATTTTAGTGCACAGTAAATCTGTAATTTGGCAGTGAAATCAATTGTGCTAAAATCACTCCATTTATCCCTATTTCTTAACACTTAATTCCACACCTACATACTGTCCTTTAGCTGATGGTCTTATTACTTAGTGAGGAGGATTGGACAAATAGGTTAACATTTCATTTTAATTATCCAATCAGTTAGTACTTTTAACTGCTAATTCTAAAGACAAAAAACAAATAAATACATGACAATGATGAAAAAACATACATGACCCTTTTTTGGCAACACAACGCACTACATTGCATGTTATGTACAGTTATTGGCATGTGCACATTAGAGCAGGTGTGTTGCCATGCATTCACTCAAAAAAAAAAAAAAAATACACCAATTATCTAAACATATGCACATTAAAGCCCAGGTTCACACTGGGGCTGCGGGAGTGAAGCCGTGCGAGTTCAGCTGAACTCGCACGATTTCACTCCTGCCTGTCAGTCCCGATTTCAGCTCGATTACAGAGACATCTGACACAGATGTCAATGTAAATCGCGGCTGAAATCGCAAAAAGTAGTACAGAAACGACTTTTTGTAATCGGTGCAGCGCCGCAATTTGCGGAAAATTTCGCCGATTTGACATGTCAAATCGCATGTCAAATCGCACCTGTGTGTTTTCTAAACTGAGAAGTGCTCCTAGGTTAATTGTTATTCACAAAGGCTGAAGACACCTGAGAAAAGTATGGCGATATCACATCCAATATTCGTCTGCATTTTAAAAACATTGCAATAGACCTCTGACATTAAATTCCTGTATGGCAGAAATCTACTTTTTCCTGTCCTGAATTGCAGCACCATGTCTGTCTGAGCCCTGGTTCACACTGATGCATTTTGACATGCGTTTTGACATGTCAAATCGGCGGCATTTGCCCGCAATTGCCGGTATTGGCACCGTCATAATCGGTGCGACGCCGCATCTGCACAGATGTCTCTGTAATCGCGGCCGAAATCAGGACTGACAGCTGAACTCGCATGGCTTCATTACCGCAGCCCAGTGTGAACCTAGGCTTAAAGAGGTAAAAAAATGTATATAATTTTCAGACATTTTAGAACAGGGGTGTCCAAGCTTTTTTCAAAGAGGGCCAGATTTGATGAAGTGAACATGTGTGAGGGCCGACCATTTTGCCTGACATTCTTTGAACCATAAAAAATGTGTCCAAGCAATTATACACTGCCCAACAAGAATTATCTTGCCTTTGTGGCTGCGTGTGGTGAAGAAATGAGCTTGGGCGTGTTATTTGGATATATATATTTTTTTTTTGGTGGCCCCCAACAATCCCCGAGTGCCACTCAGGACTAAGGATGAGCTCAGGCATGTTATTTGGATATACCGTATTTATCGGCGTATAACACGCACAGTCGTAAAACACGAACCTTCACTTTACGAGGGACGTTTCAGGAAAAAACTTCAATTTTAAATAAAGAACTGTGAAACAATATAAGGGTCAGTGCCCATCAATGCAGCCCAATCAATGCCCATCTGCAGCCTCACCATTGACATGAAAGCAGCCTCACCATTGCCATAAATGCAGCCTCTTCATTGCCATGAATTCATCCTCACCGTTGCCATGAATGTAGCCTTACCATTGCAATCATTGCAGCCTTACCATTGCCATGAATGCAGCTTCACCATTGCCATGAATGTAGCTTTAAAATTGCAATCAATGCTGCCTCACATGTGTCATGAATGCAGCCTCACATGTGCCATTAATGCAGCCTCATATGTGCCACGAATGCAGCCTTACCATTGCCATCGGTTCAGCCTGATCGTTGCCCATCTGCAGTCTCGGAGGGGACAGGGAGGGGGGCGAGACAAGCGCCGACAGATTACATACAGGAGAATGTCCTGTTTACTCCGCAGCCTCTTTAATACAAAGTCCCACCTCCTATGATAGACAGAACAGTCATCCAATGGCAGCCCAGGAGACAGGACTTCTTATTACAGATGCCGCCGAGTAAACAGGAGATTCTCCTATATGTAATCTGACGGCACTCATCCCGCCCCCTCCCTGTCCCCTCTGAGGCAGCACCGATAAATACGGTATATATCTTTTGGGGCCGTATATATCCAAATCACCAGGGGGGTCGTATAAAACTGGAACGCGGGCCGCAATTGGCCAACGGGCCGGATTTTTGTCATGCCTGTTTTAGAATCTAAAGTTTACATTTACTTAATTTTTTAGATTTGTCTCACATATTAATAACGGAGATTTGTTTTTACCTTGTCTAGTTGTACTACATGTGTATATATAATTTGGAAACCCACATGCTACATATAGGGGTTGATTAACTTAAAGAGGAGAGTGTAAAATCTGGTGCAGCTCGGCATAGAAACCAATCAGCTTCCAAGTTTTTTTTGTCAAAGCTTAAAGTGATTGTAAAGTCTTTTTTTTTCTATAAAAATAATACAAATATTATACTTACCTGCTCTGTGCAGTGGATTTGCACAGAGCATCCTGGATCCTCCTCTTCTCGTGTCCCTCTTCTGTGCCCCTCTCTCCTGTTGAGTGCCCCCACAGCAAGCAGCTTGCTATAGGGACACCTGAGCCGAGTCACAGCTCCCTGTGTCCATTCAGACACAGAGCCGTGGCCTGGCCCTGCCACCTCTCTCTCCTGATTGGCTAACTGAATTTGATTGACAGCAGCAACAGCCAATGGCGACACTACTGTGTCTCAGCCAATCAGGAGGGAGAGTCTTGGATGGCCGCGACACTCGTGGACATCACTGGATAGAGATGGGGCTCTGGTAAGTACTAGAGGTTGTTGCTGCACACAGAAGGTTTTTTTATGGTAAAGCATAGAATGCATTAGGAAGACAAATATTCTGACTTTACAACCCCTTTAATTGAACAAGCTGAGTTTCGAAGCTGATTGGCTACCATGCACAGCTGCACCAGATTTGGCAATTTCCAGTTTTAGTAAATCAACCCCCTACAGCCTATGTTTGATACAACTATTTGCTTGTCCTGTTATGTGTTAGGTATAATCAGGGCTTTTTTCTCAAACAATAAGTACTGGAACTTAACCACGGCCCCACAAAACCCCTCCCCCTACACACACCCTCCAAATCACATCAAATAGTGGGTGTGTTCAGTCAAATTTCACGAAAACAGTAGGAGGGTCTTAAAGGGGCATTAAATACCAGGATTGCATTACATACAGAGTGCAGAGCTGTCACTTGTAAACACAGAAACCAGACTTCTGTGTTTACAAGTGATTGTGGTGAACAGGCACCAAAGGGTCTGAGCCAGAGGTGGTGAAACTGAGTTCCACCACGTTCCCCCTGGGTATAATAGAGTATAATGTGTCGTAAGTTTGTTTTCAAATCCCTTGCAATGCCTCCAAACCCATAACCTTAAAAAGCAAGTGTGTAAAGCTCACAATTCTCCAAGCATGGTGGGTAGACTGCAGTTGCTGCTGAATAAGATCAGGGGATCACAATAAGGCCCGATTTGCGCCACAAATTCTGTGTTCTGCATGTGTTTCTTCATCCGTTTTTGATACGTTCTGGTGCATTTTTTCCCCCTCTTTTTACTTCATCTCAAATTCTGGACTTGTGAAGTCTGGTGAATTTTGGATGTATCTTGCCATGTTCCATGTGCGTTCCATACAGAAAGAATGGAAGCATGTCCTATTTTTGTTGACTACACTGGAATGCACTGTACTGGTTTGAACTATGGCCATTATAATACATGGAAAACACTGTGCATGCATTTTTGATGCAAATTAAAAACACACTGTGAGCTAGCCCTTAATTTGCAGAGATTTTCTCTCAGAAATGTTTTGCAGCAAGATTTCAATGCTTACCTCTTCAAATAGCTGATAATGCAACCATAGAAAATCCACATGTGTTGGACACATATATGCTATTTAATAACTGATAGTTTTTAGGGGTTAATGTTCAGATGAGCAGGCTAAAAGAGGTGAGGGGTAATATAGGGGTCACTAGAGACTGTATTACAGATGGCATGTGTAGAAGAGGAGGGAGGTAGGAAAGGGTTAAAAAAGGTACTGTGTCATTGCAACAGAATTATTTGATTAGAAGCTGCAGCCACTGATCCATTCATTCTGTGCCCATTCATAAACACTGATCTCTCTATGACCCCTGTTGTAAGGGGACGTGAAGGGATCAGCAGTAAAGAGTACCATGTGATCGCTATGATGACTAATCACAGTGATCACATGGTACCCAGCTACTCGGATAGGCTGGGCACAGTTTCTCTGTGCATCCGGACATCAATGACAGCTCAGTACACAGCAATCACCTAACACAGCGGATCGGCTGCCCTACAGCTATTTATCCAGTGCCGTTCACAAAGGCTACTGGTTAAATAAAGGGCCACCTATCTGCCGTTGAAAAACATACCGTGGTACAAAAGGGGTTAAAGCAAGCATTCATAATATACTTTAAATTGTCATTGGCCTGATTTTAAAGTGGTTCTAATGCCTATACATGTTTTACCTTAATACAGTCCTTGCATTAAGGTAAAAAATGTTTAGGCATCGGTTTTGGCCCCTCATCCCCCCCTTTTAGTTACCTGAGACGTCATTAGATCCAGCGCTCTGCGCCAGCGCCTTACTTTTCTGGGGCCCCGGGAGCCATTGACAGAGCTGTCAATCAAAGCTAGTGATGAGGGAGTGGGGGGCGGGGGCGGGGCTGAGTCCCACTGTCTGTGTCAATGGATGCAGCAGCGGGACTTGGGAGTGAGCACGCACAAATGGCCCCATTGGAAGCAGCTTCCTAAGGGGGCACTGGACAGAGAGGAGGAGCCAGGAGCACAAGCGGGGGAAACTGAGAAGAGGAGGTTTGGGGCCGCTCTGTGCAAATCTATTGCACAGAGCAGGTAAGTGTAGAGATGTTTGTTATTTTTTTTTATCATTTTCCTTTATAAACACTTTAAGTCTTTGCAATCTTGTTATGTTACATAGTTATATAGTAGGTGAGGTTGAAAAAAGACACAAGTCCATCAAGTCCAACCTATGTGTGTGATTATATGTCAGTATTACATTGTATATCCCTGTATGTTACGGTCGTTCAGGTACTTATCTAATATTTTTTTTTAAACTAACCGCCTGTGGAAGTGAATTCCACATCCTTGCCACTCTTACAGTAAAGAACCCTCTACGCAGTTTAAGGAGATTGAGCTGTTTTTCCCATCCTCCAGGTCGTTTATGAATAAATTAAATAGGATTGGTCCCAGGACAGAACCCTGGAGGACCCCACTTTCCACCCTTGACCATTCCGAGTACTTCCCATTTATCATTACCCTCTGAACTCGCCCCTTTAGACAGTTTTTAATCCATGTACTCACCCTATGGCCAACAGATCTTACTTTGTACAGTAAACGTTTATGGGGAACTGTATCAAATGCTTTTGCAAAATACAGATACACCATGTCTATGGGCCTTCCTTTATCTAGATGGCAGCTCACCTCCTCATAGAAGGTTATTAGATTGGTTTGGCAAGAACGATTCTTCATGAATCCATGCTGATTATTGCTAATGATACATTAAAAAATATATATATCTTGTATATGGTCCCTTATCATCTTCTCCAAGAGCTTGCATACAATTGATGTTAGGCTAACTGGTCTGCAATTCCCAGGGATGTATATTCACTCTTTTTCAAATATTGGTGCTACATTGGCTTTTCTCCAATCAGCTGGTACCATTCCATTCAGTAGACTGTTCGTAAAAATTAGGATCAATGGTCTGGCAATTACTTGACTGAGTTCCTTAACCTCCCTGGCGGTATGATTCTGTCAGATTTTAGGTGCTGAAAGCGGTACCATTATTCTGCATGGAAATTTGGCGTTTTATATTGCAGGCCTGTAATTCTTATGAATAACTCACTTAAATCTGTCCAAACCAGAGTCTAGTAGACATCCCGGGTATGATAAAGTTCAAAAAACTAAATTATACATTATAATAAAATAAATAACTATAAAATAATTATAACAAATAATGATATAATAATAATAAAAGTGTTTTTCAGTGTTTGATGAGGAATTTCCCCACAAATCGCTATCGCTTAATTCTGCGGGTGATTCTAATTTATTATCGCTGTTTTTTAGCTGGTCTAAAACCACTTTTGACATAAAGGGACACTTTTTGGTTGCTATGGACAATCTCCAGTTTCCAGGCAGAAAAAAAAAGTTTTTATTATATAAAAGTGCATGCAGGACACTGGGCAGACCACTAGGGACAAAGGGGGTGTGTAATTATTACATACAGTACTGTAATCTGTAAGATTACAGTGTACTGTATGTATACTGTGTTTTAACTTTTTTGAATTTGGCGCCGATCTCCGTCCCCGTGCGTCGTAACGTCGCAGGGAACGGAGCTCGGCGGCACTCGGAAGTGTGTGAATCGAGCGAGGAGACACGGCTCGATCACACAGCGGGGAGGCATCGCAGGATCCAGGGGACAAGGTAAGTAACTCTGCCTGGATCACTGCGACGCAGCCCGAGTCTGGCTCGGGGTTACCGCTTTTGGTGCTGAAATTTAACCCCGAGCCAGACTCGGGAATACCGCCAGGGAGGTTAAGGACCCTCGGGTGCAAGCCACCTGGTCCCGGTGACTTATTAATGTTAAGTTTTTCAAGTCTATTTCTAATTCTGTCCTCTGTTAGCCATGAGAGTGCTTCCTGTGACGTGTCATGAGGATAAACATTGCAGTTTTGGCTACTGAAGCCCCCCGATTCGCTTGTGAAGACGAGGGGAAGAATACATTCAATACCTTTGCCATCTCTCCATCCTTAGTAACCAGACTCCCTTCATCATTCTTTATGGGACCAATATGATCTGACCTCCCTTTCTTACTGTCTACCATTCTCCTCCTGGCCAATCAGGAAGTGGATAGTGAGACCCGTTTCCTGATTGGCTGAAAGAAGAAGCCATCCTATGGGCCTATGAGGAGGAAGGAGGAGGAGAAGGGAGGAGACGTACAGCCGCTGTGATGCAGAGGAGACGCATGGGGGCATGGAGACGCAAGCCCAAACCAAAGGAACCGGGAAATGGAGGAGACTGTGGGGGAAAGCCGCAGCTGTCTCCACCTGTCAGTCAGGGGGAAGCACAGGGTGAGTGAGCTGGTGACCGGGGTGGTATGGTGCATGGTGCGGGCTGGAGTGACGGGGGTCCATGGTCAGGTCCGTCTGCCACCCCCACACTGATGGAGCACCAGCCGCCACTTTAAGGCAAATAGACTGTGCAATTTGCAAGTTGCTCCAGAGCTTAGTAAATGAGGTAAAGCTTCACTTTACAAAGAATACCCAATCACATGCAAGGAAATTTTAAAAATGCTTTTTTGTTTGCACATGATTGGATGATGTAAATCAGCAAAACTCCCCCTCATTTACTAATCTCTGGAGTAACTGCACTTGCAAAGTTTTCAGTCTATGTGCCTTTAGTAAATCCACCCCATTGCATTTAACCACTTAACGACTGCTCACTGTATATATACGTCGGCAGAATGGCACCGACAGGCACAATCACGTACAGTGTACGTGACTGCCTTTGTATAGTTGGGGGGGTCCAATCGGACCCCCCTTCTATACAGTGAGCGGTCGTTATCCGTTGGGGAGCGATCCGGGATGAGGGGACGGCCGTTCGATTCCAGCCACCCCCTCGCGATCGCTCCTGGCGAATGAGAAAGCTTTCTCTGCTGTGTAATGTTTACACAGGCAGAGGAAGTGATGTCATCTCTCATGCGGCGCTCACATATACCGAGCGCCGTACAAGAGAAGACACACAGGTTAGTACACAAACAGTACACTGACACCAGGACACATAGGAACATAAATCGCCCCCCCAGGCCCCCCCAGACACCCCCAGATAATCCCCCAGATCACCCCCCCAGCCCCCAGTCACAGTGTCACTGATTGCAGTGACCATTTATTTGCTGATCACTGCAATCAGTGACTTTTTTGACTGTAAAAGTGTCACTACAGTTAGTTTTAGGTCCAGTGTAGCCCCTTAATAAAGGTTTAACCCCCTGATCACCCCCCAGATAACCCTTTCACCCCCTATCACCACTGTCGCTAAGCGATCGTTTTTCTGATCGCTGTTTTAGTGTCGGTGATGCCGATCGGTAGCCAGTTATTTTTTTTAGGTTCACCGCAGGTTTTTATAGCGTCAGGTACCCCCATATATTACCTAATAAAGGTTTAACCCCCTTGATCGCCCCCCAGGTAACCCTTTCACCCCCTATCACCACTGTCGCTAAGCGATCGTTTTTCTGATCGCTGTCTTATTGTCGGTGATGCCGATAGATAGCCAGTTATTTTTTTTAGGTTCGCCACAGGTTTTTATAGCGTCAGGTACCCCCATATATTACCTAATAAAGGTTTAACCCCCTTGATCGCCCCCCAGGTAACCCTTTCACCCCCTATCACCACTGTCACTAAGCGATCGTTTTTCTGATCGCTGTCTTATTGTCTGTGATGCCGATAGGTAGCCAGTTATTTTTTTAAGTTCGCCGCAGGTTTTTATAGCGTCAGCTACCCACATATATTACCTAATAAAGGTTTAACCCCCCTGATCGCCCCCCAGGTAACCCTTTCACCCCCTATCACCACTGTCGCTAAGCGATCGTTTTTCTGATCGCTGTCTTATTGTCGGTGATGCCGATAGGTAGCCAGTTATTTTTTTTAGGTTCGCCGCAGGTTTTTATAGCGTCAGGTACCCCCATATATTACCTAATAAAGGTTTAACCCCCTTAATCGCCCCCCAGGTAACCCTTTCACCCCCTATCACCACTATCACTAAGCGATCGTTTTTCTGATCGCTGTATTAGTTATGCTGGTGCCGATAGATAGCCAGTTATTTTTTTAGGTTCGCCGCAGGTTTTTATAGCGTCAGGTACCCCCATATATTATCTAATAAAGGTTTTAACCCCCTAATTGCCCCTAGTTAACCCTGCGTCACACCCCAGGCAGCGTCAGGTTAGTGCCAGTAACGCTAACACCCACGCGTGAAGCATACACCCCCCTTAGTGGTATAGTATATGAACAGATCAATATCTGATCTGATCAGATCTATACTAGTGTCCCCAGCAGTTTAGGGTTCCCAAAAACGCAGTGTTAGCGGGATCAGCCCAGATACCTGCTAGCACCTGCGTTTTGCCCCTCCGTCCAGCCCAGGCCACCCAAGTGCAGTATCGATCGATCACTGTCACTTACAAAACACAACACACATAACTGCAGCGTTCGCAGAGACAGGCCTGATCCCTGCGACTCCAGTGCTGTAGGAGGTGATTTCACCACCACAGTTTAAAAAAAAAAGGATATATGCCGAAGCATTGGGGCAGCAGGGGCGGAGGAGCGGAGGAGCGATTTTGCTCCTAATGCCGCATACATACGGTCAAAATTCCGACGGAGGCTTGCCCGTGGAAAAGTCCGACCATGTGTGTGCGGCATAATTTTTGCGGGAGGATGCCCCAATGCTTCGGCATATATAAATGGTGCATGTATGCTCATCATTAGAAGTGGGTGGATGGATGGCGGTATTCTAATGGTGGGCATACCCACCGATCAATCTCTTTTTTTCGTTCAACCAACAGGCTGCATGAAAAAAAAGATTACAATACATGTCCAACAAGGACCAGCAACGTACTGGTATGTTGCTCGACTTTGAATGGTTATACCAGATTGATGCCTGCGGGTTTAGGTATCATCTTGGTATCATTCTTTTCAGCCAGCGGCCGGCTTTCATGTAAAAGCAATCCTAGTGGCTAATTAGCCTCTGGACTGCTTTTACAAGCAGTGGGAGGGAATGTCCCCCCCCCCGGATATAAAAAGCGCCATTGGGAAATTGGGAGAGCATTTTATCACACCGATCTTGGTGTGGTCAGATGCTTTGAGGGCAGAGGAAAGATCTAGGGTCTAATAGACCCCAGTTTTTTTTCAAAAAAAGAGTACCTGTCACTACCTATTGCTATCATAGGGGATATTTACATTCCCTGAGATAACAATAAAAATGATAAAAATAAAAAAATATGGAAGGAACAGTTTAAAAATAAAATAAAAAAGCAAAATTAATAATAATAAAAAAAAAAAGCACCCCTGTCCTGCCCTGCTCTTGCGCAACGGCGAACGCAAGCGTCGGTCTGGCGTCATATGTAAACAGAAATTGCACCATGCATGCGAGGTATCACCGCGAAGGTCAGATCAAGCGCAGTCATTTTAGCAGTCGACCTCCTCTGTAAATCTAACGTGGTAACCTGTAAAGGCTTTTAAAGGCTTTTAAAAATGTATGTAGTTTGTCGCCAATGCGCGTTTGTGCGAAATTTTAAAGCATGTCGTGTTTGGTATGTACTCGGCCTAAGATCATCTTTTTTATTTCATCAAACATTTGGGCAATATAGTGTGTTTTAGTGCATTACAATTAAAAAAAGTGTATTTTTTCCCCAAAAAATGCGTTTGAAAAATCGCTGCCCAAATACTGTGTAGAAAAAAAAAATGCAACACCCACCATTTTATTCTGTAGGGCCTTTGCTTTAAAAATATATATAATGTTTGGGGGTTCAACATAATTTTCTTGCAAAAAAAAAAATATGTTTTCATGTAATCAAAAAGTGTCATAAAGGGCTTTGTCTTCAAGTGGTTAGAAGAGTGGATGTAAGCTTCCTAATGTTGTGTATAAAATGCCAGAACAGTTCAAAACCCCCCCAAATGACCCCATTTTGGAAAGTAGACACCCCAAGCTATATACTGAGAGGCATGTCGAGTCCATGGAATATTTTATATGTTGACACAAGTTGCGTAAAAAATACAATTTTTTTTTTTTTTTTGCACAAAGTTGTTACTAAATGATATATTGCTCAAACATGCCATGGGCATATGTGGAATTACACCCCAAAATACATTCTGTTGCTTCTCCTGAGTACGAGGATACCATATGTGTGAGACTTTTTTGGAGCCTAGCCGCGTACGGGACACCAAAAACCAAGCACCGCCTTCAGGCTTTCTAAGGGTGTAAATTTTTGATTTCCCTTCTCACTGCCTATCACAGTTTTGGAGGCCATGGAATGCCCAGATGGCACAAAACACCCCCAAATGACCCCATTTTGGAAAGTAGACACCCCAAGCTATTTGCTGAGAGGTATGGTGAGTATTTTGCAGATCTCGCTTTTTGTCACAAAGTTTTGAAAAAAAAAATAATAATATTTTCTTTCTTCATTTTCAAAAACAAATGAAAGCTGTAAAATACTCAACATGCCTCTCAGCAAATAGCTTGGGGTGTCTACTTTCCAAAATGGGGTCATTTGGGGGGGTTTTGTGCTATTTTGGTATTTTATGGCCTTCGAAACTGTGATAGGTAGTGAGGAGTGAAAATAAAATTTGGGGCCTTAGAAATCCTGAAGGCGGTGCTTGGTTTTCGGGCCCCGTACGTGGCTAGGCTCCTAAAAAGTCCCACACATGTGGTATCCCCGTACTCAGGAGAAGCAGCAAAATGTATTTTGGGGTGCAATTCCACATCTAACCATAGCATGTGTGAGCAATATATCATTTAGTGACAACTTTTTGTAATTTTTTTTTTTTTTCATTATTCAATCACTTGGGACAAGAAAAAAAATATTCAATGGGCTCAACATGCCTCTCAGCAATTTCCTTGGGGTGTCTACTTTCTAAAATGGGGTCATTTGGGGGGGTTTTGTGCTATTTTGGCATTTTATGGCCTTCGAAACTGTGATAGGTAGTGAGGAGTGAAATCAAAAATTTGCGCCCTTAGAAATCATGAGGGCGGAGCTTGGTTTTCGGGGGCCCGTACGCGGCTAGGCTCTCAAAAAGTCCCACACATGTGGTATCCCCATACTCAGGAGAAGCAGCAAAATGTATTTTGGGGTGCAATTCCACATATAACCATGGCATGTGTGAGCAATATATCATTTAGTGACAACTTTTTGTAATTTTTTTTTTTTGTCATTATTCAATCACTTGAGACAAAAAAAAAATATTCAATGGGCTTAACATGCCTCTCAGCAATTTCCTTGGGATGTCTACTTTACAAAATGGGGTCATTTGGGGGGGTTTGTACTGCCCTGCCATTTTAGCACCTCAAGAAATGAGATAGGCAGTCATAAATTAAAAGCTGTGTAAATTCCAGAAAATGTACCCTAGTTTGTAGACGCTATAACTTTTGCGCAAACCAATAAATATACGCTTATTGACATTTTTTTTACTAAAGACATTTGGCTGAATACATTTTGGCCTAAATGTATGACTAAAATTGAGTTTATTCGATTTTTCTTATAACAAAAAGTAGAAAATATCATTTTTTTTTTTAAATTTTCAGTCTTTTTCTGTTTATATCGCAAAAAATAAAAATCGCAGAGGCAATCAAATACCATTAAAAGAAAGCTCTATTTGTGGGAAGAAAAGGACGCAAATTTTGTTTGGGTACAACATTGCATGTCCGCACAATCTACAGTTAAAGCAGCGCAGTGCAAAATTCTGAAAACACCTCTGGTCCTTCAGCTACAAAATGGTCCGGGGCTTAAGTGGTTAAAGAAAAATATATATCTATATTCTCTGGTTATTCCGACAGATTTTTGGAGACTTTTTCTGTCTATACAAGCATATGCCTCATTTGCTGCAAACCTCCCAATCACTCCAAACATAATACAATGTGCATGCATATCACAATGGTCTAATCCCCTGTTAGAACATATGTCATGTGTCGTAGGGATACTTTACTTTTTCACAATAATTTTTAGAGATATCTTTGGCTAAATATTCACAAGACAGAATGGGATTATGAATAGACAAGTATTCTTCCAAAGGTGTGGAACTTGAGCTGTTAGGAAAGGGGTGTCATCAATTTGAAGGTTTGACAGATGGATACCACAGTGACACTTTCAAGAACATCAGAAAATGACATTGGCTATTCTCTACCAAGAAAAAACAGACCTGTCCAAAGACATTGCAATGACTTCAACAAATATCACAGAAAAAATGACTTTAAGCCCAAGTTCACACTGAGCTGCGGGAATGAAGCCGTGCGAGTTCAGTTGAACTCGCACGATTTCACTCCCGCTTGTCAGTCCCGATTTTGGCCGCAAAATCGCATGTCAAAACGCACCAGTGTGAACCAGGGCTTAAGCAGGGTTTCTCCAGAGCTTACCAAGAGAAAATAGTTTAGAAAATTACACACATATATAAATACCATTCTTCCACCAATAAAAAAGATAACGTTTTTTTTATTGGTGGAAGAGGGTATTTATATATGTGTGTAATTTTTGATACTATTTTCATTCAATATTTAACATTTTTAAAATATATTTTGTATTTACATAATTCAATTTTAGTTGTTTTTGATACACCAAGTGTGTCCTGTGTAAGCAGCTTCCCTTTGACCGGTATTATTTTTTTTTTTTTCAGTTTTTTTTTTTTTTTTCCAAAAACAGTTTATTGAAATGTAAAAAGCATTTACAGATATCTTGAACAATAGTAGTACAATAAGGTATTAATACAACCACAAAACATGGATGAATAACATGTGTCACATACAATTCAACTTGCGGGTAGTGAAAATGAAATGGCTATGTGCATCCTTCATGAACTAGGCCGTGTTGGGGTGGGCTACCTTAATTCAAGGTAGTTGTGGGGTCTAGTCAAAGTCCACTACCATTGACGGGGATAGATCTTGTTGGTAGGTTAGAGCTAGGTAGGTTCACGGATGCCGTTATGGACTTTTGGTCTGTGTGGGAGGGAAAGGCCAACAGGTGCAATATGGCAGAAAGGGAGGGAAGGAGCTATAAACAGGTTTATTTCGTTGAGAGTGTATGAATGCAGGAGTGTAGGCTGGAGCTATGTTAGTGGTTGTATTGTACAGAAGCTTGTGGATGAGAAAGTAGGAGGGGGTAAGTGGTGGAAGGAGAAGGGGTGGGGTGGGGATCGAGGGGAGGGGAGTGAGGCAGGAAGGGATGGCGTTGGCAGGGGGTCCGTCTCTGACTTCCCCGACCCCTTGGGGTGTTCAAGGGGCGTGTTATGAGAAACTAGGGGCGGATCTGTATAGGGGGAGATATAGGAGGAGAGAGGTGTCTTTGTAAGGTTTAGGGTTAAGGGGAGATCCTGGCACGTCGTAGATTTTTAATGACAATTCT
This sequence comes from Rana muscosa, assembly GCA_029206835.1. Taxonomy (NCBI): domain Eukaryota; kingdom Metazoa; phylum Chordata; class Amphibia; order Anura; family Ranidae; genus Rana; species Rana muscosa. The sequence goes on along the minus strand of CM055121.1, from coordinate 901,873,610 downwards.
CAGAGGAGTAATTTATCCTTTGTCAGGGTTCAGGGAGTTTGCAAATTCTGGGGTCGTTTTATAGTGTAACCAGCAGGCCCATTTTTTACTAAATGATGACGGAGTCTCTCTTGCAATATGTATAAGATTTTCCATTTCCTCAATTTTGCATATTCTGTTAAACCATTCTTTTATGGTTGGTTGGTGAGTCGATTTCCAGTGTATAGGGATACACTGCTTTGCCGCATTGATCATGTGCATTGCTAGGGATTTGTGATAGGAATTGTGCGACAGGGGTGAATGGTGTAGAAGGAATTGAGAAGGGGAAAGGTCCAAATGATATGAGGTGACTCGAGAGGTTATATGGCATACCTTTTCCCAGAAGTCTTTTAGAGATGGACAGGACCACCAGATATGGAGAAGGGTTCCCCTTTCCCGGAGACATCTCCAGCAAACCTCTGGGATTGTGGGATTATATTTATGCAGAAGGGTGGGCGTGCGGTACCATCTAGATTGGATCTTAAAGCCGTTTTCCTGGGTCGACACATTCGTCGACCCTTTATGTATGTTGAGGAAAATTAGTTCCCATTGTTCCGCTGAAAGAGATACCGAGAGGTCTGACTCCCAGTTCTTACAGGCTAAGGTCTCGTTAGCTTTCATCTCGGCGAAGAGGAGTTCATGTGTGGTAGAAACTAGATGAGATTGGGGTGTCGTTTGGATACATAGCTTTTCGAAAGGGGTGAGTTCTCTGGAGCATTGTATATTCTTGTTAAGGGATTTTAGAAAATGAGCAATTAAAATATATGTCCAAGGGGGAATGGGTGGCTTGTTTAGTTGGGAGGAGAGTTGGGATGTAGACAATAGTTTGCCCCGGAGGAAGAACTGATGTGATCTAATTGGGCTCTGTGTCCAGTTATCGGTAAGAAACTTTGCGTGCATACCTGGTGGGAACCCAGGGTTCATTTTTACAGGTGTCAGTGGGCCGGGAATCGAAGATATGGGTGATCGGTAGCAAAGCTTTTTGAAGCATTGCAAGGTTGGGCCTATAAGTGGGTGTACGTGTAATTCAGAGGGGACGTGGGGTGAGAGTAACCATGGGAGAGACTCCAAAGGGAGAGCAGAAAAAGATGCTTCTAGGGAAACCCAATCTTTGTGGAGAGATTGAGTATTCCAGTCCACTATCCTGGTAAGGTGTGTAGCAGTGTAATAATTGAGAAGGTTGGGGAGGCCTATGCCCCCAAGTCTTTTAGGTCGGGTGAGCTGCGTAAAGCTGATTCTGGGTCTACGGTTCCCCCATAAGAATTTAGTGCATATGTTTCTATAAGATTTAAAAAAGGCCGGAGGTATATGTATAGGGATCGCCTGCAATATATAGAGTATTCTCGGGAGGGCATTCATTTTGAGGATCGCCGCTCTGCCAAACCAAGAGAAAAGCGGTTTGTTCCATGTTTCAAGATCAGAGGATATTCTGTGTAGGATAGGAACATGGTTTTTAGCGTAGAGGTTTGAGAGTTTGGAAGGGAGTTGTATCCCTAGGTATGTGATGGAATCATGTTTCCATTGGAACGGGAAGTTAGCCTTACATTGATCAACTATGTGTTGAGGTAATGTTATATTAAGGGCAAAGGATTTTGAGAAATTAATTTTAAGGTGGGAGAGGAACTGAAATTGTTTAAATTCAGAAAGAAGGTTTGGTAGGGAGATCAGTGGGTTCGACAGGAACAACAAAATATCGTCTGCGAAAGCAGCGTATTTATATTCTCTTTTGGAGGAACTTATACCTTGGATATCTGGGTTGTATGTCAGTTTACGGAGGAATGGTTCAAGTGTGAGTACAAAGAGGATGGGGGACAGGGGGCAGCCCTGTCTTGTGCCATTTCCGATGGGAAAGGCGTCCGACAGAGTATTGTTGACCCGTACCTTAGCAGATGGTCCCGTGTATAGTGACAGGATTAGGCCTAACATATATGGGCCCAATCCTATGGCCCTCAGAACCGCTGTCATATAGTCCCAAGCTACTCTGTCGAACGCCTTCTCCGCATCGAGTGACAAAAACAGGCCTTTTTGGGTTGTCTGTGTCATAAGGTGGTGTAAGTTTATTGCTTTAACAGTGTTGTCCCTGGCTTCACGTCCAGGGATAAAGCCGGTCTGGTCATGAGAGATTAAGGAAGGGAGAAGCGGTAAGAGTCTGTTTGCCAAAATCTTAGAAAAGATTTTGACATCTACATTCAATAATGAGATTGGTCTATAATTTCCCGTTTGGGTGGGGTCCTTATCTTCTTTGGGGATAACAACGATATGTGCTTCTAACATTTCGCTTTTGAAAGGATTTGTGGGAGAGAGTGTATTGAAGGCGTCAAGGAAGGGTTGTTGAAGAAGGTCTGAGAATGTCTTGAAATATACGGCGGAAAGACCATCAGGTCCCGGGCTCTTACCAGGCTTAAGTTGTTTTAAAGCTTTTTTCCATTCCTGAATAGAGATCGGGGATTCCAGAATCGTGGTGGTGTCAGTGGGGAGCTTTCCTGGAGCAAATTGGTCTAAGAACGAGTTAATATCATTGGGTCTGTCATTCGATAAGGTAGTAGGGGGTTCGGATTTATCTAGATTATATAGGGACGAGTAGTACTTCTCAAACTCTCTGGCTATGTCATTGTTATTCGTGAGAGTCTTACCCGTGGGGGATTGTATGTGGTGTATCGTATTAGCAGCCCTTTTCTTGCGTAAGGCTTGAGCAAGAAGATGGCCACTTTTGTTGCCGAATTCGTAAAAAAGTTTCTGAGATAGAGTGTATTTCTTCCTGAGGTGATGGCCCTATTCTTCCTGAATGAGTGTACGAGTCTCTAGTAGTTCTACGAGGGTTTGCTGGGCCAGGTTTCGTTTGTGTAGTGCTTCTAGTTTATTAAGTTTGGAAAAGAGATCAGCCAGTTTGGCCCGTTTTTCCTTTCTAATTGCGGCCCCCAGGGAAATCAATTTCCCTCGGACAACACATTTGTGAGCCGCCCACTGAGTAAGTTTAGAAATGTCCGGGGTGTTGTTCTCAGTGAAATAATTGCTTAGGCAAGTTTGAATCTCTAATTCTTTGGTTTTGTCTGTCAGGATGGAAGGGTCTAGTCTCCAAATTTGCGAGCGGTATACTTTTTCAGGGAAAGTGAGGGTCATTGAGATAGGGTGGTGGTCCGAGAAGGTCATCGGTTCGACGGTTGCTGCTTTCAGGGACGGGAGATCCTGTTGGGTAAGAAATATGTAGTCTAGTCGTGAATATTTGTTATGTGGGGCGGAGAAGAATGTAAAATCCTTTACGTTCGGGTGTAAGGTGCGCCATGTGTCGTGGAGCAAGAGTTCTTGGAAACATTTTCTGATTTGTCGGAGCGCCCTGTATGGTAGGTGGGATTTCCCCGACGAGGTGTCTAAAAGGGGGTTCAGGGGTACATTGAGATCCCCTCCCAGTATAAGAATACCCTCTTGGAAATTGGTTAGGTGTCTTGTTACAGCCCTAAAAAAGGGAACGTGGGACGAGTTGGGGCTGTATATGTTAGCCAAAGTGATTGGTTTGTTCCTGAGTGTCCCTTTTAGGAAGATATACCTGCCTAGTTCGTCAAGGTGAGTGTCTGTAATTTGGATGGGAAGGTTTTTGGAAATGATTATGGAGACTCCTTTGGATTTCGAGATAGGTGAGGTGGCATGGAAACTATGGGGGAAGAGGCGATTAGTCATGTTGGGAACTGATTTCTTACAAAAGTGGGTTTCCTGTAAGAAGATTATGTCAGCTTTCATGCTGCGCATGAGGGAAAAGAGTTGTGTTCGCTTTTCAGGTATGTTCAGTCCTTTGGCGTTAAGGGAGACTACCTTTAGGGACAGGTTGGCGCCTCGGACATTATCGGGGCTCATGTTGGTAGTAGAGGTTTAAGCGAGTGGGGGGCGGGAGGATATGGGGAAGTCAGAGACGGGAGGAAAAGAAAGGGGGGAGGGGTTATGCGGATGGGGAGAAGGGAAGATGTGGGGTAGGTGAGGTTAGGACGTTGAGGAGGAAGATAACCAGGGAGGAAGGAGGGGACAGGTAGGGGGATGGGGTATTATACCGGGTGTGGGACTTGACCTGCAAGCCCACCAATTAGGAGTGGGGGTACCGGTGAGGTTCAGCGGTGTCTACCAGAGTCCGCTGTGTGTGAGAGCGGTAGGTGGAGTTCAACTAGAGAGAGGTGAGGTCTGCGTCTCTCTATGAGGTCTTAAGGATAACAGACGCTGCTGATTGTTAGCGTCATCTATGGCTCATTTTGGTGTCAGAGGAGTAATCTTGTTGTGTAGATGACGGACAGGTCATCCTATAAGGACATGGTGAGAGGGTGATTCGTAGGTGACGTCAGGGCTGTGTGTAACGGCTTATTCTCATAAAGCATGAAGGCTGTGGAGTTGTAAGGGCATTTATTCGGCAATTAGAGGAGGATGTTTAGCATTGTGTAATCTGGGGGTTTGTGTGGAAGAGGGGGATAAGAAATTAAGTGTATTGCTCAAATTTCAGATGTCACATGACAGAGAATAGGGGGCATATACTTTGGTTTAGAGGAATATGCAGGGAACAGAGTCAGTAACATGGTGAATTAGTTAAAACAGAACAGAACAGAACGTACAGCTTGCGTTACCGTGAACAAGTATGCATCTGCAGTTATGGCTGACATCAAAAATCCAAATATGGATAACATAGCAAACAAAACATAGTAAACAAAAACATAGTAAACAAAATCATACCCAGGGGTTAAGGGCAGGCTGTCTAAATCCGAGGGGGGCACGCCCATTCCCAAACCTGAGAATGGATTCTACCCGACATCCACGTAGGCCACACACCTGTGCATGTCCCCCTCGGATCCCCGACCACCCTCAGTGCTGTAAAGCAGAAAATTCAGGAGCTAGGAGCTAGTAGGGCCTGTGGGGAGAAAGACAGCACATAATGCAATCGGGGGATTATATATCGACATGTCATTAGCTGCATTGGAGTAGATAGGAGAATGTAGGAAGAAGGCTTCAATAGAAAAAGGGTACAGCCGATGAGCAAGAATGAATACAGTGTGAGGAGAAGGAGGAAAAGACAATCAGTGCGGGAGAAGGTAGTCTCTGACCCGACATAAGGAAGTTAGGGCGACCGGGGAAACCTTCGGGAGTTGTCCAAGAGGGAAAGAGGGTACCAACCGTTCTGCCAGTGTTCCCTAGGGATTGCTGTATAAAGTTACCTGCGAATTGGAGTGGTCCAGAGTCCAGCTGTGAGGTGGAAACAGAAGGACGGTATTCATGTTTCTTGTTAGGCGATGCGTGCTTTGCGGGGCACTGGAGAAGCCGTCGGGCTACCATTACGCGGGGCTCTTTGATCCTTTGAAGGAGTGTGGGGAGGAGGTGGGTGAGAGCGTCGGCGGCCGATACTAAAGTTGCCTGCTTCTGCGATACCTTCCATGGAGGTGACTCTTCTGAGTGGCGGTATACGGAAGTCGCTGTACCAGTCTGGTACTTCCACATACGGTATCTCCATGGCCGTGCAGAAGTGGTCTAAATCCTCCGGGACTTTTAGATTGGCTGTGCGGCCTTGGTGAGTTGCTGTCAGGCAGAAGGGGAACTTCCATCGGTAGATTATGGATCTGGCCCTCAGTGTTTCCAGGAGGGGACGTAGCTCGCGTCTGCGCTGCAGGGTGATGTTAGATAGGTCCTGGTAGATTCTGATATCCGTTCCCTGGAAAGACAGTTGGTTGCGGTGTCTGGCCTTGCGTAATATTTCCTCCTTCAAGGGAAAGTCTGTGAGGCAGCAGACTGCATCCCGTGGGGGATCTGTGTCCCTTCCCCGCGGGCGCAGTGCCCTGTGGAGCCGTTCGAACGCGATCGGGGTATCAGGGGCTCTTTCAAGTAGATCGTTAAAGATGGTAGTTACTGCCACTGGGAGCTGGCTGGCATCGATCATTTCTGGAATACCCCTCACTCTAAGGTTGTGACGCCTTCCGCGATTATCTAAATCTTCCATGTGGCGATTGATCTCCCTGAGGTGGATCGCATGCGACTCTGTTACCTGTTGAACGTGACAAATCGCTGTGTCTTGGCGGGCTTGAGCGTATTCCACCTCTTCCACCCTAAGCGTCATGGCGTGTATGTCCGACCTCATGTCCAAGATGGCCGCCATGAGGGTGTTTTTAATATCCGTAGCGACGCTGTGCAGGTCATTAAGGCTCACTGCCGGGGGGTGAGTCATCCCCGTTGCCAGACCTGGGGATCTCTGCTCCTCGGGTCGCTGCGGGCTGGAGCTCTGGGCGCGTGGCGCTTGGGAGGAGGCTGCTTGCGAGGCCTGCATCCTGGCCGTAGGCCGTGACCGGAATATCTCGGGGATTTGCTGACTCAGCGGGGTGTCGGTGTTCAGCGGGGATCGGGAACGGGTTGCCGAGGCACTGCGAGCGGTTCTCACCATGTCCGGTGGAGCAGGTAAGCTGATAAGCTGAAGTTGCTGGACCTCGGGACGGGAGCTCGCACACTACACGTCCATCCTGGAACGGCACCAGACCACGCCCCTTGACCGGTATTATTATCACCTTTTCTTCTCCACTGTATCCATCCCACTGGATATCGCATTAGATAAAATACTGCATGATTTCATAAGATAAATACTATATATTCCGATGAAATACCACATGCCTTATTTTAGTAGCGTTTTTTTGTGAATTGCACAATTATAAATGTAAAATAAAAAAATAAAAATGAAAACCCCAAATTGCCGCCCCTAAAACAATAGCTTGCTTTTTTATCAACATAAAATAAACAACATACTCCAAAAATAAATGAGAACCACAACACCCCCCCCCCCCCCCCATGAAACAAAATCTATTTTTAAGGGAAGCTTTGTAGCACAAAAAAAAAAGTTTGGCGTGGATGGCAAATTAGAAAAAAAGGCAACACCGAGATCGATTGCCCAAAGAGCTAGCAATCAGAATTAAAACACAGCTTCCTAACTGATAAAAATCTCTCCCTATGCAGTTTGTAAGTTTTCAGTATGCTTTTTCTACAATAATTCAGATGTGTGCATCCTTTTATAGTGAGGGGGCTGGTTTATACAAAAGCCATTTTATATTCTCTTTTAGGCCTGCTGGCCATAGTTAAAAAGCCATGCTGTGCATTAAGGTTTTAAAAAAATATCCCTGGTCATCAGCAGCAGCTGGTGCTTAATAATTGGGGGGGCAGCAAACAAAACTTGGCGGGGGCGATCAGTCCCCCCCCGCACGGGAGACGGACGGTGGCGATCAGTTCCCCCCCTACAGGAGACGGACAGTGCCCCTAGCCCACCCTTTTTTAAAGCCAATTGGAGCCTCAGGCTCTAATCATGTGCTCACAAAAAAAAACTATTGAAATACATGCGTCCGGCGCCCTGCATATAGATTAGGTGCCTGGCGCATGAATTAGGGGGGCTACGCTCCTGCATCCCTAATGAACTGCTCGCCCCTGCTGGTGATTCTGCACATAAATATTCTGGGAATACGAATCTTGGACCGTCAGGATTCGCCTCAAACCCATGGCAGTAGCAAACCAGAATCTCATCCCTAATATACTGTAGAGTTCTCATTTTAAGATATTAGACAACTATCTTGTAGCCCACTATAAAGTCTGCAGTTATCACCTACCATTTTGTAATGTGATTAGTTTCTTCCTTTTTTTCTCCTGCCCCTGAGGAGAACTAAAAAAAATAAGGGGGACCCTGACAGTTTTTTTTTTTAACTTGGTGGTTGCATCCTCCAATATTGTTTATGTTTGACAGTGCTTTATATCAGTGGTCATCAACCCTGTCCTCAGGGCCCACTAACAGGCCAGGTTTTATGTATTACCTTGGGGGAGATGCAGACTAGAACACTGCAATCATTGAGCAGCAAACGATATTACCTGTGATGTATTTCAGTTATGTTGCAAACCTGACCTGTTAGTGAGCCCTGAGGACAGGGTTGATGACCACTGCTTTATATTAAATGAACCTACAGTATGTGCATATAGTATTCAAATAACATGACATTAACATAACAATGAAAACTATGCAAGCCAATAACATTAATGAAACCAAATAGACCTGTATAGATAGATGGATAGATAGATATCGATTCACTAAAAGAATTGAGAATTCTCACTTTGCAAAGTAAATGTTCACCTAGCGTAGCAAATAAAGTGAGCCTGTGTTCACTTCAAACATCCGATTATGTGAAAGTAAAGATATTGTATTCACACATGTATTCACACAGGTTAATTTACTAAAGGAGTGGATGTTAGTAAATAAAGTAAACCTGTGTTCACTTTTAATACTCAATTATGTAAAAGGAAAAAAAAAAAGGAATATTTGCTAGCAGAACAATGTGTATTCAAAGCAAGCACAGGTTCAATTTATTTACTGACATTTCCTTTGTGAAATGCACATCTTCTACTTTTTCTGTAAATCATTGCCAAAATGAACACACTTTCCAAACTGTACATTCACTCTGCTTGCTGAACATTCTCTACTTAGTAAATCAGTCCCCATATAGAATATAAATACACACATACACAGGCACCAGACATGAATCTAGTACAGTTGTAGTCATGTCAAAATCACAGATGTATCTCCTTGGTTTAAGTAATGTGTTATACCAGCAACATAAACTATTTACTGGATATGCCGTATACTGGACACACTAAATTTATTATTGCAACTTCTAACATAAAGGATAGTGGTAGTCAAACATGGAAAACAAAATCATAGCTTTTACACTATTTCTTTTTATCTCCAGCATGTGTCTAAAGAGGCTGGGAATGTTTAAAGAGATCCCATTGAACAGTTTCCTGTCCATTGTCACCTTTCTCCTGCCATTCACAGATTCTCACAGAAAGTAATAAAGCACCCCCACAACATACAGCACAGACACTGTCAGCAAGTCTACTTTTACACACAATTCTGAGAGATGGGCATGAATAGATTTAGAGTACAAACAAGCACTTTCTCCTACATTGCATTAGCTAGATTTGCAAGATTGAAATCAGCCACCCTAATATATAGATTTTTGTAATGTGAGCATATTCAACGTTAAAATTAACTAATTGTGATTTATTTGTTTCTTTTTAAAGTTTTTCTTAAGTTTTAAAGGTAGTGTACAACAACAAATATACATTCATATATAAAGTTACATTATGAGTGTGACCTAGTATAAATTATTGTAAATATATTTGTTGCTGTACTACAGATACAAAATGTACATTATGTGGTAGTAACCACCTTTTCAATCAGATGACATAGGTAGTGGGTATTTTAGGGGGTACAGAGGGGGTCAAGGGGTTCCTGGGGTGGGTGGGGAAGTAAGCACCCAGTCCTATTGTGTCTCAAATGATTATGACAGGGGAAAGTGGAGCCATCAGGGTTCTAACAACATGCAATCAAAGACTTGCAGTTTGTTTTTTTAAAGTAATTACTACTTAATATTCACAGTCATAATAACCACATGTAATCATTTAGTGTACATACATTCCATGTATTCATAAAAAAAAGTTATGCAATATATCATTACTATATTATATTTACCAGTTTTTAAACAAAATATATAACCTAAATAAGATTACACACAGCAAATTTAGCAAAAAAAAAATGTCTGCTAAATCCATCAATAACCATACCAACATTATAGTAGAATGGCACAATCACTAAGGGCATACTGTAATACTGTACTGAATTATTGAACTGTATGCAGTATCCAGGCACAGAAATGTGTTCACAGGTTTATCTATATGCAGCTGCTACAATATAAAATTTACTAAGCACCATAATATTTTAATCAACATCACATGGCGAATTTAAGTAAAGCTAACAATTGTGGTTCCTCGGAATGTTGCATAAGATATTAAAGATTCACTTTAAATTTTAATACTGTACACAGTTTGGTTAAAATCACTCACTCTCAGGAAAAGGGATTTCAAATTAAAATGTGACTAGGTGTCATCCCTGCCTAATTGAAGACAGGTTATTTGGCCTGACACACCATTTCCTCACTGCACCAGAGCTCTTTGATAAAGGTGCAAACATTTGGAGATTTGCATAAAGTTCCTCTGACTTGCAATTAACTTCAGAAGATTATCACAGTGTGCAGGGCAGACCAATCAAAAGGCTTATTGACAAACATCAAAGGGTACCTTAGCAAATCAGAAAACTCCTGACCCTGCTAGTGATGTCATCAAACTAAAGCCCTGCCTATTTAATGGAAAGTAAAGTAATAAAATCCTGCTTAGTTAAACCTCAAGCTGACACAAGTCATTATCTCTGGATTTACTATTGCCAAAGACATTAACTACTGATCACACATATTTGACAGAATCCTGATAACACTTCTATATCTCCATTGGATCTGCTGAAGTTATTTTATTTGTGTTGAAGGAGCACGACTGGAGGGATGAGCTTAAGTGCAACAGATAGCTGTGGAAAGAACTTGCAGTACCGAGTAGATCATCTTCTCAGTGCGGTGGAAAATGAACTTCAAGCTGGCAGTGAGAAGGGGGATCCCACTGAAAGAGATCTTAAAGTTTCTCTGGAGGAACAGGAACTGTGGCAGAGGTTCAAGGAGCTCACCAATGAGATGATTGTCACTAAAAATGGAAGGTAGGAGTAAGACTATATAGTAAGAAGTGCTTTCTTGACTCTGGAAGTTCTTCCAATTTTCTTTTACACAGAATAAGCTATACATTTTTGGAAGCTTCCTATTTGCTAAAGTAACATTTATTACAATTACTGATGTTAAGATAAATACATTTTTAGAAAAATATTGTTTTTTACCTTCCAAAGACTACCTTTAGGAAAATAAAGTAGATAGACAGACATTCCTTGAAATGCTTTGTTTAATGCTTAATGTCAAAATGATCTGATAATATTAATAGCTGTTATATGTTATTATAAACTCTATGCAGCAATTATACAATAAAGATGCATAAACTGCTGATTCCAATGTGATTGCTGCATTGAAGCTGGTTTACTATAGGAGCTAAGAATCTTCACTCATTAATTGCAGCTGAGTTCGCTTTAAATACCCAATCATGTGCCAATAAAGTATACATGAATTTTGTTTTTTCACGCGATTAGATAAATAAAGTTCATCTTCACTCAAGTAATTGAATGAACTTTTCCCAATTACTTTAGTAAATCAGCTTCATTGTGCCAGCATGATCCGCAACATAACCAGCTTTAGACATGAAAGATTCACATAGATAAACTTCTCTGATAGGCATTTAGGGGTTTAGCAAATGAACCCCTGGATACACAATATATATATATATATATATATATATATATATATATATATATGAATATGCATTTGGGATACATACACACTATATCTTTCTAGAAAACCTGTAAACATGCATTTTATCAATACTTAGTACTCATTGAGGCTCCATGCACACTGGACTTAAAAAACGCTTAATTAAAGCATTTTTCGTACAAAGTTTAGACGAGTTTAGGAGAGTTTTGCGTTTTTTTCTGTCAGAAAGCTCCAATCAGAAATGCAAAGCAGAAGGGTTTTCTTTCCTGGCTGTAAACGTTGAGCTCAAAATATGCCTGTAATCGTCCTAATGTGCATGGACACATAGGATAATATTGAGTTGCTTATACAGGCAGAACACAAAACTCCTGTAGAAGCAGCGGTTTTTAAGCCAGTGTGCATGGAGCCTCACACTAGGCATACCGGGACTGCCATTGGGCACTGGTAAATTAATAATAAATAAAATAATTTTCAATTAGCTTAGTGAATAATGTGAAGCTCTGGTAACTTCATTTATCAAGTCATGTGCAAGACAAGATCCATTAAGATCAATCACACTGCAGGGGAAATGTTTGATTTAAATTTGCCCTTCACGTGACTGGATAATCAAAGTTAACACTGCTTAGCTAAATTCACCAACATTTTTGATATATAAACATTCTCTACCTCTGTAGTATATCAAGTTCATTGACTGCAAAGAAAGTTCAAAGACAAGAGCACAAATATGCATAGCACTACAGTGCACACAGGATACATTTTCTATACACAAAAGGACTTTGTAGACTGAGATAACGTGCATGTACTGTATATAACTGGAAACTCTATAAATGTATATTATAGTATAGATGTAAGAGGTCATTGCATGGATGAATCATGTGGCTCTAGTAGCTAAGTAATTAAAGCTGCTTCTTCTCAGTAGATGAGCTCTTTGACCTTAAATTAAAGACAAAAGAAGGCACTGAGTTGAAAGGTAATAAACAAGGAGTATAGTTCATTTCCTTTCTAACACCTCCTTTTGAATCACTTTATTTGTCTTTTGATAAAAAGACACAAGGCCTAATTTACTAAAGTCACATTAGGTTGAGCAGTGATTGGCCTCCTTTACTGGGTACATGATTCTTTTTCATATATACCTGTATTATTGGGTACTCATGGGTAATAAATGCTGTGTTCAGCTGTCTGTCTCTGGGATACAACCTAGTATGGCTGATCAATTAACAAAACACAGATTAAGAATTTTTAATTTTAAGCAATTTCCAGCACACATTATCTTAACTCTACAGACAAGAATACATTGAAAGCAGCTGTAAAATTTCAGATACAAATTGTAATAACATTAATTGTAATAATAATTAACATTATTGTAACATAATTGTAAATGAATCCCAAATTAGCACGTAAGTTCTCATATTAAATAATAAAGATATCAGTTACATAACTGGAATTATTATTAGTAGAAAGTGTCTCGCTTACAAAAAAAAAGCACACTTGTAAATATATTAAAGTTATTTATTTTAAAAATGATACCACAGATTAAATGTTATTAAACAAGGTGTTTTGGTAATAATATAGTAACTCATTGTAATTATTCATTTTGAAGACTAAAAAATGCTAAGAAGTAAATTACCAAATATTAAGATTAAACAGAAGCATTCAAAACAAGACTGGATTCAGGTCTAAAAATCCATTATTCCTTGTAAGGTAAGGACACATTATATGTGATCTGCTGAGTACTGAGATAAATGAATGATGTAAATGATTATAGGTCTATATAATGGGTTATAGCAGCACTTTTGCTATACATCATTGCATGACCTTGCATGATCTTTCTTCATACTTTGACAATATATAAAGATTTGTTATTGACTTACGGATTTTATTTTATTTTTTTCATTTTCACATTGTGTAGTAAACAAAGCAAATATTTTCCTTTTTTTTTTCTTTCAGACGAATGTTTCCTGTGTTGAAAGTGAGTGTTTCAGGCTTGGACCCAAATGCTATGTATACTCTCCTGCTTGATTTTGTAGCGGCAGACAACCATCGATGGAAGTATGTAAATGGAGAATGGGTGCCAGGAGGAAAACCAGAGCCTCAGGCTCCCAGCTGTGTTTATATTCACCCTGACTCTCCCAACTTTGGAGCTCACTGGATGAAAGACCCTGTCTCTTTCAGCAAAGTCAAACTCACCAATAAAATGAACAGTGGAGGCCAGGTAATAAAAAACACTTAATAAGGTGTTTGCAGGAGGGGAGAAAGGTGGATGGGACTGTAAAAGTTGTGTGGGAAAAAAAGGTGTGCAAATTCTGCCCAATATTAAAATATGCAACTAATTATAAACTGTCAAAATGTGTTGCCTACATTATGTTTATTTTAGGAACTTTAGAAAAAGCGGATTCATTTATTTTTTAAGCAATCAATACCAGTGTTGCCCAAGCAATGCAATACATTAGCAATTATTTACCACAGGAGTGAAGAGGTACACTTAGCTTTCTGAATAAATATTTCCAGTTAAAATGACCAATCGTATGCAGGGGAATAACAAAAAAACACACACACAAATTTACCTTGCCCATAATTGGATGATTGAAATGAACACTAGTTAACATTTTGTGCTCCGTAAGTAAATTAGCCCCTGAGAGTGATCAATCCCTTTGTTATTTAATACATAAATGTATTTCTGCATAGTTAATGAAAATGTAAAAATTTCTCAATTCTTTCAGATAATGTTGAACTCTTTACACAAGTATGAGCCCAGGATACATATAGTGAGGGTTGGAGGACCCCAGCGGATGATTACCAGCCATTCCTTTCCCGAAACTCAGTTCATAGCTGTGACAGCTTATCAGAATGAAGAGGTAAGTGGAGTTCATGTAGTTCTGCAATCTTACACTATCTGATCCACTTTTGGCAATAGAGTTATCAAACTGATAATATTTTCCACAATCTTAGTTAATTTGTGTCTGCTTCAAGCATCCATCCAAGTTCAGCTAAAGTTCTCAAATTCTTTTCAGCTCCCATGTACATGGTGAGGTGTTTAAAATGCGCACAGGTTTTCAGGTTTCTAACATACATACGGGGCCCATTCACACTGGGTGCGTTTGCACTGGGCAGCCTTTTTCAGCGTCGTCCCAATGCATGGGCATGCTTGCGGCGCTGCAGCTGGTGTGAATGAGCCCTCAAGGATAAGCCCATTTTTTTTTAAAACAAGCTCCCCTTATCCCCCTACACACACCCAGGCTATGTAACAACAAACAGAATATAACTTTATCTTATAGCTATCAGTAAAGAGCACTTTTCATTGTACACACTGCACAGGTCCTGAGAAGCAATTACAGCATCAATACAAAAATTGTGCACATTTAAGCCACCATATGGGGATAAGAAATAATGTTAATTTCCAAACTTACTTTGGCACAAGGCCAGATGATGTGTGCAAAAATTAGCTGAGATGTAGTATAGGCTGTACTGGCCTTGGATATACCTGCACTGAAAAGCTGCAAATTTTCTAACTTATGTGGTTTTATTATGCCTATTGTTATGGAGGGTTGGGGATGGTGGTATTTTACAATACATGCACCAATGCTTTAATTTGTACAAAAAATGGTATTTAGATGTGACATATCTGTGAGCTATAATTTATTTTCTTTCCTTTCTAGATTACAGCTCTTAAAATTAAGCACAACCCATTTGCAAAGGCATTTCTAGATGCTAAAGAAAGGTAAAAATTATTGTACCTACATTTTATTTTGCTGATTGAGCTAAAGTATGGGCACCAATTTATTTTTTTAGCCCAAATGATCTTTTTAACTCATTTGCCTGGGAGGGAGGTAATAAAGGCTACATGTAGAAGTGAATGTATACTGGCTTTTATCTAATGATAAGATGTGGTCTTTCTGTTTGGTGATAAAATACAAATAGTAAAATACATTAATTTCCTATGCAAACCTGCTAATCTTATTTGCCAGGTTACAGTCTCCAAAGTCTAATATAGACCCACAAAGAAATAAAATAAAATATGGTATTTTTACTTTTTTACTTTTTTTTAATGACTGTTGACACCAAGTATAACATGCACATATCTGTAGCAGCCTGCAGTCCCTGCAGCTATTCCTGAATACCGGGTCTATCTGATTGGCAAGATCCAACACTTCCTGGAAATGTGAAAGCTGGCACCACTCCCTCCCACATGTTCCTTTTGGACCTTCACTGCGAAAAGCTGTCCTACTGGCCAACTACTGTCCCCACGCTGTGGGGTCTTACAGGCTGGTGCAAGCAAGTGCAGGTACCTAGGCAAATGCACTTTACACTTTTTTTTTTTAAACAAAGTCTCTTTAATTTACAGATTTTCCAAACAGCCCATTAAACCTACGCTATTATGCAAAATGTAATTATTACATTTTTATAAAACATTCATATGTATACATGTGTATTATGTAACAAAAGCACAATGTTAGTATTACTGTTCATCAGGCTTCAGTCTTACAAGGCACATTTTATCAGCAAAGACATCTGACTTGGTAATTCTTTTCATAACTCCCATCCCACCACCCTTCAAACATCCTTTATTGTTCATCTTAATGGCAAAGGCAATGCTTAGATTATGTGTGCAAAGTTCCAAGAATTTGACTGCACATTTACTCTATTTGGTTTATGTGAATAGTCGTCAAGAAGCAATTCTAGACGACTCTATAGGTGACTCCTGACTCGCAAACACAACACTTTGGAATGTGTCATGGGAAGCAGATGCTGTGCATAATGTGGAGACTAGAGAGCCTTGTTTGGAAAGGCACATATATTGAAAAGCTCTGTTCTATTTAGTAATTTCTACACTTCTTTAAAACCATTACCATATAGCAAGTCCATCTTTCCTGGAACTCTGTTGGGATCTGTGATCTTCTTGGCTTAAGAACATGTTTGCCTAAAATAATTTAATATATTGAAATGTGGGAGATGCCCTTGTTGCTTTGGTATAAAGGGGAAAGATTCCAAGGCTGTTGTCCTGATTCTAGCTTCAATGTTTGGGAAGTCACAGACCTAGAACACCAAGTTATTTATGATATGTCAACTTCTACCAAACATGCTTGTAATAGTTGAGGGACTCTCTAACTAAGGCCTCCATGGATGTACTACAGCCCTTGTGCAGGTAGTCCCATGTCAATTGGGATGCAGAGGCTGCACAGACACATTTGTTGCTCCCAATTTGGCATCTGTGCAGGTGCCCAGCCCCGAATGTGCCCTGACTGCATTCGGGGCTGTGCACTCGCACATATGTCAAATTGGAGCAGTGGTTGTGTCCGTGCAGCCTCTGCATCCCAACTAACACGAAAAGGGACCTGTGCATCCCTTTGCAGGTAAACATGACCCTTGCACAGGTGTATGCAGTAGTATGTCCATGTGAACAAGGCCTAAGAACGATCAGGATGACAACCTTGAAGCCTGCAACATTAAAGTGATTGTGAAGTCTAGTTAATTTTTTCTGGTAAAATAACAAACATGTTATACTTACCTCCTCTGTGTAGTGGTTTTGCACAGAGCAGCCCATATCCTAATCTTCTCGGGTCCCTGGCTGGAGTTCCTGGCCCCTCCCTCCTGTCGAGTGCACCCACAGCAAGCGGCACCCGAGCCGAGCTGCAGCTCCGTGTATCCATTCAGACACAGTGCTGCCATTTGGCCCTGCCCTCCTCTCCTGATTAGAGCCAGTGGCACCGCTGCTGTGTCTCAGCCAATCAGGAGAGAGAGTTCCGAACGGCTAAAGCACTTGTGGACATTGCTGGATATGGGAATCAGGTAAATATTAGGGGGCTGAGGGAGGCTGCTGCCCACAGAAGGCTTTTTATCTTAATGCATAGAATGCATTAAGATAAAAAACCTTCTGACTTTACAATCACTTTAAAGCAGTCAAATGATTCTCCACTGGCGTGTTGTTTAAAAAATTGCAAGTTTTCTCCTACAACATGAATCAATAAAGTGAACAGAATCATTGACTGTATAAAGAATATGAAGAAATAAAATTATCATTTGGTGCATAAATCCATAAATATTGTTCGTGAATAATCCTTTAACCACTTCAGCCCCGGAAGGATTTGCCCCCTTCATGGCCAGGCCATTTTTTGCAATATGGCACTGCATCTCTTTAACTGACAATTGCGCGGTCATGCGACGCTGTACCCAAACAAAATTTACATCCTTTTCCCCCACAAATAGAGCTTTGTTTTGGTGGTATTTGATCACCTCTGTGGATTTTTAGTGCTATAAACAAACAAACAAACAAATATTCATCAGTTTAGGCTGATATATATTCTTCTACATATTTTTGGCAAAAAAAAATCACAATAGGCGTATATTGATTGGTTTGTGCAAAAATTGTTGCTTTAGGGACTTTTATGTATTTTTATTGTTTTTACTAGTAATGGCAGCTATCTGCAATTTTTAGCAGGACTGCCACATTGCTGCAGACAAATCTGACCCCAAATTACACTTTTTGGGGACCAGTGATATTATTACATTGATCAGTGCTGTAAAAATGCACTGATCAATATATAATTGACACTGGCAGGGAAGGGGTTAACACCAGGGGCCGATCAAGGGGTTAAGTGTGTTCCCTCAGCATGTTCTAACTGTAGGGGGGTGGGCTTACCAGCACATGACAGAGATCACTGTTCCCGATCACTGGGAACCTTGTTTACACTGGTTGATCCCCATTCTGCCTCTCTACTAGGCAATCGTTGGTCGCTGGTGGACATCGAGGCCGCCCCACGCTCCTGCAGCGTGCAGCGGGAGCGAGAGCGCGCCGCCGGCAACTGCACCTGCGGAAGCCGCTGTACCTGCACGGTAATGCCACAGTATATCTGCGTGAGCTGGTCGGCTAGTGATTAATGTGCTTCAGTAACAAGTGCTGTCAGATAAAGTGCCGTTCCGTGCTCCCCTCCTGATGTGCCCGCACTCACGACTTGAAGTATATAGTATATATTGCGCCTGTATTGATATTGGGGTCTTTTATTCTCCAGTGAATGGCTGTGTCTTTTCCTCCTCAGGGATTCCAACAACCAGGGAAAAATTATATGTATAGGCTCCTCACATATGTATAGGGAAAGAGAACCAGGAGACATCCATAGCGTTATACCGTTTTTATTAGTATAAATTTTTCCACTTACAATAATCTCCTCTTGTGTGTTAGCATGTAAAAACGCTGCTTTGCAATTATTATGCAATTGCAATTCAGGTGGGTTTTAATTGCAAAGCTGCAAAGCTGTGTTTTTACATGCCAACATATGGGAGGAGCCTATACACATGGGCGTCCGCTCCATAGGGCATGGCGGGTCGCTCGCCCCCCTGGAATCGAGAAGGTGTGCCACAAATGCTCCCCAAATGACCCCTTTTTGAAAAGTAGACATTCAAAGGTATTTAATAAGAGGCATGGTGAGTTATTTGAAGTTGTAATTTTTTCCCACGATTCTTTGCAAAATTAAGATTTCTTTTTTTCTTTTCTCAAAATTGTCATTGTAATAGCTTATTTCTCTCACATGGCTTCTGCATACCACAAATGACACCCCAAAATACATTCTGCTACTCCTCCTGAGTATTACGATACCACATGTGTGGGACTTTTTTACTGCCTGGCCACATACAGAGGCCCAACATGCAGGGAGCACCATCAGGTGTTCTAGGAGTATAAATTACACATCTAACTAGTTGACTACCTATTACAATTTTGAAGGCCCTGGAGCACCAGGACAATGGAAACGCCCATAAAATGACCCCATTTCGGAAAGCTAACACCCCATCATATAATCTATGAGGCATAATGAGTCTTTTGAACAGTTCATTTTTTTCCAGAAGTTATTGGAAAATGTGGAAAAAAATGAAAAAGCATTTTTTTTACGCAAAGTTGTCCATTTATAAGATATTTCCAACACATAGCATGTACATAGCAAAAATTACACCACAAAATACATTTTGCTACTCCTCCTGAGTACGGCGATACCAAATGTGTGGGACTTTTACACAGCCTGTCCACATACAGAGGACCTACATTGAAGTAGCACCTTCAGGCGTTCTAGGAGCATAAATTTCACATCTCATTTCTCAACCACCTATTACAATTTTGAAGGCCCTGGAGCACCAGGACAATGGAAACACCCACAAAATGACCCTATTTTGGAAAGCTAACACCCCAACGTATAATCTATGAGGCATAATGACTCTTTTGAACGGTTCATTTTTTTCCAGAAGTTTTTCGAAAATGTGGAAAAAAATGAAAACGCATTTTTTTTACACAAAGTTGTCCGTTTATAAGATATCGCCAAAACATAGCATTTACATAGCAAAAATGACACCCCAAAATACATTCTGCTACTCCTCCTGAGTATAGCAATACCACATGTGTGAGACTTCTACACAGCCTGGCCACATACAGAGATCCAACATGCAAGGAACACCGTCAGGTGTTCCAGGGACACATAGCATGCACATACCAAGAATTACACCCCAAAATACATTATGAACAGTTCATTTTTTTCCAGAAGTTATTGGAAAATGTGGAAAAAAATGAAAAAGCATTTTTTTTTACGCAAAGTTGTCCATTTATAAGATATTTCCAACACATAGCATGTACATAGCAAAAATTACACCACAAAATACATTTTGCTACTCCTCCTGAGTACGGCGATACCAAATGTGTGGGACTTTTACACAGCCTGTCCACATACAGAGGACCTACATTGAAGTAGCACCTTCAGGCGTTCTAGGAGCATAAATTTCACATCTCATTTCTCAACCACCTATTACACTTTTGAAGGCCCTGGAGCACCAGGACAATGGAAACACCCACAAAATGACCCCATTTTGGAAAGCTAACACCCCAACGTATAATCTATGAGGCATAATGACTCTTTTGAACGGTTCATTTTTTTCCAGAAGTTTTTCGAAAATGTGGAAAAAAATGAAAACGCATTTTTTTACACAAAGTTGTCCGTTTATAAGATATCGCCAAAACATAGCATTTACATAGCAAAAATGACACCCCAAAATACATTCTGCTACTCCTCCTGAGTATAGCAATACCACATGTGTGAGACTTCTACACAGCCTGGCCACATACAGAGATCCAACATGCAAGGAACACCGTCAGGTGTTCCAGGGACACATAGCATGCACATACCAAGAATTACACCCCAAAATACATTATGCTGAGTAAAGGGTAAACAAAAGATTACCTGTGGTTTTAGTAGCGCAGTTCTACACAGCAGGATAGCACTGGTCCAGGAAGCAGGCAGGGTCTTGGTCAGCAACGGCATACACAATTGTCCAGGCAGCAGGCAGGGATACTGTCCATATACAGTCCAGGGTCAGTGCAGGCAGAGATATTGTCAGCAGTGTCAAAAATATTGGTCTTGGTAGTAGGCAGGTCCACGTGGTGTGGTCAGTTCATGCGACAGGCAGAGGCATGATGGCATAGGTCCTACAGGCAGTAGGCAGAAGTAGGACCTCGTTCAGGACAGAATGGGGACAGGGGTAGAGGCTTCTCCCACCCAAATCTCTTTGAAGCCTCTGAGTCTCCAGACCCTAATCTAGGATGAGAAAACAAAAAAATAATTTTTCTTCATCCAGAAAAACTTTTCTGGAGCCCCTCACATATGTGAGACCCCTGTGTTGACTCCCACTAGTCCAGCAGCAGGGTACAAGATCAGTCCATGAGGCAGGCAAAAACATGGTCAAACAGTCCAAGGTCAGTTCCAGATCAGGCAGAGGTATTACAGAATCGTTAGGCAGAAGCATGGTCGAATAACAGTCCAGGGTCAGTTCCAGATCAGGCAGAGGTAGTACAGAATCATTAGGCAGAAGCGTGGTCGAATAACAAGCCAGGGTCAGTTACAGAGCAGGCAGTGGCATAAGGGGTGTGAAGGTGTGTGAAGGCAGGAACTGAGGATTACGTCTACTACACAGAGGCCTGGTTGGGAAGGGCATTGGGCACAATAATAAGCTGTGTCTCGTCTGACTCCTCCACTGGTACACACCTTACTTTTTTTTTACGTCGTCAACCTGTTGCTGTGGGAGGGACTTTATCGGGAAAGTGACGTTCGGCGAGTCGACTTATAACATCAGATCGGATGTTTTGGGGTGTGCCGTTCGGGAATATAAGGGCAGTGACAAGGTCCTCCTGGTAGCCAAGGAAGCGTTTGGGGTTTTGGGTGGAGTTGCGGTATATGATATATGAATTGTATATGGCCAATTGAAAAAAAAAAATTGCAACTTTTTTGTACCAATGGTATGTCTGTCTTGTGGCAAGGTAGGGTTCGAGCATCTGGTCGTGGAAGTCAACTCCCCCCATAAACAAATTGTAGTCCTGGATGCATGTGGGCTTTTTGATGGGGCCATTCCTTCTGGGGATTTCCACGAAGGTATCGTTGTGGATGGAAGATAACATGTATACATCCATTCTGTCCCTCCACTTCACTGCCAGAACCTCCTTGTTTCTCAGACTTGCCGATTCTCCTCTTCTCAGCTTCTTATTTACAAGACTCTGAGGAAAGCCCTTCCGATTCTTTCTGATGGTGCCACATGCTGGTGTCTGCATCCGGTGAAGGTTATGGAACAGGGGAAGGGATGTGTAGAAGTTATCTACATACAAATGGCAGCCTTTTTTCAGTAGGGGGTATATAAAGTCCCAAACAATTTTCCCACTTGATCCCAAGTAGTCTGGGCAATTAGGGGGATTCAGCTGGCTGTCCTTCCCCTCGTACACTAAGAAGGAATACGTGTACCCTGTGTCTCGGTCACATAGCTTGTACACCTTCACACCATAGCGGGACCTTTTGTTGGAAATGAATTGTTTTATTTGAAGCCTGCCGCTAAATTTAATAAGGGACTCATCCACACATATGTGCTGGTCCGGGGTATACAACTGGGGGAATTTCTCGGAAAAATAATTCAGTAAGGGCCGAATTTTGAAAAGCCTGTCAAAATTTGGGTGATTTCGGGGAAGGCACTGGGTGTTATCGTTAAAATGTAGGAATATCATTATCATGAAGTATCTGTTTCTGGGCATTATATTGGAGAATATTGGCATATGGTAGATGGGGCGTTTTGACCAAAAGGAACGCAAAGTGTTTTTTGGGTTGAGTCCCATACAAAACATGAGGCCTAAAAAAATCTTCAACTCCTCCACCGTTAGGTCTCTCCACTCGTAGGGACGGGCATAATATGCTGTAGGATTGTTCAAAATAAATTGTTGGGCATATAGATTGCACTGGGTCACAATGTTGGATAGCATGTCCTCGGTAAAAATAAGATCAAAAAAATCGATTGGGGAAAAATTCTCCGTGTCCATCTGGACTCCTGGCTGGGCAGTGAAAGGGGGAATGTTGGCTTCTCATGAATTAGGAGGAAGCCACAAGGGGTTCTGAAGGGCATAGGGAAGGCTGGCATGGGACCTTGGCCTTTCTTGCTGAGGCACTGCGGTGCTGGTGGATGGCACTGCGGTGCTGGTGGATGGCACAGCGGTGCTGGTGGATGGCACTGCCTCTTCACCAGAACGCCTTCGTTTGGCGGCCGACTAGCTTCCTGCTTTGAGTCACTCAGTGTTGCACTACTGAGGACTGGCTCATAGTTGACGTCCGACTCAGAATCGGAATTGGAAAGGGAATCTGAAAGAGAGAGCTCCATGTTGCTCTGGTCGGGCGTGGAAAGGATTTGGTATGCCTCCTCGGCGGAAAATAATCTTTTTGGCATTTTTTGCTGCTGGTGGTGTGACTACACAGGTGTGTGCCAAGCCTTCACTGATGGGCACTGATGAGGCGGCACAGATGGGCACTGATGAGGAGGAACAGATGGGTACTGATGAGGTGGAACAGATGGGCAATGATGAGGCGGAAGAGATGGGCACTGATGAGGCGGAGCAGATGGGCACTGATTGGCGGCACAGATGGGCACTGATTGGCGGCACAGATGGGCACTGATGAGGCGGCACAGATGTGCACTGACTGATTGCACAGATGTGCACTAATTGCACAGATGGGCACTGATTGTCACAGGTGGGCACTGATTGGTACTGAGGTGGCACAGGTAGGCACTGATGAGGTGGCACAGGTGGGCACTGATTGCACAGATCACTGATGTCACAGGTGGTCACAGACTGGCACAGGTGGTCACAGACTGGCGTAGGTGGGCACTGTATAGGCACAGGTGGTCACTGTATAGGCAAAGGTGGGCACTGTATAGGCACAGGTGGGCACTGTATAGGCACTTATGGGCACTGTATAGGCACTTATGGGCACTGTATGGGCACTTATGGGCACTGTATGGACACTTTATGGGCACTGTATGGACACTGTATGGGCACTGTAAAACACTCACTTGTGGATACAATGTAACAGATCGCTCTCCCTCCTCACACGCGTCTCTGTGTGAGGAGGGAGAGCCGGCAATGAGAGATGATCTCATATGTTTACATTTGAGATCATCTCTCATTGGCCACACAGATCGCATAGTAAATGGCCACTCTGATTGGCCATTCACAGCGAGGGGAGGCCGTCTATTGACGGCCTCCCGGATTTTCAGGTCCGCGCTGAAGCTGTCATTCGGCTATAGCGCGGGCCTCAAGGGGTTAAGCACTTTAAAAGATTATTCATGGACAATATTTATGAATTTATGCACCAAATGATAATTTTATTTCTTTATATTCTTTATACATTCAATGATTCTGTTCACTTTATTGCTTCACGTTGTAGGAGAAAACTTATATTTTTTTGTTTAAACAATACACCAATTCAAAAATATATGGGCAGACAGTGCTGGGCATTTACACCTTATATTTTATAGGAACTTGCAGCCTACAGCCCAGCAGCAGTCTGATAAGATAATTCACAGCACCTGCACACAGCTCACAGCGCGGGGAGCATAATATTTAAACAATGATCCTCCACTGTCACTAGAGGACTCGGCTACAAATATTATTGTGTATGTAACAAACTCCACTGATCCCCTGACAAACTCCACTGATCCCCTGACAAACTCCACTGATCCCCTATTAACATAAGTCATCAGTGGTAGTAATGAGCAAACTAGGCAAATTGCAGCAAACCCAGGAAAAGCATGTGCTAAACCCTAACATACCGTTGATCTTGACTAAGTCTAGCAGATCTTGTTTGCCACTTTTTCAGGGCCAGTTTGCAAGCCTTTATTAAAAAGGGCCTGAGTAGTTGATCATTAGGGAGGGGGTCTATTAATGCAGCTTTTAAAGCAACAGTGAAAATCTCCACATGAAGTTGTGAATGCAGTACATTGTACTCCTTTAAAAGTGACATTTGGTGATTACAAACAACAACCGGAGGATCTGTCAATTAGTGGCTGGAGTAGTACCGCTGCAAAAGGACAGAACCCCACCAGCTTCTGTTTGTCAACAAACCAGGGGATCTGTCATTTAGAGCCCATTCACACAGGGGCAACACGACTTCCAGCGCGATTTTATGAGGCAACTCAGACACGACTTGAGAATGAATCACAGCGCGACCTGGAGCTATTTACAAGTCAACTCCAAGTTGCCTGCAGGACAGGAGACATTCCAGTGGCCAATCAAACAAGAATCAGCTCTGTGGGAGGGAGGGGGAGGGAGAGGTTTGCCTGATAAATGTATGTTTTCTTCCTGGAGAGTTGCTCCTATTAAGACAGTGAGAGGCGACTCCCATTGAAATGAATGGTTACAGGTCGCCTAGGAGTCGGATTGAAGTAGTACAGGGACCTTTTTTGAAGTCGGAGCGACTGCAGTAGTGTGCATAAGGACGGCTCCATTAACTTACATTGATTTCTTCAGCCAGCGCGACCTGAGGCGACTAGGGGCGACCTGGGGCGATTTGGAGTCGGATCCAAAGACGCCCCTGTGTGAATGGGCTCTTAGAAGTGGTATTATTATCATCTCTAAATTACAAATCCACATCAGCTTCTGTTTGTAAGCAAAGGGACCAGGGATCCTGGGTAATTTCTTTGACAAATATGATAATGATAATATTTGATCAATGAGTGGTTCCTCAACATAGTTTTCACATTCCAGCAGCACCAGGTAGTTGTCATTTGTAACAGAAAAAGTGGTGGGTCTACAGTCTACATAGTCATGCATGGTTTATAATGATTGAAGTAGATCCACATTGTCGCTTGATGTGATTAAAGTTGAATTTGCATTGAGGTCATTGTTCCTTGTTAAAAAAAAGGACTTGTTCCATGGTGTGGGTGTTTTTACTTACTATTTCCCATTTTTGTGAAAGAGTATCAAGGAGTACTATGTAATCCATACTCATTCATGTGGAGAGAGGAGTGAGCTGCATAACTGGGGGCCCACTTTTCTCAGAAGGGCTTTCAGAGTCTTTCAAGTCCTCCCCCATACCTTTTTTGGAGGACGGGATGTGGAGATGAGGCCTTTCTCCCTTTCAATTAGGACAAAGTGCCTTGCAATGGTGGGGAGGATTAGTCACTTCCCAATGCAAGGTACCCTTCTAATGTTGAGGGCATATTGCCTGGTTGGTTCAGTGGTTGGTTTAGTTTGTCTAAATCTAAAGTTCATTCATACTTAGTGGTATCTTGCAATATTATTGGGTGTTAATGTAATCAAAAAACAAAATATATGTTACAGTATGTACACTGTGTTTTTTTTTTATATTAATCACTTGTGGACCGCCCACTGTATATATACGTCGGCAGAATGGCACGGACAGGCATAATCACGTACCTGTACGTGGCCCTTTAAATGCCTGCCGTGTGGTCGCAAGCGCACTGGCGGCGGCGCGCTCGCGACCCTGCCGCCTTCCCCGTGAGTCTGACCGCGGTATCCCCGCGGTCGTCTCACGGAGGTATAGAGCAGGGAGATGCTTGTGTAAACAAGCATCTTCCCGCTCTGACTAGTGACAATGACACTAATCTCGGCTCCGTGTACTCGAAGCGGAGATCAGTGTCATGTGACACAGAGCCCATCCCCCTACAGTAAGAAACACTATGCAGGGAACACTTAACCCCTACAACGCCACCTATGGGGTTAACCCCTTCACTGCCGGTGTCATTTTCACAGTAACCGGTGCATTTTTATAGCACTGATCGCTGTGAAAATTACAATGGTCCCAAAAATGGGCCAAAAGTGTCCGATGTGTCCGCCATAATGTCGCAGTCACAAAAAAAATCACTGATCGCCACTATTACTAGTAAAAAATTTTTTTTTATAAAAATGCCATAAAACTATCCCCTATTTTGTAAACGCTATAACTTTTGCGCAAACCAATCAATAAACGATTATTGCGATTTTTTTAACCAAAAATATGTAGAAGAATACGTATCGGCCTAAACTGAGGAAAAAAAAAAAATTTTTTATTTTTTTGGGGGTATATTTATTATAGCAAAAAGTAAAAAATATTGAATTTTTTTTCAAAATTGTCGCTCTATTTTTGTTTATAGCGCAAAAATTCAAAACCGCAGAGGTGATCAAATACCACCAAAAGAAAGCTCAATTTGTGGGGAAAAAAGGACGTCAATTTTGTTTGGGTGCCACGTCGCACGACCGCGCAATTGTCAGTTAAAGCGACACAGTACCGAATTGCAAAAAGTGGCCTGGTCTTTAACCAGCCAAATGGTCCGGGTCTGAAGTGGTTAAATGCACACCCTCCGACATTATAAGATACCACTAAAAAGGTGTTGTGTTCATATATGTTTTACAACAGCTGCTCCTATATTTCTATCCTCACAGGTTCCCTTTAAAGTGGTTGTAAACCCACATAACTTTTTTCTTCTTTCTAGCCCACCTGCAAGACAAAGCTATAATGAGCTAGTATGACTAGCATACTAGCTCATTATGTACCACTTACCTTAGATCGGGGCCCCCGAAGCCGTCCGTGTACCTCTCTCCAGCCGCAATGTTACTTCCGGGTATCGCCGCTCCAGCCAATCACAGCACCGCTCCGGGGGTGTGATTGGCCGGAGCGGCGAAGACGTCACTCTTGTTAGCCAATAATCACTGAAACAGTTGTCTGGACTAGAATATGTTCCCTCTATTGCTGTTCTGGTGACAGCTCATCTTTTTTTTATCAGTGGTCATCAGTATACAAAGAGAGTGAATCGTGAATCCTTTAAAGGACAAAGACAAAATAAATAAATATATATAAATATATATATATATATATATATATATATATATATATATATATATATATATATATGTATATATATATATATATATATATATATATATATATATATATATATATATGTGTATATATATATATATATATATATATATATATATATGTGTATATATATATATATATATATATATATATATATATGTATATATATATATATATATATATATATATATATATATATGCCCATTTAATATATTATATGTACCCCTCTTTACATTTGGTACCCCCCATTCTGCATATACAATTTTGAGGTACACTGTTACAGAACACATGGGCTCTCACAAACTCAGTGAAATTATCAATCTTCCATTAAAATCAGGTTACTGAAATAAAATTAAGTGTGGACAGGAACTTTACTTCTATTACAAAACTGATATAAACTGATAAAAAATGCATTCTGACTGAGAAAACATTCTTTGTTTTGGACAGGCATGATAACAAAGATATTTTGGAAGAAGGATTTGATAATCAGCAAGCTTTTGCACAATGTAAGTTTGTAAGTTTTATTTTTCTATCTCTATTTTGTGAAAATAGAACCAACTTAATAGATGCTTGTAATAGAATATGAAAGTTTGGTTGAAAATATACATATTCAGTGCGTGATTATTAGCAATAGTAGTAGCATTGTTATTAGTAATATATATATATATATATATATATATATATATATATATATATATATATGTATATATATATATATATATATTACTATATATATACACAAATTATTAATGCAACACTTTTGTGTTTGCCCCTATTTATCATGAGCTGAACTTAAAGATCTATGACTTTTTCTATGTACACAAAAGGCCTATTTCTCTCAAATATTGTTTACAAATCCAAATCCATCCACCTCACAGGTGTGGCATATCAAGATGCTGATTAGACAGCATGATTATTGCACAGGTGTGCCTTAGGCTGGCTGTGCGAAGTTGCTGGATATTGGCAAGAACTGGAACACGCTGTCGTATACGCCGATCCAGAGCATACCAAACATGCTCAATGGGTGACATGTCCAGTGGGTATGCTGGCCATGTAAGAACCGGGATGTTTTCAGCTTCCAGGAATTGTGCACAGATCCTTGCAACATGGGGCCGTGCATTATCATGCTGCAATCAGGTGATGGACGTGGATGAATGGCACAACAATGGGCCTCAGGATCTCGTCACGGTATTTCTGTGCATTCAAAATGCCATCAATAAAATGCACCTGTGTTCGTTGTTCATAGCATATGCCTGCCCATACCATAACCCCATCGCCACCATGGGCAACTCGATCCACAATGTTGACATCAGCAAACCACTCACCCACACAACGCCATACACACTGTCTGCCATCTGCCCTGTACAGTGAAAGCCGGGATTTATCCATGAAGAGAACACCTCTCCAAAGTGGCAGACACCATCGAATGTGAGCATTTGCCCACTGAAGTCGGTTACGGCGACAAACTGCAGTCAGGTTGAGACCCCGATGATGACGACGACAAGCATGCAGGTGAGCTTCCCTGAGATGGTTTCTGACAGTTTGTGCAGAAATTCTTTGGTTATGCAAAACGATTGTTTCAGCAGCTGTCCGGGAGGTGTGGTTACACGTGGTCTGCGGTTGTGAGGACGGTTGGATTTACTGCCAGATTCTCTGAAACGCCTTTGGAGACGGCTTATGGTAGAGAAATTAACATTCAATTCAAGGGCAACAGCTCTGGTGGACATTCCTGCAGTCAGCATGCCAATTGCACGCTCCCTCAAAACTTGCGTCATCTGTGGCATTGTGCTGTGTGATAAAACTGCACATTTTAGAGTGGCCTTTTATTGTGGCCAGTCTAAGGCACACCTGTGCAATAGTCATGCTATCTAATCAGCATCTGGATATGTCACACCTGTGAGGAGGATGGATTATCTTGGCAAAGGAGAAGTGCTCACTAACACAGATTTAGGCCCCCTTCACACTTGTACAACTTGTCCCACGATTTGGGACTGCAAAGTAATATGACAAGTTGTTCCCCATGATTTCCAATGACAACCATGCATATTAGTACAACTTCAAGTCGTTCTGACTTCAAAGTAGTCCCTGCACTAAATTTGTCCGACTTTGAAGCCAGTTACACAGGCATTCCTTCAAATCGCGGCAAAATCGTGGCCACAAAATCGTGGTAAAATCGTACAACTTTGAAGTCGCAGTAGTGTGAAAGGGACCTTAGACAGATTTGTGAACAATATTTGAGAGAAATAGGCCTTTTGTGAAAAAGTCGTAGATCTTTAAGTTCAGCTTATGAAAAATTGGGGCAAACACAAAAGTGTTGTGTTTATAATTTTGCTCAGTGTATATATTGGAGGAAATTTATTAAAGTATTTATTTGCATTAGCCCAGCTAAGCTGTCTGTGACATATTTAGAGGAGATCGCTTTAAACTTAAAATTTCATTGGGATTTGCATGAACAATTGCCATTATTTCCCTAAGATAAGGTGGCGGTCAGGGCTGTCTGCCCAGTGTTAAGACAGGCATGTTCGGACACAAAGTCCATATTTATATATGGAAACATATTTTGGCAATCAAATCTCATGTTTATAGAAATAAAAGAATACTAATATAAAACCGTAGGATTCTAAAATGGATGGCATGCAGTAGAATGTAATTTTAACATTTATTGTCACTCACTGGGGTTGATTTACTAAAGACAAACATACTGTGCACTGCAAGTGCACCCGCAAGTGCAGTTGCTCTAGATGTGAGGGTAAGCTCTGCTGATTTCTATCATCCAATCAATTGCAAGTAAAAATGCAGTTTTTTATTTTCCTTGTATTTGATTAGGTATTCTTTGCAAAGTGAAGCTTTACCTAATTAACTAAGCTTTGGAGCAACTGCACTTGCAGTGCATGGTATATTTGCCTTTAGTAAATCAACCCCCATATCTATTTATTTTGAGTAAAAAAATGTTTTAATTAAATTCAATATGCAAGCAACATCACAATTCTGTAAAGCAGACCAATGTACTCTAAGTATATCTTTTTTGAATAAATCTACACAATCAATGGTAAGTAATCTGGAGTGTAAAATCTGCAGTTTTGGAGCCTTTTATTACACATCAATTGGGCTTTTGACACTCAATTGTGTCTAAACACTTTAAATAATTACACAGCACAAAATATAATCTGCATAATTTAAAGTTATCATCATGGCTTCACGTTTGAAAAGCCTTTGTGGGTATGGTCTGAAATGTTATTTACTACATTCAGGTGGACATATTTGCTTGCTACATATTTCTGCTACCTGTCTGTGCTTTGATAATAATTCAATAATATATCAAGACTACAGATACATGTTTTGAAAAACAACCTACTCTCTGCAGTCTACCTATGTGTTTTTTGGTAGCCAGGGTCTGTTTGATCTATGCTGCTTAGGCTTTACGTCAGGGGTTCCCAACCTTTTGAAGAGCGAGGGCCACTTATGCGACTTGGTAACTGGTCGCGGGCCACAATGAGCAGAGCAGGTGGATGGCAGCCCACTCTATTTTTTTTCTTTTTTTTTTTGCTGATCAGATTGGAGGTAGGCGTTTGTAAACGGACACAAGTCCATTTACATCTGCTACTCCTTAAAGGTGAATGGAGTGTCCAATTGGGTCGGACTGACCGTGTGAAAGGGGCCTATGGCTCAGTGCAGGTAACCTGCAGGTGCTCTGCACCTGCGGATCAGTTTGAAAGCAGCCCAGTAACCACTGCAGAACAGATATGCCCATATATACACTGATTTTAGTAATAAACCTACCTTTAATAACAGTATTTCCATCCCAGTGCAGGAGGTCGCGGGCCACATCAGAGGGCTCCGCGGGCCATATGTGGCCCCCGGGCCACTGGTTGGGCACCCCTGCTTTACGTCATCAAGAATACAATTCCGACTTATATTTTATAGTTTAATGTTAGGTGTGATTTTTAGAGATAGATCTGTTTTAAATAAGCTGCTGATATTTTAATATGTACAGTGTATTCCAATTATATTTGAATGTAAAACAACCAACTTCCCTTTTCTTACTTCAGTTGGCAGTTGGCTGATTCCTGGCACTGGACCACTGTGCACACCATCTAATCCTCACTCCCAGTTCGTAGCCCCACTACCTATTTCTTCTTCCCATGGCTGTGACAGATATTCTTCTTTGCGAAATCATCGGGCAACTCCATACCCGAGCCCATATTCTCACAGAAACAATTCTCCAAGTAAGTTTCAACACTAAGCATGTGAATTATGTCAAGTCTATAGGCTTAAAATAATTTTCTATCAAGTATATGGGCAGAGGCGTAAATGATTACAAATATCAGCCAGGGTGCACTTTATTGCATACATTAATAATATGCAGACATCCATTTCTTGAACTGCGAAACAACTTCCTCTCAAACTGCCTAGGCGATTCGGACAGAAGTGGGAGTGGGTACCTTTCAAAACCAGGTAACTGCTTACCCCAAAAAAGTGTCCAAAAGTTGAAGAGGAGTAGAGGAGGAGGCAAAAAAGTGGAGTTCCACTTTAATACATTCAAAAATGAGAAAGGGAAGGGACATTGCTCCCAAAGCACATACCCAGGCTTTTACCAAGTAACCTGGGTCTCCTTTGCAGTCTTTTTGCTATCATTTATGTTTTAATGTAAAACAATGATACTGACAATCATAGGTCCATATTAGCAGGTTTAATTAAAATTTCCATAACATAATAATGGATTCGGTAATAATTACCTATATTTTTATAAAAACTGAAAAATGCAACAAATTGCAGTAAAAACTATATATTTTGTTATGTTGGGGAAAAAAACACTTAAATTGACACACAAAACATGCCCAGTATTTATTTAAAGTGCCTGAAGCAGAATGGATTGTAACACAAATGTACTATAGTAGAGTTCTGAAAAAAGAAACTGATTAAAGGAATGGGCGAGTTGCAATTGCTGTTCTCTTCTTCCAAAATGTTGTTTGCCTGGGAGATAAACGGATACAATGTCTTCAGTACTTTCTCAACCACTGACTCATTGCTCAGACTTCAAGTGTAGGTTAGTGCAAAAAAAAAATCCAAACAGTGTTGTGAATTATGTATCAAGTATATGGGCAGAGGCACAAATGAATAAAACCAGCCAGGTTGCACTTTATTGCATAAATTATTAATATGCAGACATCCATTTCTTGGACTGCAAAACAACTTCCTCTCTGATTGCCTAGGCGATCCGGGCAGGAGTGGGAGTGGGTACCTTTCAAAACCAGTAGGAGAGGAGGCAAAAAAGTGGAGTTCCGCTTTAATACATTCAAAAATGAGAAAGGGAAAGGACATTCCTCCCAAAGCACATGCCTAGGCTTTTACCAAGTAACCTGGGTCTCCTTTCCAGTTGTTTTTTTTTTTCATCATTTAAAGTATAACAAACATATTTAAATATTTCATTAACGGTGGGTCTAAGTTTTTTATATTGTGTACATTCATTCTCAGACTTGATAACAACTTTTCCTTTCACAATTTTTAAAAATAATGTTAGGCATTATAATTTGCTGAATCTGATGCGGTGTACACACGATCGTTTTTCATGCCATTTTTTAAACCAACGTTTTTCTCGTTGTTTTCTTTCATGTTTCCTCTCAAGCCTGTCTTGCGTACACACGATCATTTTAAAAAACGTTCAAGCAAAGCGCAGTGACGTACAACACGTACGACGGCACTATAAAGGGGAAGTTCCGTTCGGATGGCACCACCCTTCATGTTAGTAAAGTTTGTTGAGCGACGATTCGCGCTTTTCAGCCTCGTGCTTTTCAGTCCGTTACAGCGTGACGAATGTGCTATCTCCATTACGAACGCTAGTTTTACCAGAACGAGCGCTCCCGTCTCATACTTGATTCTGAGCATGCGCGTTTTTTTCACCTCGTAAAAGCATACACACTATCGTTTTTCACGTCGTTAATAAAAACGACATGAAAAACGATATGAATAAATAGAGCATGTTCGAAATTTTTAATAGCCGTTTTTCACGTCGTTAAAATGCTCTGGAGCATACACACGATCGGTTTTAATGCCCATTTTTAAAAATGGCATTTTTAACGGCATGAAAAACGATCGTGTGTATGGGGCATGAGACTAAGGCTGGCCATACATGGTCGAATTTCAAAAGCATTTTCTTTTGAAAATCAGAAATTTTGTGCATTTTGTGAACCGATGATGCCACCATTGATTTCGAAATCCGACCAACTAATGCCTTTTACACACGATCAGAATTTCCTATGAAAAAAGTCTGACGGAATTTTTTCATCGGATATTCCGACCGCGTGTGGGCCCCATCAGACTTTTTTCCGTAGGAGTTTAGAAATAGAATCGGAAATTCCGATCGTCTGTGTCGAACTCCAATGGAGAAAAAAACACGCATGCTCAGAATCAAGTCGACGCATGCTCGAAAGCATTGAACTTAATTTTTCTCGGCTCGTCGTAGTGTTTTACGTCACCGCGTTGGACGGTCGGAATTTGGTCTG
This sequence comes from Rana muscosa, assembly GCA_029206835.1. NCBI lineage: Eukaryota > Metazoa > Chordata > Amphibia > Anura > Ranidae > Rana > Rana muscosa. Next base: position 901,839,689 of record CM055121.1, on the reverse strand, counting down.
ACAGTGTGTATGCAAGACAGCTAGAACGGAATTCCTATGGAAAATTCCATCAGATTTTATCCCATAGGAAGTTCTGATCATGTGTACAGGGCATAAGCCTTCAATTTCACCGACTGTTGCTACAGAAAATAATTTTCGTGGCTGGAAATCTTCTTTTCTTTCCGGGAATTTTCTTTTCTTGCACATGCACGTTTCTTTTTTTCTTTTTCTTTTTCGATTCCATTTCGATTCCATTTCGATTCCATTTCTCACACGATTCTCCCATCATTGTTTAGAAAATCATTTGTTTTTCAAAAAACATACTCAAATTTGATGGTCGCATGAAAATCGGCTGTTGCCGCAGGCCACTAATAGTGCGAAATTAGAACAAAAATTCTTAGATAAAATTATTTTTCGATATTCGACCCATGTCGACATTTAAGACATTTTTAAAATATTATTATTTTTTTATATGTACATGTACTTCACACTGTCAGCAAAGGGCCATAACACTAATTGTACTAGTGGAGTGTAGCAGGATAAAGGGATAGAGACAGGAGATAAAGAGAAATAAACAGAGAAGTGATAATAAAGGGGACAAGAAACAGCCTCACCCAGATTTCATTATGTTATGACACAAACAGCATATTTAAATCGAGCTGCCCAGGGGTTCCCTGAGTCTTTTAGGTTTGATTCACACTAATGCGTTTTTTGGTGCATTTTGCATTTTGCAGAATGTTCACATCAATGCATTTTTGTGCCTCTGCATTTTTGGAAAGGGTCGGGGACTTTTTTCCTGAAAAAAGCAGCGTTTTGCATGTAATAGAAGTCAATGGACCAGCATCAAAAACGCAAGTGCCGCATTTTTGCTGCGTTTTTACCGCGATTTTACCGCGATTTTGCCGCGATTTGCGCTTTGCGTTTTTTTTTTTTTTTTAAAGGAAATGTATAAAAATAAAAATTACTGTATAAAAATAAAGAAATATATATAAAAAAGCAAAACGCAAAACGCAAATCACGGTAAAAACGCGGTAAAAATGCATGTTGAAAAACGCAGCAAGCACCGCAAAAAGCAAGGCAAAAACGCTCAAAAGCAACATGCATAGGTGTGAATCGAGCCTTAGGCCCCTTTCACACTGGGGCGGGCAGGTGCGGTGGCGGTATAGCAGCGCGATTTTCAGCGCTGCTATACCGTCGTTTTTACCGCGGTGTGCGGCCGCTAGGGGGGTGAATTTAACCCCCGCTAGCGGCCGAAAAGGGGTTAATACCTCCCACAAACCGCGGCTATTGTTTTTAATGGGCAGCCGCTGTAAAGAAGCGGCTAGCAGGACTTTTGGAGCGGTCCTGCTAGCGCACCGCTTCAGTGTGAAAGCCTTCGGGCTTTCACATTGAAGGCTACAGGCAGGAATTTTTCATGCGGTATAATAGCGCTATTATTAGCGCTAAACCGCATGAAAAACGCCTCAGTGTGAAAGGGGCCTTAGGCTTCCTGCAACTCCCACTAGAAAAGGCTGTCAAGCAAGTCATATCAACAATTATTGCAATAACAATTCAGAATATGGGCTAACTGAAAGTACACTATAGGTCTACTTAAAAAACTAAATATGAACAAGCTGATCTCCATTACCCTTTACCAGAGTAACATTAGAAATATAGAACTATTGCTTATATGATTTATTTACTTTTTTTTTTTCCATTTTTGTAGCAAGCATAGCAGATAATTCAACCACTTGCCTGTCTATGCTCCAGTCACATGACAACTGGTCTAGTCTCCAGATGTCAGCCCATACAGGAATGCTACCAATGACTCACAACAGTGGATCTTCAAGCAACTCTAGGTAAGTGATGTTTCTTTTTCTGCCTGAAGCTGACGAGAGATGGCTTCGCACTGCACCATTGCTTTTGACTTTTTGAAAGTGCACCAAAACCATAGGACATAATAGAAGTCTATGGGAAAGTGCAGCTAACCCACACAAAAATTGTGGGTATACTGTGTTGCAGCCAGTGTGCAGTGGATCAGTGTGAAGCTGCCCTTACTAGGGAAGTTGACATTTTTTACTTTAAAAAAAATCGAGAATATATTCACTTTAATTGTCCAATCATGTGATAAGCATCTGTATATGACTGGGTATACAAAGTGTCCAGAAATTAGCTTTTCACATGATTAGATAAGCAAAGTAAATGTTCACACATTTCTTTCAGTGAATTTACTCAGTTGCTTTAGTAAATCAGCCTCTTATGCCCTGTACACACAATCGGATTTCCGATGGAATAAAATCCGATGGATTTTTCCATCGGAATTCCGATGAAGCTGACTTTCATCAGTCTTGCCTACACACCATCAAACAAAATTCCGACCGTCCAAAACGTGGTGACGTAAAACACTCTGACGAGCCGAGAAAAATGAAGTTCAATGCTTCTGAGCATGCGTCGACTTGATTCTGAGCATGCGTGGGTTTTTCTCCGATGGAGTTCCCCACAGACGATCGGAATTTGCTATCGTTTTTTTTTTTCCATCGGTAAAATTTAAAACATGTTCTATTTTTTTACACCGATGGAAAAAATACCGATGGGGCCCACACACGATCGTTTTTTCCGATGAAGAGAGTCCATCTGTAATTTTTCATCAGAAAAAACGATCGTGTGTACGCGGCATAAGTGTTTGTCTGGCTAACTACCCTTCTATTTATCTAATCAGATCTACTGTATATATTTCTTAAAACTATTCTGTAGCTAACACAAGTTACAGATAATAATCATCATCATTATTTACTAAATAGCCACAGTCAATAAATACAAACAAGACATATATAAACTAGGCTATTATGTTTATTATTATTGCTATGATATATATATATATATAAATAGATATAGATAGATATGGATAGATAGATGGATAGATAGATAGATAGATAGATAGATAGATAGATAGATAGACAGATAGATAGACAGATAGATAGATAGATAGATAGATAGATAGATAGATAGATAGATAGATAGATAGATAGATAGATAGATAGATAGATAGATAGATAGATAGATAGATAGATAGATAGAAATATATATAGAGATATGTCGATATATGTACAGTATATATCTCTATATATATATAATATATATCTATATATATATCTATATATTAGCTATATATTAAAACACATGTGCATACCCATATACTTACACATAATATACTTACTCATGCTTTATATTTTGTTTTATAGTCAGTATCCTAATTTGTGGTCAGTGAGCAACAGCACCATTACACCAGCGTCTCAGTCTGGAGGAATTTCTAATAGCTTAGGATCTCAGTACTTGAGGGCTTCTCCAGCACACTACCCATCATTTTCACATGGAGTACCTTCATCATCCTCAGGATCTCCCTTATATGATCATGGAGCAACTACAGAAATCACAGACAACCAATATGAAGTCACAAATCATTCTAGGTTATCCTCCCCATGGACAGCAGTTACACCAAATTCAATGTAGGCTAAAGGCTTGTATGAAACTTTCAAATAAACTAAATACTGCGACATGGACCCAGATGAATGAAGAATTGAGGAATCCTGGTGCAGATGCCTGTTCTATAACAATTTTGTGAGAATGCTGAAAAAAGCAAGGACCTGAACAAAAGTATTGTCACTTGACATTTTAAATGGCAATAAGGACAGAAGTGTCTAACCATGGACCTGTATGCTTACTGTACATATACTGTAAATGTAAAACAATGATACTGACAATCATAGGTCCATATTAGCAGGATTAATTAAAGTTTACATAACATAATATTGGATTCAGTAATAATTACTTATATTTTTATAAAAACAGAAAAATGCAACAAACTGCAGTAAAAACTATTTATTTTGTTATGTTGGAAAACAACACTTAAATTGACATACAGAACATGCCCAATATTTATTTAAAGTGCCAGAAGCAGAATGGATTGTAACACTGATGTACTGTAGTAGAGTTCTGAAAAAAGAAACCTGTTAAGGAATGGGCGAGTTGCAATTGCTGTTCTCTTCTTCCAAAAATGCTGTTTGCCTGAGAGATAAACTGATACAATGGCTTTAGTACTTTCTCAACCACTGACCCATTGCTCTGACTTTAAGTTTATGTCTGGGCAAAAAAATTCCAAGCAGTGTTGTCAGCCCTGCTAGATTCTCCCGCGTACTCTACAGTGAAGGTGTTCTGTAGTTTAACTGGGGAGAACCAGACATGCACGTTTAGTCTGACTTTACTTTCTGCATACTTTATCCGGTCAGTGACTCAGAAAGTTTTAAAACCAGAGATTTTCAGACTTTTTAAAATGTACTCAGTGCATGAAACCCACATATTTTTTCTCAGTACAAATTTCCTTCAATGCTTGCATAATAAATGCATTGCATTTTTTATTTTATGTCTTTCATATTTCTAATTTCTTTCCATGTTATTTAAAAGAAAAATATATATATTTTGGTACTTACATGGCACTATGAATGATTTCAAAGTTTGTCAATTTGTAAACTTGTCAACTAACTCAAATTAAATCTGTGTGGGGTTTACTTAAGTGAAGCAAACCAGTTCCCATCAGACTGAGATTAAAAAAGACTGCAACTAAATGACCAAAACAAGCAAAGTTGACTTTACATCATCTCACTCTTCCTTAAGAAATCACCTCCAAAATATAAAAAAAAAAAAAGTAATTGTGATTAAAGCAGTATTAAACCCAGAAGCATACATGATATCATATATATAATCATATAATATTATAATAATTTTATAAAATATATAATAATATTATAATCATAATATATATTATATTTTATATATTATAACATTATAATACCAATACAGTACCAATTCCTAGATGTGATGGCTGAATTGGTTTCCTTTTTTTAGGCTTTCCTTCTTCTATTTTCATCTGGTGAACCAACCAGTAAGTCTGTTGTTTATCAAAAGCACAAGCTCTCCAGCTCTCCAGCAAAATGTATCCGATTACATGGATTCGACAAACCATTTAACACTGGCAGGAGTTATTAAAATTGTCAGCTTTTCCTCGTGCAAAAGCTTTATCCCAAAAGGAACAAAACTGTTTGCTGTAACTGATTTATAAAGTGTAAGCTGGAGTTTGGCTTCCATTCATTAGTAGTCTAAATATGCTAATACATTTAACACTCCCCTATCCCCCCTCCCCAGAATGACAATTTCTGCTGTGCCTCCTGTGCTCATTCCTCCACAGTTGTGTCTCGCTAATACAGGAGGTGTGTTAATGGCCAGATCGCCCATTGAAAACAGAGGGAAAAAAGCCAAAGAAAAGAAAACTGATGCAGCCACCAGACCTAATAATTGTGAAGCTGCAATATAATACATTTTTGGTTTTGGGTTTAATACCTCTTGAAGGAATTACATCTCTTAGCAAGTGATTCAAATCTTACATGTGGTCCTAGTCTTGTTCTATTATTAAGTCACTATAATAATGTATCATTTTTGATTATAGGAAAAATTCATGACAAAGAAAGCTTTTTTTTTTTTTTTTTTTAAACACCATTTCCCTTGGTGTTGTACAAAGGGAACAAAGAAACAAAGTACTAAGAAAAATTAGAATTTTAGACAATTAATGTGATGCAAAGACATGTGAAGAAAGACAAGAAAGACGCGTTAATGTTTATGTCAAGTTGTCATGTGGAGAAACAAGAGTCTGAGTCAATGTGATTATGTTATTGTAAAACGTACTTTTATACCTTTTATTTATATTCGGTATGATGTCCTGGATGTACTGTATGTGTTGTATATATTAAAATATGCTAAAAGACAATCAGATTAAATGTTTTAAGTCTTTAATATGAAATATGTTTAATTTATAATTTGTAATATGTTTCATGTAATTTAATTCATTCAAATTAACATTTTTTTTAATAGTTTATTTTAAATTTTATCTAAAGAAGTAGACATGGAAAAATCTGCCTAAAGTTTTAAGTTCTAGTAGCTGAGTAATCAGCAACTTTCATGCCATGCTCTTCAAATATTCAACACTTGCCGAGAGTCCTGAAATAGTCCCGTTAATAGTTGCAGCACCCAGGCTGAACGCATTATCATATTGTAACATCTCATCCAAATACAGATAGTAAAAGAATATGTTACTTTGTCGAATTAGTGAATCACTGTAGTGCTCCCTTGTAGGTGGCAAATTCTCTTTAGGTACTATATGCCGTAAGCAATGTGGAATTCCAGCTCATGTTAGTTGTTTGCAGAGTCCCTGTTGACTCAAGTAACACGTATATGTGAAATGTCTGCATTATTTCAGTCTATTTATCATGTAGGCGCACCAAATTGCCTAGTCATCTGAGTTTTCATTTTTTTTAACCACTTCGCGCCCGGCCTATCTGCAAAAGACGTCCGCAAAGCGGTCGCCAATTGCTGATAGGACGTCTATGGACGTCCTCCCATTCACTTCCGCGATGCGCGCCGCCGCGGGCGCGAATCGGGGAAAAGCTGTGCCCGCCATGTCAGGCGTGTGCCGATGCGCGTGCCTGGCGGCCGCGATGTCCGCCAGGTACCCGCGATTGGCTGTCACAGAGCCAGGGACGTGGATCTCTGTGTGTAAACACAGAGATCCACGTCCTGTCAGGGAGAGGTGACGGATGGTGTGTCCCTTGTACATAGGGACAACCATCAGTCACCTCCCCCAGTCAGTCCCCTCCCCCCACAGTAATAATCACTCCCAGGGAACACATTTAACCCCTCGATCGCCCCCTAGTGGTTAACTCCTTCACTGCCAGTCACATTTATACAGTAATCAGTGCATATTTATAGCACTATTCGCTGTATAAATGTGAATGGTCCCAAAAATGTGTCAAAAGTGTCCGATGTGTCCGCCATAATGTCACAGTCACAAAAAAAAATCGCAGACCGACACCATTACTAGTAAAAAAATAAAAAAATAAATAAAAAAAAATCATAATTCTATTCCCTATTTTGTAGGCGCTATAACTTTTGCGCAAACCAATCACTATACGCTTATTGCGTTGTTTTTCTTTTTTTTTTACCTAAAATATGTAGAATACGTATCAGCCTAAACTGAGGAAAAAAATAGTTTTTTATAAAAAAATTGGGATATTAATTATAGCAAAAATGAAAAAATATTTTGTTTTTTTCAAAATTGACGCTCTTTTTTTGTTTATAGCGCAAAAAATAAAAACCGCAGAAATGATCAAATACCACCAAAAGAAAGCTCTATTTGTGGGAAAAAAAGGACGTCAATTTTGTTTGTTAGCTACGTCGCACGACCGCGCAATTGTCATTCAAAGCGTGACAGCGCTGAAACCTGAAATTTCGCCTGGGCAGGAAGGGGGTTATGTGCAGGGCCGCTGATAAGCCAGTACAACTGGCCCTGTTGTACTGGGCCCCTGCCAGCAGGGGGGCCCGGCAATCAGAGAAAAAAGAGTGCAGAATAAAAAAAAAAAAAGTCCTTCTCCAGCTAACCCCCCCCCCCCTCCTCTCTGCTCCACTTATCTGAGGGTTTTTTCTTCTTTCTGAGTACCATCGTATTGATGTTCTTGTGGGTGTGTGGGAGGGACTATTTTCTCTATTTCGGGTGCATGTCACTTCCACGCCTGCTCCGCAAGCTGGCTCAAGTTTCAGCCTGCATATTCCCTTCCCTGGCATAGTGATTCATCTCCCTCCACTCATTGCAGTGGCAGACAGGACACAGAAGTAGCCATTGCTACTGGGCACCATGCTGAAGGGGAACTTTGTGCCTCCCTCATGCCTGAATTGTTAGAGATGTGGCTGCCCAGCTGGTGTGTAAATGCAGGAGCTCGATCTCACTGTTTACACTGAAACTGAAAGCAATGGCACAGTGTCTGGCACAGCTCTCCCCCTACAGCGCAGTACCCGGCATGGAGAGAAGGTACAGTGCTGCTGACAATTTTTTTAAAGCAATCTATATATGCTTGTATGCATGTGTTCAAAATCAGGAGGCAGGGAAGAGGCATAGAACTGACTATAGTAGATGGTAAATTCTCACAGTATCCCTCAGGAGAGGAGACCATAGACCCTTCAAATACACAGATTTTGGATATACAGTATAAGTGAGGGGCCTATTCTGTTGAAAACGCATGGCCAGAAATCTGTCATTTTTGTCCCCCTGTTTAAAAAAAAAAAAAGTTGTCTGCTATGTAAATCTAGCCTCATGCCATGTGTAACTGCAGGTCCCCCCTTTAGCAGACAGCTACTGTTTAAGAGGTGTGTCTGTGTGTGTGCATGTTTGTGTGTGTGTGTATTTATATGTTGTATATATGTGCTTACATGTGTGTTTACATGCGTATGTGTGTGTGTGTGTATACACACACACACACGTTACTTTTAAACCATGATGCCTTTTTTCTGTACGATCAAAACTGATTTTTTTTAGAGCAGGTTCATAATACCAACAAGAAAATACCATTACTCTGAAAAACAATCCAAGCTCAGATCGCTTCTCAGAGGCAGTTGACAGGCAGTGAAGAGGCAATATATTTCGCCATAACTGGTAAAATGTTGAGAAATACTGATCTAGAGGAAACAATCTCTCCAATTTCCTCCTGCAGCCACTGAAAGCCTGGAAGGGGCGGGGCTGAAGGAGGGACCAGGGGTGGGGCTAAAGGGGGCCCTGTCAGGTAGGCTGTACGGGGCCCCATGATTTCTATCAGCGGCCCTGGTTATGTGCCCAGTTGTCAAGTGGTTAAGGACGATTATTAATAATAATAATAATAATATATATATATATTTATTTCTTACCGAATGCTTATAATTTATTATGTAATCTGCAAACACTTTTTAAATGCAATGATTCAAGATATTGATTCTTTATTTATTTATATGAACAAGTGTAGCAAAAGTGATGATGACAAGTAGTGATGAGCCGAACACCCCCGGGTTCGGTTCGCACCAGAACCCGCGAACGGACCGAAAGTTCGTACGAACATTAGAACCCTATTAAATACAATGGATGCGAACGTTCGAATTCTAAAGTGCTAATTATAACGACTATTATGCATGTTATTGTCCTAAAAAGGGTTTGGGAACCCGGGTTCTGCACCAGGGGACATGTATCAATGCAAAAAGAAGTTTTAAAAACGGTCGTTTTTCGGGAGCAGTCATTTTAATGATGCATAAAGTGAAAAAAAAAAAGTCAAATATTCCTTTAAATATCGTACCTGGGGGGTGTCTAAAGTATGCCTGTGAAGTGCCACGTGTTTCCCGTGTTTAGAACTGTCCCTGCACAAAATGACAATTCTAAAGGAAAAAAAAGCCATTTAAAACTGCTTGCGGCTTTAATGTAATGTCTGGTCCCGGTAATATGGATGAAAATCTTTAAGAAAAATGGCATAGCTACCCCATGACCCCCCCCCCCCTACCCCAGCCCATTACCAGCCCCTTTGGGTCTTGTATGGATATTAAGGGGAACCCCACACATAAAATAAAAAAGGCCCTATATACTCTGAACAGCCGTATACAGGCGGTGCATACAAGACAGGGACTGTAGGTTTGTTCTTATGTAGAATCTGTTTGTAATTTTGAACAGGTACATTGTTTAAGTGTAGCTCCAGCCCAAAAATCTATTTTTAAACTTTTTGGAAAACATAGGTAAGGGTTATCACCCCTGTAACATTTGTTTTGCTGTCTGTGCCCCTGTTCAGAACATTTCACCTCACTTTCCGTCCCAATGACAACTGTTTTTGAAATGTGGTGTTTTTCTTGAAACAAGGATTGGTGATAAAGCATCAGTACAGAGGAGACACCTTTCTCCCATATTAATTCTTACGGGAGAGAATTTTCCTTCCAAGGGGTAGATTTCCTCTCACTTCCTGTTGTCTTCTTGCGTTTGCAAGTAGGAGTCGTTTGTAAGTTGGATGTTTGAAAGTAGGGACCTGCCGTATATACTCTGCAGAAATAGGCCCCTTAGTTGTTGGTGTTGGCACAACACTGTAAGCACTCACAGTTACTCTTGGTTGGTGCTGGAACGCCCTGCTGTCAACTATTATATCAGGAATTTTAATTACATATAATTGTTGAACAGTGTTAGTAAAAATTGGGCCTTTGATGGTGGTGCTGGTGCCACAACACTGTAAGCCCTGACAGTTACTCTTGGTGGGTGCAGCAATGGGCCCTGCTGTGAATTATTAGATCAAGAATTGTAATTGCATGCCCCTGTTGAACAGGGGCTGAAAAATTGGGCCTTTCGTGGTGGTGGTGGTGGTGGTGTTGCCACAACACTGTAAGCCCTCAGAGTTACTCTTGGTGGGTGCAGGAATGGGCCCTGCTGTGAATTATTAGATCAAGAATTGTAATTACATGCCCCTTTTGAACAGGGGCTGAAAAATTGGGCCTTTCGTGGTGGTGGTGGTGGTGGCGTTGCCACAACACTGTAAGCCCTCAGAGTTACTCTTGGTGGGTGCAGCAATGGGCCCTGCTGTGAATTATTAGATCAAGAATTGTAATTACATGCCCCTGTTGAACAGGGGCTGAAAAATTGGGCCTTAGGCACTGGTGGCACAACACTACAACCCCTCACAGATACTGTACTTGGAGCACAGCAATGAGCCCTGTTGCAAAGTATTGCTTCAAAAATTGTAATGACACACCCCTGTTAAACAGGGGCTGAAAAATTGGGCCTTAGGCACTGGTGGCACAACACTCCAACCCCTCACAGATACTGTACTTGGAGCACAGCAATGAGCCCTGTTGCAAAGTATTGCTTCAAAAATTGTAATGACACGCCCCTGTTAAACAGGGGCTGAAAAATTGGGCCTTAGGCACTGGTGGCACAACACTCCAACCCGTCACAGATACTGTACTTGGAGCACAGCAATGAGCCCTATGGCAAATTATTGCTTCAAAAATTGTAATTACACGCCCCTGTTAAACAGGGGCTGAAAAATTGGGCCTTAGCCACTGGTGGCGGCACCCATAAAAAAAAATGATCTTCCAAGCTATCATCATCAATCGTATCATTGAGGACTCGGAGGAGGAGGATAGCCAGTCAACATAACAGCACAGGCACTCAGCATCAGCATCAGTCTTGAAGGGATGTGACATGTTAAAATCAATTAGTCTGTTATATCAGCATCAGGTGTGTGGTAGCTGGTGGTGATCCAAGACTGGTTCATCTTGATGAAAGTCAGTCGATCAACCGAGTCGGTGGACAGGCGCACCCTGTGATCCGTGACAAATCCTCCAGCAGCACTGAATGTGCGTTCCGAAAGAACGCTGGATGCAGGACAGGCCAGTAGCTCAATTGCATACTGTGCAAGCTCTGGCCAGTGATCCATCCTCAAGACCCAGTAAGCCAGAGGATTTTCGGTGGGGAAGGTGTCCAAGTCTGACCTTGCCCCTAGATATTCCTGCACCATGTTTATCAGACGCTGGCGATGGTTGCTGGAACCGATCATACTTTGGGGCTGCGGACTAAAGAATTGTCTGAACGCATCGGTCAGACGGCCACCTTCCCCACCGCTCCTTCTTTGACTGGCCGAAGCCTCAGCAACTCGTTGTCCAGGACCAGGAGTTTGTAACCTCCCAGTCTCTGGGAACGCGTTGCACAGACCTTTCTGCAAGGCCTCCCGGAGTTGTCTCATCCTCTGCTCCCTCTGCGACGGTAACATAAGGTCCGCAACCTTACCCTTGTACCGTGGATCAAGGAGAGTGGCCAGCCAGTAATGGTCCCTCTCCTTGATCCGAAGAATACGAGGATCCTTCCGCAGACTTTGCAGGATCAGGGAGGCCATGCAGCGTAGGTTTGCTGAGGCATTCGGTCCGGAGTCCTCTGGGTCACTAAGGACGACATGATCCGCAGCCACCTCCTCCCAGCCACGTACAAGTCCACTGGTTTCTTGGGACTGTAAATCATCCCTAAAAGACTGCTGCTGATGATGCTGAGTGCCAGCCTCCACCTCCATGCTGACACAATCCTCCTCCTCCTCCTCCTCCTCTTCCTGTGCGATGGGTGGGACAGAAGGAACACTGTCTGGGTAAAGGGGGCCTTGAGAGGCAAGGAAGTCCTCCTCTTCCTGCCTCTGTTCTGCCTCAAGTGCCCTGTCCATTATTCCACGCAGCGTGTGCTCCAACAGGTGGACAAGAGGTACAGTGTCACTGATGCATGCACTGTCACTGCTCACCATCCTCGTGGCCTCCTCAAATGGTGCCAGGACAGTGCATGCATCCCTGATCATGCCCCACTGGCGTGGAGAAAAAAAACCAAGCTCCCCTGACCCTGTCCTGGTGCCGTAGTCGCACAGGTACTCATTGATGGCCCTCTGCTGCGTGTGCAGCCGCTGCAGCATGGCCAACGTTGAGTTCCACCTGGTGGGCATGTCACATATAAGGCGGTTCTTGGGCAGGTTCAACTCCTTTTGCAGCTCAGCCAGGCGAGCACTGGCATTATAAGATCTGCGGAAATGCACACAGACTTTCCTGGCCTGCCTCAGGACATCCTGTAAGCCCGGGTACCTGCCCAAGAACCGCTGCACCACCAGGTTAAGGACGTGAGCCACACAGGGCACATGGGTCAGTTGTCCCTGTCGGAGGGCGGAGAGGAGGTTGGTGCCATTGTCGCAAACCACCATTCCTGGCTTAAGCTGGCGTGGCGTCAACCACCTCTCGGCCTGGCCCTGCAGAGCAGACAGGACCTCTGCCCCAGTGTGGCTTCTGTCCCCCAAACACACCAGCGCAAGCACGGCATGGCATCTTTTTGCCTGCGTACTTGCGTAGCCCCTTGAACGGCTACGGAGCACCGCTGGTTCAGAGGACAAAGCACAGGAAGAGGCCATGGAGGAAGAAGAAGAGGAGGGGGTGGAGGAGAGAGGTGTGTCACAACCAGTAGTAGCATTTTGGAGGCGTGGCGGTGGAACAACCTCCAACACTACTGCACCTTGTCCTGCATCCTTCCCAGCTGCCAAAAGAGTGACCCAATGGGCCGTGAAAGAAAGGTAACGTCCCTGTCCATGCCTGCTGGACCATGAGTCAGCGGTAATATGCACCTTACCGCTGACCGCCCTGTCCAGCGAGGCCAAGACATTGCCTTCCACATGCCGGTAGAGAGCCGGAATAGCCTTCTGTGAGAAAAAGTGGCGTTTGGGAACCTGCCACTGAGGAACCGCACATTGCACAAACTCACGGAAGGGGGCCGAGTCTACCAACTGAAAAGGCAGCAGTTGAAGCGCTAGCAATTTAGCCAAGCTAGCATTCAACCGCTGGGCATGTGGATGGCTGGGAGTGAACTTCTTTCGACGGTCCAGCAGCTGGGGCAGGGAAATTTGCCTGCTAGAATCGGACATCGGTGTACTGCTAGCAGAGTGGCCGCAAGTACTTGGCTGTGACACACCTAATTCTACACCTTCATTCCTCTCAGTGCATGTTTCAGAGAGGACTGAAGTTATAGTGGGGTTGGAGATCCCAGCTGATGCGGTGCAAGGAGAGGTCCGCTTTGTTCTTTGGTGTGGGTCTTAGAGGTAGGCTTGCCAACGAGCTGCATGGCAGGTCAACATATGTCTGGTCAGGCATGTGGTACCCAAGCGGCTGATGTTTTGGCCACGCGATATACGCTTGAGACATATGTTGCAAACAGCAGCTGTGCGATCTGATGCACTAGCCTCAAAAAAGGCCCACACCAAAGAACTTTTTGAATGACGGGCAGAGGCAGCGCCCTGCACAGGCGGAGCTCTGCGGTGTGATTCCGTCGGTGTACTGCCCTTACGCTGGCCACCAAAGGGCATCCTGCCTCGTTGGAGATGTGCCTCCTCCTCATCCTCCTCCTCCTCCTCTCTCCTATTAGGCACCCACGTGGAGTCAGTGACCTCATCATCCCCTCCCTCCTCATCACTGGAGCCAATCTGGCAGTATGCTGCAGCTGCTGGAACATGACTACCAGATTGGTGTCCTTCTTGAGCATCCCCTCTGTCTGCTCTCACGCTACTGCCTTCCTGTAGCTGGGTTTCATCATCAGACCCTTCGAAACGCTGGGCATCCTCCTGGAGCATGTACCCAACACTGTGCTCAAACAGTTCGGGGGACTCCTCAGGAGGAGGACATGGTGGGTCTAGGGAAGGAGTGACTGATGATGAGTCTGACATTGATACAAGGGAAGAGGACGCTTTGGCAGCTGCTTTGCCAGTACCCTGAGCCTGGGTGAGAGAGGATGAGGAGGAGGAGGAGGGCTTGGTCATCCACTCTACCAAGTCTTCGGCATGATGTGGCTCAACATGTCCAGCTGCCGAAAAGTAGGACAAGCGTGTCCCATGGCCATGTGCTGATGACAATGCACCGCGTCCACGACCAGCACTGTTGCCCCCAGACACAGAGCCTGCTCGCCCTCTTTTATTGCCTCCTGACTGTCTGCCTCTCCTTGTTTGCCTTCCAGACATTCTAATAGATGGCCTGCAGGGAGATGGGAAAAAAGCAATAAGGGCTACCTTCAGGTGTCCTTCTCTGTCCCTTTACTTAAGGATTTCTAAATATGGTTGAGGATGATTGCTTTCGCACAGAATAGCACAACGACAATTTCCCTGACTGTCCAAAAAACAAGGATTTCAAAGATGGTTGATGAGGAATGCTTTAGCACAGTATAGCACAAGGAGAATTTCCCTCACTGTCCTTCCCTGTCCCTAGAAACAAGGATTATCACAGTGAAAGAAACTGACACTCTTCCTACCTATAGTTTTCTGTCCCTAGAAAAAATGTTTTTTTTAAAGATGGTTGATGATCAATGCTTTAGCACAGTATAGCACAAGGAGAATTTCCCTCACTGTCCTTCCCTGTCCCTAGAAACAAGGATTATCACAGTGAAAGAAACTGACACTCTTCCTACCTATAGTTTTCTGTCCCTAGAAAAAATGTTTTTTTAAAGATGGTTGATGATCAATGCTTTAGCACACTATAGCACAAGGAGAATTTCCCTCACTGTCCTTCCCTGTCCCTAGAAACAAAGATTATCACAGTGAAAGAAACTGACACTCTTCCTACCTATAATTTTCTGTCCCTAGAAAAAATGTTTTTTTAAAGATGGTTGATGATCAATGCTTTAGCACACTATAGCACAAGGAGAATTTCCCTCACTGTCCTTCCCTGTCCCTAGAAACAAGGATTATCACAGTGAAAGAAACTGACACTCTCCCTACCTATAGTTTTCTGTCCCTAGAAAAAATGTTTTTTTAAAGATGGTTGATGATCAATGCTTTAGCACACTATAGCACAAGGAGAATTTTCCTCACTGTCCTTCCCTGTCCCTAGAAACAAGGATTATCACAGTGAAAGAAACTGACACTCTTCCTACCTATAGTTTTCTGTCCCTAGAAAAAATGTTTTTTTAAAGATGGTTGATGATCAATGCTTTAGCACACTATAGCACAAGGAGAATTTCCCTCACTGTCCTTCCCTGTCCCTAGAAACAAGGATTATCACCGTGAAAGAAACTGACACTCTTCCTACCTATAGTTTTCTGTCCCTAGAAAAAATGTTTTTTTAAAGATGGTTGATGATCAATGCTTTAGCACACTATAGCACAAGGAGAATTTCCCTCACTGTCCTTCCCTGTCCCTAGAAACAAGGATTATCACAGTGAAAGAAACTGACACTCTCCCTACCTATAGTTTTCTGTCCCTAGAATTTTTTTTTTTTAAAGATGGTTGATGATCAATGCTTTAGCACACTATAGCACAAGGAGAATTTCCCTCACTGTCCTTCCCTGTCCCTAGAAACAAGGATTATCACAGTAAAACACACTGACACTCTCCCTACCTATAGTTTTCTGTCCCTAGAAAAAATGATTTTTTAAAGATGGTTGATGATCAATGCTTTAGCACACTATAGCACAAGGAGAATTTCCCTCACTGTCCTTCCCTGTCCCTAGAAACAAGGATTCGCACAGTAAAACACACTGACACTCTCCCTACCTATCCTTCTCTTTCCCTAAACTAAAGGAATCCAGGTTAAGCAAGAAAAAAAAAATGTCACTGTCCCTGCCTATGCTTCTCTTTCCCTGCTCCGGAACACACTACACTAGGCCGCCGTGCTGGCGGCCTTTTATAGTGTGGGGCGTGTACTAAACACCCTCAGCAATAATTGGCCACAGGCATCCTGCCTGTGGCCAATCATTGCTCTCCTCGCTGCCGGCGCTGTGATTGGCCAAGCATGCGGGGTCACAGTGCATGCTTGGCCAATCACAGCGCCTGGATGACACTGCGATGGCGTAGTGCATTGTGGGCCGTTCGCGTCACTCGAATTAGGCGCGAACGGCCCAAATCGTTCGATCTTCGTCGAACGATCGAACAGCCGATGTTCGAGTCGAACGTATGTTTGACTCGAACACCGAGCTCATCCCTAATGACAAGCATGAGGATCTCATGAAGGTATGAAGGTCTTGCAAATGGGGGCTTTCATGCGCCCGTAAGAAAAATCACTAGCACTGTTACAGGTGGTACTTCCTCCTAGCCAGCAGGAGAAATCCTTTAATCAACATGGAATTGAGTAATCATGGTTTTCTTCTCTCCACGTGTTCTGCACATGTGATTTTACGGCAAGTCTTACAAGACTAACATATGGTACTGAACATAAGGCAAATCAGTCTGAGCTGCCTGATTCCTTGATACTATGCTACCAGATAATAGGGGTAATAGGGGATGTAAAATCTACCAGAAGAATTGACAGATGGTCAATCAACCAGAACTGTGCTAATAAGAAAACTAGATATCTTTTTAAGCAGAGCTCCACCTAAAAGGGGAAGCTCCCCTTGTCTGCCTCCCCCCCCCCCTCCGCTGCCACATTTGGCACCTTTTGGGGGGAGCGGGTACCTGGTTTTGACAGTTTGCCATGGCAAAGTGAGACGGAAGTTTGCCCCCTGCCTCCTTCCCTCCACAGACAGCCCATTCACAGAGAGCAACATGATTCGCCCATGCGCAGTAGGAAACTGGCTGTGAAGCCAAAAGGCTTCACTGACAGTTTCTCTTAACCAAGATGGCGGTGCCAGCACCTGAGAGCCGATTCAAGAATTGGCTCAGGTGAAGACACCGCTGGATGTCTGGACAGGTAAGTTCCCTAATAATAAAAGTATTTGTAGCTGCTGACTTTTCATTTTTGGAGGGAGGAGACTCCTCTTTAAGGACTTTTAAAAATAGAAATATATATATTTGTTAACGTAGATATATATATATATATATATATATATATATACACATATATATATATATATTAGGGATGTATCTTTTTTTGCCCAAATGCTCCCGATACAGAAGCCGATACTTTGCGATGTGATTCGCGTCAATACAAAATGAATGGGCACAAATTGCACTGCAAAGAATCGCATGCGATTGGAACAGGAATGCAGTACAATTCCTGTCCAAATAGCATGCAATTTTCCCCCACCACTCCTGTGTGTGTGTGTATAGAAATGGATTAAAGCGCCATCTAATGGGCAGTTTAAAAAATGTTAGAACTCACAGTACAAAGAGCCTGAAGGAGATGTAGAGGTAGTCTGCCCCCAAGCTCACATTACTTCTGCCCTATACCCACGGGGTCCCAGAACTTCTCCTCCAGCCCTGTGAGCACCCCCAGTGGCCCTGATTTGCTACCATCGGCGGACCAGGACACCTATGTAGATTATTTTGCATGTGGCCAGATATGTACTGTGAGTTCTAACATTTTTTAAATTGCCCACTAGATGGCAATTTTCCCTTTTAATACACACACTCACACACATGAGCAGTTTGTTGGTATCAGCAAGTCCTTGACCGAAAGTATCAGTACTCATACTCGCCAATAAAAAATGGTATCGGTGCAACACTAATATATATATAAGTATTGTGATGTCTGCTTTACACGCACATGAACTTTAATGGCATTCCAGTTCTAGTCTGTAGTGTTCAATATTGAGTTGGCCCACCCTTTGCAAATAAAACAGCTTCAACTCTTCTGGGAAGGCTGTCCACAAGGTTTAGGAGTGCGTCTATGGGAAAGTTTGACCATTCTTCCAAAAACGCATTTGTGAGGTCAGGCACAGATGTGGACGAGGAGGCCTGGCTCGCAGACTCCGCTCTAATTCCTCCCAACGGTGTTTTATCAGGTTGAGGTCAGGGCTCTGTGCAGGCCAGTCAAGTTCCTGCTCCCGAAGGTGTTCTGTGGGATTGAGTTCAGGACTCTGTGCAGGTCAGTCAAGTTCCTCCACCCTAAACTCGCACATCCATGTCTTTATGGACCTGCTTTTTGCACTGGTCCAAATCATTTGGTGGAGGGGGGATCATGGTGTAGGGTTATTTTTTAGGGGTTGTGCTTGGCCCCTTAGTTCCGGTGAAGGGAGCTCTTAAGGTGTCAGCATGCCAAGACATTTTGGACAATTTCATGCTCCCAACTTTGTGGGAACAGTTTTAGTATGGCCCCTTCCTGTTTCAACATAACTGCGCACCAGTGCACAAACAAGATCCATAAAGACATGGATGAGTATGTTTGGGGTGGAGGAACTTGACTGGCCTGCACGGAGTCCAAAACTCAACCCGATAGAACACCTTTGGGATGAATTAGAGAGGAGACTGCGAGCCAGGCCATGCTATTAAAGTTCATGTGCGTGAAAAACCTTTAATGATGTCCGCAAACGTCTTAGAGATAAGAACATTAAGTATGGCATGCTTTATCCAAGCCGTCTGCGGGTCCAACATGATGGGGCGGTCCGCTTCTTCGACAACCCAGCGGACGCTGACGACTGGCTGACCAACTTGCGTTGAAGGGTTCTTCTCACTGATTCATCTGATGCACGGATCTTCCACATCCTTATTCGCTCTATCCTACTATACTTTATTCAACCACCGGAGTTACCTCAAATGTACCTTTACACGAGACCCCCAAGTGTTTTTGTTTGCCCTTTGTTTTTTTTTGTTTTTTTGTCGCTTTTTGAGTCGCGGACTTTGTTCTTCGCTGACTCTGTCGTCACTGGTTTTTGGGATCGATATCCCTCGTCCCTCTGCTCCCTGTTCTTACGAGACGGAAGAGACACTGCCCGTCGCCAGAGTGGATGAACTACTACCAGAAGTGTAGGGCCCCAGTTTAGGGGTTAACTAGCACTCTTTATTCAATTTTTTTTTGGGGGTAAAAACTATTCCCAGACCCTACCCCCTGTTAAGGGGAAGGCTGGGGTATAGTAGGATAGGCACTTGTGCCTGGGAAGTTTGATTAGGGATCTAGCTGTCCCTTTATTCTTATGTTTTTTTATTTCTTATTTGTCTATTTCTGTTTTGTGTTATGCTTAAGTACTGTCAGTATTTTCTGCACTGTGACCGGGATCTTGCTGCTCATGGGGTGCGCCCATACATGCCCTTTAGAGTATCTCTTCAATTATTCTTCCCCATCGCCCGATGGCTAGTCAATTAGCTGACTCCTTCACCGTCCTCTCCTGGAATGTCAGGGGTCTTAACTCTAAATTCAAGCGAGCCCTTTTATTCCAATACTTAAAATCTCACTCCCCCCAGCTTATTCTCCTCCAGGAGACTCACCTCATGGGCAGTAAGATTTTGACTCTCAAAAAACCGTGGATACAGCGAGCGATACATGCCACATATTCCACATATGCCAGAGGTGTATCGGTCCTTATTCACAAGAATTTCCCTTGTGTTATTGAGGAGATCCGTACTGATCCCCAGGGGAAGTTTGCAATAGTGGTGTTCACGCTATGGTCTGTCAGATACATTGTTATTAATGTGTACATCCCTCCCCCGTTTTCATCCGCTTTACTGTATGAGGTTCTAGAAAAGATTTCACCTTTCTGCCCGGGGAGGGTTCTGGTCATGGGAGACTTCAATGCCATTTTATCGCCTGAACTAGATAGACCTACCCCGCCTAAGAAGCAGTGTATGGACCTCTCTGCCTGGGCTCGGGCAGTGGGGCTGGTAGAGGTCTGGAGGTGGAAGCACCCTACCACAAGGGCCTACTCATGTTTTTCGGCATCCTATAAGACTGCGTCGCGGATAGACCTGGCCTTCTCCAACCCTGCATTGTTGGCGGATGTTTTGGAGACGTCCTATCTGTCTAGCGGGCTGTCTGATCATAGTCCCCTGGTGGTGGTGCTTCGCTCCCCGGCCTCCCGGAGCGCTGCGCTCTGGAGGTTGGGCACACAATGGGTCTCTCATCCTGACATTGCTGACAAACTGCCGCCCCTGCTGTCTGAGTTCTGGGAAAATAATAAAGACTCCTCTTCTCCTGACTTTGTCTGGGATGCCTTTAAAGCCTTCACGAGGGGACAATATATTTCTTCTATTGCTAACGTTAAAAAACAACAATCAGCAGCAATTCTGGAGCTGCAGAAGGCTGTTGATGACCACACTGCTATGTATAGTGGTGACCCCACCCCTGTTCACTTTGACCTGCTGATGGCGGCTCGAAGGGAACTGCAGTTACACCTGGCTGAGGTCACGCAACTCAAGTCCTATAGGGGTAGACAGAGGGTCTTTGAACAAGGTGACCGAAATGGCCGCCTGCTGGCCATGATGGCACAACACGATCAACCCCTTACCCTTGTATCCACCTTACAGACCCTGGGGGGCGGGACGGTGTCCTCCCCCTCCGATATCCTGCAGACGTTCAACTCCTTTTATGGCACTTTATACTCGTCCGGTCTCCCCTCAGAGTTTCAGCCAGAGTCGCTGAACGGCCTGTTGACACTGACATATAAGGCTCCCAAAGACCCCACTTCCTGTGCTTCATATCGTCCTATTGCACTACTTAATTCTGACTTTAAAATTCTGACTAAGCTTCTGGCCCTTCGGTTGTATCCCATGCTACCTTCAGTGATAGACCCAGACCAGACGGGTTTCATGCCCCGTAGATCCACAGATGTTAATCTCAGAAGGCTATTCACTAACATACACGCCCACCACCTCAATAAGGGATCTCGAGCGGTGGCCTCTCTAGACATTGAAAAGGCCTTCGATACGGTCGAATGGCCCTTCTTGTGGGAAACTTTACGTAGAATGGGGTTTCCTCTGTTGTTTATCAAGTGGCTCCAGGTGATTTACAAATGCCCCACTTCCTCGGTGCGCTTGGGGGGTGGACTATCTGTCCCCTTCGGGCTTACCAGGGGAACGAGGCAGGGCTGCCCTCTCTCTCCGGCTTTGTTTGCCCTTGCTATCATAGTTACATAGTTACATAGTTACATAGTTAGTCAGGTTGAAAAAAGACACAAGTCCATCCAGTTCAACCGTAAAAAATAAAAATAAAAAAATAAAAATAAACATATATCGTACAATCCCATATACCCAATTCTATACCCACAGTTGATCCAGAGGAAGGCAAAAAACCCAGAAGAGCATTATCCAATTTGCTACAGCAGGGGAAAAAATTCCTTCCTGATCCCCCGAGAGGCAATCGGATATTCCCTGGATCAACTTTACCTATAAATGTCAGTACCCAGTTATATTATGTACATTTAAGAAAGAATCCAGGCCCTTCTTAAAGCAATCTACTGAGCTGGCCAGAACCACCTCTGCAGGGAGTCTATTCCACATTTTCACAGCTCTTACTGTGAAAAAACCTTTCCGTATTTGGAGGTGAAATCTCTTTTCCTCTAGACGCAAAGAGTGCCCCCTTGTCCTTTGTGTTGACCGTAAAGTGAATAACTGAACACCAAGTTCACTATATGGACCCCTTATATATTTGTACATGTTGATCATATCCCCCCTTAATCTCCTCTTCTCAAGAGAGAATAAATTCAGTTCCTCTAATCTCTCCTCATAGCTGAGCTCCTCCATGCCTCTTATCAGTTTGGTTGCCCTTCTCTGCACTTTCTCCAGTTCCCCAATATCCTTTTTGAGAACTGGGGCCCAAAACTGAACTGCATATTCCAGATGAGGTCTTACTAATGATTTGAACAGGGGCAAAATGATATCTCTCTCTCTGGAGACCATACCTCTCTTAATACAAGAAAGGACTTTGCTCGCTTTGGAAACCGCAGCTTGGCATTGCATGCCATTATTGAGCTTATGATCTACCAAAACCCCCAGATCCTTCTCCACTACGGATCCCCCCAGTTGTACTCCCCCTAGTATGTATGATGCATTCATATTATTAGCCCCCAAGTGCATAACTTTACATTTATCAACATTAAACCTCATCTGCCACATAGTCGCCCAATTAGACAGAGCATTGAGGTCGGCTTGTAAATTGGCGACATCCTGTAAGGACGTTATTCCACTGCATAGCTTGGTGTCATCTGCAAAGACAGAAATGTTACTTTTGATCTCAGACCCAATATCATTTATAAACATATTAAAAAGTAAGGGTCCCAGCACTGAACCTTGGGGTACACCACTGATAACCTTGGACCATTCAGAGTAAGAATCATTAACCACTACTCTCTGAATTCTGTCTTTTAGCCAGTTTTCTATCCATTTACAAACTGATATTTCCAATCCTGTAGACTTTACCTTACACATGAGCCGTGTGTGGGGAACTGTATCGAACGCTTTTGCAAAATCCAAGTATACCACGTCCACTGCCACCCCTCTGTCCAAGGTCTTACTTACCTCTTCATAAAAAGAAATCAGGTTTGTTTGACAACTTCTGTCTTTCATGAATCCATGCTGTCTGTTGCTTAAATAGTTTTTTTCCAGCAAGAACTCATCTATGTGGTCTTTTATTAATCTCTCCAGTATTTTCCCAACTATAGAAGTTAAACTAACAGGTCTATAGTTACTTGGTAAACACTTAATTCCCTTTTTAAATATAGGCACCACATTGGCCCTGCGCCAATCCAGTGGTACTATTCCTGTCATTAATGAGTCCCTAAAAATTAAATACAATGGCTTTGAAATTACAGAGCTCAATTCTTTTAGGATCCGTGGGTGTATGCCATCTGGTCCAGGTGCTTTATCCACCTTTATTCCATCTAAATATTTCTGGACCATATCACTTTTGAGCCATTGTGGATTTGGGGCTGTGTCACTACCACCCCCATTTTGGACATGAGCTCCCCCATGCTCCTTTGTATACACAGAACTGAAGAAAGTATTTAATAAATTAGCCTTCTCTTTGTCCCCAGTCACCCACTCTAGATTATTTTGTAAAGGGCCTACATGCTCAGACTTGACCTTTTTGCTATTAATATATTTGAAGAATTTTTTGGGGTTTGTCCTACTATCTTTTGCAATCTGTCGTTCATTTTGAATTTTTGCATCCTTGATTTCCTTTTTACATATCCTGTTATATTCTTTGTAACATTTAAATGACACTAGTGTTCCCTCATTTTTATATTTTTTAAAAGCTCTTTTCTTATAGTTTATAGCTTTTTTAACTTTGTCAGTGAGCCACATAGGTTTTATTTTTAGCCTTTTAAACTTATTGCCCATGGGAATATACTTTGCAGTGAGTTCCCAAACAGTCTTTTTGAAGAATTCCCATTTCTGTTCTGTGCCCATTGATGCCAATATTCCTTCCCAGTCTAAGTCCTGGAGAGCAGCACTCATCCTTGGAAAATTTGCTCTCTTGAAATTAAGTGTTTTTATCTTTCCTGTATGTGATTTTTGCTTACAACTAACATCAAATGAAATCATGTTATGGTCACTGCTACCCAGGTGTTCCTTTATCTGAACATTAGTAATACGCTCTGCATGGTTTGAGATTACCAGGTCCAACAGAGCATCATTCCTAGTTGGGGCCTCAATAAACTGGACCATAAAATTGTCCTGCAATAGGTTTATAAATTTTTGCCCTTTAACTGTCCCAGCAGTTCCATTACTCCAGTCAATTTCTGGGTAGTTAAAATCCCCCATTATTATCACCGTCCCAGCCCTTGCAGCCCTTTCCATCTGTGCAAGGAGCTGAGTCTCTAACTCCTCATTAACATTGGGTGGTCTATAACAAACTCCAATGATTAGCTTTGAACTACGCACATCTGTATGCAGTCCTACCCATAATGCTTCAGACTCATCACACTCTCCATCCACCAGGTCCTCTTTCACACTCGCTTTGAGATCACTTCTCACATAGAGACAGACCCCTCCACCCTTCCATTTTACCCTGTCTTTCCGAAAGAGTGCATAGCCAGGAATATTAATAGCCCAGTCGTGTGAGGAATGAAGCCAAGTTTCAGCAATACCGATTACATCATAGCTCTCCTCATGCACCAGAGCTTCCAACTCACCTATTTTGCTTGGCAGACTTCTGGCGTTGGTGAACAGACACTTTAATGCATTAATATTATTTGACCGGTCACATACTATCCTCTTGGGTGTTCCCAGATTGCAACTAGGACTTGCTACTATACTTACCTTGGGTTTATGTTCTTTGGTTACCCTACCACTAATGCCCCTAATACTACCCTTTAGAATATGTTCCCCGCTGACTCTCACTATCTCTGGACCCTCCCCCCTGTCACCTAGTTTAAAAACCCCTCTAACTTTTTGGCCATCCTTATTCCCAGCTGATCTGCACCCTCCTCATTTAGGTGCAGTCCGTCCCTTCTATAGTACTGGTTATCGACTGAGAAGTCGGCCCAGTCCTCCAGGAACCCAAACCCCTCCTTACTACACCAGCTCTTCAGCCACTTGTTCACTTCCCTAATCTCCCTCTGCCTTTCTGGTGTGGCTCGATGTACCGGTAGTATTCCCGAGAATACTACCTTGGAGGTCCTTTTCCTCAATTTAGCTCCCAAGTCCCTAAAATCGTTCTTTAGGACACTCCATCTGCCTCTGACTTTGTCATTGGTGCCAACGTGCACCATGACAGCTGGGTCTTCCCCAGCCCCTCCCAGTAATCTGTCCACCAGATCCGTGATGTGCCGAACCCGAGCGCCCGGTAGACAACATACAGTTCGGCGCTTCAGGTCTTTGTTACAGATTGCCCTCTCTGTCCTTCTAAGAATTGAGTCCCCTACCACCAGAATCTGTCTTTCCTTTCCCTTCGCTTCCTCCCCACTCTCACTGGAGGAGTTCTTCCCCTGGCAGCTAGGAGAGTCCCTCAGCTCCAACAGTGCTGGTCCCGGACTGGTTTCACCAATGTCACTCAATGGAGCATACTTATTGGGATGCTCCAGCCCTGAATCGGCCTCCCTGGCACTTCGCCCTCTACCCTTCCTGACTGTCACCCATCTACTATTTTCTAGTGCCTGCACCTCTTTGACTCCACCCACCTCTGTGCTGGCCCCTGCCATCACCTGCCGGGTACGTATCCAGCTCTCCTTTAGTGTGGAGGGACTTCCCAGTGCTGACAGTTGCTTCCCTAGATTCAGAACCTGGGCTTCCAGGGAAACAATGTGCTTACATTTTGCACAGCAGTAATCGCCCTCGATCAGATGATCAAGGAACGCATACATGCTGCAAGATGTACACCGAGTCGCCTCGCCACACCCGCTGGGCATCGTACCTATTAATTTAATGAGGATTCGAGATTATACCCTGTCCAAATTACCTAACACTAGCTTCCTGACCCAACTATTCAACAAGACAATACACAGGTACTCAACAAGACAATACACAGGTACTCAACAAGACAATACACAGGTACTCAACAAGACATTACACAGGTACTCAACAAGACAATACACAGGTACTCAACAAGACAATACACAGGTACTCAACAAGACAATACACAGGTACCACGCAGACCCACGTGCACCCACAGACCAACGGACCCGCGTGCACTCGCAGACCAGCGTGCACTCGCAGACCAACGGACCTGCGTGCACTCGCGGACCCGCGTGCACTCGCAGACCAACGGACCCGCGTGCACTCGCAGACCAGCGTGCACTCGCAGACCAACAGACCCGCGTGCACTCGCAGACCAACGGACCCGCGTGCACTCGCAGACCAACGGACCCGCGTGCACTCGCAGACCAACGGACCCGCGTGCACTCGCAGACCAACGGACCCGCGTGCACTCGCAGACCAACGGACCCGCGTGCACTCGCAGACCAACGGACCCACGTGCACTCGCAGACCAACGGACCCACGTGCACTCGCAGACCAACGGACCCGCGTGCACTCGCAGACCAACGGACCCACGTGCACTCGCAGACCAACGGACCCACGTGCACTCGCAGACCAACGGACCCACGTGCACTCGCAGACCAACGGACCCACGTGCACTCGCAGACCAACGGACCCACGTGCACTCGCAGACCAACGGACCCACGTGCACTCGCAGACCAGCGTGCACTCGCAGACCAACGTGCACTCGCAGACCAACGGACCCGCGTGCACTCGCAGACCAGCGTGCACTCGCAGACCAACGGACCCACGTGCACTCGCAGACCAACGGACCCACGTGCACTCGCAGACCAGCGTGCACTCGCAGACCAACGGACCCGTCAAAATCCCAGACCCCTACGCGTGGACAAAATACGGTATCAAACTAGTGTCACACATAGTATCTCAAAACTCTTTACTCCCTTTCTCACACCTTTCCTCCCAATACAACCTACCCAACCATTTCCTATTCAGATACCTTCAACTGGCCCATGCATTTGCGGCGCAATTTTCGTGCATTATGGCCCAATCGGAACTGGAGAGGACACTTAGATTGAGTTGTGAAGAAAAGCCCACCTCGCATCTTTATTCGTACTTGATCTTCGTGTCTCTTCCACCTCTGGACAAACTCTGGAATAAATGGCAGTCCGATATTCCCACGTTGGATAACGATGACTGGGACGATGTGTGGGACCTCCCCTTCAACTCCATAGTCTCCATGCGTGATAGGTTGGTGCAATATAAGATAGTTCATAGGGCTTATTTCACCCCACACAGACTTCATAGGATGGACCCTGCTCATTCCTCAGGGTGTTGGAGATGCGGCGCCTCACCGGGCGACTTCTCCCATATCTTCTGGCATTGTTCAGGGGTTCAGCAATATTGGGTTGGGGTGCTGGATTTGGTCAACAGAGTTTCCTTAGTCGCTGTGCCTTTGACCATGGAGGTGTGCCTTCTGGGGCTCATTGAGACCATTGTACCGTCCTTTGCCAAGCGCACACTAATTACCTTGCTGCTCTTCTATGCCCGTAAGAATATCGCTATGCAGTGGAGGAAGCCTGCCCCCCCTCTTTGGCGCAATGGAAACACTTGGTGAACAGCAGCCTTCCTTTATACAAGGATACTTATGCTAATCGGGGCTGCTCACTGAAGTACGACAAGGTCTGGCGCAATTGGTTAGACGAGCCTAAAACAGCTTAGTGAGTTGGGGGTGAACCAGGTCATCGTGTCAAGGTCTTGCCTTGCTCTTCTACCTTCCCTTTCCTCCAATGACTTCTGATATATCTTTATTGACTAGTGGGTTTTATCATAGTGGATGCCCTCCTAGATTTTATTTGGGCGGTGCTGCTGTACCCTTACATGGTTATGCATTATATTGCTGGGTTCACATTGCAAAGTGTATTATCTTCTGTGCATGCTATTTTTCTATAACTGTAGGTGCTTAAGCTGTATGTGTTGTATGTGTTGGAAAACTTCAATAAAAATAATTATAAAAAAAAAAAAAGTTCATGTGCGTGTAAATGCAGGTGTCCCAATACTTTTGGTAATAAAGTGTGTGTGTGTGTGTGTGTGTATATATATAAATATATATATATATATATATATATTTATAGTCAAAGCCCTGTGACTGGAGAGATGTGAACCACATAAACACGCCACTAGGCTATCAACATAAAGTAGATCTGAAGTGTGCCGTGGTCTGCTGGACGGTATGCCAAGAGAAAGGGGGCATACCCAAGATAAGTGAGTGGATGGTTGTAGAGGAAGTGTATTCAAGAGAAGTGCCCTGAGAAGGGGAATGGGTGGGTGGGTACCACGCACTGGAACTGACAAAAGACCACTGTGGCTGCTCTGCTTAAATACCCCCCGGGCTCCTCCTATAATTTCAGGCCACCATACTGGCCTTCCTATTTATGATTGGAGCCCTATGACCGGAGAGATGTGAACCACATAAACATTCCACAAGACTAACAACATAAAGTAGACCTGAAGTGTGCCCTGGTTTGCTGGACAGTATGCCAAGAGAAGGGGGCAAAACATTTGGATAGGGAGGTAATTATTTAATTGAGCTGGTAACGTACTACTGGGCAAGCTTTCTGGAGGCTTGCAACATTTCTGCTTGAGGATTCGGAATGCATCGGGCAAAGCAAGCATATTTCCACCTTCCCATTCTCTTGATGACATGGTCCGGTTCCCCGTGTTGTGATGCTGCTGACGTTACTCCAATCTGGAAGGAATATCCAGATTATTGGCCAGGGTCAAGCCCTAAGTTAAGCAATAGGATCCTAATGTGTCTGGTGAACTGGCTACCACTCAGAGGGTTAGTAAGGAAAGGTAGCAATGGGCTAGACTCCGACAGGTTGGGCAGATGAGATAACGACTGCTCTACAATGGCCACTGGGCACCAGGTGTTGAGAGTCTGGAATAGCTTAATATCTACCCCGGGACCAGACTGTTGCATTTTTGGGCACTACGAGGTGCAGGATGACGTGATTCTGATGGCGTGTCAGATGGCGTCTGCGTAGTACCTGACAGCCGGGGCCAGTGATGGTGAACTCATTCGGACGTAAGAAGCCATAGAAGGCCAGGTAGATGGCTGCTTGAATGACCAGAGAACAAGGATGGCTTGGTAATGTCCTGTAAGACAAGGAGAGAGGAAGTGCATATGTTAAGATAAGTTGAAAAGGCAGGAGGGGACAGATGCATTAGGTAGGTAAAGATGGGAAAAAAGGAGGAAAATGAGAAGGACAGGAAAAGGAACGACAGGCGTAGTGAAGAAGCCGATTTGTGTACGAACGCTGTTGAGCGGAAATTTTGAAAACTCAAAAGAATGCGTGGCAACCAAGGTGAGCCAGGAGGTGACTGGCCAGAAATATATGACAGTTACTAATGCCTAATAAGCAACTCGAAGGTCCCTTGTACTACGCACTGGACTCAATGCCCTAGCTTGCGAAGTCCTGGTTGGGAACCTGTAGTAATGTGACATAGGAGTTTGATTTAAAAAGGGGTTGCAAAGAGCTGTTTGGGGCCTAGCCGGTACCTGGTGAAGGTGCGAGTCCTATCATCAGTGTGAGTTTTTTTTTTTGGAGGAAAT
Organism: Rana muscosa; assembly: GCA_029206835.1. Classification (NCBI taxonomy): domain Eukaryota; kingdom Metazoa; phylum Chordata; class Amphibia; order Anura; family Ranidae; genus Rana; species Rana muscosa. The sequence goes on along the minus strand of CM055121.1, from coordinate 901,810,658 downwards.
ACCGTCCAAACCTGGGGCAGGATGGACCAACTTGAGCTCTACTGACCTAAGGGGGAAATGACAGAGAATAGTTGAATGGCCAATTTGCCACTGGAGACGTTGAGTGGCCGATTTGAGAGCCACTTGCAGATGTGCTTGCAATGATTGCAAGTAAGCAGCCTTATTAGGAAGGCAAAAACAAAGATAGAGGAATTTTAGTATGGAGGAATGACCGACCGCAAACGTACGAATAGATGGAGTAAGATGTGTATGTTATGCGCCTGATTTGAATAATGTAAAGCCGAGGATCAGAATCGTTGTGCCGCCGCAATGTCACACTGATGCGACTAGATTCGAGTCAGTCTGAAGGGTGAGAAAATGGTGTGGTGTGTAGAGCCGCAGATCCAAATCGTTGTGCCGCCGCAATGTCACGCCGATGCGACTAGATTCGGATCGGGCTGAAGAGTGAGAAAAATGGTGTGGTGTGTAGAGCCGAGGATCCGAAGCATTGTGCCGCTGCGATGTCACGCCGTTGTGACTAGATTCGGATTGGGTTGAAGAGTGAGTAAATGGTGTGGTGTGTAGGGCCGCAGATCCAGATCGTTGTGTCGCAACGATGTCACGCCGATGCGACTAGATTCGGATTGGGCTGAAGAGTGAGTAAATGGCGTGGTGTGTAGAGCAGAAGATCCGAATCGTTGTGCAGCTGCAATGTCATGCCGATTCGACTAGATTCGGATCCGGCTGAAGAGAGTATGAGGGGTGTGGTATGTAGAGCCAAGGACCCGAATCATTGTGTCGCTGCGTTGTACCTCCGATGCGACTAGATTCGGATCGGGCTGAAGTGTGAGTGAGTGGCGTGGATTCGAATCGTATGTGCCGCCAATGCGACTTGATATGAATCGGCCTGAGCAGTGGGCTGACACAAGTCATTACGTCGCCGGTGCGACTGGACTTGAATGGGGTGTCGAATATTTTACGACTGGGTGGTAGTGATTTTTGAGAAACTGACTAGGTACGAATACATGCAAATGATACGGTAAGGTAAGTGAAGCAGTGGGGATAAGGCAAGGAACTTATAACATGCAGTACACTGTAAAAAATATTGTGCTCGGTCTACTCAAAAATATTGAGGCAACTATTTGAATCAGCTTTTTAAATACTGTCAACTAAACTTATTTTTGTCTGACTCATTAGACTTTTTATGTTTTCAACCTTGTTGGTTTAAGTAAAGCCAACTTAATTTTTTTCAGTTTATAGACCAATAGACCATAGTGTTTTAAGTTAGGAATATATACCTTAACTTGTCTGGAACTATCGTTTTAGGTAAAGCCAACTTAGTTTTTCGAGCTTATAGACCACGGGTTTAAGTAAAGCTAACTAAATTTTTTCCAATTTATGGACCATTTTAATTGGGAAAACATACATTAACCTGCCTAGCGGTATTTCCGAGTCTGGCTCGGGGTGAAGTTTCAGCACCAAAAGCGGTAACCCCGGGGGTGTGGCCTGACGCGGCATGTGAACAGACCTGTTCGACGGAGCTCCCGCTGTAGATCCTGTTTGTGATCCTTTCCTCGCCACCTACAACGCCCGATTCAGCCACAACCTGTGCCTAAAGACCTCCAGAGACCCTCGGTTCCAGCGGTGCTCGTTAATCCCGGCATGATGACCCGGGGAAACAAAGGAGACGCTGCGGCTGCGGCCTCCCAGGCCTTCCAAGATGGCGCCTGGATGTCTCAGTCTCTGCCTCCCAGGACTCCACGAGGGCAGGAGAAGAAGACGGAGCTGGGGGGTAAGTCCACCAAAGCCCCTAAAGGGACAGACCAAACGAGAGACATGCTATATTATGCCAGGAAACTGACAGGCCCGGAAGATTCCCTGCAGACTGTTGCACAGGGTCATGCAATGCCCGCAGAGCAGGCTGAGCAGGGACACACTGACATGCTGGAAGCTGAGGATGATGAAATGGAGTCAGCCCCTGGTTCTGTTCCAGCCTTGCTTGACCAGCAGACAGAGGATAGTCCCCAGCCCACACTCAGTGAAATCCTGCATGCTGTTCACAGGTGCACTGCCTCAGTGGATGCCCTGAAGGAGAGATTTGGGGGGCTGGAGGAGAAAGTTAATCTCCTGAGACATGATATACAGAAGGTCAGGGAGAGGACCACGGCCGTGGAGGGCAGAGTCAGTGATATAGAGGATCAGATGCCACACATGACCCGGGAAGTGAGAGTCGCTGCTCAGCAGGCACGCCAGGCCTTTGATCGCCATGATGAGATCGAAAATCGCCTGAGACGCAACAATGTACGCATTGTGGGGCTCCCAGAAAAGGTGGAGGGCAGGGACCCCACGACGTTCATAGAAGGCTGGCTACAGGAGACCTTTGGTAAAGAGGCTTTTTCTCCGATTTACACGGTGGAACGGGCGCACAGGGTGCCACCTCGCCCCCTCCCCCCGGTAATCCCCCGAGATCCATGCTTGCTAGACTCCTTAACTACAGGGACCGGGAAGTGATACTTCGAATGGCCAGAGAAAGGGGGGCTGTACATTATAACGGAGCCCGGATTTCCTTTTATCCTGACTTCTCTGCAGAAGTGCAACGCAGAAGATCAAAGTTTATGGATGTCAAGAAAAGGCTGCAGAGGCTTCAGCTGTCCTATGCCATGCTATACCCAGCCAAGCTTCGCGTAACAGCCAGAGATGAGGCCCACTTTTTTGAGAATGCACAGGATGCTGCGGACTGGCTAGACCGCAACGAACAAGACTTCCGCAGGAGGGGACCGGAGAATGGTGCAGGTTGATGTGGACAATCCTATCTATATCAAGAGCAATCCGGGTAAAGAAGTGCTGTTGCTGAAATGATGTCACTTGAGAGGATCAATACCTACTTGAAGTTACCAGCGAATAGTTTTCCACTAACTTTTCTGAATTTTCTTTTTTTTCGCTGACCTGAGTTTATGGGTGGAGTGTGTCTCTGCACCCCCCCTATGTACCGTTTGCTGTTATGGTGGACATGGCTTATGTTTTTGTGCCCTGTTGGCACTGGAAATGCCAGTGTTGCTATTACTCAACACCGGTGGGGAGTCCCCAGTGACGCCCAGTTGGCAGTCCAGGAGCCACCGGCAGATGCAGATAAGTTTTACTGTTCTTGTTTTTCTTATGCTTACTACTTCTATTTTTACTGTATCGACACCACAGCGCCGATGCGCAGGAATTTCTGCCACAGTTTCTGCAAGATTTTTTTTTCTTTCCCAAGGGACTGTACTGATCTTACTGATGCACCACAGTCAAAGCTGTTTGAACCACAGGGCTGTTTTTTGATAGCTGGATGGGGGGATACAGGACTGTTGCTCTCTTCTGGGTACTCCTCCCACTCAGACAGAACTCTTAGTATACAATCGCCATGTCTTCTACACCCATAGTGTCGTGGAATGTCAGAGGGGTAAATGATCCTCTGAAAAGGACCATGATATCCACTGTATTGCGTAAATTTCACCCGGCCATAATTGGCTTACAGGAGACCCATCTATTGAAAGATACGACTAGTTTCTTGGGATATGCGTGGGTGGGGCAGGCCTATCACTCCACTCACTCCGCCTATTCACGCGGAGTGAGTGTATTGATCCACAAGGCTCTGGTATACCAGGAGTTAGATTCGCTTATTGATATATCTGGGAGATTTGTATTTCTTTATTGCAAACTGTTTACCGTTACTATGATTCTGGCGTTTGTATATGTGCCTCCACCTTTTTCTAGAGAGGTGCTGCAGTTGCTGCTGTCTTACCTGGCAAACAAGCCTGACATCCCACTACTGTTGCTAGGGGACTTTAATTGCTACCTAGACCCTAAATTGGACAGACACCCCCCGGTGATGCCCCCTAAGGGCAACCGGGGTACGGCTCTTGGACGCCTGATGGAGGAGGTGGGGTGGGTTGACATTTGGCGGGTTAGGAACCCCAAGTGTAAACAATTCTCCTGTTTCTCCAAGTCACATGGTTCCCTCTCCCGTATAGACCTGTGTCTGGGCACTCCCAACATGGTTAATTGCACCTCTAAGGTGGAGTATTTCCCACGGGGGGTATCAGACCACTCCCCGCTAGTACTTTGGTTGGTAACTCAACCGTCTAGCTCCCTACCTAGAGCCCCATGGAAACTGAATGCCTATTGGCTCAAACTGTTTACATCCCCAGAACGTATTGAAACCAAGATTGAAGTCTTTCTCCGGGCCCATGAGCACTACCTAGACCCACTGCTAAAATGGGAAACTTTGAAAGCCTATCTTAGAGGGGTATTTATCGAGGAAATACAAATTGTCAGGAACAACTCCTCTGCCTTGGTGGAGCGGGTGGGAGACCAGGTGAGGCAGCTGGAACTCGCTTATGTGACTAGCCCCACTGACTTGGCCAGGGAGGCTTGGATGTCGGCCCAGGACTCTCTGGACCATCTGCGATCCTCACAGGCAGAGCGGAAGAGGTTCTTTACCAAACTTGCATTCTATGAGGAAGGGGAACAAACTGGACGATTGCTGGCCAAGATAGCGAGGTCTCAAACACAATCCCCGGCCATCGGTGCTATACGCGCCTCTACGGGTAAGGTGGTTAATACCCCTGAAACCATTATATCCGAGCTGGCGTCCTTCTATGAAGGCCTTTATGGATCGAGGGATGCCTACTCGGATGCGGACCTTGGAACATACATGGCTAGTATTGATCTGCCTGCTCTCTCCACATCTGCCAGAGAACAGTTAGATGCACCAATTACTCTGGGCGAGCTGCAATTAGCGGCAAGCTCTTTTCCTACATGTAAAGCCCCCGGAGAGGATGGCCTGCCCATAGAAGTGTACACTCAATTTGGGGAGCACTTGTTACCTGAACTATTGAAGGTCTTTAACGCCGCACTAGAGGGTGGTCAGCTGCCTGGTTCCATGGCTAGGGCTAATATTATTTTACTGTTGAAGCCGGGAAAGGATCCAGTTGACCCTGGCTCCTATAGGCCTATATCGTTGCTGCAGAGCGATGTAAAAATCCTGGCAAAGGTCCTGGCGCGCAGGGTCAACGGGATAATCACGTCTATTATCCACCCAGACCAGGCTGGCTTCATGCCGCAGAAGTCCACCGCCACCAACTTGAGGCGCATGTTCTTGAACATGCAGGTGCAGGCAGACAATGGGGGCCGTAGGGCGCTCTTGTCCCTTGATGCCAACAAGGCATTTGATAGTGTCAGTTGGAGGTTCCTCTGGGCGACGTTGGCCAAGTTTGGCTTTGGGGACAAGTTTATAGAGTGGGTCAGGCTGCTGTACGCGTCCCCCCAGGCGACCATTAGGGTCGCGGGTAGGATGTCACCGGCCTTTGCTCTGGGTAGGGGGACGAGGCAGGGATGTCCCCTGTCCCCCCTGCTCTTCGCGATCGCTATAGAGCCATTGGCTGCCCTGATACAGGCTAGTGCCCGCGTCCGGGGATTCCAATATGGCACGCTGCAAGAAAAAATCATGTTGTACGCGGACGACATGCTGCTGTTCCTGGAGGACCCCACGCACTCCATCCCCGGGGCTATGTCAATAATAGAGCAATTCGGCCACTACTCGGGATTGACCATTAATTGGTCAAAATCCGCCCTGATGCTGTTGGATGAGGATGGTGGGGTTGCCCTGCCGGAATCTTGTCCCATCCCAGTTGTATCTAGCTTTAAATATTTGGGGGTACAGGTGTCGCCCAGGCTGGGGGACTACTGCTCCCTTAATGTGCACCCATTGCTGTCCCGGTTTAGGGACAAAATTAATACTTGGAACACCCTAAAAATGTCACTTGCAGGTAAAGCCAATCTGATCAAAATGATTTTAATGCCACAACTACTTTACTTTCTTCATAACTCGCCTGTAGTGATACACCTGAAAATCTTCCGAATAGTGAACACTCTCTTCCGACGGTTGCTATGGCATACTAGGCCCCCTCGGATTAGACTGGAACACTTGCAGCGGGCCAAGGACAGTGGGGGGCTGGCGGTTCCCAATCCTTGGCTGTACTACATAGCGGCCCAGTTACAGCATTTGATCGGCTCTATGTCCCAGGACCCGGGGAGCTCGGCGGCACGACTGATGCTGTCGGCCACTGGCGCTGAGACTATCCCGATGGGGCTGGAGGCGCAAATGTTCCTCAAATCCAACAAGCGGACCCCGACGCTCGCACTTATCCAGAAAGTCTGGAATAAGGGCCGACAACTCCAGGGAGTGCAGGGATTCACAGAGGACAGCCCAATATGGGGCAATAGGTCTTATGTGGAGTTGGTGAAGCTGCAGCAGGGGCCCAGATGGCGTGCCCATGGTGTGGCTCTGCTGTCCCACATTTTCGTTAACGGCAGGCTTCTCACTTTCCCCGAACTGCAGGCCAGATTTGACCTCCCAGCTCATATGCATTATTACTACATGCAGCTTCAACATGCGGTTGCGGCACACGGGAATGCAGTGGAATGGGTTCAGTCGCCCGCCCCGGTGTTCCGTGTGCTGCACACTAGCACTGAAACAAAAGGATTTATCTCACAATGCTACCAGATGTTACTGGCAAGTCACCTACAGGCATTCCCGAGCAGGGCGGAATCCATGTGGGAGAAGGACATAGGTACACTGTCAGGGGACCAATGGGAGGAGGCGTGGCGGTCAGTCACTACCTGTTCTTTAAACGTTGCGCAGAAAGTGTCACAGCTATATATATTATTGAGGGTACATTACACCCCGCTGAAATTATATAAGATGGGTAAGCGCGGGGACCCTGTGTGTGGTAGATGTCAGAGGCACAATGGAGATCTCATTCATCTCCTGTGGAGATGCCCTAAGCTTCACAGGTATTGGACTGAGGTGGTGGGTACAATAAACAGAGTGTTTCAAACTACGATCCCTTTGGACCCTAAGTGCTGCCTGCTGGGGATCTTGGAGGAAGCGATCCCTGGGGAGTTGACCAGGGTCGCGGTCTCTAGGGCCCTGTTTCAGGCTAGGAAGCTTATTTTGATGGGTTGGAAGTCAGTCTCACCGCCTACCACCACCTCTTGGGTAGCACACATGGGGAATACTCTTATAATGGAAAAGTACATATACCAGCACAGGGGAAGCCCGAGCAGGTTTGAGAGAATTTGGTCCCAATGGCTTGATACCCCTGGCCTGAGCCCCAGGGAGCTGGTGATGTCCCGACTTTTGCAGTAAAATTGAAACCAAGCGGCCGAGGATTAATATGCTTATACATGCAAGATTGTGGTGCTGTTTTTGATGTGATCTTATATGTTGTTTTACAGTTCGCCAGCAGAGGGAAACCTTTGCTATTTTTTGTACAATGGAAACTGTTGTGATCTATCTGGTGTTCAATAAAAACCTTTTTGATTCAAAAAAAAAAGCGGTAACCCCGAGCCAGACTCGGGATTGCATCGCAGTGATCCAGGCAGAGTTACTTACCTTGTCCCCTGGATCCTGCAATGCCTCCCCGCTGTGTGATCAAGCTGTCTCCTCGCTCAATTCACACAGTGCCCGAGTGCCGCCGAGCTCCGTTCCCTGCGACGTTACGACGCACGGGGGCGGAGATCGGCGCCAAATTCAAAAAAGTTAAAACACAGTACACATACAGTATACTGTAATCTTACAGATTACAGTACTGTATAAAATAATTACACACCCCCTTTGTCCCTAGTTGTCTGCCCAGTGTCCTGCATGCAGTTTTATATAATAAAAACTGTTCTTCCTGCCTGGAATTTGGAGATTGTCCATAGCAACCAAAAAGTGTCCCTTTATGTCAAAAGTGGTTTTAGACCAGCTAGAAAACAGCGATAATAAATTAGAATCACTCGCAGAATTAAGCGATAGCGATTTGTGGGGAAATTTGTCATTAAACACTGAAAAACACTTTTATTAATATCATATTTGTATTTAAATAAAAATAATAATGCAGCGCTAAAAAACAAGGTATAGCCAGATGAAACCCTATGTAAATGACTACAGAGAATGACCTCCAGATATAGGTCCACTCAAACTGTGACGTGAAAAGTGCAAAAAAAATCGGGCTTTCCAAAAATATGCCTAAAACATATGTAAAAAAATATATATATTGTACCCAAACTCAAAAAATAACTATTATAACACACAACAAAGTGTCCTGTAACAAATAAAAGAACAGAGTCTATGTTGATCTGTAATGGGTGTGCAGAATCTGATGTAAAGCATGGACTGTCACCGTAGCAGGTAGTATTGCATTTAAACACCCCAAACGTACTAGAAGTGTCATCCAACATCAATGGTAGAATGGTAAGTAATGGATACTCTTACCGTGAGTCAGATGTAAATAGGCATAGACGAGATCCCAGAACCAGGTGCTCCAAAGGGGATGTCTCCAATCCAGCTTCCAGGCTGTGAAACTGCTGTGGTGTAGAAGGACCTCTCTCAGCGGAGTTTACACAGGAGGCGCAAGCCCCAACAAGCCTTCTGTAGTGGATGTCCCCTTAGGCAAGGTATCATAAACAAAAAACGAAATAGCTCCACATAGTGAAAGTAAATCCAAAGTGTGGTAAAAAATGGACAGCCTTTATTGGCATTAGCATCCAGGAAAATGACAATACATGTAGCCTTAATAGATACAGGTAAAAAATTATTGATCCTCGAGGTAAAATATGTATGATGACAAGGGTGACAGCAAACTAAAAACCCGACATGTTTCGAGCCATGGCTCTTCAACTGGGGTGTTCGCTTGCCAGCTTGCATCACGCAAATATATGCTGTTTCTAAAAGTAATTAGTAATCATGCAGGACAGCTGGAATGTAAAACCACCTCCCAAATTAATAAGACCAATATTCATGGGGTTAATTACATACACACAGATCACCTGTCATGCAGACTTACCCCCAATTGATCAGATTGTATGGACTATGAATGAGAAGGTGGCTGCGTCATAATAACGCGCCACAAATCTTGTATATCTCAGCCAATGGACCCCGGACAGCCAGTCATAGCTGGCCATGGACAAGGCTCTGTGTGCATCAGTGGATGTAGGAAACGCCCCCAATCAGGCAAGTCTCTAATCATCGTAGAGACACACTCACCATATCCAGCCAATGGTTGTATCCACTGCTCTCTGGCCAATAGGAGCGCGGCGACCATTGATGACATCACAGAGACTGGTATGCACTAACGAATGTGAACGGAATGTGCGTCACCCAGCGATTGATCACGCGGCGACGCACGTAATCAGCGTGCGTCGTCACATGTAAACATATGCTGATTGGTCGCGTGGCAACGTATGTACACAACACACGTCACCACATGAAAGGGCAAGACGGAGGTAAGAGGCGTGACCTTACGTTGCAAGATGACGCCCTTATTCCAGCAGATAATGAATAACAGGAAAAGCTCCGCTGTTGTCAGAGATCACCAAAACAGAGAACATCCGGTTGGCAAGCTCAGATAAATTGATCAACTGGGGACACAAACACCTGACAAAATCATTGATCTACTATACTTAAAATATGACATGTACAAAAACTGTTAATAAAAAATTTAAACAATGTCATATCCTGGAGAACAAAAATTGTTATGAACTTTATATAAAACATGTGAATAAATGACAATATGCATATTATATATTGTAGAGACAAATAAATGTGTGCACATGCATAACCTGCTACAGAGACATCAGCAAGTAATGGTATTATTAAAACCTATAAGAAAAAAAGAAGAGAAAAGTAAAGACCTATGCCTAATATCATCCAAACCCTCAAAGGGCACAAATGCAAAATCATGCTTTATTGATGAATGCATTTATGTCCCAGTCTATGTTGAGACCATATGGAAAAAAGCAACGAAGTTGGTAAATCCAAAAATTTCAAGTTGAGAGACCCCCCTGACACGCGACTCACCCCTCCAATGGGGGGTGAATTTATCGATCACTTGGAATTGCGTGCCAGAAGGGTCCTTATGATGATGTAACAAATAGTGCTTCGGAACATTATGGTTAGTGCGACCCTTTTTAATGCTGGTGATGTGCTCGTTCACCCTGATCGAAAATGTCCTAATAGTTCTACCCACGTATTGTTTGTGACACGGACATGTGATAAGGTAGACCACATAACGAGTAGCACATGTAACAAACTCCTTCATATGATACACTGTTGAAGTTACAGTGGACTTGAAGTTGTCTGTTTTCCTACCCTTCCAAACATTGTGTGTGCACACCTTGCACTTCCGACAAAAAATAGAATCCCTTAAAATTGGGAAAGAAACTAGGTTTGGTTGAAGGGGTATCAGCATTAGGAGCTATCTTGTTCCTGAGAGATGGTGTGCCCCTATAGATGATACCAGCCCGATCAGGAAGTACAGGCCCCAGCAGAGGGTCGTTCTTAAGAACTGACCAATGTCTGCCAAAAATGTCTTTCAGCTGTTTATGTTGTACTGAGAATTGGGTTATGAATGACCATTTAAACTTAGCATCTGGGACTCGTTTAGGACGTTCCAGAATTAAAGAATTGCGGTCCATCTTGGAGATGCGATCAATCTCTCTATCGATATCGGTTGATTCATAACCCTTTTCAGCAAACCTCAGTTTCAAAACCTCTGCCTGTTGTTGGAAGTCTCCAACATTGGTGCAATTCCTCCTAATTCTGAGCAATTGGCTATAAGGCACCAACCTTAGCCAAGAATTGTAGTGGCAGCTATCCGTAGGGATATACCCATTGCGATCAGTCGGCTTGAAGAATGTTTTCGTAACCAAGCGATGATCGACAACGAATATCTCCAAATCTAAAACAGTGGATCGAACTGTGACTATTCTCATATGTAAGAACAATGTTCATCTCATTGTCATTCAATGTTACCATAAATTTGTGAAGAGATTCTTCATCGCCTTTCCACAGGAGGAGGATGTCGTCTATATATCTAGCCCACAACACCAACTCAGGGCGCTGGAGGGCATAAACGACATCCTCCTCCCACATGGCCATGAAAAGGTTTGCCAAGCTGGGGGCGAACTTGGCCCCCATGGCGACCCCCTTCCGTTGAAGAAAAAACTGGTCGTGATACCAGAAATAATTACTTTGCGTAGCAAACTTAAGTAATTCCATGATGTAAATTTGTTGTAATTCAGGCATCATACTACTACAGGATAGGAAATCTTCCACTGCTTTAAATCCCAGGGATGCAAGTATACAGAGACGTCACATCGGCAGTCACCAGGATACAATCGTCGTTGAATTCCACGGACTGTAACCTCCGTATAGTGTCTCCAGTGTCCTTCAAATAGGACAGTGTTCTACAAACCAGTGGCTGTAGATGGAAGTCTATATACTTGCCGATTCTGGATGTGACAGAATCTATCCCACTGACAATGGGTCTCCCGGGGGGATGAGTGGTATTCTTATGTATCTTTGGAAGGTAATACATTACCGGGATACGAGGAACTACCGGCACTAAGTATTCCTTCTCCTTTTTATCCAAGATACCTTGATCAAATCCTGCATCTACTAATTCGACCAAGGCTTTCCTAAGTGTCTTAGTGGGGTCCTGGGATAAAGGAATATAAGTATTCTCATCATCTAATATACGGCACATCTCTTCATGATAGTCCTTTTTATCTAAAATGACCAAACCCCCACCCTTATCGGCTGGGCGGATAATCAGGTCCCTACGTTCACACAGGGACCTGAGACCCACCTTAATATCAGGGTGGTCGTAAGTCCGCTTTTAAGTTAATGATTTGAGGTCCTTCAAGACCAAATCTCTGAAAACCCTAATAGACGGTGCTGTAGCATGGGGAGGATTGAACATGGAAGGGTTGGATAAACCTGAATGGATCACATCGTTAGATTCTACATTGGTCTCCTTGGGTTTGGATGGATTAGAAATGAAATGTCTCTGTATATTCAATTTGCGGATGTACTTGTGTACATCCACAAATGTTGCAAATTTGTTCAACTGTTTGGACGGAGCATATTTGAGACCCTTGTCTAGGGTTCTAAGTTCTGCATCCGTGAAAACAGCTTGGCAAAGATTAAAAATGCCGTTACTTTTTATAGTTTCCCTTTTCTTCCTGGCCCTCCTCCCCCCTCGGGGGCCTCTTTTGTTTCGGGGCCTTGTTTGGGGCCTACAAAGAACACAGGGAAAATCCTCTTCCTGCGGACCGGGGTGGGACCGATTGTAAGTGTAGGGAGACCTGTTGGAATGGTCGAATTCCCTTTCCATATAGGAATGGTGGGTGTTATACCCATCATAAGTATTAAAGTCCCTTAAGGGAGAGTATTGATTATGTGATCGAGCGGGGGTACGACTAGAGGAGTGATACTCCTGATAGTAACCTTTGTGGTCACCACCTTGGTCACGGGGTGACCCATCGCGAGCTGAGTAATAGGATGACCATTGACCACCCCTATCCCCCCTATGATCACGGGGAGACCTGTCACGGACTGGATATTGGGGGCTCTATGACCATCACTACGTCCTGGTTGGGACCCCCTGCCTCTACTTCTCCCTCACCTACGCCTATTCCCCTCCCTGGAAGGGTGGGGCGTAGTGGGATGGGAAGCCGAAGGAATCACAGCTCCACGAGGATGATCCATTTTATTGGATGTGGAGGTGGCAAGAGGAGGGACCACAGATCTGTATGGACCATCAGCTACCACCGGAGCAGATGTATCCATAAGGGATATGCCCAAATTATGTGTGGTAGATGTAGTGTCTTTCTTTTGCCAACCGAAGACTAAGTTGTTTTTATAGTCGTTGGTATCCCTGGAATATTTTTTTGTTTTTTAGAACGTTGTTCCTTCTCTTCCTTTTCTCTTCTTGGTTTCTAAGGCCGGAAGAAAGGGAGGTGTATTCAGAGGTGGATTTATGAGGCAATAATTGATCTCTCAGTGTTTGTTATATTATTATTTGTTATAATTATTTTATAGTTATTTATTATATTATAATTTATGATTTTGTTTTTTGAACTTTATCATACCCGGGATGTCTACTAGACTCTGGTTTGGACAGATTTAAGTGAGTTATTCCTAAGAATTACAGGCCTGCAATATTAAACGCCAAATTTCCATGCATAATAATGGTACCGCTTTCAGCACCTAAAATCTGCCAGAATCATACCGCCAGGGAGGTTAACTTATTTATTTCAAGTACCATCAATTTACATATACATTGTACATTCAGATCAGTCCCTGCCGGGGGAGCTTTCAAACTAAGATCCCTAACTCACACACATACATACACACATACTGGGGCCAATTTACACAGGAGCCAATTACCCTACCAAGATGTCTTTGGAGTGTGGGAGGAAACCGACACAGGCACAGGGTAGAACATAGTAGGTAGACTGGCATGACTCCCATTTCTTCTCTGCATTGGGGGTGAATATTTGGGAGGGCACATGTAGTATGTGTAGTTGCCTTGAACAAACTAAAATGGAACTTTAGTCAGAAAATTAAGTCCTGCTAGATCACTTCAGGCTGGCCCCTTTTGCAGGTATACATACAGTGGATATTAAAACTCTACACACCCCTGTTAAAATGGCAGGTTTCTGTGATGTAAAAAAAAATGAGACAAAGATAAATAATTTCAGAACTTTTTCCACCTTTAGGCTTAGTTCACACTGGCATTAGGAGCAGGCGTTTGACAGGCATTAAAAACGCCCCTCAAACTCCTATGCACAAATGTGATACGGCACATGTGCTGTTTACACTAAGCGTTAGCATCGCGTTGCTTCAAAATTGAAGCCTTGTGTCGAGTCAGGAGGCGTTTGAAGCCTTGCCTGTTTTTCTTCAGCTGGAACAGGGGCCTTAGTCAAAGTAGAGGGAATTATGAACATCTCCAAATACAGTGGAACCTTGGATTACGAGCATAATCCATTCCAGGAGAATGCTTGTAATCCAAAGCACTCGCATATCAAAGCGAGTTTCCCCATAGAAGTCAATGGAAACAAAGATAATTCTTTCCGCATTGACTTCTATTGCATGCAATAACGCTTGTGGCCAGAGGTGGGGGACGCCGGAGAGCCTTGGAAATACTCGGACAGTTCGGCTGAACTCAGAAAGGCTCGGAAACACTCTGAAACTGAGTATTTCCGAGTGTTTCCGTGTATTTCTGAGTGATTACGAGTATTTCCGAATGGCTCCGAACTGTTCCTAGTGTCACCGGCGCCCCCGCACCTCTGGCCAAATGCAATACTGCACACCCCATTGGCTTGAATCCTGCTTGTTTTGCAAAACAACACTCGCAAACCGAGTCAGGATTTTTTTTTTAAAGTTGCTTGTCTTTCAAGATGCTCGTTAACCGCGTTACTCGTTAACCAAGGTTCCACTGTACCAGTCAATATTGGCACAAAACCTTCAGGCTTCTGCTAGAAAGCTGAACATGAACTTCATCTTTCAGCAAGACAACGACCCAAAGCATACATCCAAATCAACAAAGGAATGGCCCAGCCAGAGCCCAGACCTGAATCCGATTAAAAATCTGTGGGGTGATCTGAAGAGGGCTGTTCACAGGAGATGCCCTCGCAATCTGACAGATTTGAAGTGTTTTTGCAACGAAGAGTGAGCTAATATTGCCAAGTCAAGATGTGCCATGCTGATAGACTAATACCCAAAAAGATTGAGTGCTGTAATAAAATCAAAAGGGGCTTCAACAAAGTATTAGTTTAAGGGTGTGTACACTTATGCAACCATATTATTTTACTTTTTTATTTTTACTTCCTTCCACCTTCCTTCCACCTAAAAGATTTCAGTTTGTTGTTCAACTGAGTTGTACAGTTTATAGGTCACATTAAGGCTGGGTTCACACGTGTGAATTGCAGTTCCGGTTTCCTTGCAAAGATAAAAATGATTAATTCAGCGGTTCCTCTCCGTTGTAGCTGCGGATCAGCTGACCAGGGAGAGGGGGGAGGTGTAGTGAGGAGGGGGAGAGAATTCCTGTTCAGAATGATTGAAGATTATGTGCCTGCAATTTGCACCGCACTGTCTAGAAAACGCACACGTTTTTGTACAAAGCCGCATCCAATTGGCATAGGTGGGAACCCAGCCTGAAGGTGGAAAAAGTTTTGAAATGATTTATCTGTGCCTCATTTTTTTACATCACAAAAACCTGACATTTTAACAGGGGTGTGTAGACTTTTTATATACACTGTATGTAAAACATTAAAAATAAGTGCCTATACGGTTTAAAATCCAGTAATACCAAACAAAGGGCCTTTTACGGGGTAGGATATCTACAATTTACACTATACTTACCGACCCGAATGCTAAGCTCCCTTACATGAATCAATGGGAACGGGACTTGAATACCACGTTGGAATTATCGGACTGGCAGGATATTGCCTATGCTTTATCCAAAATATCGATCAATACAACATTAATTGAGGCAAATTATAAAACACTTCTACGATGGTATTTGGTCCCGACCAGAGTCGCAAAGATGCACCCGTCTGCATCGCCCACGTGCTTTAGACGTTGTGGCCAGATGGGTACAATGTTTCATGTTTGGTGGCAGTGCCCCAGGGTCACTAGATTTTGGATTCGTATATTTAATTTGATATATTCTGTAACGGGGGTTAATATACGTAGATCCCCGGAAGTAACGCTTTTTCAAAAGCTACCTGATGAGGTCCCCAAAAAATAGACAAAACTAATCACATATATACTTTTGGCAGCTAGAATAACTATTGCTAAATACTGGAAGCAGTCAGTGGTTCCCCTTGCTTATGTGAAGAATAAACTTGGCTGGATCATGGTTAATGACAGACTTACCTGTATCCTCCGAAATTCTACTAAGAAATTCGATGTTACATGGGATCCATGGATACATTATCTATCTACACCTTAAAGTGCTTCTGGCTGACCCTCTCCTTAACTTTCCTATCTCTTCTTTCCTCTCTCCCCCCTTTTTTTTTTTTTCTTTCTTTTTTTTCTCTTTTTCTTCTTTCCTTTTCTCTCTTCCCTTTTTTTTTCTTTCTAAAAAAAAAATGATGTCGATTTGGTTATTGTTGCTAACTATATAATGCTCTGACAGAATTTATATTTCTATGCTGATACGATATTAATAGAAATGTACACAGGGGTTCCCCTTTTCCCTCCCCTTCCCTACCCTCTCCAATCCCCCCCCCCTTTTTTTTTTTTCTCTCTCCCTCCTCTGCTCTTTACAACATGCATCTTTCTCCCTGTGCAAGTCATTCCTAATGCTCTACGTTAACGTAGCTTGATGGGACAACCTACACCCGGTCCCTAGTCGATCAGGGATGTATTTGTTTATTTATTTTTGCCTATACAATGAATGATTTAACATCTGGTAAAATAGGATTTTTTTTTGTTCTCATGTCATGTTAGTGGGCACTCCCACCAAATGCACTTTATGTTGAATTTGCTCTGTTTATTATTCAAAAGTTCTATATTTGTGACCATTTGAATGATTTGTACTACTTGAAAGTGCTTGATTTTCATTTCCGTTTTTGTCACTTGTGCCTTATATGTCATTGTTACTTCAATAAACATATTGAAATATAAAATCCAGTAATACACTGTCTCACCCTGCTCTGTTTCTCTCCATTTTTGGGCACTGCTGAGTTTGTAGAGGCCGATCTGCTGGCAGCCTTAAAGCAGAATTAAACCCTCCTATCCTTTACAGCCAAGGAAGCTGCTTCAGTTTTAACTTCAACTGTCATGGGACTGCACGTGTGATCAGTTAGGACACCAGCCATTTGATGGTTTGACAGTTTGGTTGCGGACACAATCAAATCAAACTGTTTTTTGAAACAGGCCAAGGAGGACAGACCATATTGGCCCCATAAAGAATGAGGAAGGACATCTGGTTACAAAGAATGTGGAGATGGTCGAAGGTATTGAATTTATTCTTCTCCTTAGTCTTCACAAGGAAATCGGGGGCTTCAGTAACCAAAACTGCAGTGTTTATCCTCATGACACATCACAGGAGGAACCTCCATGGTTAACAGAGGACAGAATTAAAATTAGACTTGGGAAACTTAACATTAATAAATCACCGGGACCAGATGGCTTGCATCCAAGGGTACTTAGGGAACTCAGTCAAGTAATTGCCAGACCATTGTTCCTAATTTCTACTGACTGGAATGGTACCAGCTGATTGGAGAAAAGCCAATGTAGCACCAATATTTAAAAAGAGCCCAAAATATATCCCTGGGAATTACAGACTAGTTAGCCTAACATCAATAGTATGCAAGCTCTTGGAGGGGATGATAAGGGAATATATACAAGATTTTAGTAATGAGAACAGTATCATTAGCAGTAATCAGCATGGATTCATGAGGAATCGTTCTTGCCCAGCCAATCTATTAACCTTCTATGAGGAGGTGAGTTGCATCTAGATAAATGAAGGCCCGTAGATGTGGTGTATCTGGATTTTGCAAAAGCATTTGACACAGTTCCCCATAAATGTTTACTGTACAAAATAAGGTCGGTTGGCATGGACCATAGGGTGAGTACATGGATTGAAAACTGGCTACAAGGGCGAGTTCAGAGGGTGGTGATAAATGGGGAGTACTCAGAATGATCAGGGGTGGGTAGTAGGGTCCTCAAGGGTTCTGTTCTGGGACCAATTCTATTTATTTTGTTCATAAACGACCTGGAGGATGGGGTAAACCGTTCAATCTCTGTATTTGTGGACGATACTAAGCAAAGCAGGGCAATAACTTCTCTGCAGGATGTGGAAACCTTGCAAAAAGATCTAAACAAATTAATGGGGTGGGCAACTACATGGCAAATGAGGTTTAATGTAGAAAATGTAAAATAATGCATTTGGGTGAATGCAATCTATACACCGGTGGGAGAACCTCTGGGGGAATCTAGGATTGAAAAGGACCTGGGGGTCCTAGTAGATGATAGGTTCAGCAATGGCATGCAATGCCAAGCTGCTGTTAACAAAGCAAACAGAATATTGGCATGCATTAAAAAGGGGATCAATTTCAGAGATAAAACGATAATTCTCCCGCTCTACAAGACTCTGGTCCGGCCACACCTGGAGTATGCTGTCCAGTTCTGGGCACCAGTCCTCAGGAAGGATGTACTGGAAATGGAGCGAGTTTAAAGAAGGGCAACAAAGCTAATAAAGGGTCTGGGGGATATTAGTTATGAGGAAAGGTTGCGAGCACTGAACTTATTCTCTCTGGAGAAGAGACGCTTGAGAGGCGATATGATTTCAATTTACAATTACCATACTGGTGACCCCACAATAGCGGTAAAACTTTCTCGCGGAATGGAGTTTAACAAGACACGTGGCCACTCATTAAAATGAGAAGAAAAGAGGTTTAACCTTAAACTACGTAGAGGGTTCTTTACTATAAGAGCAGCAAGGATGTGGAATTCCCTTCCACAGGCGGTGGTCTCAGCAGGGAGCATCAATAGTTTCAAAAAACTATTAGATAAGCACCTGAAAGACCACAACATACAGGGATATACAATGTAATGCTGACATATAATCACACACATAGGTTGGACTTCATGGACTTGTGTCTTTTTTCAACCTCACCTACTATGTAACTATGTAAACTGGTAAATTGATGGGTTTAGTTCCGCTTTATGATTTACAGCTGGGGCTTTGGGCTTCAGCAAAATAGCAGCCTCCAGTAAAAAGAAACATAAGCAATGCTGGAGGCAATTTACAAAACACACTATTTTGGTAGCATAATTATTAATGTGCAATGTATGTTCCTTGCTAAAGATGATTATTTTTTATCAAGTTGTTATGGGTAAAGTTCCGCTTTAATTATTAATATTATAATTTAATACTAACAAATAATATTAATATATTTTATCTCCACACTTTATACTTATGTTTAATTTCATATTTTTTTTTTTTTTTTTATTAGTTACATAGTTTGTGAGGTTGAAAAAAGACATTAACTCATCTAGTTCAACCAACAAGAAAAATATATTGAAAACCCCTAAATGCACAATCCTATATCCACATTTGATCCAGAGGAAGGGAAAAAAAGCGTAATAAAGCATGATCCAATTCACTCTAAGGGGGAAAAAAATTGCCCCCGGAAGGCAATCAGATATTCCCTGGATCAGCAACCTCTGGTGTTATTACCTCTAAATATTAATATCCAGTTTTTTTATGTGCATTTAGGAATGCATCCAGGCCTTTTTTTAAAACAAACTCCTGAGCTGGCCAGAGCCAGCTCTTGTGGGAGTCTATTTCACATTTTCACAGGTCTTACTTTGAAACTTACTATTTATTTTGTCTATATTTGTTGTCTTGATTTTATTATTGTTCACCAGGACCTGAATGCCTTATTTTGTTACTTTTATGTACTGTAAACCATGTTTTTGGAATTACAGTAATATAATCTTATCCCTATCACTAATAAATACATACAGTATACTGTATATGTATGTCAAAAGATCACTGTAATAGTGGTCCATTGCTTTCTATTGCTTGCTGATAACAAGTGTGGCGCCATATACCAATATTGTGTTCACTGTGATTAAAGGTATGGCTATTATTAAATGTTTCTGTTTACTTGGTCTTCATTGCTATGGGCTGTGACCCAGCTGGTAATGTTTCTTTAAAAGGGACAGTAAAAAAAAAACATTTTTTTAAAATTAGAGTTGAGGATTATTAGTAACTGTGTCATCATTTTTTTGCTGTTTGTGTCCCTGTTGGAAATTTGTCTTCACTTCCTGTGTTGTCACTGGAACAGGATATGAGGAAATCTTTTTTAATGGTAACAACTGTTTAAGCGGGGCAACAGCAATAAAAATCGAATGGAGGTTCTAACTCCTCGCTACTTGATCCAAAGCAAATAAAAAATTTAAATCAGTCACATTGTAATTATACGGTTCAGTGTTCACATATTTTGAAGCTACTTACAAAAAAGATAGATGGTCTTTTTACACAGTAGTGTAATGTACTTTTCTCATCTTCAGCCTATGACTGTTAATCATAGATCATCCTGTCACTTTGCTGAAACTGACTGGAAGTTTAATTTGCAGTGTGCCTTCCTCCCTAAACTATTTTAGCCTTCTGGAAAAGTCTACACAATGACCGGTAAAAAACGTCCACAATATCCACTCCTTGAAATTTGGGAAAGCTGTAAGTGACAGTAAATTCTGTCTCCCATAGCTCAGAATTTTTTTTTAGTAAAGTTGTTTCCAGAGATAATGAAAATCACCGTTACACTGTAAGTTATAAAATTATAGCAATAACATTATCATGCAAAGAATGGAATACATTTAGGGTCTGACTTAGTAAAATGTGCACCAAGGTGAAATACGGTTATGTGAAAAATAAAAAAAAAGTAGATCTTATTCTTCACATTTTTGGATGTTTAACGTGGACATTATCTCAATGCATTTTACCTTGCCTCAGACTTTAGTAAAACAGGCCTTACTGTATGTGTAGCCAGGTGCATCAACTAGGGGAAGCTGACAAGCAGAAAGAGCTGAAGAGACTTGATGGTTGGCAGCATATATACACTGCACTCTAATGTGGATATGACCTACTGTTTACAGAGGAGTTGTCACGTACCTGGTAGTAGAGTCTGTTATGCAGAGGAAGGCATCTCTTACACCTCTGACTCGAGGCCCCAGATAGACCAGACAGGAGGCGTGGGAGTGCAGAGTCGCACGAGTGCCTGGCAGAGTTGCTAGCAGTGAAGCTGAACCAGAACTGAAGGCAGAGCCATGGAAGAACACCGACACAGCAGGACGACCAGGGACAGCTAACAGGCTGGAGACTGGAGAAGGCTGGTACTTGGGTGGTACGGACTGGAGCATGGGTACACTTCGGTACTTAAAAATCTCCATAGGCGACACTTTAATTATTTTTACAGGTTACCAGTTTAGAGTTACAGAGGAGGTCTAGTGCTAAAATTGTTGCTTGCGCTTTGGGGCAGCTGTGGTCCACATTTTAAAAGTTTGACAAATTATTCATGAGTCCCAGAGATTTCAATAAATGCACCACCTCCTATAAAGTATAACAGAAAAGTGTATAGGTCCCAAGGGGCAATGAGCGAAGTTTTAAGGTTCAAAAAATCAAAGAATCTATTATACAAAAAATACAACATGTATTGATACATAAACAGTATAAAAAGACTTATACAATTAGGGCTATAGATAGCCCAATGGTCATATTACAAAAGAATCGTTGCCTCTACATGTTTTGCCACAAACGTGGCTTCTTCTGGCACTTTTGTAGGACCTTTATTTTAAAACATTACCACCTGTTGTATGGTCACAATTCCGGATACTCCCCAAGACCTACCAAGAGGTCCAATGGGGGGACGTCTGTGCCACAAGAGTGAAAGGAAAACAGTTGCCCTATAGTTACACCTTTTATTTCAAGAAGTTTTGGCAAATCGATCCATCAAAATGTATTATTTTCCCATAAACGGACATCATCCATTACCAGCATACTTCAAGGTGCTTGCACCCTCCAAGCATTTCCTTTATTTCACTTTGCCACCGTTGCTTGACTCAGTGTCTGAGAATGACACCATATACCCAGGGGTGATCAAAGAAATGTGATCTGTCCAAAGGGATTAAACCTTTTTGGGAAATGAGTATTGAGCTAAGTAGCCTGCTGTTGGTGAGGCTCAATACTCATTTCCCAAAAAGGTTTAATCCCTTGGGACAGATCACATTTCTGGACTAAAACTAATTTTAGTCAACTAAAACTCATTCTAGTTGTCTAAAATCTAATGGGTGTAGTTAAATTGTAATGCATTATTTAAGCTGGAGTGAAAAATCAAATATGTTGTTGTTAATGGTTAGGTTTGAACATGCACTATAGACACAGATTTATTCGTTACATAACGTCTTTATTTAAGTAAAACTGTTTCGTCAACAATATTGCTGTTTTGACAAAAGGGTAACGAAAAAATACCAAAACCCCCCCCCAAAAATGCCTTTTCCAGCATGATGGAGCTCCTTACCATAAGGCAAAAGTGATAACTAAGTGGTTTGGGGAAGTGGGAACAAAAAAATTTAATTTTGGGTCCATGGCCAGGAAACTACCCAGACCTTAATCCATTTGAGAACTTGTGGTGGACTGGTGGTCATGGTCAATCCGACCTCAAGAGGCTGGTAAAGGGTGAGGGAACTAGAAAAAAAAATTCTGACAAGCTGCAAGCATTGATTATGCAAGAATGGGCAGTGCCACTTCCAGTGCCGGTGCCAGATCAGTCAGGAATCGGGATGTGGCACAGAAGTTGATTGACAATGACAACATGCCACAATGTAAGGCCCAGGGCAAATTGCAGCAGAGGTCTTGAAAAAGAAGGGTCAACTCAACTCAACGCTGCAAATATTGACTCTTTGCATAAAATTAATGTAATTGTCAATAAAAGCATTTGACGCTTATAGAATGCTTTATCAGATACAATGATCTGACACAAATGTCAGATCATGTATACCAGATACATCTGACACAAAAAGATCTAAAAACACTGAAGCAGCACTGGCAGACATATTCAAAATTAATATTGGTGTAATTTTGGCCATAGCTGTAGATGTTCATGGCCAAGTACAGCACACACAGACAGCAGCACACTGCAAAGGCACTATTACTGCCAGTCTGGCACAGGCACAGCATAATAAACCAATACTTGAGGTTAATGCTTATTTCTACATTAAGAATAAGTTTACTGTCAGTTTATTATTTCAACAGTTCTAATTATCAGATACATTCAAAGAAAAAGTGCACACTGCACAGTCTACAATAATGCCATTAGTGTGTGGATTTACTGGAATATAACAGTCACCACTTTTTATCAACTCCTCGCTCTCTCAGCATTCACAATGACAATAATAGAGGTAAATATCACACTAAAAGACTACTGGGGCGCAAGGTAAGGCTCAAAGGCTGCCCTTTTTGACCGTCTATTACCGTTACTGATCTATTTTTCTTTTTCATTAGTGTGATATTTACCTATATTGTCAAATTTGTCAATGCTAAGAGAGAGAGTACAAGTTTTGACTATTCACATCAGAACTGACATTGTGTGAATGATTTATTTTAATTTCATGTCTGGAAGACTATGTTATATACTTGTAAGAGGTTACTGGATTTGCAATGGTGTCTGAAACTTAGACCCCTTTCACACTGAGGCGCTTTGCAGGAGCTATAGTGGTAGATAAAAAGTGGTTGTTGACTTGTTGTTATTGTTCCACTTACTAATGGCATTTGTAACCTGAGCCTCAGCCTGTGCATTTTTCCTATGAATTTACCTGACAATTCAAACTCTTGAATTATTGATTCTTGCTTACGCAATAAGCACAACCCACAAGTATTAGGTATGCTTCTTATGTTAGAAATAGAAATACTTGAAGAGAATAATAAAACACTCCTATTTGTTTCGATCCATTTTAAGGAAAGCACTTTGTGCCAACATGACCCTTGCTCTATTCCGCCGACCTCTAGAGAGGTCACCTGTAACACTGAATACACTCTCTGCAAAGGCTTGAGAAGCTGGCATAGCCAGCAGGTCTAATGCAAAAGGTTTTAGCTGGTGATAAAAAAGTGTCACTCTTTGACACCCAAAAATCTGTTGCGGTGTCCTCACTGATGGCAACTTGGTGCAAAAGCTCTTCCTTATATTTTCTGATCTTTGCTCTATGCTGTTTGGGGAGATCCTCTGCCTGGGTCTTCTGCGGCATTTAGAAAGAAACCGAAAGACTGGCTGCTTAGATGTGGATGCCGGTGGCGGTGCTTCTTCCGTTTCCTGCGATAGTTCTTCTACCACATCATCTTCTCTTCTTCAGACAATTCCTCAAGTTGTGTGTGTGGCAATGTGGATTTTCTTGCGGCATACTCCTCTGCCTTTTTAAGAATATTCTCATCCGCCACATCAACAAGGGTTTCACAGATGATAGGGTTGACAAAACAAGCAGCTGCTGCAAGTGGAGAGAACATTTCATCAGTTGGATCTAAGAATGAAGCAAAACGCTGGTTCCCACTCCCTTTCATTTTCTGTGCAATTGTGGCAAGGTTTTGGTAGCGAGTGTTCTGTTTAAAGTCCTCAAGATGGATGAGCAGATCAAAGAGGGCAGGAACAGCCAGGAACATGGACATGGTGTCACTCTGGAGGGTTTTAATATGTTCTGCAAAAGGCAGCAGTAGGTCATGCAATGATGTGAGCTTTTGCCATTCACTAGCGAGCAAGCTGTCCCATCCCATGTTGTTTGCGATTTGGCAGACTGAATCTTTCAGTTTGAGGAGTCTTGCGTTCAGGTTGAATGTACTTGTGGTCAAGTGTGTGCGTGTGAGGCAGTCATTTAAAAGAATAAGGCCACAATGCTCCAATAGCTTCTGTGTTGCAATTGAAGATTTGTGGAAGAGGTTCACTATTGATCTTGCTTTATCCAGTATTCTCTTCACACTTGCCTCCTTATGCACCATGTGGACCACAAGTTGCAAGGTATGCACCACACATGGTGTCCGGTCCATGTCGATCTGTTGGTACCTAATAAGTGGAACACACACAGCCCAATAAGCATAAAGTATAGAAAAGGTTTCTGTTCCATTCTATTATTTTAACACTTAACATCTTATGGGAATACTTTTACAGTACACAAGACTACAAATAAAGTGGAAAAATAACAAAGGTGCACCCCGTAGAGTAGAGCAGATAGCGTCCCCATATCAATCATCTCATAGACATGTGATAATTGACTGGTGTCACCGTGTCAACCATGTCATCGTGTAAAAGAATAATAAAAATGGCTCACCGCAGATCATCAATTTCGGTCTCAGTCTCAGAGTCACTTTCCATCATGGGAGAGTCTTCCTCACTAGAGATGGGTGGTTCTTCTGCTGCTGCTGTGGTTTGTTTAAATGCTGCCACCATATTGCTCCTGTTGTCTGTTATCACTGTAAGGTTCTTCCTTTTTGGTGTGCCCCACTCTTGCAAGCATTTGTCCACACAGGATTTGATTGACTGTGCAGTGTGTGGGTGGGCTACTTGTTCAAGGGCCAACAATATGTGTTCGGGTTTATGTTGTTCAACACAAAAGTAGCATGCACTTATGGCAGGGAATGAAGCTGAGAGTCCTTTTTTGGTCCACAAATCAGTGAAAATAGATACTCTCCGACCAGCAGCCACTCTCTTTTTGAATTTTTGTTTTTCATCTTCATACTGTTTGTCAATCAGATTGCTTATTTTAGTTTTCTTTGGAATAGTCAGCTTCCTATCCACTGTCTCCATCATGCTAACAAAGTCCTCATCTTCAATCGTTTTGACTGGTAATCCGGTGCGCCCAATCCATCTTGCTATGGCCTCCTCCCTGGCACGTTGTTCCTTAGAGTAATTTTTTTATTTTGAAGCACCTAAAAGAGCAGTGCAAATAGTTTGCTGTGGTTGTGCACTGCCACTGGCTTGACTTGGTCCATCATTTAAGGTTTTCTGTATCTGTGGGGTTGAATTAGGTGGGGGAATTAAAGTTATTCTGATTTTACGTTCTCTCTCACCCTACACAGTCAGCTCCAAGTTGTCTCTCTATAATATACTATATGTATAGGCCAGGGTCGGCCTTAGGGCTTTAGGTGCCTGTGTTGTGCCAAAATTGGCAGTGCCCCAGCCCCTCCCAGTGACCACTGACCACATCCTTCCACATATATTTTGGTAAGATACTTAAAATCGAGGAAAACAGCAGCTGATATATATTATGAAATCAAATCACTCGCTCCCATTAAAATTCAGTGACTAAAGTGCACAACATAGACAGACAAACAAACAGCTTTTACTTCAGAATAACCCTTTCGTGACTAAGCCTATTTCTGACATTTGTTGCTTGCAAGTTATAATATGTATTTTTTGCTAGAAAATTACTTAGAACCCCCAAACATTATATATATATATATATATATATATATATATATATATATTGTGAGGGGGTTGGTTCGGCAGCGGGTGTGTGTGACCCCCGAGATGGGCTCCCCACACAAAAACAGGCCCAGCAAACGGAGGTTGTGGTTTTCAAAATCAAAAAAGGTGCGGTTTATTTTCTATTTACAGTGACAAAACACAGCAAAGAAAAAGAAACATAAACAAAATAAATCCTGGTCAACTTGACCTCTGACTAAACATACAGGTTTCCTAACTAACAACTGGGATCAGCCTAGTGCTGTCCTAGTCCCTAAGTCCCTGGTTTTAAATGTCCAAGCAAATAGCCACACAGGCTTTGTCTCACCGCACAGGGGTTCACTCTCCCTAGACAGTCCACACAGGTCTGGTTCCAGGCATGAGCTAACACCTAATGAATCTGGGAGTTTTTATAGAGGCCTAAATGAGCTGACAAGCTTCAGCTGGTCTCATCAACTCCCTGTCTGCACGACGCCCCACACTCTCCCTAGAGGTATGAGTCATCCATGAGCCCACTAGCCTTATACAACTCTCCACCTAGTTGTATAAGTCGGCGTAAAGCCTGAATCTGGGCGAAATATATCTACCCCCCTGGATGCAACCAGGTGACTTTACCTTCCTGCTGTCACATACCCCCCCCCCTCTTGTTTTAACCTCGGGGTTGGAACACCAGCAATCAGGCATTCATGTACTCGAGACAAAGCATCCACATTCCCCATTTGAACGCCAGGGCGATGCTTTACTGTGAAGTTGAATTCCTGGAGGGCCAGGAACCACCTATTCACTCTTCTATTTGTTTCCTTGTTTTGAGCCATCCACTTTAACGGAGCGTGATCCGTAACCAAGTCAAAGTGCCTACCTAGCAGGTAGTACCGAAGGGAATCTAGAGCCCACTTCACCGCTAAACACTCCTTTTCAACGGTGGCGTAATTTACCTCATGGGACTTCAACTTCCTGCTGAGGTAAATGACTGGGTGCTCTTCCCCATTCCAGACCTGGGACAATACTGCTCCTAACCCCACATCTGACGCATCACTTTGTACGACAAAGTCTTTAGAGAAGTCGGGTGAGTACAACACTGGCTGGCTACATAAGGCTTGTTTCAAGAATTGGAATGCTGCCTCAGCCTCGGGGGTCCATTTAATCATGACCAACCCTTTCCCCTTCGTCAGGTTGGTTAGGGGCACAGCCTTAGAAGAAAAGTGGGGAATGAATCGCCGATAATACCCAGCGATTCCCAGAAAGGCTCGTACCTGCTTCTTGCTGTTGGGACGTGGCCAACTCTGGATGGCCTCGACTTTGTTGAGTTGGGGTTTTATTACTCCCCTCCCAATGGTGTACCCAAGATATTTGGCCTCCTCCTGCCCAATGGTACACTTCTTGGGGTTAGCCGTAAACCCCGCTTCCCGAACAGAGTCCAGGACTGCTTGCACTTTTGGCAGATGTGAGGCCCAATCTGTGCTATGGACAATTACGTCATCCAGGTAAGCCGCAGCATACTTCCGATGGGGCCTCAGCATCTGGTCCATTTTCCGCTGGAATGTGGCCGGCGCATTCTGTAACCCGAACAGCATTCTTTTATATTGGAACGCCCCGTCTGGGGTTACAAATGCGGTTTTCTCTTTGGCCGACTTGGCCAGGGGGATTTGCCAATACCCTTTTGTGAGGTCAAGAGTCGTCATGTATCGGGCTGTTCCCAGCCGGTCGATCAACTCATCTATACGTGGCATGGGGTAGGTGTCAAATTTTGTAACTTTGTTCAACTGACGAAAATCGTTACAAAATCGCCAGCTCCCATCCGGTTTAGGCACCAACACAATGGGACTAGACCAATCACTTTGGGACTCCTCTATCACCCCTAAGTTCAGCATTTTCTGTACTTCCTCCCGTATTGCCTCCCGTCGGGCCTCTGGGATCCGATAGGGTTTTAACTTCACCCTTTCACCGGGCGGGGTAATGATGTCATGCTCTACCCCAGATGTTTGTCCCGGCAGCTCAGAGAATACCTCCTTGTTGCGAAGCACAAACTCCTTAACCTCCTGTTGTTGGGGTTGTGACAAGGTGGCTGCTATTCCAACCTCAGGAATCACGCAACCAGTTTGAGCTGGTGACCAAGTGTCTGCGACTAGGGACTCTCTATCCCTCCAGGCTTTCAACAGATTAACGTGATAGATCTGTTCGGGCTTTCGCCTTCCTGGTTGTCTGACCTTGTAATTCACTTCGCTCACTTTTTCCATTATCTCATAGGGGCCTTGCCATTTGGCAAGGAATTTACTTTCAACCGTAGGGACAAGTACCAGTATCCTATCCCCCGGGGAAAAGGTACGGGTCTTGGCTCCACGGTTGTACACTCTCTGCTGTGCTAACTGCGCTTGGGCCAAATGTTCCTTCACGATGGGCATTACCTGTGCAATTCGGTCTTGCATCAGGGCGACATGCTCAATCACACTCCTGTGGGGAGAACTCTCACTTTCCCAAGTTTCCTTGGCAATATCCAACAGCCCTCTTGGGTGTCTCCCATACAGTAACTCAAAGGGGGAGAATCCCGTAGAGGATTGGGGCACCTCCCTAATAGCAAACATCAGATAAGGAAGTAGACAGTCCCAATCCTTTCCATCTCTATCCACCACTTTCTTCAACATTTGTTTTAGGGTTTTGTTGAATCTTTCAACCAGCCCATCGGTTTGGGGGTGATACACAGATGTACGTAATTGCGTCACTTTGAACAATTTACACAGCTCCTTCATAACCCGGGACATAAAGGGTGTACCTTGGTCCGTAAGCAGTTCTTTACAAATACCCACCCGGCTAAACACAAGAGATAGCTCTTTGGCTATGGTTTTGGCCGAGGTATTTCGGAGAGGGATCGCTTCTGGATAACGGGTGGCATAGTCCATTATAACTAATATGTACTGGTGCCCCCTAGCGGACTTGATTATAGGACCTACCAAATCCATGGCGATCCTCTCAAACGGGACCTCAATGATGGGTAGAGGGACCAGTGGGCTACGGAAATGTGGCATCGGGGCCGACCTCTGACACACAGGGCAGGAGGAACAATAATTTTCTATGTCCTTCATCACCCCCGGCCAATAGAATCTCTGTAATACCCTCTCTCGGGTTTTCTCTGTCCCCAGATGACCTCCAAGAATGTGCCCATGGGCCAACTCCAACACCAACTTCCTGTAAGGTTTGGGCACCACAAGCTGCTCAACGGTTTCTTCTGCCCTTTTTGCCACCCGATACAGTAGGTCCTTCTCTACGCTGAAGTATGGGTAAGTGCAGGTATTATCTGGGTTCACTAACTCGCCATCTATTTTCACTACGTTTTCCCGTGCCTTTATTAGGGCGGGGTCTTTCAACTGTTCTGTGGCAAAGTTTTCCCTGTGAACCTCAAGATCAGAAAACTCCACAGACGGTAGGTTTTCGTCTGAGGAGGTGGGCTCCTCTCCAGTTTCTTGAGTCTCCCCTGCCAATACTGATAAGGGAAATTCCGGAGAGTCCTCACCACTCTCAGGGGAGTTCTGGCTATCACATTCCTGGTACATAGGGGCACCAGTGGGGGGCTCAGGATCATCCCACAGTTCCCAGAACTTCGGAAAATCCCTTCCCACAATGGCGTCATGCGGTAACTGAGATACTAAGCCCACTGGATGAGAGAGGGTACCTTTGGGGGTCTCGAAACACACTGTAGTCACTGGATACTCTCGGGTGTCCCTATGCACACAAATAACAGCTACCTTGCTATTCCCAGAGACCTCTGTTTTAACTAACTCAGCCTTTATCAGGGTCACAAGGCTACCTGAATCCAGCAATACCACAACATTTCTACCATTAACACACATTTTGCATAAATGTTTCTCAGTTCCTCGAATGGCAGTGCATGCGACTGTCGCACACAGCGACTGACGTCTGCCCGTCAGAAAGTCACACTGCATGGGTTCCTCCACAACCGGGCAATTGGCTGCAATATGTCCCGCTTGCCGGCAGCGGTAGCAAACGATCCTTCTTGCGGCCTCTTGAGCCGCTGATTTCCCAGGCTGTTCTCGCCAAACTTGGGGTAGAGCTCCCACCCTCTCACTCTCTCCACCCTCACCCCTTGGAATCCTCTTATCCGCCCCTGGGGATGGTCTGGTCTTAGGGTGGAAAGTCCGAGTGTCTCTGGAAGAGGCCGTCAGGTTCTCTGTAGCCAAGTATTTCTCCACACGATCCACAAGACCATCGGCCGTCTCTGGGTCTCCATGGCTTACCCACTTTTGGATGGCAGTAGGAAGAGCTCTCAAAAACCGATCCATTACAACACGTTCCACAATCTTTGGTGCGGACAAAGTCTCTGGCTGTAGCCACTTTCTGCTCAGGTGAATGAGATCATACATTTGAGACCTGGGGGGTTTTCCAAGCTGGAAAGTCCAGTTATGCACACGCTGAGCCCGGACAGCCTGGGTGACACCCAGCCTTGCCAATATTTCAGCTTTTAGCATCACATAGTCTTTTGCTTGGTTAGGCTCTAGGTCATAGTAAGCTTTCTGCGATTCACCAGTTAACAGAGGAGCCACCAGTCCAGCCCACTGCTCCTCAGGCCACTTTTCTCTTTCAGCGGTCCTTTCAAATGTGGTCAAAAATACCTCTGGATCATCCTCTCCAGTCATTTTTGTCAATAAACGACTCACCCCAAAGGACGCGGTATTAGTGGGACAGCTTTCCTCACTGGTCTGCGGACGTTGCTGCATTACTGCTTCCATCTGTTGTTGTAGTCTCTGCTCTTGCTTCTGCAACAGGTCTATGAAGCGGGCCTCAGATTGCTGCTGGGCTTGTTGCTGAGCCTCCAGACTCTGTTGCAAAGTTGCGTTTGTCTGCTGCTGGGCTGCAAGGCTCTGTTGATGAGCTTGCTGCTGGGCTGCGAAGTTCTTTTGCAAACCTGCATTTGTCTGCTGTTGATTGGCATTTGCTAGAGCCAGCTGCTTCAGTATCTCCTCCATGCTGGCTTAAAAAAAAACTGCCACTGGTTCTCCACCAACTGTGAGGGGGTTGGTTCGGCAGCGGGTGTGTGTGACCCCCGAGATGGGCTCCCCACACAAAAACAGGCCCAGCAAACGGAGGTTGTGGTTTTCAAAATCAAAAAAGGTGCGGTTTATTTTCTATTTACAGTGACAAAACACAGCAAAGAAAAAGAAACATAAACAAAATAAATCCTGGTCAACTTGACCTCTGACTAAACATACAGGTTTCCTAACTAACAACTGGGATCAGCCTAGTGCTGTCCTAGTCCCTAAGTCCCTGGTTTTAAATGTCCAAGCAAATAGCCACACAGGCTTTGTCTCACCGCACAGGGGTTCACTCTCCCTAGACAGTCCACACAGGTCTGGTTCCAGGCATGAGCTAACACCTAATGAATCTGGGAGTTTTTATAGAGGCCTAAATGAGCTGACAAGCTTCAGCTGGTCTCATCAACTCCCTGTCTGCACGACGCCCCACACTCTCCCTAGAGGTATGAGTCATCCATGAGCCCACTAGCCTTATACAACTCTCCACCTAGTTGTATAAGTCGGCGTAAAGCCTGAATCTGGGCGAAATATATCTACCCCCCTGGATGCAACCAGGTGACTTTACCTTCCTGCTGTCACAATATATATATATATATATTTAGCAGAGAATCCAGAGAATAACATGGCAGTCATTGCAATATTTTATGTCACACTGTATTTGCGCAGCAGTCTTTTAAACAATTTTTTTTAGGAAAAAATACACTTTCATGAATTAACAAAAAAACTAAACAGTAAACTTAGCCCAATTTTTTTGTATAATGTGAAAGATGATGTTACGCCGAGTAAATAGATACCCAACATGTCACTCGCGGAATGGCGACAAACTATGGTACGGTACCTAAAAATCTCCATAGGCGATGCTTTAAAAAAACGGTTACCAGGTTAGAGTTACGGAGAAGTTCTAATGCTAGAATTATTGCTCTCACTCTGATGATCGTGGCGATACCTCACATGTTTGATTTGAACACCGTTTACATATGCGGCCGCAACTTACGTTTTCTTTGCTGCGCGAGCTCGCGGGGACAGGGGCGCTTTAAAAAAAAAAAAAATCGTATTCATTTTGTTTATTTTTACATTGTCACGTGTTGCTATGCTTGCCTTTTTATGAATTTCAGGATGAGTTGTCTGCAAATGACACTTCAAGTTTGTTGTATTTTTTACCAGCGAGTGTCGCTTCACATGGTTTGCAAAGAGTCTTGTTGTCCTTAACATCAAATGTAAAATACATCCATAGATCTTCTCTTTCTACCAGTGACAATCACAGAAGCCGACATTTCCAGTATAGTTTGGACTTTGGAGTCTTGGACGTACGGTGGGGAGGAACTGGAAGCCTGTATGCTGCATTGCTCTCGACGGTGGTCTGAGTAGCGTAGGCCTGTGAAATTAGAAAATAAATGGCATGCAGTGAGTACAGTACAAAAGGTGCTGGAACCTGGGTGGTGGTCTGAGGAGATGGCCTATAAATAAACAGTGCATTTGCAAAGAGGCCCTGGATGCCAGTGCCACTGTCTGCCTGTCAGAGGAGGCCTGCTCAGTTGCACTTGCACTGTTGCACAGTGTGCTCTGGACAGATGGTGGTCATCTGAGGGCAGTGAGGGGAGGGGGGAGGCCTCAGGCCGGCTGTACGTACCACAATTATTGTACTGCACTAATCTGCTCAGTCTGCTCTCAGTGTGCTCTTTTGCCTCTGGGCAGCGGGCGTGGCATCAGAAGGAGTTGGACTCGGGACGGGATGCTCACAGTGTCCTTATCGTCTCACCTCACTCACACTATCTGGCGTTCTCAGAGTCATCACGGTGGCGCTGGGCGTGGATTGCGGAAGTAGGCTCTGTAAAAAAACAGAAGTTGGTAAATGTCCCTCCTTGCCATCTTCGTCTCGTTGTTGTCCGATAACGAAAATGGATCCTATTTTCGTCATAGTTTTCGTCAGTGGACGAAAATGTGCTGTACTTTTCGTTCCGTTTTCGACACCGTAAAAATGCAGCTGACGAAATCATTGACGAAATTGACACTGCTCAGATCTCATATTTACACTAAAATGCAATAATAATAAAAAAAAAGACACTTGAAAAAAATTCTCCTTTAAGAGCTATGGGCTCTAAGTGACGTTTGACATCGCTTCCGCCCACCATGCCATGGAGCCGAGTGGTTGCCATCTTCCCCTCAGTCGGCAGCCAGGCAGCCACGGGAGAAGAAGCGATCGTCTCCGCCGCTACCAGCGGGTCTGGTAAGCAGCGGAGACGACCGTAGCACGGGCACCTCTCCCGATGCCGATAAAAGTGATCTTGCGGTGAATTCGCCGCAGACACCACTTGTATCTTAAAGAGAAATGTATGGCGTTCCCAAAAATACCAGGGTTATGGCAGCTAGTAGGCTTGTGCAATTCGTTTCGTAACGAATCGAAATTCGTCCGAATTTAGCAACTTTCGGACATTCGGAAGCATTCGAATTTCCGAACAAAGCAATTACGAATAAAACCGAATCCGAAATAAATTATACCGCAAAATAGTGAATGCCTGAATGTCTTCGGCATAATTCGTTATGAAAAAAGTTACGAATGTACGAATCCATTCGAAGCACAATAACACTCACTCTGCTCTCTGCTTCTCCCTCACCATGCTGAACTCCCTCTCAAAATGGTGTACAGGGGGCGGAGGCTATAGCCGCATGAAAAAACGAAAGTAAAATACGAGATTTCGAATCCATTCGAAGCACAATAACACTCTGCTCTGCTCTCTGCTTCTCCCTCACCGTGCTGAACCCTCTCAAAATGGTGTACAGGGGCGGAGCCTATAGTAAAAAACGAAAGTAAAATACGAGATTTCGAATTGTTACAAATAACCGCTATGTATTTAGAAAAGTACAAATCCATTCGAAGCACATTAGGCATAATAGGCAGTGTCGTTGTGAGAGAGACACGGAAAATTACGAATCAACGAACCCAAAAAAAGTTACAAAAGTAGGAGTTGTGTCCAGAATCAACGAAAAACAACGTACTCTACCGAAAGTACGAATTATAAAGCAACAAAAAATTCAACGAAAAATGTCGCTTGTGAAAATACGAATTAGTCCGAACACGAAAAATCCTGTCTAGCAAAATTACGAATGATTACGAATCAACAGGACCGGAAAGAAACAAATCGAAACTAAACAAATTTTTCCGTTGTGCTTAAGAAGCGAACCGAAACGGAACAAATTTTTCCGTTGTACACAAGTCTAGCAGCTAGCTAGCATCAAAGTACTGACGTACGGGTACGTCGTTTTGCATGAAGTGGTGAAAAAGGAACTATAGTCAGAAATTCAGTTCTGCTAGATCTCTAGCGATGCTGGCCCCGTTTGCAGGTATAGCTGTAAAACAACAAAAATAGGTACCTCTACTGTCTAAAATCCAATAATACACTGTCTTGTTCTGCTCTGCACATGATCAGTTGCTCTCTATTTTTTGTCACTGTGCTGTAAGTGTAGAGGCCGATCTGCTGACAGCCTGAAGATTTACTGCTGCTGCTTGTGGCTTTGGGCTTCAGCATAATGGCAGCCTCCAGCAGGAAGGAACAGGAACAATGCTGGGGGCAATATACAGCACACACTCACTTTGGTAGCATAATTATTAATGTGGAATGCATGGTCTTTGCTAAAGAACTTTGGGGTTAATTTACTGAGAGATAAATACAGCATGAATATTTCAGTTAAAAAAACTCATGCGGTCGTTATCTCAAAAGTAGTCAATTCACTAAAAAACATGCGTTAAACATTTATGTTTTGCGCTACTTATCACCTAATTTTGGGAAATAAATAAACGCACACAGAAATAATATGAAACTGTAATAACATTATCGTATGCTTTCATTCACAGAACGATCTTCCTGAAATGTTACAATTTATTTTCATTCCTGAGCTCAGGGCAAAACATTTTCACACTGATACATTGTATAATTTTAATATACTGGCCAGTGCAGAGCTGCCCTCATTGTTATTTTGTACTACTGAAAGGTAATAAGTAACAAATGGGTGTATTCTTTATTAACCACTTCCATACAGGGCACTTATACAGCTTCCTGCCCAGACCAATTTTCAGCTTTCGGCGCTGTTGCACTTTGAATGACAATTGCGCGGTTGTGCTACACTGTACCCAAACTAAATTTTTATCATTTTGTTCCCACACATAGAGCTTTCTTTTGGTGGTATTTGATCACCTCTGCGATTTTTATTTTCTGCTAAAATAATTTAAAAAGACCGAACATTTTGAAAAAAAAACATATTTTTTTTGTTTCAGTTACAAAACTTTGTAAGTAAGTAAGTTTTCTCCTTCACTGATGGGCACTGATGGGGCTGCACTGACGGGCACTGATAAGGCGGCACTGATGGGCACTGATGAGGCGGCGCGGATGGGCACCGATAGGCGGCGCGGATGGGCACCGATAGGCGGCACAGATGGGCACAGATAGGCGGCATGGATGGGCACAGATAGGCGGCGTGGATGGGCACAGATAGGCGGTACGGATGGGCACCGATAAGCAACATGGATGGGCACTGATAGATGGCATGGACGGGCACTGATAGGTGGCACGGATGGGCATGGATGGGCACTGATAGGTGGCATGGATGGGCACTGATAGGTGCCAAACAATAATGCCTGCCAATCAGTGATGCCCATTGTGGGCACTGATTGGCATCCATTAGGGGCACTGATTGGCATCCATTAGGGGCACTGATTGGCAACCCTGGTGGTCTAGGAAGGCATACCTGGTAATGGACATCCCTGGTGGTCCAGTGGCATCCCTGGTGGTCCAGTGTGGGCATCCTCGGGGGGCCTGTGCTGATAATTGATCAGCACAAACCCCCCCTGTCAGAGGAGCAGCCGATCGGCTCTCCTCTACTCGCGTCTGACAGACGCGAGTGAGGAAAAGCCGATTACCGGCTTTTCCTGTTTACATGTGATCAGCCGTGATTGGACACGGCTGATCACATGGTAAAGAGTCTCCGTCGGAGACTCTTTACCTAGATCGGTGTTGCGGGGTGTCAGACTGACACCCTGCAACAACGATCGCCGCGATGCACGCCTCCGGGAGCGCGCAGCGGCTTAAAATCTTGTGGACGTCATATGACGTCCAGTCAGGATTTTAAAACCACTTTGCCGCCGTCAATCCGCTATAGGGCGGGCGGCAAGTGGTTAAATTGACTATAATGATTTATCTCTTTTTTTGTGGTATTTATCTTACATTTTTAACAAATGTACAATATTTACATCACATTCAATATTTTACTTGAATTGATTCATTTATTATCTCGTGCGATATTTCCGAAAAATGGGTTACATGACCTTCATATCGTATGCGGTAACCTTTGGTAAATTTACCCCATTATCTTTTATCAAGTTGGTAATGGTGAAGTTCCACTCGTAACACCCCAATCTGATTCATTTTAGTTTGAAAGAAATAAAAAAAAAAAAATATTTAGTTTCAGCCACATCACATGATTTTCCATCAAAGTTAAATCTAGTCTGTAGTTCACTGTACCTGTCCTGTCCTGTGCTGGTGGCAACTTCTAATAATGTGTCATTAAGAATTAGGAGACTCTAGAATGTAGATGATACAAGCAGTGTAAAATTGGTCAGCAGCAGGACATTTCTAATGAGAGAGATTTCAACAAAATGTACTAGAGAAGTAGCAGTGCAATCAGATGTTTTATTGCATGAATTAAAGTGGAATTTATATATATATATATATATATATATATATAGGAAGGCCAGTATGCTGGCCTGAAATTATGGGAGGAGTTCGAGGGGTACTTAAAGGAGCACTATACCTTTTTTTTTTTTTGCTTTAAAATAACAAACATGTTATACTTACCTCCACTGTGCAGCTCGTTTTGCACACAGTGGCCCCGATCCTGGTCTTCTGGGGTCCCTCGGCGGCTGTCTTGGCTCCTCCCCGCAAGGACTCCACACCTTAATGCGAGTGAGCTCGCATGGTGTGGAGTGATTGCGGGCGCGCTCCCGTGATACAGCGGCGGCCATAGCCGCCGACTGTATCACTCGGCCCCGCCCCCCGGCGTGCCGCGTCATTGGATGTGATTGACAGCAGCGCCAGCCAATGGCTGCGCTGCTTTCAATCTATCCAGTGTAGCCAATCGGCGGCCAGGCAGAAAAACGAAGAGGATGACGGGGACGAGCATGGGACTTTCGAGGGGCCAGGTAAGAAAAACGGGGGCTCGGGGGGGGGCGGTATTGTCAAATGTTTTTTCACCTTAATGCATAGGATGCATTAAGGTGAAAAAACATGTAACTTTACTACTCCTTTAAGCAGACCATCCACCACGGTCAGTGTTGGCTCTAGTGCGCGGTACTACATGTCACTGGGCTGACTCTTCCCCACTCACCTCATATTCGTGAGTCGGTGCATGCAATCGCAGGTACATTTCGGCTTCTTCATTCGGGGTCTTCGACGGTGGTTCCCGCTCACGGTCGCAGGTAGTATCCGAACTTTTCATATCAGGTACAATCTTGCGGTTTGTTATGCTTTTCATCCTGTACCCCTTGCATAAAAAGCCTGCCCCAGAGTTGTTGTCGCTCGTATTCAGGCATCATTCAGCACAGGCGTAGTACATTTATAAGTTCCTTCTGCCAAACATACGATTCATTCGTACATCCAAGTCTCCGAGCCGCTGTCGGTCGTTGCCCGATAACACTCGCCATAGGCTTCACTGGTTATAAAAGTCACTGTCCATGGGATTTAAGTCTCATTCATTTGGAGATGAGAATGTATTGTTTGTATGGGTTTCTGTGGCTGAGCAAGGTGGTAATTAGACCCACCTGGTGCCTTCTCTGCACTGGATTAGCCTGGGGGGATGGGTGGTTGATAGGTGTTAGCTTTCAGAGCAAGGGGTGGCATACACCATACAACCAATTCGTATCAGATTAACTAATACTCCTCACTACCAATTCGTATTCGCTTCATTTTATACATTTTACAACCGATTTGTATCAGACACATTGCAGAGGCCGAAGGCTTAATGGCTCCTCACACGCCACACCTTCTACAAACCCCATCGCACCTACTGACGCCCTACACCTCCTACGATACTCTCCCTTCACCCAACTGATGCCCCACACCTCTTACTACACACACCATACACCGAACAGTCCGGCAATCACAAGCCCCCTCACCTTCGGAACACCAGACAGTCGATCCGAGTCCAGTCGCATCTCCGGCGCCGTGATTCGGATCCCGGCGCATCAATAACCCCATCCTCATAACACAACCACACCGATCCGAATCCAGTCGTAGCATCGCCTCCAAGATTCGGATCCTCTGCAAACACAACCGATCCGAGCACAGTCGCATCACCGGCTCAATCGGCTCGGATCTCTAGCATCAAACTTCCCTAACCGGTCCGAATCCAGTCGTAGCATCGGCTCTAAGATTCGGATCCTCGGCAAACCCAACCGATCCGAGTCCAGTCGCACCACGGGCTCAAACGACTCGGATCTCCAGCAACAACCTCACTAAACGATCCAAAACACAGTCGTAGCATCGGCTCAACATTTTGATCCCTGGCTAACACTGTCCATCCAAGTCCAGTCGCACCACCGGCTCAAACGACTCGGATCTCTAGCAACTAGCACTCTCCAACCGACCCGAATCCAGTCGTAGCATCGGCCCAAAGATTCGAATCCATGGCATACAAACCCAATCGATCGATCCAAGTCCAGTCGCACCACTGACTCAATGACTCAGCTTCCCAGCACAAACAGACCCTTCCAACCGATCCGAACCCAGTCGTAGCATCGGCTCAAACGATTCAGATCGTCAGCAATACAAAGTGCCACGTCGTTACCAGTCGCATCAGCGTTACAATTACGTACGAACCATTCCCCAAACCTCACGCTGTACAAAAAATTAAAATAAAAATAAGAAATAAATAAAATAAATAAATAAATAAAATAAAAAAAATATTAAAAAAATAAATAAATAAATAAAAAATATATATTTTTTAAAACCATCAAGCATTTACATACACAACTTACTCCAACTATTCCAGCTTCCTCACGGACGGTCATTCCTACATACTCACAATTCACAAACTTTCCTTCTTTCGCCTTCTCAGTAAGGCTGTGTTCCTCGCAATCGCTGCGAGCATTCGAAAAGTGGTTCAAACATCAGCCACTCATCATCTCCAGTAGCAACACGGCTACTCATCGTTTTCTCTGTCCCTTTCCCCATGCAGGTCAGTTTGAGTTCCAGTTGGTCCACCCTGCACCAGGTTTGGACAATATTCCCCTCAGGATACAAAAAAAAAAAAGGGGAAGTATCTTAGGGCTCACATCTTCACCAGGGAGCCAGCTACTGCTCCAAAACAGCTCTCTGCATCCCCCTCACAATTTTTTTTTTTAAAAATGTATTTCCATGTCACCTTACTACAGGTCCCCGGTCGACCCACTTCTCGACCCCAACTCAGACGTCACTACTAGGGTACAAAACAGATGCGTAAATTCAAGGCTCCCCCTTGCTTTCTCCTCGCACTCTTTCACGACACGTTGTACTTCACATACACAATTTGACTTGCTCACCAGGCGTTAGTAACTGTCACATACTTCTGTGCACTTCACTCTGTTTTCGAAGAGCGATCCGAGATCCTTCACCACGCAGACAAGGTCGCCAACATCCACCTTGCTGGCAGTGCAGGAGTTGGCAGACCGACCACACGTCAAGGAACTACAGATCGAAACATTCCTACTTAGTATACCAGACTTCAGCTACCCGCCCCAGTACGCCCTGGGGGCTCTGGTTCATCAGTCTGTGCCGAGCACAGACGGCACCCGAGCTATCGGTTACCTAGCCAGTCACCTCCTGGCTCACCTCGGTTGCCACGCACTCTTTTGAGTTTTCTAAATTACACTCAACAGCGCTCGTACGCAAACTAAACTGTCCCCTACGCCTATCGCTCCTTGTCCTGTCCACCCTGCTTTCCTTCTTTCTCCCCGTTTTCTAAATCCTTCTATCCCCTCCAAACTCGCAATCTTATTCTAAACATATGCATTCCCCTCCTTTTAGCCTACGCCATGTCGCGAGCCGACAGCGAAGTCTTCGCCTCTGCCCCGCCGTCACCCTTCGCGGGTCCAGCGCCCGGCGCTACACAGTCCCCCAGAGCTTGGACCATCCCCAGGCTACGGCTGAACCACGACGTAGGGGCATTCCCTACCTTACCACAGCCAGGAAAGCCAAGCTGTTAGGCTGCTGTTTCCATCACCAGCGGCAGCTCTACCAGACACACAAGTTCCGCTGCAGTCGATATCCTCTGCAATTACCCAGCTGCACGCCTTGGTGTCCACACTGGCAACTGCAGTCACCGATGTCCAGGCTAGAGTAGGGGGCCCTGGAAACACGATCAGCCGTGCCCCCATCAGCCCCAGTCTCCACCGTCGTTACCGAACCCCCCACTTTTAGGTACGCCCGACGCTTGCACCCTTTCCTTCGCACCTTGTCCCAGCGGGCATCAGGAAGGACATCCTAGGCGGCAAAGACGTGAACCTAGCGTCCTTACTCATTTCGGTACAGGTCATAACAGGGAACAAGTCATATGCCTAGGGGGACGTCTCAGTCATCCTAATGGCCAAGGACCCCAGGCTCGCTCGCAAACTCGAAAGTGACAAAGTTCGTGGTAGCCTCTGGAAGGCTTAGAGATGTAACCAGTCCTCCCAGTCAGACTAGGACATCCAATTCGAGCACCGGGGGGCGCAGCCATCTCCAGCAACTTTAATTTCAAGGGTTGCTTTTACCCCCACCGCAAACTTCGGCACATCTGCCTCCTGTACCAGAAGGCTCCCCCTAGAAATACCTGTGGCGTCAAGCAGCAGAGTCCAGCTTGACTAGGCCACGTGCACTTCGGGCGGCTCGACTTTTCTCTCCTCACATCCAACTCCCTCTCTAGCAGCCTTTCTAGTGCAGGGGGCACTACAGGGTTCCACACCAGACTCATTACACTGCCTGACTCATTCTTCTAAACATACCCAGTTAAACTCCTTCATACCCTCAGAGGAGTTCTCACAAGAATACTAAACCTCCAGGAGACCTAGAAAATCCAAGAGAGGTCTTTAAAACCTCGACGTGCCCATAACTGAGAAGAAAGTAGAAAGCCTGGCACAGTTCATCTCCTTCCTGGAAATCATTCTAGACAAACGCGCCATGCAGGCTAGACCACCTCTCGGTAAATTGACCCGCATCAGGACAGTCGTCCATACGTCTACCGACACGCAAGGGTGCACTAACCCACAGCTACAATCCCTACTGGGCATGCTCAACTCACGATGAGGATCGTCCCTCAAGGGCAATCCTTTATCGCACGCTTCTTAGTGTTCCTCTCCCAGGCACAAGACCCTGACCAAGTCATTAAGCTAGACGCAGCCGCTATAGCAGGATCTGGCCATGTGGGACCAATTCCTTGAGAACTGGATAGGTAGACCCTTGTTCATCCCATCAGCATCCCCTTTGTCACCACAGATAATCAAGGACGTAGCAGCTTCAACAAGCTTTGCTGCAATTTTTGGCCATCATTGATTTACGGGGCCGTGACCGACAGAGATACTCACAATCCCGCGTTTAGTCAGTCCTCCTCTCTATTTGAGATCTACCCCATAGTCGCAGCGGCTCAAGTATGGGGCAGCACCTGGGCAGGACAGACCACCACGTTTGCCACAGACAACCAGGCTACAGCCACAGTCATTAACAAAAGCATGTCAATAAATCGTTGACCATCATGTCCTTCCCACGCAAGCTGTTGCTACTTTCCCTACAACATCAGCTCAGTAGCCTCTGTGTCCACATCCCTGGTCAATGCAATACCTCGGCCGACGCGCTATTCCGCTTAACCAGGCCACATCCTTTCACAGGAGCCCGGAGCCGACCCGACCATGTCCGGCATCCCACATTAGTCGCAACCAACTCTGGAATCAGATAGCACCTCCATGGTGCTACCTCCCTCGTCAATGCATCCTGATCTTTCAACACACTACAGGTGGCAGCAACCACACTCTAGTACCAAACGCTTACCAGTGACCAGCGCCATACTCCGGGACATGTCTGCTATCCTTTCACGTTTTCCCTTCGGTCTATGGCCCAGCCTGGTAATTCAAGCAGCCATTTACCTGCCCTTTTACGGTTTTCTACGGCCCAGCGAATTTACTGTCACCAGGCCTATATGCCTAATACCACGCAGGCACCACCTGACTCGCCACCAGAGTCATTTCATCCTATACGTGACGGTATCGAAAACGCTACAATCCGGTCCCGGAGTAGACATCAAACTATTCCAGACACACGGCGCCTGGTGCCCAATGGCTGTTCTAGAGCAATTGGTAAACTCTACTGACAGCACTCTACTACCTTTCCCAACTGAACCCCTAAGCGGGAACCAGTTCATCAACTACATCAGAACGCTCCTATGCATCTTAGGCCTTGACCCAGGACGTTACTCAGGACATTCTTTCGCATTTGAGCAGCCTTAGCAGCATCGCGAAACAGAGTTCCAGACCACGCAATCAGGATGATGGGCAGGTGGAAATCCACGCGTTTCGCCCGATACGTCCCCAATCCTCAAACAGAATATCAGGAGTCTTTAACAGACTCGCTCTGTAGTTAATTGTCTTGCACGATAAAACAATTCCTTCCCTAACCAAGTGTAGTTTTTGGCCCCTTTTCTTGGCATACCGTCCAGCAGGCCAGGCCACACTTCAGGTCTTATTTGTGTTGTTAGTCTTGTGACGTGTTTATGTGATCCATATCTCTTCAGACAGAGGGCTCCGACCATAAATAGGAAGGCCAGTATGCTGGCCTGAAATTATGGGAGGAGTTCGAGGGGT
Source organism: Rana muscosa (assembly GCA_029206835.1). NCBI lineage: Eukaryota > Metazoa > Chordata > Amphibia > Anura > Ranidae > Rana > Rana muscosa. Next base: position 901,767,944 of record CM055121.1, on the reverse strand, counting down.
ACTTAAGCAGGCCATCCACCATGGTCAGTGTCGGCTCTAGTGTGCGGTACCCACCCACCCATATCCCCTTTTTTAGGGCATTCCTCTCTAAACAATACTCAACAGAATTATCCATTATATCTATCTTAAGGTATGGCCCCTTTTCTTGGCATACCGTCCAGCAGGCCAGGCCAGACTTCAGGTCTTATTTGTGTTGTTAGTCTTGTGACGTGTTTATGTGATCCATATCTCTTCAGACAGAGGGCTCCGACCATAAATATATATATATACACCATATATATATATATATATATATATATATATATATATATATATATATATATATACATAAGAATTGAACTTCCTCTTTTGAAGTGTCATAATGTTCTGCCGTGTGCATACCTTCGGACAAAAATCCACGGAAAAGTCAGATGGAAGTCCGATCGTGTGTACAAGGCTTTATTCTGCTTTAAGAGACTGCAGATAACACAGTAGTGTAAAATTGGCCAGCACAAGAGCAACTTTAAATAGAAATGCAAGGCCCAAATTTACATACATTAAGATACTGGACAGCAGTAAAGTTTTATTCAGCGGATAGGGAATGTATTAAATGTGAGTGATATAATGAGAAGTGGTTTAGGTGCACTCTGTTCTTACACGTAGTATTTTCTCTTTTCAAACAATGCAATGGTAATGCTGCATACAAAAGGCATTTTAAAGAACAGCTGGTCATTAGCAAGTAAATGCTACACTTTAAGCACTCAAATCTATACGTTAATAAATAAATAAATGCAATTATGAGTAAAAAATGCCCCACAATATAACTCAATAATAATGCGTGAAGGAAAGTTCCAAAAATATTTAGTTAATTTATTCGTTATTTTTCTTAGATCAGGGGTAGGCAACCTTTGTGAGGTGGAGATCTACCTGAATAACTTGGAAGAGAATATCACAGGGATTGTAAGAATATAAACTAAGCTTACCTTAAAAGTGGACAGTGTCATTCAGCAGAGGAGTGGACATTGTTAGTAGGGCAGTGGATAGTGTGTGGACAGTGTCAGTAGAGCAATGGACAGTGTCAGTAGAGCAGTGGACAGTGCCAGTAGAGCAATGGACAGTGCCAGTAGAGCAATGGACAGTGCCAGTAGAGCAGTAGGTGGAGTCAGTAGAGCAGTGGACACTGTCAGTAGAGCAGTAGACAGTGCCAATAGAGCAGTGGACGGTGTCAGTAGAGCAGTGGACACTGTCAGTAGAGCAGTGGACAGTGCCATTAGAGCAGCGGATGGTGTCAGTGGATGGTGCCAATGAAGCAGTGGACGGTGCCACTAGAACAGTGGATGTTGTAAGCAGGGTAGTGCATGGTGTCAGTAGAGCAGTTGATGTGTCAGTAGGGCAAAGGTTGGTGTAAGTAGAGCAGTGGACATGTCAGTAGGGCAGAGGTTGGTATAAGTGGGGCAGTGGCAGTGGACGGTTTCAGTAGAGCAGTGGGTGGTGTCAGTAGGGCAGTGGACTGTGTCAATCGTTTTTTTTCTTATATTATTTTATTGTTTCAATATTTTTTTAGCAGCCCTGTTGGGGGGCTTTGATACACCGTTTACTATGCTTCAGTTATGAATGAACACAGTGAGTGATCGGTACCAATCACTCGCTATTTTCATTCAGAAAAGGAAGGGGCCGGTAAATTACATATTTACCAGTCCCTTCCCTGGTCTCTATCCTGGTCTCTATCCTGAAACAATCCCCTGCAGCAGCAAGTGAAAAGAGAGGAGGAGAAGCTGGCAGCACTGCAAGGGGGGGGGGTTGTTAGGGAATTCCAGTAAGGTTATGTCAAGGGAAATAAAGAATATATATAATAAAAAATTGCGCTACCAATAACAGCAGCCAGCATCAACAATATGACATATTGTGTAAAAACGTAAAAGGACAAAAAATGCAGCGCTTAAAGAATATATATGCCCCCGAATGCAACTCAGGGGTTAATATTCAAGTGTAAACAAGGAGCTGGGTAATTGAAAGAGTGAACAACAAAAAATAAAATAAAATAAAGTGCTCAGTGCATAAAACTATATAAAGGAGTATGAACACTCCTATAAGTGCCAAAAAAATGGCAAAATAATTTACTACTGCAGAAATTATAACAACATCATGCTATGCATCTTGTATTTATGTTATAAATGCTTTGCTGCAGGTGTCGGCTCTCTCCTTTTCCTACCTCTCCGGGGACTCCATTTCCATGCTGTGATTTCTTATAAGTTGCAAGTTGTAAGTTACACCCCCCTGTTCGGTTCGCACCAGAACCTGCGAACAGACCTAAAGTTCGCGTGAACTTTAGAACCCTATTAAATACAATGGACTCGAACGTTTGAAATCTAAAGTGCTAATTATAAAGGCTAATATGCAAGTTATTGTCCTAAAAAGAGTTTGGGGACCCGGGTCCTGCCCCAGGGGACATGTATCAATGCAAAAAAAAGTTTTAAAAACTGCAGTTTTTTCGGGAGCAGTGATTTTAATAATGCTTAAAGTGAAAAAATAAAAAGTGAAATATTCCTTTAAATTTCGTACCTGGGGGGGGGGTGTATAGTATGCCTGTAAAGCAGCGCTTGTTTCCCTTGCTTAGAACTGTCCCTGCACAAAATGTCACTTCTGAAGGAAAAAAGCCATTTAAAACCACTCGCGGCTATAATGAATTGTCGGCTCCCGGCAATACAGAGAAAAGTCATTGATAAAAAACGACTGGTATGGATATTAAGGGGAACCCTGCATCAAATCAAAAAAAAATTATGTGGGGTTCCCCCCAAATATCCATACTAGACCCTTCAGGTCAATTCATTATAGCCGCGAGTGAGTTTTAAATGACTTTTTTTCCTTCAGAAATTACACTTTGTGCAGGGACAGTTCTAAGCACGGGAAACAAGCGCGACTTTACAGGCATACTATACACACACCCCAGGTATGAAATTTAAAGGAATATTTCACTTTTATTGTTTCACTTTAAGCATTATTAAAATCACTGCTCCAGAAAAAACGTCCGTTTTTAAAAAGTTTTTTTTCATTGATACATGTCCCTGGGGCAGGACCCGGGTCCCCAAACACGGCAAACATGCGAACAGGCAATGTTCGAGTCGAACATGAGTTTGACTCGAACTCGAAGCTCATCCCTAGTTGCAAGTGATTCCTGCGGTGCTCTGCGTTGGGAGTTCACACGGCCGGAAGGCCCACCTGGGACTCTCTGGGGCTTCTTTTAGTGGAAACTCTGGTTCAGACTGTCTAATGCCTACACATAACGAATTGGTAATTATGCGATTTATATATATATACCTCTTTCTCTCCCTTGTAAAATTAGGAGAAAAAACTTTGAAACTTACTATGTATAAATTCCTTTATAGCAACACCAAAACCTCTGAAGAAGACCCCTTGAAGGGGTTGAAACACGTTAGTAATTGCTACATGTTACATGCTGAGCTGTATGACAATTTTTTGTGTTTGCATTCTTGTGTAGAATATTTTAAGATTGTATGTTACCAGAGCTCATATCTTAATTGTCACGACTTCACTTGAATTTTATCCAAATAAAACCTTTTAAAATACATTGTTTTCAATTACTGAATTGAGCTGCCTAAAAACCCCACTGGGGGAACTTCCCATTTAATATATTATTTGGGGTGAGCAGCAACTTCCCTCTCCTTTTATGAGTCTTTCCCATTTCACAAAAAATGGCAAAGTGCAATACAAGAAAGAAACATAAATAGTCCAGACAATAATTACACATAGAATGGCTCTGTGACCAAAACCCACTATAGGCAAAATAGTTAGAATGATTTACATATAAGTCTCTGAAGACATTCAGCGTGTCACATATAGTCCCATAGATGTAATCATAGAGTGCTGATATACTTATGATTCAATAACAGGAAAGCGATGTGCAGAGTGATTTCCACAAACAGCACCCAGGACCGTGTATCTGACACCAGGGAAGGGAGGTGGGTACTCTTACCCTGAGTCGTGGACACACACGCCAGCGGCGGTGGGTCAAACAGGCATAGACTATCGTCAGGGATCCACTTCCAGGTCAGAATTCCTATAGAAAAGTTGGTGACACCTGCATCGATACAACCACTGATAGCCTCAAGGGTTTGGATTACAACACCAGGCTCCGTACATCCAAAGGGCAACGTGGATCATAAGAAAAAGAAAAAAAGGCCTCCACATAGTTTAGATAAATCCAGCGTAAAAAAATGTATTTAAATAAAACCAAAGTAACATAAAATCGTACAATCATCTCATCAGATGTATGCACAGCGTGATCACAAAAAAGCTGTAAAAAGCATGGTGGAAAGAGCCAAGCAGGCTATGTACCCGACATGTTTCGTACAAGAGGTACTTCAACATGGGCATAAACCTGCTACATTACACCACGCACATATATAGTACTCTATGCAACTTGGTCGCTAATGATTCAAACTGTCACAGCTGGTGTCTGCACTCCCCCTAGAATGGTAAGACCAATCAGAAGCGGGCGTTGTCGTCACGTCATCGCATCGCCGTCAGATTGCGTCATCACGCACCGCTGGTTACACAGCTTGCGTTCCAAGCCTCACCTTGACTCACTGTCTTGTGGGTCAGGTGGGAGGGAGCACGGCGTTCCAAGTCTGACCAAACCTCACCCTGACTCACTGCCTCATGAGTCAGATGGGAGGGAACATGCCGGCCGGACTCTCTGCAACATAGTAACGCCCACACCTCAGACACACGGCGACATGTGACCACATGAGTCATCCCAGGCCAAACCCTCTATAACACAGGGCTCAGTCCATACATGAATAGACCAATCAGCAGCCACTCAAAGGGCACATGACATGTGTCACATAATCGGGAAGTGCATAATATCACTGTGTGCTGTATCATGGCAACCAAAGTACAGCAGCTCACAACAAAGAAGCACATCTATAAATATGATTCCTCATTATGCCTAATTATACACATAATATAGGTATTAGAGGTCATCCCCACTCAACACGAACCAAAATGAGGGGTTAGGTGGAGAGACCTCCAAATGGCATGGTGAGAAAGATGTAACAATAATCACCAACTATAAAAAAGAAAAAATATAAAATACAATGACCATACTAAGATCATGCCAGTAGGTCTAGGTTTGCTGATATGATCGTAAACATAAACCTTAATGTAAAAAATAGAGATAACAAAGTGCACATCAATATACTATGTCCCTATAAGGTCTATCGTAGATGAAAAGTAGTTGAAAAATTCCAAACTACTTGTATATCTGGCATACATAGCTAACAAGATGAATAAAATGTGTAGAACTACCAGGAAAAAGAAGAATTATATATTTGATAAAAGAAGAATCGTATTTATGAAAGGCACATCAATATCCTAAGCTTTATTAATAAAAGCATTGATATCCCAGTCGATATTGGGGAGTAACTCTTGAGCTGGTGTATCCAGAATGTCTCTAGCTGTGAGACACCTCTCACACAAGATTCACCCCTCCAGTGTGGAATAAATTTGTCAATAACCTGGAATTTAGTACCTAGGGGATTTATGTTATGGAAATGCAAATAATGTCTGGGTACACTATGGTTAATGCGGCCCTTTTTAATACTAGAAATATGCTCGTTCACTCAAACGGAGAATGTTCTGATGGTACGACCGACATATTGCTTCTTGCATGGGCACGTGATGAGATAGACAATAAAACGAGTCGCACATGTAGTGAAATGCTTCATCTGATAGTTCACAGACGTGGTAGTGGATTCAAAACGTTGTTTTTCTTCTCCCGCATATATTGTGTATGCAAACATTGCATTTCCCACAGGTATAGTATCCTTTGTGATTATTAAAAAATGTAGGTCTAGTGGGGGGATTAGTCACGTTAGGGGCAATCTGATTCCTTAAAGATGGGGCTCCCCTATATATGATTCCAGCCCTATCAGGAAGGACAGGGCCCAGCAGTGGGTCGTTTTTAAGTACCCTCCAATGGCGATCAAAGATGCTTTTAATTTGTTTATGCTGTACAGAGAACTGGGTGATAAACGACCATTTGAATTTCACATCAGGAATCCTTTTAGGTTGTTCAGTGGTAAGCGTACCTCGATCTATCAATGAGGCTTCATTGATTTCTTTGTCTATAGTTGTTGAAAGATATCCTTTTTCGACAAATCTAAACTTCAAAATATTAGCCTGTTGTTGAAAATCAAAAAAGTTCGTACAATTTTTTCTAATATGAAGTAGCTGACTCCGCGGTACAGATTTCAGCCAGAAACTATAATGGCAGCTGTCAACTGGAATAAAAACAATGCGATCAGTCGGTTTAAAAAAACGTTTTGGTGACGAACTGGTGATCTGCAAGGAGATTTCCAAATTGAGAAAATGAATTGTGGTGGAACTAGTCTCGTAGGTCAACACAATGCCCCTCTCGTTGTTATTAAGAGTGGCCATGAAATTGTAAAGGGATTCCTCATCCCCTTTCCACAGGAGGAGGATGTCGTCTATATATCTAGCCCACAGAGCCAATTCAGGCCTCTGTAAGGCATAGACGACATCCTCCTCCCATAGGGCCATAAAGAGGTTAGCGAGACTGGGGGCAAATTTAGCCCCCATCGCAACCCCCTTTCTTTGCAAAAAGTACTGGTTGTTATACCAAAAGTAGTTACACTGTGTAGCAAACTGCAATAGCTCCATAATGTACAGCTGCTGAACAGCCAGTACTTGGTTATTGTTGAACAGATGGTGTTCGACAGCTGCCAAACCCAACCTATGAGGTATGCTGGGTGCAAAGTGCTGTGACGTCAGCCGTGACTTATAAATAGTCATCTCAATAATCTATGGGAAAAATCCTGCGAGCCAACACTGCCCAGACGCTTAAATCCAAAAGCTGCTAGCGTTAAACACGTCACATATATCGTGCAAAGACAAAAAGACAAATTAATAATTTAGATACGCTGCGCTAAGAAATTATATTACTAATAGTGTACACTGATGCTATGTGTATTACTTCCAAGTTGGCCCTAAATTGGCCCTAGTGTAGGAATGTGAGTTAGGGACCTTAGATTATAAGCTCCTTGAGGGCAGGAACTGAAGTTAATGTACAATATATATGTAAAGTGCTGTGAAAATTGGCTATATAAGTACCTATTATAAATAAATAATGGCCATGCAATTTATTATGGTTTCGAAAAAACCTCTCCCAGGCAAATCTGTGGTAAAATTTGCTGGAACTGCAAATCTACAGGATTTACCTTGCTATTGGCAAACCTAAATCTCATCCTGTGTAACAAACGTCTCCAAGCTGTGTTTCTGAAGTGTAACTTCTCCTGGTAGCCATTACAAGCAACTTTATCGACACACATTGTTCAGGCATGTCCACCATTGTTGCTTTGATGTGCTGTCTATGCTGAAGTGAGTGCAAAAGAAAAGAAAAAAAGGAACTCTCTAGGTCAGACTTTGGAAGCAGCTTGGAACAACAATGTATTGTCTTAACCACTTCAGCCCTGGAAGCTTTTACCCCCTTAATGACCAGAGCATTTTTTGCGGTACGGCACTGCTTTGCTTTAACTGGCAATTGTGCGAAGCTGTACCCAAACAAAATTGACGTCCTTTTTTCCCACAAATAGAGCTTTCTTTTGGTGGTATTTGATCACCTCTGCGGTTTTTATTTTAAACAAAAAAAGACAGACAATTTTGAAAAAAAAAATTTTTTTTTTTTACTTTTTGCTATAATACATATCTCAGAAATATATATATAAAAAAATATGTATTCATCAGTTTAGGCCGATATATTTTCTTCTACATATTTTTGGTAAAAAAAAAAACACAATAGGCGTATATTGATTGTTTGCGCAAAAGTTATAGCGTCTACAAACTACGGGATAGATTTAGGAAATTTTAAAAAAATGTAAATAATTTTTACTGGTAATGGCGGTGATCTGTGATTTTTAGCAGAACTGTGACATTGCGGCGGACAAATCTGACCCCAAATTACACTTTTTGGGGACCAGTGACATTATTACATTTACCAGTGCTGAAAAAATGCACTGATCAATGTAAAAATTACACTGACAGGGAAGGGGTTAACACTAGGGGGCGATCAAGGGGTTAAGTGTGTTCCCTCAGCGTGTTCTAACTGTAGGGGGGATGGGCTTACTGAAACATGACAGAGATCACTGTTCCGGATTACCTGGAAAAGAAGATCTCTGTCATATTAATAGGCAGAACAGGGAAATGCCTTGTTTACATAGACAGTTCTCCGTTCTGCCTCTCCTCGCCACGATCGTGGGCCACCGGCGAACATCGAGTCCGCCGGACCTGCGGGCACGCTCCCACGGTGCGCGGCGGCATGCCCGCTATCCTGTTTTTGTTGACTGACGTACAGCCGAGTATATCTGAGTGAGCAGATCGGCAAGTGGTTAAGAAATTAAATTTTATTAAACATAAATACATAGACATAAGCAATATAAAATTATAAAAAGGTATCGTCCATTGACGGCCATGCAATGGCCAGAAAAGACGGACGTTACATATCCACTTCTCTACTGTGCACGAAAACCCCCTTCCTGCCCAAGCGATTTTTCAGCTTTCAGCGCTGTCACACTTTGAATGACAATTGCGCGGTCGTGCGACGTGGCTCCCAAACGAAATTTCCGTCCTTTTTTTCCCACAAATAGAGCTTTCTTTTGGTGGTATTTGATCACCTCTGCGGTTTTTATTTTTTGCGCTATAAACAAAAGAAGAGCGTCCAGTTTGGGAAAAAAACACTATTTTTTACTTTTTGCTATAATAAATACCCATTTTTTTTTTAAATAAAATTTTCCTCAGTTTAGGCCGATACATATTCTTCTACATATTTTTGGTAAAAAAAAAAAAATCGCAATAAGCGCGTATTGATTGGTTTGCGCAAAAGTTATAGCGTCTACAAAATAGGGGATAGATTTATAGCATTTTTATTTTTATTTTTTATTTATTAGTAATGGCGGCAATCTGTGATTTTTTATTGTCACTGTGACATTACGGCGGACACATCGGACACTTTTGACACATTTTTGGGACCAGTCACATTTATACAGCGATCCCTGCTATAAAAATGCATTGATTACTGTATAAATGTGATTGGCAGGGAAGGGGTTAACCACTAGGGGGCGGGAAGGGGTTAAATATGTTCCCTCAAAGTGTTCTTACTGTGGGGGGAGGGGACTGACTGGGGGAGGTGACCGATGGTTGTCCCTATGTACAAGGGACACACCATCGGTCCCCTCTCCCTCACAGGACGTGGATCTCTGTGTTTACACACAGAGATCCACTTTCCTGCTCGTTTCCCGGGCAATCGCGGGTGCCCGGCGGCAATCGCGGCCGCCGGGCACGCGCACCGGGGCCTTGTGAACGCGGCGGGCGCGCGTGCCTCCTAGCTCGTTTTAAAGGGAGGACGTCATATGACGTCCTCCCAGAACGAGAGTATCCTCCGCCCGCCGTCTATTGACAGTGGAAGGGGGACAAGTGGATATACCCAAAGAAAGAGATGATGTTTCAATAGTATGGCATCAAAACATGCGTGAGCCCCTGTGCGTCGACGGATGTGGCACATGAGTGATTCACTTTAAAAAATTGCTGAAGTGAGTGCATATAGACAAGAAATGGCTGAAATATGGGGGGGGGCGCATGCGCGGAGTCTAGCGGTGCGGTAATGCAGAGCTAGAGCTCCGTACCGTTCGTGGGGAGAGCCGGTATCCAGAGTTAACCCGCAAGTATAATTACATACCAGAGGGGTAGAACAAGTACCAGGGACCCTGCAGTCCATTTTGTGGGCAGAATTATGGCTCAGAGAGGGAGCGGTACCAAGTTAAAAAATCATGTCATGAAAGCTCCTAAGGGGAGAACCATGACTAAAGGGGCACAATCCTCTGCCTCATTCACAGCTTCTATGCGCTCACACAAGTTAAACCTGTCACAGCCTATATTCTCAGCTGACTCTGACAATGATTTATTTACCATACAAGACTCTCCTCAGACCTCACAAATAACTCCAGCCATATTTAAACAATTTGAAAATATGCTCCATAAAGCACTAAAGCAGACATCTGACCAAATTACCTCAAACCTCACAAGAGAGATAAGGGAAATTGGTAAGCGTACAGCTGCCTTAGAGATAAAAACTGAGGACTTCGAAAATATTTCTCTGGAACATTCAATGGAACTTGAAAATCTCAAAGAGGAAAATATCTTGCTTCACAACAGGCTAGAAGACCATGAGAATAGGGACAGGAGGTCCAATTTGCGAATCAGGGGTATCCCTGAGGCAATTCTTGACCTGCAATCTACAATTACTGCACTGTTCCAGGAATTGCAACCAGCCATTCCCATTGAAAGAATGGAATTTGACAGAATTCATCGAGCACTTGCTGCTAAAAAACTTGACTGTCCTCCACGGGACATCGCACAAAAGAACTGCTTCTGTCATCAGCCAGAGATAAAAAACAGTTAAATTTTCAAGGACATGAATACCAACTGTTTGCTGATTTGTCCCAAACTACAATTTCTAAGAGAAGAGCATTAAAACCCCTTCTTCAGGAACTCCAAAGCCATGATATCCCATATCAATGGGGATTCCCATTCTCTTTACGATTCGCCTATAAAGGGAAAAGATACACTTGCAGAACCTATGAAGAACTTCAACAAACACTCATAGATCTACATTTAATGGATCCAGATCCAAGAAATACCTCTCTGCAGAGTAGAGCAATGCCCCTTTCATCCAAAGGGCATCACTCCCAACCCAATTTGGAAAATGGAAATCATCCATCCCACAAGAGAAGTCGTTATACATCTCCTCCTCAGGAAAGAGAAGATTCAATGGACTGACAGAAACCTAAAAGAAATCAACCTGTTCGCTTTTACCCTGCTATGTACCTTTTGAAGACATATTGTGCAACACATAGCACTTATTAACAAACTAATGCACAATACTAAGTGTTGCCCCAGATGCAGTCCCTTTTCACTTATACTGATTGCTCATAGTTTTCCAGTTAAGCTTAAATACTAAAAATGCTAACCAGTAGGCTTGTGCAATTTGTTTCGTAACGAATTGAAATTCGTCCGAATTTAGCAACTTTCGGACATTCGGAAGCATTCGAATTTCCGAACAAAGCAATTACGAATGAGACCGAATCCGAAATAAATTATACCGCAAATAGCGAATGCCCGAATGTCTTCGGCATAATTCGTTATGAAAAAGTTACGAATGTACGAATCCATACGAAGCACAATAACACTCACTCTGCTCTGCTCTCTGCTTCTCCCACACCGTGCTGAACTCCCTCTCAAAATGGTGTACAGGGGCGGAGGTTATAGCCGCATGTAAAAAACGAAAGTAAAATACGAGATTTCGAATCCATTCGAAGCACAATAACACTCTGCTCTGCTCTCTGCTTCTCCCTCACCGTGCTGAACCCTCTCAAAATGGTGTACAGGGGCGGAGCCTATAGCCGCATGTAAAAAACGAAAGTAAAATACGAGCTTTCGAATCGTTACAAATAACCGCTATGTATTTAGAAAAGTACAAATCCATTCGAAGCACATTAGGCATAATAGGCAGCGTCGTTGTGAGAGAGACACGGAAAATTACGAATCAACGAACCCAAAAAAAGTTACGAAAGTAGGAGTTGTGTCCAGAATCAACGAAAAACAACGTACTCTACCGAAAGTACGAACCCAAAAAAAGTTACGAAAGTAGGAGTTGTGTCCAGAATCAACGAAAAACAACGTACTCTACCGAAAGTACGAATTATAAAGCAACAAAAAATTCAACGAAAAATGTCGCTTGCAAAAATACGAATGAGTCCGAACACGAAAAATCCCGTCTAGCAAAATTACGAATGATTACGAATCAACAGGACCGGAAAGAAACGAACCGAAACGGAACGAATTTTTCCGTTGTGCACAAGTCTACTAACCAGCATACGGTTGAAGTTTTTTCTATCTTTTTTTGTCTTTTTTGATCTAGTTTTTTTTCTTTTTTCTTTTTTTTTTTTTAGCATAACTTAGGGTAAGCAAAAGTCCTGCTATCCTAGATTTTCTGGTTCTTGAAGAAGAACATTATATAGTTTCTCCTGATGTTCATTAGACTATTGAAGAACATATGTCATACTTATTTTACCAGTCCCCCCTCTTTGTAAGTCAAATGATTGATCTTATATTACTGAATGGGAACTAATAGAACAACAGTATTATTTACCTTTGGGGATCTTTTTTATTATTTCCCCTAGCCGACAGTTTAGTTATTACTCCTAGTGTGTAAAGGAGGACCCCCAATTCCTGCTCTATCCTCACCCTTTATTACCACCGCTCTAGTTTAGGTAGCTTCCTCACCAGGAGATCCTGGAGCAATCAGCAGATTTTCTTACATTTTTGTCACCCCTATAGTCCCTCCCCTGGAGTATTTACCTATAATCTTAACAGTTTTCATATGCATTATTAGGTTAACGAATTATTCTTTATCGTATTATTCTTTTCAGATGGCTCTCCCCCCCTTTGAACGGGAGATCCGTGCGCCCTACTTTGCCTCCCTCATTCGACCACATAAAACATGTGGAAGTCTGACGGAGGCGCTATTTCTCCAGTGGGGGATTTTTGCCCCCACTTGCGGAAAACACTTAAATGTGTCTTTATGTTAGTATATGTATTATTTTGTCTAATGAGTCAAATTTTATTCCATTCTATCACTCTAGTATTCATCTTCTATCTGCTTTCCTTCCCCCTCTTCGAGTCCACTCGGATCGCATTGAGTAACACGAATAACTTGGCAACAGGTAAGTCCTCCTTACCCACCCTACTACCATGGCACCATTAAACATTTTGTCCCTGAATGTTCAGGGACTGAACATTCCTCAAAAACGAACCAAGGCCTTCCGCGTATTTCATGCCAAAAAGGCACACATAGTTTGTTTACAAGAAACTCACTTCACAAAAACCACCACACCCAAATTTATATCCCATTTCTATCCGCAAACCTACACGGCCTCGGCTGCCTCCAAGCAACGGGGTACTCTCATAGCCTTCCATCGTTCTACCCCATTTACACTCCAATCACAAATAAAAGATCCTGAAGGACGATACTTAATTCTTACGGGCCACATAGTGGATACCGCAATAACTGTAGTTTCTTATTATGCACCAAATAAACAACCCAATCCATTTATGTCACATTTATTACAAGTAGTGAATGATCATAAAATAGGAACAGTTATGCTATGTGGTGACTCCAACCAGGTCCTCCTCCCATTTCTGGATAAATCCCCGTACACACCATCACAAACAAATGTCAAGAAGTCCTTCTCACAAATCCTATCCAAACATAATTTAGTAGATTCATGGAGAGAAGCCAACCCCACTACACGGAAATACACACACTATTCCCATCCCCACAAAACATTTTCAAGGATTGATCATATATTTCTAACTATAGGCATGCTCCCTGAAATCATTGCTGCAGACATAGTCCCCATTCCATGGTCCGACCATAATGCTGTACTCACCTCCATTAAATCATTATTACCCAAAGGCCATGATCGTACTTGGAATCTCCCAGACATTCTACTCAAACACCCAGCTTATCACCAAACTATTGAACAAGACATAAAAGAATACATTACCCTTAACTCTACCCCAGAAATTAGTATGCTAACTCTATGGGAAGCCCATAAACCTGTGATACGCAACACAATCCAGAAACAATCAGCTATATTTAAACGAGAACGGAAAACCCTTGCCTGTAAACTGGAAATGGATTTTAACACGGCCTTTATATCCCATCAAGAAAATCCATCCACATTAACTAAATCCCGATTAGACAAGACCCGTACTGCATACAACTTATTTCTCACAGAAGCCGTAGAAAAATCCTATAAACGCTCAAGATTTAACCGCTTCATGAAAGCTAATAAGCCTGGGACATACCTTGCAAGAACACTCAACTCCCTAAACAAACCCTTTAAACCAATTTGTCTAAAACTAGCAAAGGAAGTATACACATGCAACCCTCACAAAATAGTCAAAAAATTTCATTCCCACCTATCCTCATTATATACTTCATCTAATAACTTTGACCCGCTAGCTGCAGATACATTTTTCTCCGACTTACATTTGCCAGGACTTTCCCCTGACCAAAATAAAATCCTAGAAGAAATTATTTCACCAGAAGATGTCGCCAAGGCTATTAAAGAATTAAAAATAAACAAGAGACCAGGCCCAGATGGCTACTCAGCTTTATATTACAGAACCTATACAGACATATTATCACCAATCTTAGCAGACGCCTTCAATGTACTATTGAAAGGAGAATCCTTTAGACAGGAAACCCTGACCGCCATTATTTGTATGATCCCAAAACCTCTCACGGATGATACTCTATGTACAAACTTTCGCCCAATTTCCCTTCTGAACCTAGATATAAAACTCTTAGCCAAAATATTGGCCAAAAGACTAAATAGAATAATAGGCAAGCTCATCCATAAGGATCAAGTAGGATTCATGCCAAAGCAGCAGACGGGAGACAATGTCCGTCGGGCCGTATTGCTAGCCCACATAGCCAAAAAACGACGTATACCCTCCTGTTTTCTGTCCCTAGATATAAAAAAGGCCTTTGACTCCATAGCCTGGCCGTACCTTAATTACACATTACAAAAATGGGGTTTTGGCCCTCACTTCCTAACATGGATAGAAGCACTCTATAACAAACCAATTGCATATATAAAATACGCAGGCTATAAATCTAATTCCTTTAATATAGAAAGAGGAACGCGCCAGGGATGTCCACTCTCCCCCCTCCTATTTGCCCTCCTAATAGAACCCCTAGGTCAACGAATCCGCACAGATCCGACAATCACAGGCATCGAATTAGCTGGATACCATCATAAATTATGCCTATTTGCGGATGACATACTCCTATTTCTATCATCCCCACAAGTCTCTGGACCTAATCTTCTATCCGTTTTAGATAAATTTGCAGTGATTTCGGGACTTACAATAAACCCCAAAAAATCCATGGCCCTAGATATATCCCTCACTAAAGTAGAATCAGACTCGGCCAAAACTGCACTTCCTTTCATATGGACTGAGAGGTCAATCCCCTATTTAGGGATTCACCTAACAGCCTCATACTTAGATCTCTTTGCAGCAAACTATCCCCCACTCCTCAAACAAATAACAACTCTTTTACAACAATGGACACATCTCCCAATTTCATGGATAGGTAAAATTAACGCAGTCAAAATGACAATTCTCCCTAAAATACTCTACTTATTTAGAGTCTTACCAATCCCTATCCCATCTTATTATCTTAGAATACTCCAAAGAAAAACATCAAATTATGTCTGGGGCTCCAAAAAACCCAGTGTATCGTTACATACACTTTATTTACCGAAACTTAAGGTTCCCTAATTTTGCTAATTATTATAGAGCGGCACATATTGCCAGCCTCACTAAATATCACACTAATGATGATATACCTATATGGGTAATAATAGAAGCAGCAGAATGTGACCCTCTATCTATATCCAATGTACTATGGCTCCTCCCTAAAGAAAGGAAAACCCTAAGTAACCCTATTATAAAACACTTTTTAGCCTTATGGGATAACCTTAGATTTAAACATCAGCTACAATCACCTCACAACCCTCTCTTATCATTCCTTAAAAACCCTGCTTTTTACCCAGCATGGGTCTCACCCAAGTCATTTAGGGTATGGAATTCATTGAATATTACTCGGCTTAATAACCTAACCTCTACATCATCTTTTCATACGTTTCCTACCCTTTGCGACACCTATAACTTGCCGAACTCTGAACTTTTCAGATATCTCCAAATTAAAAACTTTTACACACCTTTGTTAATTACTGACACCCCTTTATCCCAACTTACAATATTTGAATCTGCATGTTTAAAAGACCCCCATTCAAGAGGACTAATATCGTCAATATACACCCACATTACAATTTACCCAGGTTTAGACAAACCACCTTATGCACGTAAATGGGAGGAGGACCTGGAAAGAGAATTCGATGTGGCTGATTGGTCCAAAATATGGTCTATAACAAAATCTTCTTCACCAAATGTTTTGGCGGTAGAAACCAACTATAAAGTTCTAACCCGTTGGTACCTCGTTCCCTATAGATTGGCGAAATTTACGCCAAACCAAACAGGCCAATGCTTCCGGGGCTGTCCCGACCCGGGCACCCACCTACACATTTGGTGGTCTTGCCCGTTGATACAATTATACTGGCAACAGATATTTGAAACTGCCTCCAGAATATTTGGCTTTACTATACATCCTGACCCAGCCACGGCCTTGCTCAATCTAAAACCAGATTACATCACATATAAACAATTTAAACTTCTCACTCAATTGTTTACGGCAGCCAAACAAACAATTGCAAAAGCATGGAGGACCCCTAAACTGGAAATAGCTGAGACCATACGTAGAGTCAATGAATTTATGGCTCACGCCAAAATGCTAGCCATAGAAAGAGATCAAATTCCAATCTTTGAAAAGTTATGGAACCCATGGATTAAATATCACCTATCTTCATTCCGCGAAGACTTGATTCTCATGCCATGGTAGCAGGTGGATCATATCGTGAACACTCTATTTTCCTGTTGTAACACACAGGTCAAAGACCAATGAACTCGAGCCATCCGAGTGGACTCCTATACCCCCCCTCCCTCTACTTTCCTACTATCCTATTCTACTTATTTTTAGGTTACCTACTTATCCATTTCTATTTTCATGTCATTTTTACGCTATCTTTTACGTCCATTTAAAGTTCACTTAGATCTTTATTTTTACTTGAAAAGCATTATCTAAGCGGCATTATAATATTGCACTATGTAATTAGTTCTCAATTGTACTAAACCAAATAATATTTGTTTGTTCGTTATCTTACCATCTACTGTAACATACATCTAGTGCGTGAATGTATCCACCGTTGATTTCTGCTTAGCCCTTAGAAACTATACAGCAATATGCACATTGTAGACCATGAATTTACTACTTATTCTTTATAATAGAAATATGTAGTCAATGTTCTACAACCATTATAAATGTATGATCTGTACATTTCTGTTACATCTCTTTCAATAAAATACTTTAACAAGAGAAATGGCTGAAATATAACCAGCAGCACTGAGGTCCAAAAAAGATTAATATAAAAGGTGAACATGTTTAATGGCAAAAAAGGCATGGGAACGCAGGCCACACTATCCTGCATCCATAAACATTAACCCCTGAGACAACCAACTCAATTATTAACCACTTAAGGACCGCTCACTGTATATATACGTCATTTTTTAAAAGATGGATATCTCGGTAACGGCAGCAGCTGCTGCCACAACCGAGATATCCATCTCTTCAGTGAGCGGTCCTGTTTACGATAATGGTGGTCTCTGTGGTGGATTCGCCGCGAGATCACCGTTATCGGCGGCGGGAGAGGGTCTCCCGCCACTCTCCCGCGCCCTCCGCCGCTTACCGGAGCCGTCGGTAGCGGCGGAGGCGATCGGGTCCTTCTCCCTCTGTGGTATGGATAAGAGTGAGGGGAAGATGGCCCCCACTCGTCTCCATACCATAGCAGGGCGGCGCTGACGTCAAAACGTCAGCTCCGCACATACGTCTTAAAAGGGAATTTTTTTTTTTTTTTTGTCATTTTTTCAAATGACATTTTTTTTTTTTTTTTTTTTATTGCATTTTAGTGTAAAAATTCGATCTGAAGTCTTTTTGACCCCAGATCTCATATTTAAGAGGACCTGTCATGCTTTTTTCTATTACAAGGGATGTTTACATTCCTTGTAATAGGAATAAAATTGATTAGTGTTGAGCGAACCCGAACTGTAAAGTTCGGGTCCGTACCGAACTTTAGCTTTTTCCCGAACCCGAACCCGGACTTTGCCCAAAAGTCCGGGTTCGGGTTCGACAATCTAATTACGCATTTAGAAATGCTTCAGGGGCCAGCCAATCACCTTTTGATTAGCTGGTGTGCCCTTAGAGGCCATCATAGCCATGCCTACTAATGGCATGGCTGTGATTGGTCAGTGCAACATGTGACCCAGCTTCTATATAAGCTAGAGGCACACAGCACACATGTCACTCTGCTTCAGAATAGATAGGGAGAGGATCTAGTCTGCTGCTGCTGCTTTTAGGGAGAGATAGAAAAATAGATGGGGTTGTCCTGATTCTACAATCTGAGGGAAAAGATAGAGAGATAGTGTAGTGTAGGGCCAGGTTCCTGTGTTGGTGCTTTCAGGGAGAGAGAATATTATATAGGAGTCCAGATTCAGAGATTAAAATCAGCGATCTGCATAGGTTTACCTGTTTGTGTTGCAGTGCAGTCTTTTTACACTGCCATGAGCCCAGTGTCAGAGAAAATCTAACTTTTAGGGGGGAAAAAAAAGGCACTTTATTGTGCTCTTTTCCAAAAGACCCATAGGGCAAAAAAAAAAGCATTTTATTTTGCTCGTGCAAAAAAAGACCCGTTTAGGGCAAAAAAAAAAAATTGCACTTTAATGTACGCTTGCAAAAAGAGCCATTCAGTGGCACAAAAGATAGTTTGCAGTGTGTTATACATATTTGGAGGTGTGTGAAATAAACAATTTTTATATAGTTTTCTCCTACTGTGCTATACTAAAAAAACAACATTTTTTTTGAATAGCATTTTCTGCAGTTCTGTAGCTGTGCGATTCAGCGGTTACGTACTGTGGGTGTGTTCTGCTCTTCCAAAAAACGCCGTTTAGGGGCACAAAAAATAGTTTGCAGTGTGTTATACATATTTGGAGGTGTGTGAAATAAACAATTTCTATATAGTTTTCTCCTACTGTGCTATACTAAAAAAACAACATTTTTTTTTAATAGCATTTTCTGCAGTTCTGTAGCTGTGCGATTCAGCGGTTACGTACTGTGGGTGTGTTCTGCTCTTCCAAAAAACGCCGTTTAGGGGCACAAAAAAAAGTTTGCAGTGTGTTATACATATTTTGAGGTGTGTGAAATAAACAATTTCTATATAGTTTTCTCCTACTGTGCTATACTAAAAAAACAACATTTTTTTTGAATAGCATTTTCTGTAGTTCTGTAGCTGTGCGATTCAGCGGTTACGTACTGTGGGTGTGTTCTGCTCTTCCAAAAACACCCATTTAGGGCAAGATCCTAAATTTGGAAAATATGAGGAGAAGGTCAAAGGGACGTGGTGGCCCCGGTCGTGGTGCTGCTGGTGGAGCTCCTGTTGCAGGGAGAGGACGTGGTGGATCTGTGCCAGATACACGCACAAGTGAAACACCTTCCTCAGGTGCGAGTAGGCGACCGAGCCTGCGGCGGTATTTTGTCACGCCTAATGAGGCTGTACGAATGTTTAGGCCAGGACAAGTACAGGCGATAGTAGATTGGGTTGCTGACAGTGCCTCGGGTTCCTTCACATTGTCTCCCACCCACTCTTCTGATGAAAGAACAGAGTTGGCACCTGAAACCCATGTCCATCAGTCTTTCACCTCACCCCCTTGCAAATCAGCCAAGCAGTCTGAGCCCCAAATCATGCAGCAGTCTCTTCTGCTTTTCGATGACTCTGTTAGCAGGGTTTCCCAGGGCCATCCACCTAGCCCTGCCCCAGAAGTGGAAGAGATTGAGTGCACCGATGCCCAACCACTTATGTTTCATGATGAATACATGGGAGGACCATCGCAGTACGTCTCGGATGATGACGAAACACAGGTGCCAACTGCTGCTGCTTTCGCAATTGTGCAGACAGACAAGGAGGGCAGGGGTGAAGACTGGGTGGAAGATGATGTGGAGGACGATGAGGTCCTTGACCCCACATGGAATGAACGTTATGCAGGTGACCAGTGTAGTTTGGAGGAAGAGGCGGTGGTCGCACAGAGCCACCAGCACAGCAGAAGAGGGAGCAGGGTGCAAAAGCGGAGCGTCTGTCAGCTAGACAGTATGTCTGCTACTGCCCAACGCAGCAAGGGACCGAGCACACCAAAGCCAGGCCCAAGGAGTTCCCTAGCGTGGCAGTTCTTCACACAATGTGCTGATGACAAGACACGAGTGGTTTGCACGCTGTGCAATCAGAGCCTGAAGCGAGGCATAAACGTTCTCAACCTGAGCACAACCTGCATGACCAGGCATCTAAGTGCAAAGCACGAGCTGCAGTGGAGTAGACACCTCAAAAACCAAGAAAGGTCTCTGGCTCCTCCTGCTTCCTCTTCTGCTGCAGTCTCGGCCTCTTCATCCACCTCTGTAGTGACAGTGGCACCTGCCACCCCGCAAACAGAGGATCTGCCAGCAACACTACCACCTGGGTCACCAACCATCTCCACAATGTCCCATGGAAGCGTTGAGCTCTCTATCTCCCAAACATTGGAGCGGAAGAGGAAGTACCCCCCTAGCCACCCGCGATCCCTGGCCCTGAATGGCAGCATTTCAAAACTCCTGGCCTTTGAAATGCTGTCATTCCGTCTGGTGGAGACGCAGAGTTTTAAAAACCTGATGGCATTGGCTGTCCCACAGTATGTCGTGCCCAGCAGCCACTATTTTTCCAGGCGAGCCATCCCTTCCCTGCACAACCAAGTGGGGGACAAAATCAGGTGTGCACTGCGCAACGCCATCTGTGGCAAGGTCCACCTAACTACAGATGCGTGGACCAGTAAGCACGGTCAGGGACGTTATATCTCCCTAACAGCACACTGGGTAAATGCAGTGGCGGCTGGGCCTGAGGCAGATAGCAGTTTGGCGCATGTCCTTCCACCACCGAGGATTACAGGGCGCTTCAGTTTGCCTCCTGTTGCTAACTCCTCCTACTCCGCTTCCTCATCCTCTACCGCCTCCTCATCCGGTCAGCGTAACACCTTCACCACCAACTTCAGCACAGCCAGGGGTAAACGACAGCAGGCAGTTTTAAAACTTTTCTGTTTGGGGGAAAAACCCCACACCACGCAGGAGTTGTGGAGGGACATGGAACAACAGACCAATGAGTGGTTGCTGTCAGTGAGCCTCAAGCCCGGCCTGGTGGTGTGCGATAATGGGCGAAATCTCATAGCAGCTCTGGGCCTAGCCGGTTTGACGCACATCCCTTGCCTGGCGCATGTGCTGAACTTGGTGGTCCAGAGGTTCCTTAAAAATTACCCCAATATGCCAGAGCTGCTGCAGAAAGTGCGGGCTGTGTGTGCGCACTTTCGGCGTTCTCACCCTGCTGCTGCTCGCCTGTCAGCGCTGCAGCGTAACTTCGGCCTTCCCGCTCACCGCCTCATATGTGACGTGCCCACAAGGTGGAACTCCACCTTGCACATGCTGGCCAGACTGTGCGAGCAGCAGCAGGCGATAGTGGAGTTTCAGCTGCAGCAATCACGCGTGAGTCACTCTGCGGAACAGCACCACTTCACCACCAATAACTGGGCCTCCTGTGTGCCTTGTTGCGCTGTTTCGAGTACTCCACCAACATGTCCAGTGGCAATGACGGCGTTCTTAGCGTTACTATCCCAGTTCTATGCCTCCTTGAAAAAACGCTTCGGGCGATGATGGAAGAGGATGTGGCACAGGAGGATGAGGAGGAGGAGGAGGAAGCGGGATCATTTCAAAGGCTTTCAGGGCAGTCTTTCACAAGTGGCTACGAGGGTGGGTTCCTGCACCAACAAACGCCAGGTACACAATTGTCCGGCAGAAAGGGCACAGTTCTGGAGGATGACGAGGTGGAGGAGGAGATGGAGGAGGAGCCATTTTCACAGCAGGGTGGCACCCAGACCAGCTCGTGGCCATCACTGGTGCGTGGCTGGGGGGATACAGAGGACACAGACGATACACCTCCCACAGAGGACAGCTTTTCTTTGCCTCTGGGCAGCCTGGCACACATGAGCGATTACATGCTGCAGTGTTTCCGCAATGACAGCCGAGTTGCCCACATTTTAACTGGTGCTGATTACTGGGTGGCCACCCTGCTGGATCCCCGTTACAAGGACAATGTACCGTCCTTAATTCCCTCACTGGAGCGGGATCGTAAGATGCGCGAGTACAAGCGCACGCTGGTAGACGCGCTGCTGGTGGCATTCCCATCTGACAGCGGGCGTACGGTGGAAGCACAAGGCGAAGGCAGAGGAGGAGGAAGAGGTCGCCAACGCAGCCGGGGCACCAGCAGCACCTCAGAAGGCAGGGTTAGCATGGCTGAAATGTGGAAAAGCTTTGTCAGCACGCCACAACAACCAGAACCACCAGCTGAGATGGAACGTCTTAGCAGGAGGCAGCATTTCACCAACATGGTTGAGCAGTATGTGTCCACAGGCCTACACGTACTGGATGACGGGTCTGCCCCCTTTAACTTCTGGGTCTCCAAATTGGGCACATGGCCTGAGCTTGCCCTTTATGCCTTGGAGGTGCTGGCCTGCCCTGCAGCCAGTGTATTATCTGAACGTGTATTTAGCACGGCAGGGGGCGTTATCACAGACAAGCGCAGCCGCCTGTCCAGAGCCAATGTGGACAGGCTCACGTTCATTAAAATGAACCAGGCATGGATCCCACAGGACTTGTCCGTACCTTGTGCAGAATAGACATGTATACCGGTGTTGTGACAAAAACTGTCCAGCCATCGGATTGTGTCCGGCCCATACTGCGAAGGCGCAGCGCTTGCGCAGTACAAAGGACAAGGAGATTCACAAAATCTCCGAAGATGAACGGCGCCTGCGCTGTGAGTGCAGGTTCAAGCCCCACCATCCAAGTGGACATACGGTAGCACATAGTAACAGGTTCCCTCACGGGCTCGGTTCGATCGCCACGCTTCGGGCACGGCCTCACTTGGCTCGGCTTGAACCACGGATGGTGTGGCCTTCACCTGAACTCACCACGCAGGTGCCGTTCGTCTTGGGAGATTTTAGAAATCCCCTTGTCCTACATACTGAGCAAGCGCAGTACAGGGTGGACACTATTTGACGGGGGACAGAATTCGACACATCACCGGCCTTACCCAGCCATTGTTGTATTTTTGAATCAGTGTTGGCTACCTCGTCCTCCTCCACCGCCGCTTCCACCTACACAGCCACATCCACCGCCACCTCAACCTCCTACTCCATATGGACCTCGTCCTCCTAGGTCAAGATTATTATTTTTTATTTTTATTTTTTCTATGTTATTTTAAGTTATTTCCCTATCCACATTTGTTTGCAGAGCACTTGCCATGCTCTTAACAACATTTTGCTGCCATTTGCAGCCCTCTAGCCCTTTCCATTACTTTTTTAGAGCCTTTTTAGTCCTTAGAAGTCCGGGTCCCCATTGACTTCAATGGGGTTCGGGTTCGGGTCTGGGTTCGGGTTAAAGTTCGGTCCCGAACCCGAACTTTTTTCCGAAGTTCGGCCGAACCCGTCGAACCCGAACATCCAGGTGTCCGCTCAACTCTAAAAGTGATCCATTTTTTTTTTTTTAAACAGTGTGAAAATAAATAGAATCAAGTCAAATAAATAAGAAAACACATTTTTTTTTTTTAAAGTGCCCTGTCCCGACGAGCTCGCGCGCAGAGGCGTACGAACACGTGAGTAGCGCCCGCATATGAAAACGGTGTTCAAACCACACATGTGAGGTATCCCCGCAATCATTAGAGCGAGAGCAATAATTCTAGCCCTAGACCTTCTCTGTAACTCAAAATATGCAACCTGTAGAATTTTTTAAATGTCGCCTATGGAGATTTTTAAGGGTAAAAGTTTGACGCCATTCCACGAGCGGGCACAATTTTGAAGTGTGACATGTTGGGTATCAATTTACTCGGCGTAACATTATCTTTCACAATATAAAAAAAAAATGGGCTAACTTTACTGTTGTCTTATTTTTAATTCAAAAAAGTGAATTTTTTCCAAAAAAAGTGCGCTTGTAAGACCGCTGCACAAATACGATGTGACAAAAAGTATTGCAATGACCGCTAATCTATTCTCTAGGATGTTAGAAAAAAACATTATATAATGTTTGGGGGTTCGAAGTAATTTTCTAGCAAAAAAAAACAGTTTTAAACTTGTAAACACCAAATCTGAAAAACAGGCAAGGTCCTTAAGTGGTTAATAAAGAAACACACACACACACAATATGTGGCGAAAAATATTTGGCAGGGCATTTTATTTTGGTTTAACATAAACATCTATATATTGAAATTAAATAACCAACTTTGGTAAAATAACAGTAAGAGCCGGTTCACACCAGGGCGGCGCGACGCGGCACGACTTGTGGGGGCGACCTCGGCGGCACGAACTCAAGACGACTTGAGACGCCCGCCGAGGCGATTTGCATAAGACTTCTGTATAGAAGTCAATGCAGGTCGCCTTGGGTCGCCCCCAAAAGTAGTACAGGAACCTTTTTCTAAGTCGGAGCGACCTGAGTCGCTCTTACTTAGAACGGTTCCATTGAAAAGCGTGGGACGCGACTTGTCAGGCGACTGAGTCGCCTGACGAGTCGCCCTGGTGTGAACCGGCTCTAACTGCTTAGTCATAAAAAACTGAAGCACCATCACAATTTTATACAATAACAAAGCCCCAACCTCCCGGATCCGGGGGTGACATACCACAAACAAGTGCTTGCAACGGGAGGGGGAGTGGGAAGCTCACCTGCTGCTTGACTGACAGACACCTGTAACAGAGGCTCATCCCTTTATATAATGCACCCCCTACCTTCCAGAATTTTCCCCCCACACCTGATTGGACACCTTTACCTGTGTATCCAGGTATGGGGAAAAGTTTTAAAGGGACAGTACACGAGAATTACTGTACCAGTTAAAACTACATTTAAAAAACAAAAAACAAATACAAGCGTGACCAAATAATGGTCGCACTTAAACAATTCTTTATGACACTAAGCAAAGCTAAAGTATAGGTTTTCATCTACATTGCCACAAGAATACTTATCATACATTGATCCAAAAATAGGTTAGCGCAACTTCAATTCATTAATACATCAATATAACCACTGTGTAGCAGAAATAATGTGAAAAGGTACAAAATGAATGTGCCACAACTTCAAATAATGTCACTGTGCTTAACTAAAATAAATAAAATGTACTATTCAGCAAATATTCCAAATATAGAGTGCAAAGTTGTCCATGTTGAAATTCATAACAGACTTATTATTTATGTCTTGAAAGTTGTCAGTTAGTGATACTATTTCACCATTGTGTTGACAAAAAAAAATCACAAATTGCTAGACATGTGCATGACAAAAAAAATTGTTTTGTTTAATTTCGTTAGATTAGTTAATCTAGTTATTTAGTTTACTTAAATTCGGTTGAGTTGTTCAATTCCTATTCGGGATTCGTATTCGGAATTCGTTTCATGTCTTTTTTAAATTTTCTTCTAATTTACGGATTTCGATTGGAAATGTTCGAAACGATACATTTTGAATCAGCCGAATCGAAAACTTTATATATATATATTAGGGCTGTAGAAATTAACGATTAATTCCTCGATTAATCGATTAATTGTTTTGATCGATCAAAATTCTTTTGATCGGTACTCACCTCTCCGCCGCCTTCCGGGAGATCCAGTGACGTCACGGACACCGGCGGGGCTTGCCGTGTCCATCTGAAGGGCTCCTTTGCTGTGCCTTCATATCTGCATGCCGGCGGGACCTTACTATCTGCCACACGCAAGGGCTGTTACACTTCCCTCTATCACTTCCCTCTATCAACCTTGGATTCTACAGCCATCCACTGGGAGTTGTGATAGTTCCCTTCACGGGACATCTACATGCCGACGGACTGATGTTAGCCCCTTATCTGGATTCAGCAGTGGTATCGTTGTACACATTTTTATACCAGTATCATACTTAGCTACATGTTTTTATAACTGCTTTTGCTACCGTTTGGTATTACCATTTTTCGCACCATTTTTACAGTTTATGTAGCTACATCGATTTTATCTCCAGTGCAATATTTATTTTGTTACCTACTTGAAGACTATAAAAGTTTTAATGCTATTCCCATGGAGCGCAGCCTTTTGTGTGTTTTTTTTATCCTGCTATCCATTTTTCCAGTGGTTGGTAGCTGCACTGGGAATCGGCCTGCAAGGAGATTAGCTAAAAGTACTGTATTTATTGGCGTATAACACTCACTTTTTTACCCTGAAAATAGAGGGTAAACTGTGCCTGCGTGGTATGCGCAGGGGGCTGTGGAAAGTTTTTTTCCTGAAACGTCCCTCTTAAAGTTAGGGTGCGCGTTATATGCCTGTGCGTGTTATACGCCGATAAATACGATAGTTGGATCGATGTGCATTATAATTAATCGAAATTAGTCGATTAATCGATTTTAAAAAAATCGATTAATCGAACACGAAAATTTTAATCAGTAACAGCCCTAATAGATATATACCGTATTTATCGGCGTATAACACGCACTTTTTTCCCCTTAAAATCAGGGGAAAATCGTGGGTGCGTGTTATACGCCGATACTCCGTCGAATTCCCCTGCTGAAAACGAGCGAGAGGAGCGAGCGGAGCCGAAGCCGAAGTACAATCGGCTTTACTCGGCTCCTCTCGCAGTCCCGCCCATCTCTGACTGCGCCGAGTCTAGCCGAAGTACACTCGGTTTTCTCCGTCAGCGGCGCAGTCAGTGGAGATGGGCGGGACTGCGAGAGGAGCCGAGTCTAGCCGAAGTACACTCGGCCCCGCTCGCTCCTCTCCACAGAAATCGGTGCCAAATTTTAAAAAACGCCGGGACTGACACGATCGCAAAGGCACTGGGCAAGGCTGCAGATGGACAGATGGACACTGGGCACGGCTGCAGATGGACAGATGGACACTGGGCACGGCTGCAGATGGACAGATGGACACTGGGCAAGGCTGCAGATGGACAGATGGACACTGGGCACGGCTGCAGATGGACAGATGGACACTGGGCAAGGCTGCAGATGGACAGATGGACACTGGGCAAGGCTGCAGATGGACAGATGGACACTGGACAAGGCTGCAGATGGACACTGGGCAAGGCTGCATGCTGCATTTAAATGTAAGTTTTTTTTCCTTGAATTTCCCTCCTAAAAGTTTTTTTCCTTAAAATTCCCTCCTAAACTTGG
Source organism: Rana muscosa (assembly GCA_029206835.1). Classification (NCBI taxonomy): domain Eukaryota; kingdom Metazoa; phylum Chordata; class Amphibia; order Anura; family Ranidae; genus Rana; species Rana muscosa. The sequence goes on along the minus strand of CM055121.1, from coordinate 901,740,891 downwards.
GGTGCGTGTTATACGCCGGTGCGTGTTATACGCCGATAAATACGGTATATATATTAGGGGTGCAACGGATCAAAAAACTCACGGATCGGATCTATCCTCGGATCAGAGTCACGGATCGGATCATTTTTCAGATCGGCAAAAAAAAAAAAGACAATCTTGTTACACCTACCAGAGTTTTAGATTTCAGTTATTTTCAACACAAAACGGAGCTTATTTGCTTAAATACAGTATTTGTAAATCCGACGGACTCTTTACATGTTAAATTTTAAAAGCAGCAGCAAACCTTACATGCTTGCTAATGTGACAGAACACCTCTGATTTTCACATTTAACTAAATGTTAAATGTGAAAATCAGAGATGTTCCGTCACATTAGCAAGCATGTAAGGTTTGCTGCTGCTTTTAAATTTAACATGTAAACAGTCCGATGGATTTCCAAATAATGTATTAAAGCTGATAAGCTCAGTTTTGTGTTGAAATGAACTGAAATCTAAAACTCAGTTGGGTGTAACAAGATGTCCGCTTGGCCCCTTCTCTATCATTACTGTGCAGGAGTGTGGGGTGGAGCAAAATGGCGGCGAAACGTCACTACAGCGGCTGCCGCCGGGTGTACCAAGATGGCCACCGCTCCCGAGCTAGGCCGAAGCCGCGGCCTTGCCTACGGCCGAGGCTCCGGACTGCTCCGCGGATCGCGTGGTGATCTGATCCGAACAGGGTGACCCGTTCGGATCACGGATCACCACCAATCCGCTGCTCAGCTTCCCGAAGTCTCAGATGTGCATAGAGATGATGGCATTGAGTATGGGAACAGAACACACAGAATCTAGCGTTCTCTGTTTCACAGAATTTAATCAGTTAACTAAAGAGATAACACACTCACATAAAAGGCACTTGAGCAGTGCTAGCTGATATACACATGTATCGGCTTTACCACCGTTATGAGATGGCCATGGGATGACGTCATGTTTTAGTCTCCCCCCTATACGCGTTACAGCCCAGGGTGTAGACTTCCTCAGTAGGGGTGCAACATATATATTATATTATTCTTAGAAATATCAAAAATCAAATATCAATCCATTCAAATTTTGTCCAATTTTTAAACACTCATCCAGCCCTCTTTTGCAGCAGTCTGTTGAGTGTGGTGTAAACACTTTGCGGTATGAGCGGCAATTTGTGCATTTGATTTTTTATTATGGTTGCGCTGATCGAGATTAATTTTTTTGAGTGGGTACTTATCACACTTACCTTACAATATTGTAGCCTGTTAAATCAAAGATTCTCTCACTCACACTATGAAAATCTTACAGCCTAAAGAGAATTCTTCAAAACATGTTCAGATGTACAAGGTTATGCTCTCGCCTACGGTATTTAAAAGCACACGTGCTAAACTAGTCACAGCCAAGTGCAGGAGTGATTTTGCTCTATCTACCCACTGTAAATTACCCACCCACATAGTGTCCTAACTATTTTATTGTAAGTTACAAGAATTAGAGAGTGCGAAGACAGGATGAATGTGTTCCTCATAAACTGAGTGATTTGTTCACCTGTACTCTTAACAATTTTCAAATTTGAAACCTGCCGAGAATGGCACCAAACTGCGATAAGACATTTCTACTTACAGTCAGCCTTTCATCTAGTCTACTAACTTATGGAACTGTAGACCACATGTCTTGTGTTTGTCCTGCCTGTGTGAATGTAAATACAGTAAATATTAGTCTTTCCTTATGTAATTTGGGCCCTCTTCAGTGTGAACAGATTGCTCCCACTGATGTGAGAAAAAAAAGCAATACTCTGTATACACTGTAAGCATGCAGTATATATATATATATATATATATATATATATATATATAGAATGTAAATTCCTGGTTTCTGAATGAACTCTAGCCCATTCTTTAAGGCTGAACGCTAGGCAGCTTTTAAAAGACACAAATTACTGCAGCTTTGTTTTCATATCAGTGGAATGAACAAACTTTACTGCGGCACTCTTCAATGTGATGTGTATGTGAATTTCCGGTAATTATGAATGGCACCACAAGTCACACACCCAATTCACTGCAGCTCATGATATGGGTTGTGGTATGCTGTTTTTAGAAGAAAACACTTATCAGTATATCTACATTTTAGAAAAGATGAGTAGGGGTCAGTCCCTTAAGAATTGCCTTGTATTTAATAATTTAGTGATTCAGTCAAAGCAGGTGGCAATTTTATCTTGGAAGCTAAATCTAAGGAACACAGAATAACACAGAATACAAATTTCCCTTGCACATTACCTTTTTGTCTGCTGAATTTACTCCAGCCGTCCATTAATTTAAGATATGTTAATTTAGAGAAAGGTAAAAAAAAAAATGTTTAAAGCATGTACCAATTGGCTCCAACAAGAATAGCATTCCTTCCTTATTCACAAAGAAGATATATGATATTATGTGTTAGATTCAAATGTTTTCAATTTTTACACACACAACTAGCTCTTTTTTGTAGCAGTCTGCTGAGTTGGACAATTGTTATAAAAGACAATTCTAAAATTCCACAGCTCTTACATAAAAAACCTTTACTGTATGCAGAGGTTAAAGAGGAAGTAAACTTCTATCTTTAAGTTTTACCTATAGGTAAGCCTATTATAAGGCTTGCCTATAGGTAGTGTAAATATCTAGTAAACATGCACCGTTTAGGAGATATTTACTGTACTGTTGATAATTACAGCCAGTGAAACTTACCTCAAAACAAAGCCTTCCAGTGGTGATTGCCTTCCTTCCGGGTTCGCAGACTCCGACTCTGTAACTGGCGGGAGCCGCCGGTAATGGCACAGGGTTCTGAAGAAACAGCACGAGTGGCCGTTCCTTCAGAGCGTATGCGCCAGTGATCTTGGTGTTTTGATTGCTTTCAAGGCATAGGAGAAATTGAAAGAGTACCTGTCACGTGCCTATTGCTGTCATTGTGACAGCAAAAAAAGTGATAAAATAAAAAGAATGTAAAGCAACAATGTAAATAAAATAAATAAATAATTAAAAGAATTAAAGTTCCCCTGTTCCCCCATGCTAGCGGGCATGTGCGTCAGTACCGCACGCTCGCAAACAGCGATTGTCCCACACATGTGAGGTATCGCCGTGAACGTCAGATCATGAGCAGTAATTATAGCACCAGATCTCCTATGTAAATCCAAAGTGGCAACCTGTGAAGACTTTTAAAGCGTTGCCTATGGATAGTAAATTTGAAGTTGTTTGATGCCGTTGCACAGGTGTGCGCAATTTTAAAGCATGACATGCTTGGTATCTAATTACTCAGCGTAACTTCATCTTTTATATTTTACAAAATGGGTTATATATTGTGTTTTTTTGTATTGAAATTAAAAAAAGTGTATTTTTCCCAAAATTTGCTGTTGAAAAACCGCTGTGCAAATACAGTGTGACATAAAAAATTGCAAAACCCACCAATTTATACTCCAGGTTCTCTCCTTTAAAAAATATACAATGTTTGGGAGTTCTAAGTAATTTTCTAGCAAAAATAAAACAAAAACTGATTGTTACATGTAAACAAAAAGTGGCAGAAAAGGCCTGGTCTTCAAGTGGTTAAAACACTGCTATTTTATAGAGCAAGTTAAAAAAAGCATTTCAGGCAAGTTTGTGAATTGGGAATTAATAGAACCTTTGGAAGAAGATAATGGCTGGGCAAGTACGCTGTAAGAAACAGCTTTGTGAATTTAGTCTAATGCATTATTTTATGATCCTCTCAAATGGCTCCATTTTCTGCTCTTCTTTAAGACACCTAGTGAAACTTAAAGTGATTGTAAGGCTTCGTGATTTTTTTTTTTTAAATAACAAACATGTCATACTTACCTCCACTGTGCAGCTCGTTTTGCAGAGAGTGGCCCCAATCCCCGACTTCGGGGGGTTACCTTGCGGGCACGCTTCCGAGTCCAGCATTTGCGTCCATTTGGGAACCCATGCAGAGAGGGAGCACGCGTCTCCGCCGAGTGAATGAAGGGGCTCAGGTAAGTAAAACAGGGGAGGGGGGGGCTGGGTGGCCGGAGACTGCCAGAAGTTTTTTCACCTTAATGCATTAAGGTAAAAAAACACAAAGGTTTACAACCCCTTTAAGCTGGATACACATTATACAGTTTTTGTTGTTTAATTTCCTTTAGATTTCCCTTTAACCACTAGCCGACCGCCACACGAACATTTATGTTGGCAGAATAGCACGGACAGGCAAATGGGCGTACATGTACTTTCCTTTAAATTTGTCGCCGTGTGGGCACGCGTGCGCCACCACCGGCGCACGCGTGCCCCTGCTGCATACTCCATGACCCAATGTCAGCCGGTGTCCCGCGATCGTGTCACGGACCTGCAGAACGGGGGGGATGCCTATGTAAACAAGGCATCTCCCTGTTCTGCCTTGTGACAGGACACTGATCGTCTGCTCCATGTCATCGGGAGCAGCAATCAGTGTCGTGTCACATGTAGCCCAGCCCCGAAACAGTTAGAATCACTCCCTAGGACACACTTAGCCCCTTCCTCGCCCCTAGTGGTTAACCCCTTCCCTGCCAGTGTCATTTACACAGAAATCAGTGCATTTTTATAGCACTGATTGCTGTATAAATGACAATGGACGCAAAATGGCGTCAAAAGTGTCCGATGTGTCCGCCATAATGTCGCAGACCAATCAATAAACGCTTATTGCGATTTTTTTTTACCAAACATCTGTAGAAGAATACGTATCGGCCTAAACTAAGGAAAAATATATTTTTTATATATTTTTTGGGGATATTTATTATAGCAAAAAGTAAAAAATATATATATATTTTTTTTAATTGATGCTCTATTTTTGTTTATAGCGCAAAAAATTAAAACCACAGAAGTTATCAAATACCACCAAAAGAAAGCTCTATTTGTGGGAAAAAAAGGACGTAAATTTAGTTTGGAAGCCACGTCGCACGACCGCGTAATTGTCAGTTAAAGCAACGCAGTGCCGAATCACAAAAAGTGGCCCGGTCATTTGGCAGCCAAATCCTCCGGGGCTGAAGTGGTTAACTATGTAGTGAAGGGACCTGCCTGATTGCATACAATTTGAAAGTGTTAAGGTTTAACCTCATAGTATATGGTTTTGGTATATCTAAAGGAAAGTTGTACAATAAAGTTGTATAGTGGGTAGTCAGCTTTACAGTAATCCCCAGCCTGAAGCTAGCATTAATTTAAGAAGTGACAATCTGTAGTAATTGACTTTTACATTTATTCTATCACAGTGGTTATTTGTTTTGTTTTTTTGTTTTTTTTGTGCACGGGTCCTGGAGGTACTGCAATACCAGGTCGATGCGTGGAGTGGACAGAGCAAGCTCTTCTTCCATCTCCCTGTTCTAAAAATCCATTTAATATATGGCCCCCAGATAGGGGACGTATCAGATATTAAACTGATAAGAACAGATACTACACTTGATCTTAGCCAAAAGGCCGAGATGCGATCACAGTGGTTATTTGAATATCACTGACAGTAGTAAAATAGCACTAGCAATGGTGAAACGCCACTACTTTAGCAGGCCATACACAGATTAAATGCCTGCCAATTCCTGCTGAATTATCCAAAATACATTCTGCAGGTGGCCCTGTCAGTACCATCCGGCTCAGCAAAAGTCTATTTATCGATTGTCTTTTGTCAAAGGAACCCTGCAAAAAATTATTGGACGAACAGAGGCTGCATTTAATCAGATGCAGGCATTATTCAGGTATTCTGACAGTTGCGAGTGCTGGCTGTCAGGATGCAATAGCTAGCACCGCAGATTCTTCCATTCATGCTGTTTAGCGTGAATGGTGATTTCAGAATCTAGCGATTTACGTAAAATCCTAATGTGTATAGCCAGATTTACAGTGCAGGCTAAAAAAAGTGAGTTATGCACCTTTGTGGATTGTGCCCTTAGAAGCATGAGCTATATAGGGTGCAATATCAAGAAAATAAACAATGAACAAAAGGAAAAACAGTTTTGTAAGCTCGGTCTTTAGTCTTAGCAAAGCAAAACATGCCTGTAACTAAACCAAAATGTATTGAACTTTACAGCATATTATATTTAGTCATCAATCGAGTAGACTAATCAACTTTCAACCATATCAAGCAAAAATGTAGTCTATTTTGCTATAGAAATATAAAAATAAAAGATTATGGCCCATAGAAGTAAGAAAACACACAATTATTTTGTGTCCTGATTTCACTTATGTGGCTTTTCGAATTAGCAGTGCTTAGTTAAACATGATCCGCACAAGACTGTAATACAACTGTTGTGTGTACAGTTCATTTCTTTATATATGCACATCAGTAAGACCTGATGTCCGCTGTTGGCAAGACACACTTCCATTGACCCTCTAAGTAAGTTGAAGTAATCAGAAGATTGTTTGCTGTCTTCAGCTACAGACAATACAGCTGTATTTACACCATAGTAAGGAATCATAGACAAGGGATGATTCTCATGTCTGCAGTCCAAAAGTTGCACAACATCATAATAGATATAAGGTCTTTTGTCTAAGGTGGACCCCCTGGATTATATACTGTATATGGAAGAATATGATTTTAGGACCTTAATGTGAAGCTTTGCATCTGTGAAATTGATTAAGGTGGTTAAGTGAAATAAGCCCCCTATTTACATATGCCTCTCTTATTGTCCTTATTTTTATTAAATTTTTTTTGTTTTAACCACTTGTCCCCCGCCCACTGTCAATTGACGGCAGGCAGAGGATACTCTCGTTCTGGGAGGACGTCATATGACGTCATATGGCCGCGTTCACAAGGCCCCGGTGCGCGTGCCCGGCGGCCGCGATTGCCGCCAGGTACCCGCTATTGCCCGGGAAACGAGCAGGAAAGTGGATCTCTGTGTGTAAACACAGAGATCCACGTCCTGTGAGGGAGAGGGGACCGATAATGTGTCCCTTGTACATAGGGACAACCATCGGTCACCTCCCCCAGTCAGTCCCCTCCCCCCACAGTAAGAACACATTGAGGGAACATATTTAACCCCTTCCCGCCCCCTAGTGGTTAACCCCTTCCCTGCCAATCACATTTATACAGTAATCAATGCATTTTTATAGCAGGGATCGCTGTATAAATGTGAATGGTCCCAAAAATGTGTCAAAAGTGTCCGATGTGTCCGCCGCAATATCGCAGTCACAATAAAAATCGCAGATCGCCGCCATTACTAATAAAAAAATAAAATAAAAAAAATGCTATAAATCTATCCCCTATTTTGTAGATGCTATAACTTTTGCGCAAACCAATCAATACGCGCTTATTGCGATTTTTTTTTTTTTTTACCAAAAATATGTAGAAGAATACGTATCGGCCTAAACTGAGGAAAATTTTATTAAAAAAAAAAATGGGTATTTATTAGAGCAAAAAGAAAAAAATAGTGTTTTTTTTCCAAACTCAGAAAGCTCTATTTGTGGGAACAAAAGGACGCATATTTAGTTTGGGAGCCACGTCGCACGACCGCGCAATTGTCATTCAAAGTGTGACAGTGCTGAAAGCTGAAAAATGGCTTGGGCAGGAAGGGGGTTTTCGTGCACAGTAGGGAAGTGGTTAAAGGGGTTCTAAAGGTAAAAGTTTTTTCACCTAAATGCATTCTATGCATTAAGGTGAAAAAACATCTGCGGATTAGAGGCCCCCCGAACCCCCCGTTTACTTACCTGACCCCTCGAAAGTCCCGTGCCGTGAACGCGCAGGCTTCTCGGCCGTCTTCCCGGCTCATTCATTTGTTGATTGAAAGCAGCACAGCCATTGGCTTGCGCTGCTGTCAATCACATCCAATGACGCGGCACACCAGGGGGCAGGGCCGAGTGATACAGTCGGCCGCTATGGCCGCCGGCTGTATCACGGGAGCGCGCCTGCAACAACTCAACACCATGCAAGCTCGCTCGCATGAAGGTGTTGAGTTCTTGCGAGGGGGAGCTGAGACAGCCGCCGAGGGACCCCAGAAGACCAGGTTCGGGGCCACTCTGTGCAAAACGAGCTGCACAGTGGAGGTAAGTATAACATGTTTGTTATTTTAAAATAATGATGATATTAATATTAATTTAAGACAGGGAGGAAAGATATATAGGCATGTATTGAAATACATATTATTATGAAGAATCAGAGGGCCCTGTTTGCCAGATCTTACAATCCAGAATGACTAGACTTTATATATGGTTATGTTAAAGGAAGAAGAAATCCGGATACTGAAGGATTTTTGTATTCTCCCGTTTTATCTTTTACTTCTTTTTCTGTTTTTGTACTTTTTTCTCTGTAAATTAAAATTTTATAAAAATAGATTGAGTAAAAAAAAACAACACCATCATGAGCCACTTTAGGCTTAATTCGCAAATGTGGATTAGTAATTATATCAGCACTACTTATTTTCTCTCAAAAATGTTTAAAGGCTAAGTTCACCTTTTTTTTCTTCTAAATTCCAGCTCCCCTATGCACCAATATAGCATTCATGTACTTTTTTGGCAAAAATATCAAAGCTTTCCATAAAATCTACAGACACGTACCTTACTGTCCTACATCAATGATTCCAAACGTATCTATTGCTTCTGTCTTACGTCCTTACAGACTGTGGGTTATGACACAGGAAGAAGCTGACTAGCTGACCTCATTAGCACACACCCGGCATCATCCACCCTCCCATTCCCAGATGCACATTTTTTGTCAGTGATCACCCTTCTCACTAAATACACAATCTGATTGCATAGTGTATGGCCATCTTTATACAAGTACATAGAAGGGAGTGGACAGAAACACTCAGCTATCAAGCCCCTATCACATCTCTGCATAGCAGGAACTCGCATTCCTAAGTGCGTTTTTTTGTTTTTGTTTTTAGCGAAGGGGGGGGGGGGTGTTTTGGAGCATTTTCACTTAACACACATAGGGCAGCCCATCCACCTGAATGGGCTGCCCTACACACAGCAATAATCGCCCCAAAGAAGCTTCAGATCTTTTTTTTAGAGCGGAGCTTGGTCAGTTTTTTACTGTGATTTTTGGTGCAGCACATTTCTGAAATGCAAGGAAACGCACAGATGTGAATGAAGCCTCATTGTTCTTGTGTTACCGCACCAATTTCACTTTCAGGTCCCATTCACATCTAACATAGTGGGAGTGAACGCACCAAGCTCTGCTCTAAAAAAAGTTCTGAAGATTCTTTTGGGCGATTGCTGCGTGTAGGGCAGCACATTCTGGTGGACAAAAAATGCATGTGGGAATGTTCCTGCTTCTTTAGAGTTGTGAACAAGGCTCGACAGCTGGGAATGGGAGGGTGGATGATGCAGGGTGTGTGCTAATGAGGACAGCTGGTCAACTCCTTCCTGTGTCATCACCTACAGTCTGTAAGGACGTAAGACAGAAGCAATAGATACGTTTGGAATCATTGATATAGGACAGTAAGGTACGTGTCTGTAGATTTTATGGAACGCTTTGATATTATTGCAAAAAAAGTACATGAATGCTATTTTGTGCAAAGGGGAGCTGGAATTTAGAAAAAAAAAAAAACGTAGCCTTTAAGCCCCCATTCACATTGACTGTAGCTTTGAAATAATGCGACTTCATCTGAAATTGTGTGACTTCATCTGAAATCGCACGATTTCAAAGCTGCATGTCAGTGCGACATTGGGTTTTAACTCGGAATACATCTGTGCAGCTTCATGCATAGATATCTATGCAAGTCACACCTGAAATCGCCATAAGTAATGCAGGAACTACTTTTTCATATTTAGAGCAAAGTTCCTGGCTTTGATGGTCCCACATTAACATATTCTCACCTGCCATCACTTTTTTTTTCATTATTTTTATTATTTACATATTACATATTCTCATGAATTTTTTTAATGTATTTATTTATTTGTTTCTTGCAATGCCCTGTACACATGACCGGATTGTCCGTCGGAATAAAGTCCGACGGTTTGTCCGACGGAGTTCCGACGGAATTCCGCTCAAGCTGTCTTGCATACCCACGGTCACACTAAAATCTGACCGTCAAAAACGCGGTGACGTACAACACGTACGACGAGCCGAGATCAATGAAATTCAATAGGCAGTTCGGCTCTTCTGCTTGATTCTGAGCATGCGTAGTTTTAAGTCCGTCAGAATTGCATACAGACGAACGGATTTTTGTCCGTCGGAAATTTCCGAAGGAAAAAGTCTGATGGGGCATACACACGGTCGGAATATCCGATGAAAAGAGCCCGTCTGACTTTTTCCATCGGAAAATCCCGTCGTGTGTACAAGGCATAAGGCCATCTCTGTCCAGTTCAAGAAAAAATAGGCAGGGACAGCATTTTAAATATGATAAAAAAAAATATTAAATGTATGTTTTGGAGTTTGCAGAGGATTGTGACCCCTATATCATAACACTTGGGGTAAGCAAAGAGAATAGTGAACCTGAATCATACAGGGGGAAGAACTGGTAAAAACAGCACCCTTCCTAGAGTTCATGTTCTAGGTGATTCCACATTAACAGTTATACAATTTCTACCCACCACCACATTTGTTTTGTATTTTCATTTTTGGAAAAAAAACTATTTACAGATTTACTTTTTTATATATATTTTGTATTCTCCCACTTTACAAGACTCTGGTCCGACCGCATTTGGAATATACCATCCAGTTCTGGGCACCAATCCTCAGGAAGGATGTGCAGGAACTGGAAAGAGTTCAAAGAAGGACAACAAAGCTAATAAAAGGACTGAAGGACCTTAGCTATGGGGAAAGACTACAAGCATTAAACTTATTCTCTCTGGAGAAGAGACCTTGAGAGGGGATATGATAGCGATGCACAAATACCTTACTGGCATAGAAAAAAACTTTTCAGTGGAAGGGAGTTTAAAAATTCACTGAAATTGGAAGAGAAGAGAACCTTAAACTGCGAAGAGGCTTCTTTACTGTCAGAGCAGTAAGGATGTGGAATTCTCTTTCACAAGCAGTGGTATCAGCAGAGAACATCGATAGTTTCAAATAGCTATTAGATGGGCACCTTAGAGAACTGTGTCGCCCCAAGTCGCGCGACATGACAAATTACATGGAAGTGAATGAGAGACTTCTTAATGCACACTACTGAAGATGCTCCGACTTCAGAAAAGGTTCCTGTACTATTTCAAGGCGACTTCTAGGCGACTTGTACCCATTGATTTCAATGGAAGTCCCTCCAATTCGGATCCCCTGTCTTAACTGAAGCAACTTTCCAAGAAGTAAAAATAGTTTTCTAGGCAAACCTCTCCCTCCCAGGGAGCAGATTATTAAGTGATTGGCCACTGGCAAAGTCCCCTGTCTTGGAGGCGACTTCAAGTCACGTTGTAAGTCGCCCCAAGTCGCGCTGTGGTTCGCGCTCAAGTCGTGTCCAAGTCGCCTCGCAAAGTCACGCACAAAGTCGTGTTGCCCTTGTGTGAACCGGCTCTTAACGATCACAACATACAGGGATATACGATTTACTATTGACATGAACACACACACTTAAACACACCACAGGTTAAACTGGATGGACTGGTGTCTTTTTTCAACCTTATCAACTATGTAACTATGTGTGTATTATTTTATTTCTCTCCAAAGGCTGTCCCTATCCAAGTCAAGCAAACTTGGGTAGGCACAGCAATGTATTCTGGATAAAAATATTGGCAGCCTCATCATCCTGCGATAACAGAATTCTCATGCCATGGTATCTGACAACCCTACCCAGATAAAAGTGACTTACAAAACCAAACCCAAACCCAAACTCTTAGAACCTAGATGTTACCCTACTCTTTACTGTGAAGATCATAATGCTCTTTTTAAGTCCTCAGGCAAAAAGCCATGTTACTCGTGCCAATCCAGTGAACTCCTGTACTCTCTTCTCTATCTCTCCTACTACTCTTTCCTACTCTTCCTTGTGACTCTGCTTCTGTGTGCCCCTTTTTTTTTTTTTTGTTTCTCTCTCCCCCCCCCCTTTTTTTTTATTTCTTTTTGGTATTATCTTATTTTTTTCCTTATTTTCTAAAGAGTAAAAAAAGTATTATTCTACTTAACGGTTTTAATAGTTCTGGTCCAAGCTAATTACCTCTTACGATAGCATAATTTCGACTGCAGTTAGATATCTCAAGTTTTTATTAACTAATGTACTTTTTCTTTTTCTATAGTAGTTAAATAACCTACCAATCTGTAGTTTACTGTTGGACCTTAGAGCTTTACCATATCTGTTAAACACGTATTGCTCATTGTAATATTTATTACAACTGTATTGTAATTTACTTGCTTATTCAATCAATAAAATACTTTGACAAGGAAAAATATTGGCAGCCGAGAATGATACTGCAAAGGGGGACCTAATTGGATTTTGTGGAGCTATCACATTTGATGGAACACTTATTTTAACCCCCCTTCAGTGCTCATTGGCCTTTTCTTTCCCTAGGGACAAGAGGGGAAGGGAATCCTATGGTCATAGGCTGCTTGCTCTTTACCAGGGTGAAGCCTTGAAACTAAAATATGTATTATCACCCAACTTACTTTCTCCAGTAGCAACTTTCCCACACCAGGTTTCCCTTCCCCAAATTGTTGCAGCAGAATAAAAAAAATGTTCCTTAAACGGCCCCACGCCCAGCACCAAAATGCAAGCTTGGCACTTCAACTGCTTCAATACTAGCTGGGGAAAACAGACCCTTTCTTGCTGCTCATGGCCTGGGCGGTCCATAATAAAACATCCCCCCGCCAACGCAATTTTGTTTTCTCGTAAGTCTACTTAGTCCAGTACTAAGGAAACTGAAACATTTACTACATTCATATCAACTATGTGGCATCTAGTGCATCTAACATGCGTCCAATGAAGAATACACTTTTTTACCAGCCAGTACACAAAGTTTATTCATGAATGGACCACTTCCTAGTGAAACAGAAGGGCCTTTCTCAGTGACTTTGACACCCTAATATCCCAAAACACACAATAGCATTTTAATGAAAGATTATTACAAGGAGATACAGTGATACGAGATCCAACTTCTACGCTCTGTATGTACTTTGAAACCAATGCCAATTGCCAACCCAGCTTGGTCTGGTCCACCCACAAACCTCTTGTCAGAGGGATCCTCATCAAACATGGTGCAAGACATAGGAAAGAGAGGACACTAGACAAGAACTGTTGCTAAAAACAATTGCCACCTTAGAACTAGCTTTTAATTGACCCAGGGTACGGAGACCAAATCCAAGATAACCCTGGCTTAGAATTCTCTTAAAGCGGTGTTCCGGACATATTTTTATTTATTTTTTACAATCTCAAAAATAGTATAATGTATATGCAGTAAATGATATCAATAATTCCCGATCTATTCAGTAATCAATTTAAAAACTTAAAGAATATGTTGTAATGGATCTTCTGGCAGTTTCTATCTTAGCTATGGGCATGTGAAGCCCAATTGATTCATCTTGGTTTTCCTGAGAGAGGTGCATGCTGGGTAACCAGCATGCACCTCTCGATCTTGCGCATGCACAGTTAAACGGCGCTCGTATCGCCGTTAGTTTTTATAGTTGCCATAACAACGGGCGGCGACGGAGGAAGGTCCCGCCCCATTGTTATGACAACTAAGATCTGCCTTAAATCGCGTCATTTCCATTCTGGAAATAACGCGATTTTTCAACACAGTAATGCCCACAGACTCCTAGGAAATGATGACACTAATTTCCCAGGAGGCCAGGTGAGTCAGGAATAGATGTAGCACCACCGCGGAATAGGAAGTAGGCAGATTAGGAAGTTTGCATAGTAACAGGAAGGAAGCTAATAATGTGAAATTTATTTTTAGGGTGGACCTCCTCTTTAAGGAACTGTTACTTGGCAAAGCTAAGGCTAAATCCCACCCTATGTTCTATTAATCAGGTAATAAATGTGGTAAACTCTTGGCAATGCCCTATGTAAGCAGTGTGGCTAAAACCAAAAAAAATCTCTCAGGCCTTCAGTAGCTACTAAAAATCATGATACAATTTGCCAACATTTCTCTCAACAGACACTACACCTGGGTCCATATTGCCTCCTTTAAAGTGGATGTAAACCCTCACATATACCCAGTGAAGTGAATAGCCTCAATTGATAGACAGAGATGAAACAAATCTCCATATATAAGTTTTAATTGTATATCTGCTGTCTTCAGCTTTATATACTGTTTAGAAAGTATACATTGTGTTAGATTTTTTTCTTCCTGCTTCAGCAGTGGGAGGGGAGTCTTGTCATACACTTGTGTGACAGCTGATTGGAGGAAAGGGACATAGGCAGAGGAAGGAAGGAATGTTTAGAGCTGTGCTGTGAATAGACAAGCTGTCTGCTAATCTATTTATAGCACCCACCCGAACACTTTTCAGCTGTTTTTATCTCCTGTCTCTGAGAACTTGCCAGAAGTTATCATGCTGATAACAGAAGAACAGAGCAGCATATAGACACGGGACGTAGGGCTTTGGGGGAGAGATAAATAAAAACTACAAACATATGTGCCCAGGTCAAATTTCATGAATTGGGTTTACATCTACTTTAAGCTCCCAAAATTAAACAAATAGAAACTGAGGATTGTAGAAGCCCCTTTTACAGCTGAGGATCAGTCATGGGTGATATCAAACACTAAACAGGTGAAGCCCCTGGGCCAGATAGCCTCCCTTGATTGTACTATAAACAGTTCCAGGGACACCTAGCCAATCACATCTTACCGGCGTGTAGCTGACTATCCGCTGATAAACCCCCACATGCTGATTTCCTCCATGATCACATTACAGTCCTTCTGAAGGAGGGTAAAGATCCTAACCTCCGTGCCAGATACCAATTAAATATCTTTGTTGAACGTTGACCACTCTTCTCAAAGATATTGGCTCTGTATATCAACATGTATGCCTCCAACAGCTCATACACAACAACCAGGTTGGCTTTTTGTAAGCAGAGAGGCTAGGGACAATATTACAAAAACCTTGGGCCTTGGGCCCAGGTATATAGGATTGGGAGATATTATGCTACCAAAAATCCTTGCAGTATGTTCTAGTCTGTGCACAAGAGTACAGACTAACACAGGTTTATCATTACCAACAACCAGTCTCCTCCTCCTACATAAATGCATGAGGCATGAAAACACATGCCTGTAAAAACAAGCAACAGCGTGCTACAAAAACACATGATTATGCAGCAGCATTAGTGGAAACCTAGGCTTACCCTCTGTATATTATATGATCTACTGAACCCTTCTATTACTACAGTATTGGACACAAGACCACCAAATAGATGTCTTAGCAGGAGAAGAATCTAACTTCCACATCAGTGTTAATTTAGTTGACTAAAATTACTAAAACATTTTAGGCGACTAAATGAATACTATTTTAGTCGACTAAAATACGACTAAAACAATTGAAATTGCTAAAATACGACTAAAACAATTGAAATGACTAAAATACGACTAAAACTAAACTGGAATTTTAGTCAAAAGACTGAGAAAATTAAGTACTGTCCGTGATACTTTTTTTATTTGCACTAACATACAATTTTTCAGGACAAGCTTTCGGGGTATGTCCCCTTCTTCAAGGTCCGCCGTTCTTTTGAATGGCAAGAACGCTGTGACGTCATTGACTACGACGAGCATGCGCTCGTCACATTCAATGCCGTCGCCGCCATCTTGCTTCACCCTACACTACCCTTGACTAAATCGAAATTTACTGCCAAAATTAACACTGTTTCACATACATCATGACCTTCCCTTCTTCATGCTCTACCAAACATTTATTTAATTGCTAGTCTTAGATAGCCACAGCTGTAATTAAATAAGAAACATACAAATATACAGTATTCTGGATAATAAATGCATACATCATAGGGATTAAAAGGGGTTAAAAATAGTAAGTGGTGTAAACACATATATACATAACATTTATTTACTGAATAAATATAGAAATATGTACTTCTAATATTTCTTGAAGGTTTCCTTTTTTTAGAAGTATAAAATGATGCTAGGTTTGCATACATTTCAGAGTACTATTTCACCTAATACTGAAGCAGGAAAAGCGAACATTTGCATCTTTTAGTTTAGAGAATGGAATCGGGGCTACTGTTTTATTGATGG
Organism: Rana muscosa; assembly: GCA_029206835.1. Taxonomy (NCBI): domain Eukaryota; kingdom Metazoa; phylum Chordata; class Amphibia; order Anura; family Ranidae; genus Rana; species Rana muscosa. The sequence continues at coordinate 901,724,839 of CM055121.1, read as the reverse complement.
AAAAAAATGGAAAAACTGCGCTAAATATGTTATAGAGAAGAGACACCAAGTGTTCTCACTGGTGACTCAGTGGGAGCTGCGATTAAGATGTAAACCACCATACATAATAGCAAAATAAGGAAAAAGTGAAAATCGCGCTTACCCGTGACATATACTCCAAAGGAGTTATGGAATGAAAATAAAATTAAATTAAAATTGTTATAAAAATAAAATTATGAAATTAAAATTAAAACACACATCAATCAATAATGAACTAATGAGTGAACAAAAAAGAAGTGTACTGTGATATAACTTCATAATATATAGTCCATAAAAACGATTCTTAAATAAAGTCCATTATAAAGCACCAGTGCTCCGTGTAGAAAATCATATAAAGTGAATTGTTGCATCCAAATTAATTTGTGACGTTCCACCACCAAACAACAGAAGTTTCTCCTTACCAGCTACATTTGACCCCCCATGACAGAGGATCAATAAATGCAGAGATTAAGCAGTTCCTCCCACAGGTCAACACAGCACTTGGGACTCCTAAATCACCAGTCTCCGATGATCATCAGTGGGCGCAAGCAGTATGTAAGAGATAGACACACTCCACATAGTGCATTAACGTTTTAAAAGTTTATTCTCTAAAAATATGAATTGCACTTACATTTATGCAGTTTAAAAATTGCCTATTCAGTCTGGTGTGCCGGCCGCTGCACATTCATCAGACACCCGTCCCGTCCTTCTTGGAAGCGTTTGAGGTGACGTCAGTGCGTCGCTCCGCCCTACGTCCGTTTCGCAAAAAACTTGCTTCTTCCAGGGGCACGGGCGGCGCACTGCGTCACCTCCATTTATAGTACAAGACAACCAAGCCTCGTTTTGAGTCCAAACCATCAATCAGACATGCGCGGCATCCCTAGGTGTCACTGCACTGTAGACGCCGGCCGCATACACTAATGTGATTCGCTAGACTATTGGCCGCACTGGCCGCATACACTAATGTGATTCGCTATACTATTGTGGGACTGATAATGCGATTGGGCAGCTTCGCTTCAGTACCCGCTAGGCATCCCCGGTGACACCTACGCTACTGGTATGCTGCCCGTTTTAACAGACTGGCCTACTTGGCGTAAAAGTACAACTAGGGAGACAGGCCTAGATACAAATAATATCAGCGATGCTAGGTCAAATTAGGCCCAATGATTGCATTCACAAAGAACCGGAAGTGTGGTTATTCTGACCATAGGGGCCACTATCGAAACACGATTAAAGTGACCCCTAGTGGACATTAGTCGAAATGTTCTCCAGGTGCAAGGGCAAAGCACCTAGAATACCAGTCCATACGCCGGAGAAAACCACAACCCATACTCGAGCTGGGGGCTTAATATCTAACCAAAACTGATTCCAATTATATAAGTTGTAAATTTTATTATTAAAATTAGTATAAAAAACCAATAGGAGTGTGAACCATAGATTAACACACCCTAAAATTCCAACGGACTGAGACAACCGGGTGCTGCGCCTGTATGGCCCAACCACGGAGATCCCAAGCCTGGAAGGTAATACAGACACCCAAACTGTGTCATAACATGCTAGCTACACCCTCTCTTATCTGGGGGTTGCATGCTAAACATATATTCCCAAAGCAGTATAACTGAACCACAGACGGAATTCTGTTACTGGGGTGCCTCTCCAGCATCCAATTGGTACTATCTATAACATGGGTAGATATGAGCTATCCTATCCACTGAGACCAGTGACAACTGACCCATCTCCACCAGGAAGTGGAGAAGGAGATAGAGGCAGTGGAACACAGGGGGGGGGGGGGTGAAGTCCAAAATCATGGCGCACGGGGAGACCCAAATATCAAAAGCTGGCCCCTATATATTCAGGGCTTAGATTAGTGATACCGAGCTCCTCGGGCCCCAGGTCAGAACACCAGTATAGTGAAGTATGTCGATTTCCCTTAAATCATCACTGTGGGCCCCAATAGAGGCCCCCATGTATTGATGACAAAGGAAGACGCACAAAAATAGACAATTGCTGTGAACAAAAACCTATTGTGTTATGTTGGGGTATGAAAAACAAACCCAACGGGTTGATCAAGCCTGGTAACTAAAGTTAGTTATGTGATCAATGGTGAATATTAATCTAACAGAACTAGTAGTCCGTGTATGTGAAATGAACACAAAAAGAGGCTCAATCGATAAATTGTGACCATAACGTCACAACACACGAGATATATAAATCCCTACATAATATTAACAAAACCATATTCAAATGACAAATCCTTGATACAAAACATTGAAAATTAAATAAATAATACAAATTACGTGTTGATACACCAACCACCAAATAATTGTCTATACCTTCAAGAATTATTAATAAATGCGTTAACGTCTGTGTCGACATTCAACCCAAAGGGAACATAGGTCTTTAATCTGTGTATCCAGGACATTTCCTGTTTAGAAATCTCCCGCACCAAAGAGCTCCCCCTCCAATGGGGCTTGTATTTATCTATCCCCATATATAAGGTGTTAGACGGATCTCTTTGATGTACCTCATCATAATGTCTAGAGACCGAATGTTTGGGGAACCCTACTTTGATGTTACTGATATGCTCATTTAATCTTACTTTTAGAGCCCTTTTAGTCCTCCCCACGTATTGCAGCCCGCAAGGGCATTGGATTAGGTAGACCACCCCCTCTGTGGCACAGGTGATAAACGATTCCACTTCAAAAGCCCTAGATGTACTTGTGGATGTGAAGCCACAAATCTTTCTATCTTTGCACCTATTCATGGAGCAAACTCGACACGTCTTACAGCGGTAATAGCCCGTAAGGTTTTGAAAAAAGCATCTATTGGCCTTAGGGGGATCAGAAACACTGGGGGCGATCCTATTAGCAAGCGACGAAACCCCCCTAAAAATAATTTGGGGCTTCGCCGGCAATATGCTTTTCAAGACCTGATCGCTTTCCAATATATGCCAGTGTTTCTGTATCAACTGTTTCACCTTACGGTGTTGTAGAGAATAAGTTGTAATGAAAGGCATAGAGATCTTTTTGGTCACAGTTTGGTGTGATTTTTCTACCAGAAGCAGAGACCTATCTACCTCTCTAATCTCACTCACCGTCTGGGCTAATACTTGAGAATCATAGCCCTTTTCTGCAAATCTAGCTGACAACATAGACGCTTGGGAATCAAAGGTGTTGACCTCAGTGCAGTTACGCCTAAGGCGTGTAAACTGCCCTCGAGGGACCGCCTTCAGCCAGGGTTCATGGTGGCAACTATCCAAGGCAATGTACGAATTATGGTCCGTTGCCTTAAAATAAGTTGATGTCACGAATTTGCCATCTTCCACCCTAATTGTCAAGTCTAGAAAGTTGATTTGTTCCATACTGGCCTCAAAATTGAGTTTGATACCTCTATCGTTGTTATTGAGGGATGCCATAAAACTCTGAAGATCCAGCTCGGTACCATACCACAGGAGGAGGACGTCATCGATGTAGCGAGCCAGATGTCTTAGCAGGAGAAGAATCTAACTTCCACATCAGTGTTAATTTAGTTGACTAAAATTACTAAAACATTTTAGGCGACTAAATGAATACTATTTTAGTCGACTAAAATACGACTAAAACAATTGAAATTGCTAAAATACGACTAAAACAATTGAAATGACTAAAATACGACTAAAACTAAACTGGAATTTTAGTCAAAAGACTGAGAAAATTAAGTACTGTCCGTGATACTTTTTTTTATTTGCACTAACATACAATTTTTCAGGACAAGCTTTCGAGGTATGTCCCCTTCTTCAAGGTCCGCTGTTCTTTTGAATGGCAAGAACGCTGTGACGTCATTGACTACGACGAGCATGCGCTCGTCACATTCAATGCCGTCGCCGCCATCTTGCTTCACCCTACACTACCCTTGACTAAATCGAAATTTACTGCCAAAATTAACACTGTTTCACATACATCATGACCTTCCCTTCTTCATGCTCTACCAAACATTTATTTAATTGCTAGTCTTAGATAGCCACAGCTGTAATTAAATAAGAAACATACAAATATACAGTATTCTGGATAATAAATGCATACATCATAGGGATTAAAAGGGGTTAAAAATAGTAAGTGGTGTAAACACATATATACATAACATTTATTTACTGAATAAATATAGAAATATGTACTTCTAATATTTCTTGAAGGTTTCCTTTTTTTAGAAGTATAAAATGATGCTAGGTTTGCATACATTTCAGAGTACTATTTCACCTAATACTGAAGCAGGAAAAGCGAACATTTGCATCTTTTAGTTTAGAGAATGGAATCGGGGCTACTGTTTTATTGATACTGGTCAGCCAGCTATGCTAATAGCTTGGATAAAGGTGTATATGTAGATATATAGCTGGGCTGTGTAGTGTCACCGTTCAATAGAGAGAAGTGTACCTGGACAGAGCCTCCATTCATATGTTAAGTGTGCAGAACACATGCAATACACATTGCATTCTGACATTTTAAGGGTGAATTTCAGCATTTATTAATGTTATATTTTTTAATATTATATATTCCTTGCATTTACATGCCTATAAGATACATATACGTACACAGTTGCAGATGATGCAGTGCTCTCTTTGCATATTGAATAATTTTTGGATAGCACATTGAGCTCTTGTGTAAACAGAATGCTATTGTGTATGGGGAAATTAAGTATTTCCTGCTGATCTTCACCTTCCTACTTCAGCCCTTTGTTCCCATGGGAAGGTAAAACTAAGCAACAGTCGGTAACAAGAGATCTCAGCTGTCAGGAGATAGTAAAGAAGTTATACATTGAAATAACCTGGACAGCATTAGGATCTCCAAAATAGTTTGGATCTTTAAAGTGGATAAGCCTTTGTGCTCTGTCTAATACATATTTAAAGGCCAGTACCGAATTCAGGTAACATGACTAAATCGTGTCATACACCATGTAGAACTTTGTTAAAAGTTTTCATTTAACTACTTAAGGACCAGCCACTGTATATATACGTCGGCAGAATGGCTCGTACAGGCACAATCACGTACCTGTACGTCCCCTTTAACTGCCCGACGTCGGGCTCGCGACCCCCCTGCCTTCCCCGTGAGTCGGCCGTGGGTCCCGGGGACTCGATCGCCGCCTTTGTGCTCTGTCTAATACATATTTAATGGGCAGTACCGAATTCAGGTAACATGACTAAAGCGTGTCATACACCATGTAGAACTTTGTTAAAAGTTTTCATTTAACCACTTAACCACTTCAATACAGGGCTTTTTGTACCTATTCAATACCGGGCCTATTTTGACACTTCTCTCCTACATGTACAAATCATCATTCTTTTGCTAGAAAAAGGGAATAAAATGACGGTCATTGCAACATTTTTTCTTGCACAATATTTGCGCAATAATTTTTCAAACGCCTTTTTAAAAAAAAAAAAATGGTTTCATGAATTAAAAAATAACAAAACAGCAAAGTTAGCCCAATTTTTTGGGAACATATGAAAGATAATGTTACGCCGAGTAAATAGATACCTAACATGTCACACTTTAAAATTGCGCACACTCATGGAATGGCGCCAAACTTCGGTACTTAAAAATCTCCATAGGCGACGCTTTAATTTTTTTTACAGGTTACCAGGTTAGAATTACAGAGGAGGTCTAGTGCTAGAATTGTTGCACGCGCTCTAACGCACGCGGCGATACCTCACATGCGTGGTTTGAACGGCGTTTACATATGTGGGCGACTTACGTGTGCATTCGCTTCTGATCGCGAGCTACCGGGGACAGGGGCGTTTTAATTTTTTTTATTTTTTATTTATTTATTTATTTTACTTATTTATTTATTTTTTTACAATTTTTTTTTTTTTGATCACTTTTATTCCTATTACAAGGAATGTAAACATCCCTTGTAATAGGAATGTGTGTGACAGGTTCTCTTTATTGAGAGATGCGGGGTCAATAAGACCCCACATCTCTCCTCCAGGCTGGAAAGCATGAGATCAGTGACATTTTTTTCACTGATTTCATACTTACAGCCGCAATGGCGGCTTTGTTTACATTTGAGACCCGGGCGTGATGTCATCACATCGCGCCCAGGCCTCCGACGATCATAGAGATGACATCTCTATGCTCATCACGTGACTCCACCAATGATGCCGGAAGATTCGCTCCGGGTCCCCGATCGCACGGGGGAGCCCGGAGAAGCACCGGATGGCAGGGGGAGGGGGGGTGTCCCCTCCCGCCGCCTATAAGAACGATCAAGCGGTGGAACCGCCGCTATGATCATTCTTATGGTGCACAGAATCGCCAGCACTTCAAAAGGATATCTGAATGATGCCTCTAGCTGCAGGCAACATTCAGATATCCCCCTACAAAGCCGAGGACGTCATATGACGTCCACCCAGGATGGGAGATCCCATCTGTGGACGTCATTTGTCTATGGCTGGGTAGGGAAGTGGTTAAGGACCAGCCACTGTATATATACGTTGGCAGAATGGCTCGTACAGGCACAATCACGTACCTATACGTCCCCTTTAACTGCCCGACGTCGGGCTCGTGACCCCCCTGCCTTCCCCGTGAGTCGGACCACTGTTCCGGGGGACTCGATTGCCGCGGGGATCCCCACGATCGTCTCACGGAGGCATGGAGCGGGGAGATGTTAGTGTAAACACAACATCTCCCCGCTCCCCTACTGACAATGTCACGATCTCCGCTCTGTGTAATCAGAGCGGAGGTCGGTCACGTGTCACTCGTAGTCACGCACCCACACAGTAGTAATCACTCCCCTAGGCAAACATAACCCCTTCAGCGCCCCTATTGGTTAACCCCTTCAGTGCCAGTGTCATTTTCACAGTAACCAGTGCATTTTTTTAGCACTGATCGCTGTGAAAATGACAATGGTCCCAAAAATGTGTCAAAAGTGTCCGATGTGTCCACCATAATGTCGCAGTCACAAAAAAAAAATCGCCGCCATTACTAGTAAAAAAAAAAAAAATTAATAATAATGCTTTAAAACGACTCCCTATTTTGTAAAAGCTATAACTTTTGCGCACACCAATCAATAAACGGCGATTGCGATTTTTTTTACCAAAAATATGTAGAAGAATATGTATCGGCCTAAACTGAGGAAAAAATGTTTTTTATATATTTTTGGGGGATATTTATTATAGCAAAAAGTAAAAAATATAGAATTTTTTTCAAAATTGTCGCTCTATTTTTGTTTATAGCGCAAAAAATAAAATCCGCAGAGGTGATCAAATACCACCAAAAGAAAGCTCTATTTGTGGGAAAAAAAGGACGCCAATTTTGTTTGGGAGCCACGTCGCACGACCGCGCAATTGTCAGTTAAAGCGACGCAGTGCTGAATCGCAAAAAGGGGCCTGGTCTTTATGCTGCGTATTGGTCCGGGGCTTAAGTGGAGCACTCATTTGATTTTCCAATGATTAGTGGTGTCAAATTAAATTGTATTTTCTACCATAGTAATGAAAATATTCAAAAGGGGCAGAATGGATTTTTTTTCTTGAACTAATGAAATTCGAACTTTGAATGTGGCCTTCATTTTGGAAAAATTGTGCATTGAACCTGTTTAAGAGTACATGCACACAGCTTTAAAAAAAAAAATGCATTTTTCATTAATGGATCTGAATGCAGTTGTATTATTTTCAATGGGAACATGTTCTGTGTTCAGATCCATAAACAAAAATAACAAATCCTGCACCTGAAGACATGCATTTTATGCGTGTGCGTATATTCATAGATGCAAAAAGTGCATTCTAAGATTAAAAAAAGGAGCAGGAGGATAAAGAACTAAAAAGTTATGCTTTTAAATGCATAGGCATCTATGTGTTTTTGTGCAAGAAAAAGTATGCCTATATGATCAGTAAAAAATCTTATGGCTGTGTGCATGTATCCTAAAGCATCTGGAATTTTATTCAATTAGCGGGTCTGGGCAAAATGTTAAGGGCTTTTGAATTAAATCCGTTGACTCAATGATGGCAAGAAAGAGCATTCAGACAAACAATTTTTCTATGAACATCAAAATAAAAATCTAACTGTGTATGCCTAGCTTAAGGTATTTTATTTATTAAATTATTTTACTTGGCTAACTAATGTTTTTTCTTTTGATGAATTAAGGGAAAAGGAAGAACATGATTTCCTGTAGAGTTTTGTCTCCAAGACATCACCCATAAGTGACAGGAAAACATGGAAGTCCATTTACCTAGACACGTCTTGTTTTTAAGCCCTAGATTTAAAATTTTAATTCTGCCAGGTGTTAATTCCTAATGAAGGCTATTACACTTAAAGCAGGTTATGGGCCTTTGGGACACACCTCTTCCTTATGGCACCTCTGCTTTTCCATGTAGGTGCAAACATTTAGATATTTACATACACTCTCACTTAATCTACAGGGCAATTAACCTGAGAAGCTTCTGAAAACCTGAAGGAACATTCACTGACCAATCAGCAGCAACAGTAATGAAGATCAAAAGAAACTAACCACCAATCATGAAACTCTCAAGAGCATCTGATCTTCTGTGTGGCATCAGCTTTGATTTAGAAAGACAGAAGACTCAGGGGGTTGTGGATTGTTGGAAGACAGGAGGCACTAGTGTTGTCACTTAAGTTGGCACTTAAACATGAGTATCAGCGGAACAGAAAGCTGTAGCAAGAACTCAGGGTGCAGGATGGATCATCTTCTCACTGCAGTAAAAAATGAGCTACAGGCTGGCAGTGACAAGGGAGACCCTACAGAGAGGGAACTTAAAGTTGCATTAGAGGAAACCGATTTATGGTTAAGATTCAAAGAACTCACAAATGAAATGATAGTTACCAAGAATGGCAGGTAAGTGCTTCATCAAATGTCCTCATATGTGTCTAGCAACTAAATTAATAATTACAATGTGTATGGGAGATAAACACTTTTCTTAAGGCCTGATTCACACCTATGCATTTTTAGTGTTTTTTGATTTGCACTACAGAGCGTGTTCCACAGGAAACCATGGTAAATGGACTGTAGTGCAAATCTGCAAAATGCATAGGTGTGAATCCGGCCTTAGAGTCCTTTAGGCTGGAGAATGCATTCAGGTTTTTGTTTTGTTTTTTAAATAATACATTTTCCTGTACTTTATGTCTGTCTATCTATATATATATATATATATATAAGTTATTTGTCATAGTACTTTTTACACATATCATTTGGTCTTTATCCCTGTGATAATGTAACATAAAACATAGATGAAATCTACATCTAGAATATAAATGAGAATGGGACATAAATCAAGTTTATTTTTTAATGATTTTGGCAATATATGGTGCTTCAGTAGAGTGAGAATTCTAAGTTCTTGGCAACCTTGTCACAGTCCGGTTTTGTTTGCTGTTTTAGAGCTAGTTTAAAATGTAACATATAGTAATATATTTCTTTTCCTTTATTATCTAGAATATTGTACTGATTTACCCTATTTTAACAGCCCCCTTTTTTTTTTTCATATAAAAACATAAATAAGGTATAATGAAGAATAATACAGATAGAACTTTAAGATACAAATCTTTAATTCAATTAAATAATTAAATGTAATTTAATTTAGTAACCATATTGACTTGATTTTAACGTATGGCCCTCTGTGAATTCTAATGTACATATTTCTACTACAGTACTTACTGTAGGTGACATGCTATCCCTAGATGAACAAACAATATAGTACAAGTTTTCTGTTCTTTGAAAATCTTGTCAAGTGCTAGGTACTGCCATATCTATTACATCCAATCTCATTGGTCACAAGTTAAGGCTTATGGTTACCATAGATGAAACAATTTTATATATGATCATATTTTTTATAGATTTACTGTCAGATTGAAAATACGATAGGAAGATTGAAAAGTTTGTTCCATGGGTCATACACTTAATGATCATACTGAATTGTCTACTTTCCTATGATCGGATTTTCTGTTCAGGCCATTCAGAATCATTTTTATTAAAAAAAAAATTCCTAAAATTGATGGATGGCACAGTATGTGTATTCATAGATCCGATCATATTATCCCATTCTGTGAAGAATGGTTTGATCAGATTGTTAAGTGTATGGCCACCATTACACTCAGTTGCCAAACTGTGGTGGGCAGTAACTAAACTCATGACGAAAACGTTACTGATTGTGATGTATCGGGTAAACAGTAGTATAGAATGATAGGTTAAATGACATAGCTGTGCACTTTTAATGCTTTTTTTCCAATTAAAAGCCAAACCACAGCTAAAACCATTTTTGTTTTGGGTAGAGTGGGAAAGGGTTAGAACCCCTGTCAGGTACTTTTTGCTGTCTGTGTCCGCAATTAGGGAGATTTCCTCTCACTATAACAGGGCCAGGTGGAAAGATGTCAGAGCTACAGTAACTTAAGGGAACATCCTCTAATGTGGATAGAGGCCACAACAAAACACTGTTTTTACAAATATAGTGGGTATAGGCTAGTACCTCTGTGAGTTTTTTATTGTACTGTATCTTCCTGCCCTAGTGACTCCCCTCATTTCTTCTCCTGGTGTCACAGGGATAAAAAGTGAAAGAAAGTCTCCTAATGGCGATACAGTCATCAATAAAACCTGACAAAAGGCCTAACCCTTCCCCATTCTATTCAAAACTTAGAACAAAAGTTTTGGCTGGAGTTTGACTTTAAAGGTAACCCATCACCATAAAAAGTGTACTAATGTGCTTTATTGCACTCCAGGTTGCCTACAAATACAGGTATTTCTTAAAAGAGTGCTTCTGTGTGTCCCAAGGACTGTGAAACTCATTGCTATAGGCTTAATACACTAAAGTCTATTAAGAAATGCATTAAAAGTGTACAATTTCCCAGGTTGCTTCTTATTTTTCACATTATGCATACATATTTCATCATGCAAAAGGTTACACTGCCATTCTGCATGGGAAATAATACAAAACGTATTTTTTTGTACCAAAAATTCTGTAAAAATGTAATTTCATGTCAAGTGACATTAGCATGTACTATGTAACTATGTAACTATACTATGTAACTATGTAACAATGACAACCAGCAAAGTGCATACCACTACCAGGGCACCAAACTATATCCAGCAAAGTCTTTCCAGGGTCACCAAATTTTTAATATAGGAATAAATCACAAAGAACAGACAGGTCAGGGATATAAGTACTAATGAGTCTAATCCCACAACTCTTTTTCCGTAAGCCCTGGTTCACATAGGTGCGTTTTGACATGCGATTTGACATGTCAAATCGGCGGCAATTGCCGGCAATTACACCGTTCTAATCGGTGCGGCGCTGCATTTGCGACGCAGCACCAATTTCAAAAATTTGTTTCTGTCTGTGAAATCGCCACCGAAATCGGGACTGACATGCGGGAGTGAAATTGTGCGAGTTCATTTGAACTCACACAGCTTCATTCCCGCAGCTCAGTGTAAACCAAAGCCATTGGAGATATATATTGAAAATATCCTTTTCCTTGACAAGAAACTGCTGTTCTGAGAGAAAAGTGTGCACCCTGTTTACACCTTATTTGGGTAAGCATCATTTAGCAATGAATGCCATCTTCAGCTTAAAGTGTTAATAAACCGAAAACCAAAAATGTAATATATTGCAGTTTACCAATCATTAGATGTGGTGGCTGAATTTGTTTTCTTTTTTTAAACGTTTTCTCTTTCAAGATGGGAGGAGCACAGGGTTCATGTATAAACAGCAACATTATCAGTCTGGGGGGGGGGGGGGGTGTTAGTTGTACTAGCAGATTTGGATACACTGATAAATTGAAGCCAAACTCCAGCTAGCACTTTATAAGCAGTTACAGCAACAGATTTGTTCCTTTTGGGATAAAGGTTTTATTTGCATAATTTAAAGCTGATCATTGTAAGTACCCCTGCCACTGGTAAATGGGTTGTCTCCCTCTAACTGCTAGATCTGCAAGACAGCTTGTTCTGTTGAAAAGCAACAGACTTACTTGCCAGATCACCAGGTGAGAATAAAGAAGAAGAAAGACAGCTTAAAAAATAAAACTATTGCAACCATCATATCAAAGAATTAGTAAGCTGCAATATAATAAATGTTTGCTTTTGGGTTTAATACTGATTTAAAGCATAAACAGTCCTCACTGCAAGTTTCCTAAAGAAGCTTCTACTGCAGCCAATTCAATTTAAATATATTCCAATCCGATGGATCCTTTGCATTTCTCTAAACAGTGAGCACTTTAATTGCAATTATATTTTGCATACTAAGTCATACTGTGGGGATTTGCCCTCACTCTGGTGAGTACTGTCTCCAGTACAGAAAGTGATGGGCAATCCAAAAATGTTAGAGTTGTCACAGGAACATGAATTGAGAATAACCTTTCAGTGACAACTGTCACCTACTGTCACCTACTCTATCTAAAATTAGAAAACAATGGGCTCTACATAAGCTAGAATACATAGATCAGGAGTTCTGACTTTACTGACTACTAATCTAGGTCAGTGATACATAAGATATTTAAACCTGTGGATCAATATGATGAGCAATGGCAGCCTATGTATTTGTCTCAGCACAGGTTCTCTTTCAAGGGGCGGCCAATCGTACGGCCTCATGCTCTTTACAAAAATGATGATGCAATGTTAAATTGGACACAACATGATGTTTTTCCGAAACCTTTACTTGTCATTCATAAATCAGTGATGTTTCACATGTAGGGGTTAATTTAGGTTCACACCTATGCAGGTTGCAGTTTGCATATTCCAGGTGCATTTTGCATTTTTCAATACACGTTTTTGATCCATTGAAGTCTATGGAGCCAAAAACCAGAAAAAAGTTCTTAGCCATTTCCATAAAATGCGCAGATGTGAACTACATCCATAGGAAACCATGTTAAATGGACTTTAGGCTGTATTAACACCTATGCATTTTTAGTGCTTTTTGCATTTTGCAGATTTGCACTACAATCCATTTAACATGGTTTACTATGGAAACACGTTCTGTAGTGCAAATCTGCAAAATGCAAAAAGCACTAAAAATGCATAGGTGTGAATCTAGCCTTAAGGCCGAGCTCCATGTTTTCAGTAAGTGTAGGAAAGTAAAACTTTGTCAGGTATTTTTGCTGCCTATGTCCCCATTCAAAAGATTTCTTCCAACTTCCTGTCTTGGTAACAGCCTGTTTGCATCACAGACAGCACTAAGTGTCTGAATGAGGTTTTATTAATTCTAAACTCTACTAAAAAGTTTTTTTTATTGTTGCTAGCATCCCGTTCCCTCAATTTCCTGTTCCAGTAACAAACTGGAGGAAACCTTGTCACTGTAGTCAGAGACAGCAATGAAGGCCTGACAGAGGTTTCACCCTATTTAAATGCATCTATTAAAATGGTTGACAGTGATGCACTAAAAGAGTAGAGACAATTTACCTTTTAGGCTGGGTTCACACCTATGCGAATTGGATGCAAGTTTCCCTGCATACAATTCGCATAGCAGGAGAATGTGACTGGCTCTCTATGGAGCCGGTTCACATATCCCCGCAGCAGGTCCGGTGCTAATTGCTGGAAAAACGTGTGCCTTTTTTTTGGTGCGTTTCAGGTCTAAATTCAGCCCAAAATTCGGGCTGAAATCTGACCTGAAACGGTGAACCAGCACGTACCGGACCCCTGCTATGCGACGGATGCGGCGATAGTGTGAACCGAGCCTAAGGCCTCATGCCCACGGACGTTTTTACAGCCGCGTTTTTTACAGCTTATAAACGCCTGTCCATGTTATTGTATACATTTTTTGACCTTTTTTCTAGCATTTTTGCGCGTTTTTGCACATTTTTTATCGTTTTTTAACGCTTCGCGTTTTTTTATGCCTAACGCCGACGCCGAGGAACGCACTGGTCCTGGGTTTTTTTTACAGCTTAAAAACGCCTATGCTATTTGCAGCTCAAAAACGCCTAGGTGGGCATGAAGCTATAGACTAACATGGACAGGCATTTTTAAGCTGTAAAAAACGCTCAAAAACGCGGCTGTAAAAATGTCCGTGGGCATGAGGCTTTAAAGTGAATGTTCACTTAGGCCTGGTTCACACTGGGGTGACAAACGCTCCGACATTGGGAGCTCATGTCGCATGACGTGTGAAAATCAATGTTTCCCTATGAGAGCCGTCTTAACTGGTCCGACACATGTCGGTCCGACTTTGAAAATGCTCCCTGTACTACTTTGGTCCGACTTTGATCCGACTTCAGCCCATTGACTATCATTGAAGTCGGATCAAAGTCGGACCGCAGTCTTGCATGGTCCGACTTTAGCATGCGACTTGTGCTCTGCTGATCTTGAGGGGGAACTCCAGGCCAAATTTTAAATAAAAAACCGGCATGGGTTCCCCCTCCAGAGGCATACCAGGCCCTTGGGTCTGGTCTGGATTTGAACGGGCGCCCCTACGCCGAAAAAACGGCGTGGGGGTCCCCCCAAAATCCAAACCAGACCCTTATCCGAGCACACAACCTGGCAGGCCGCAGGGGAAGAGGGGGGGACAAGAGCGGCCCCCCCTCCCTCCTGAACCATACCAGGCCGCATGCCCTCAACATGGGGGGTTTGGTGCTCTGGGGCAGGGGGGCGACCTGCGGCCCCCCCACCCCAGAGCACCCTGTCCCCATGTTGATGAGGACAGGGCCTCTTCCCGACAACCCTGGCCGTTGGTTGTCGGGGTCTGCGGGCGGGGGGCTTATCGGAATCCGGGAGCCCCCTTCAATAAGGGGGCCCCCGGATCCTGGCCCCCCACCCTATGTGAATGAGTATGGGGTACATCGTACCCCTACCCATTCACCTGGTGGACAAAAAATTGCAATAAAAAAACACTACACAGGTTTTTAAAGTAATTTATTGCACAGCTCCGGGGGTCTTCTTCCGACTTCCGGGGGTCTTCTTCCGACTTCCGGGGGTCTTTTCCGACTTCGAGGGTCTCCGGTGTCGTCTCCCGCTCTCCGGTTCTTTCTTCCGCCGGGCCTCCGCTAACTTCTTTTTAGCTCTCTTGCTAACAGAGGCCCGGTCTTCCCGTTGTCTAGTCCGGCTCTCCGTTGTCCTTCTGCCGGCCCCTCCACTAACTTCTTCGTAGCTCTTTCGCTAGTGGAGGGGTCGGTCTTCCCGTCGTCGCCGTCGGCGTCTTCTTCCCTCTTCTTCTCCTCGATGTTGACGCGTCGCTTCCTCTCGCTGTAATACTGGCTCTCCGCTCCGCTCCGCATTAATATAGGCTTCTCATGACGTCACAGTCACATGTTCCAGGGCACATGGCCCCGGAGCATGTGACTGTGACGTCATGGGAACATGTGACTGTGACGTCATGAGAAGCCTATATTAATGCGGAGCGGAGCGGAGAGCCAGTATTACAGCGAGAGGAAGCGACGCGTCAACATCGAGGAGGAGAAGAGGGAAGAAGAAGCCGACGGCGACAGCGACGGGAAGCCCGGCCCCTCCACTAGCGAAAGAGCTACGAAGAAGTTAGTGGAGGGGCCGGCAGAAGAACAACGGAGAGCCGGACGAGACAACGGGAAGACCGGGCCTCTGTTAGCAAGAGAGCTAAAAAGAAGTTAGCGGAGGCCCGGCGGAAGAAAGAACCGGAGAGCGCGGAGACGACACCGGAGACCCCCGAAGTCGGAAAAGGCCCCCGGAAGTCGGAAAAGACCCCCGGAAGAAGACCCCCGGAAGTCGGAAGAAGACCCCCGGAAGTCGGAAGAAGAGCGCCGGAGTCGGAAGAAGACCCCCGGAGCTGTGTAATAAATTACTTTAAAAACCTGTGTAGTGTTTTTTTATTGCAATTTTTTTCCACCAGGTGAATGGGTAGGGGTACGATGTACCCCATACTCATTCACATAGGGTGGGGGGCCGGGATCCGGGGGCTCCCTTATTAAAGGGGGCTCCCGGATTCCGATAAGCCCCCCGCCCGCAGACCCCGACAACCAACGGCCAGGGTTGTCGGGAAGAGGCCCTGTCCTCATCAACATGGGGGCAGGGTGCTCTGGGGTGGGGGGCCGCAGGTCGCCCCCCTGCCCCAGAGCACCAAACCCCCCATGTTGAGGGCATGTGACCTGGTACGGTTCAGGAGGGAGGGGGGGCGCTCTCTCGTCCCCCCTCTTCCCCTGCGGCCTGCCAGGTTGTGTGCTCGGATAAGGGTCTGGTTTGGATTCTGGGGGGACCCCCACGCCGTTTTTTTCGGCGTAGGGGGGTGCCCGTTCAAATCCAAACCAGACCCAAGGGCCTGGTATGCCTCTGGAGGGGAACCCGCGCCGTTTTTTTAATTTAAAATTTGGCCTGGAGTTCCCCCTCAAGATTCATACCAAACACAGTGCCTGATATTGGCGGGGATCCAAGTCGGATCCCCGTTCATTGAAAGTCGGACATATGTCGGCTTCATGTCGCAGGGCAAAGTCGGATCCAAAGTAGGACGGATGTCGTGTCGCACTAGTGTGAACCCGGCCTTATTTTAGTGTTCCCTTCATTCATCTTAATCAGTTTATTTAAATTGTCCCCAGACACGATGCTGTATTCAAAGTGAACACAGCTTTACCTTATTCACCTTGTTAATTGAACAGCCTCAAATCCTTTAGTAAGGCCTGGTTCACACATATGCATTTTTTTGGTGCGTTTTCAGTTTTTCAGAAACACACTAAGGCTGGATTCACACCTATGCATTGTTAGTGCTTTTTGCATTTTGCAGATTTGCACTACAGAACGTGTTCCATAGGAAACCATGTTAAATGGATTGTAGTGCAAATCTGCAAAATGCAAAAAGCACTAAAACTGCATAGGTGTGAATCCAGCCTAAGATTCTGCTAATCAACTCTTTACAACATATCTCTAATTTAAAAATAGAGGGATTATTCTGAAATGTATGCTGCTAACAAAAACGTTTTACTATGCTTACTTGCAGAGCACCATGTGTGTCTAATTCACAATCGTTTTATAGCATGCTTCAGAATAAAAAAGAAAACGGGAATTTACTTTTCACATGTTGGCTAAGTGAAGAAATTATTCATACAAATTAATGTGTGAGGAATCTTAACTCCTTTAGGAAAATATTTTTCCATTAATCATTACTCTTTTAGTAAAGTGACTAATCAAATATTGATTTAATGCAAGATATTTCTAATTTCACACCTATGTTTGTGAGTTAAACAAATTCGTATGGAAATTAACATGATATACAATGACTCATACTTTTCGAGTAAAACACATTTTTAAAATATACATAACTGATTTTTTTTTAATTTTAAAATAATAATAATTGACTTTAAAATATAAAATATCTAGAGTACTGAATTAAGATTGATTATTGTTTAATAGGAGCATGCATTAAGAGCAATACTGTAGCAGCATTGCTTTGTCTATACAAAATTCCCCTTTTTTTTATTTTAAATGTTCAGTTTATTACAGTGAATGAAATATTACTGCAAACCCAAGGAAGCATTCAATACACTGGTTCTATACGATTAACATAATATAAATATATCATAAAACAATATACAATATTTCATTTTTTAATGAGAGGAAACAATATGCTTTTTACCCCAAGTGTATTAGTATGTACATAGATATCAGTTATAATTGTCTATCATTACATGGAATAAAACATGGAATGCTTGCAATTGACTTTAATTTAACAAATACGTATGTAATATTGTTCAGCTATGACTACAGTATACGGCTTGTATACTTTTTTACCTGTTCATATATTTGTTCTGCATAACTATGAAGCAGATATTTCCAATACCCGGCTTCTTTTCAACTCGAGGCAATGGTTTATTTTTGTAATTTGTATTTTATTATGATGTTATCAAGCTGCTTTTATTTTACATGTAATAACCAAACATGTTTTCTTTATTTTAGGAGAATGTTTCCAGTTATAAAAGTAAATATTACTGGCCTTGATCCAAATGCTATGTATTCATTTTTGATGGACTTCGTAACTGCAGATAATAATCGATGGAAGTATGTAAATGGAGAATGGGTGCCAGGGGGCAAACCTGAACCACAGGTTCCTAGCTGTGTCTATATTCACCCAGACTCTCCTAATTTCGGAGCACACTGGATGAAAGCCCCAGTTTCCTTCAGCAAGGTCAAGCTTACCAATAAAATGAATGGGGAAGGACAGGTAATATTTTACATGTACAGTATTTATGCATTTGTGTGTTCGTGTTAATTTTAATGCCCAGTCCATCTAATCCTGTATAGACAAAAAGCAAGTCTAAATAATATAAATGAATTGTGTTAGGGGTTAAAGATAGGGTGATGATATCACAGATTTTACAAAAAAATATGTATAACAATCTGTAAGATTTGGTGTTTGGCATGTCTTCCATAACATGGTTAATGGTCAAGGACAATAAAAAAGTATATTCACTTTATCATTATTTATTATACAAGGAATTATCAACATATGGCCTAAATACTAACAGAAAGTAACAATATAATTAATATTCAGACGACAATATTTTTTCAGGACTTTTAGGGAAAAAAAGATTCCCTTTAGTACACTGTCTTCTAAAAATCTAGACGTAAACTGTGACTAATCATCTGTGTAACTTATAAATGTAATATAACAGAATATAAGAAGTTACAACTTGTTAGCCAGGTAAGATGCATGGGACAGGCTAACATGCACTAACCCTGTCCTTCAACAAATTAATAGTTCAAACTGTTTCCCATCAATATTAAAAATGGCAATTCAGGGCTAATTCTGTTTTATTTAAATATTCTGTAAGTTATAAGTATAACCATTTTTATTTTTTTTAGATCATGTTAAACTCTTTACATAAATATGAACCTAGAATTCATATAGTACGTGTTGGTGGCCCACAGAAAATGATCACGAGTCATTCGTTCCCCGAAACACAGTTTATAGCTGTTACAGCTTATCAGAATGAAGAGGTATGGGTCACATTGTCCTATATTTTAGTATTGTGTATTCATAAAATGCTTTAAGGGTATCCAATAATCGACTGTATATTGTTTAACAATCAAAGTATATTATTATACTGATCTTGCTTAATAAATTTATTTCAAAGGCCTATCAAAAGTTTAATTGTACAGCAAAAATAAAGTAAAAATGCGTGCCTGTTAATAAAAAAAGGTTTACATCATTCAGGGATGGGGTGCTGGTGGTCATCGGTGGGGGGATGGTTGGTTATAAAGTGGAGTAGAGTGGAGAGTGGATAGTCATAATTTTGGGAGGGAGTCGAAGATGATAGTCTAGTGTGGGTGTATGTTGGTGTTTAAGTACCAGGGTGATGAAAGGTGTG
The DNA here is from genome assembly GCA_029206835.1 of Rana muscosa. Classification (NCBI taxonomy): domain Eukaryota; kingdom Metazoa; phylum Chordata; class Amphibia; order Anura; family Ranidae; genus Rana; species Rana muscosa. Next base: position 901,705,601 of record CM055121.1, on the reverse strand, counting down.
CCAATCCTAGTAGTGTAAGTGGACATCTTGTTAAGCCAGCCATACATGGATCAAAATGTGTCCAGTTCAGCAGAGACTGGCTGAATTTTGATCCATTGATGGACACCCTGGTTGTACACAGGTTGATCCATCGATCGACTTATGTACAACCAGCCTGTCAGGTCTTTCCCAAACGATTAGGGCCACTGGCTAAAATCCAGAAACACTTATGCCGCGTACACACGATCAAAAACCTTGGATGCTTTTTCCGACGGAATTCCGCTCAAGCTTGGCTTGCATATATACGGTCACACAAAAGTTCTCGGAACTTTCAACCGTCAAGAACGCGGTGACGTACCACACTATGACGAGCCGAGAAAATGAAGTTCAATGCTTTCGAGCATAGTTCGAATTGTTTCCGAGCATGCGTAGGAATTTTGCGCGTCGGAATTGCTACAGATGATCGTAATTTCCGATAGGAACTTTTTCCGTCGGAAAAAAAGAGAACCTGCTCTCAATCTTTTGTTGGCGGAAATTCCAACAGCAAAAGTCCGATGGAGCATACACACGGTCGGAATTTCTGACCAAAAGTTCACATCGGACTTTTCTTGTTGGAATTTCCGATTGTGTGTACGCGGCATAATTCTGTTTTGCTCGGTCGGGAAAACTGCCCGACAGAACCCAATAGCTCTGCGGGAGGGATTCCCCCATCAACACTGGCTGTGTTGATGGGGGAATCAAGCAATTTTCTTTCCTTCCGCCTTAGTCTTATGCTGCGTACACACGATTGGTTTTTCGGATGAAAAAAGACCGATACACTTTCCATCGGTGTAAAAAAATAGAACATGTTTTAAATTTTTCGGATGGAAAAAAAAACGATAGGAAATTCTGATCGTCTGTGTGGAACTCCAATGGAGAAAAAACCCACACATGCTCAGAATCAAGTCGACGCATGCTCAGAAGCATTGAACTTCATTTTTCTCGGCTGAGTGTTTTACGTCACTGTGTTTTGGACGGTTGGAATTTTGTCTGATGGTGTGTAGGCAAGACTGATAAAAGTCAGCTTCATCGGAATTCCGACGGAAAAATCCATCGGATTTTATTCCATCGGAAATCCGATCGTGTGTACAGGGTATTAGGGGAATCAAACTGACTATAAATTGAGTGGGGAAAGCAGTTACTAATGTTTTGCAATTGTTTTCATGTTTAATGCAACCCATTGCTGTCCACATGCCTGTTGATAGAATATTGGCTGCTGCAGCACATCACACTCCCATTGTTATATATAGACTGAACGAACAGAACCATACAGTGCAGGATATTATGCATAACAAGGACAGCATGGAGCTTTGGACTGATAGCAAATTGGGTAAAAGTGTCAGCAGCCCTGTCATGTTCCACCTAATGTCACAAGTTAAAGTACCTGGTCATGGTATACCTGTGTTCCCTGACCAGAAATTACATCAACAAAAGTTGATATTTTAACCTCTGATATCTAAGAAAAAGAATGCAGGAAAGGGCACAGGGACAACAACATAAAGAGCAAACACATTAGGAATACAAAATCAGATGGAGGACAATGAAGAGAGTTCTAGTAATAGGGAATAAAGAACAGGGTGCTGCTTCCTCATCTTCAGCGTGGAATGAATCACCTTGTATATATATTTAGTGGGATTAAGATTTTTAGAAACCTTACTCCTTTCTATTCATTTTTTTATAAATAAGTAACTATCATAAATGGCCCACTTGATATTTTATAAACACATTTGTAATTGTATGTTTTCACTTTTGGGAAACTGTCAGGTATGCCATTACTCAGCCAGTTTTCATTTTGACGTAATAGTTTATGAGAAGCTATGCCTCCAATCCTCACATACCCATGAAAATTCACATGTATGTGCTGGCCACTTGGTACACAAGGCAAAACAGAAATATCTCCATAACAATATTTTCCAGACAGGAGGAACATTTATTATAGCTCTTTCTCATTCCTAACTCTCTTTCTAAACCCTAAGGTTGTAAGTGAATGGTTGTTTTATGAAGTGTACAGCAGTACTGAAAAATACCATAAACAATTAAAAATGTATGTTTTGATGAATAAACAAAAGCAATGTGAACTGCTTAGGCACAGTAGCAGAATTATAAAGGCCTAGAATCCTTTCTTGTTATTGTCATAGTTGTGCTTTTCACTTTCAAATGTTTTAAGATATACTATGTATGGTTTGTGAATAACTTATATACAGTGTACTGTATATATAATGGTCTAACATATGTAAAAATATAGACTTTGGGTATTTTGCTAAAATCCAAAGCTGGAATTCATGGAGTAAAATGCAAAACTGCAATTTAAAATCCTTTGGAACTTTGCAATGTTTTTCTTTTACATTTTTCAGATCACCGCTCTCAAAATTAAGCACAATCCTTTTGCCAAAGCTTTCCTTGATGCAAAAGAAAGGTAAAATATAAAAACATTTTTATTTTTAAGTCTAAGCACAAGTGTGTTTTACTTACTTAAATTCAAAAATAAAGAGAAAGAAAAATGAGCATGAAAAACGGCAACAATATACCATATATACTCGAGTTTTTCAGCACATTATTTTGTGCTGAAAATGCCCCCCTCTGCTCACCTTTTTGCACCTGATCTCCCGGACTTTGAGGACCCGGTACCGGCCGGCCGTAGGTCCCCTGGACCCCAAACTCGGCACACATATAGCCCCACATACAGTGAGGTATGGGCACAGTGAGGCATGGACACAGTGAGGCATGGGCACAGTGAGAGATGGACACAGTGAGGCATGTACATGGACACAGTGAGGCAAAGTGAGGCACAGTGAGGCATGCAGATGGACACCCTAGGCTTATACTCAAGTCAATAAATTTTCCCAGTTTTTTGTGGTAAAATTAGGTGCCTCTAATTATATTCGAGTAGGCTTATACTCGAGTATATACGGTAGTTTTGCATAGTTTCAGCTCCATGCTACAACAATATCTTTTGTGTTTGACAGGAGTGACCATAAGGACTTTATGGATGAAGTGGAAAATCATCAGCAAACTGGTTTCTCACAATGTAAGTGGTTACAATGTGGAAGAATTTTTTTTTAATTTATTTCTTAACAATTTCATTCATAGGTAATCGTACATAAGAAAAGTAAATCACATCTAATAATTTGTGGGGAGTAGTGGGATTGATATAGGTGATATACAGGAAAAGCAATCCATATTCAAATGAAGATCATTGGTATTGTTGAGTGCTATTACCAACTGTGTGGTCATTTGCATCTTGTTCCCTTTAGGCAATGTTTTTTTGTACATTATTGGTGGTAGAAACACAAATATTTCTAGCTGTCACTACTGGGTCCAAATTATACTAACACCACCCTGTAAAAAATGCAGTATACTTACCTGCCTATTTCCTGGGTATGTCAAATACCTGCTACCCCTGCCACAAGCTGTGATTCCTCCTTTCGGCTTCTACATGATTACAAGGTATACATTCCAGCCACAGAAACTGTATTCTGCAGCTGGGGAGGAGGACACGCATGGAAGTGTGAAATCTACAGAGGCCTTGGGATCTTTAAGACACAGGTCACTGTAAAAGTAGGTCACTTTAAAGCCGGTTGGGATTGATTTACTAAAGATTTTAATTTTACATAATGAGTGTTTAATAAATGTATTAAATGCAATGAAGCTGTGTTCACTAGTATTAGAGATTTAAATAAAATCTCAGAAATTTTAAGTTTAAGAAAACGTCACTTTTGTTTAAAAATAAAATGACTAAAACTGCCCAATCATTCAAATGCTGCTCACTTTAAACCATGGCAACAGTAGTTATTTTTGTAGCACAACACTAGTGCTAGTCATGTGATTATAGCATACATACTCTCCCAGACAGCCCTAATAGAGCAGGGAATTATAAAAATGTATGTTTGAGTTTCAACAGAACATTGGGAGGTAAAAATGTGCAACACATTTTCTAAGATCTTTGCAATGCATACAATTAACATGAAGAGTACAGTATTTCTCAACAAAAGTAGAGTTGCACTTTTAAAGAAAGTGTCCCTCAAGTAATTGGGCATTGGAAGGTTTTTTGCTATTACGGTTGTTAGCCAGAAATTCCCTCCCTTTACCTACCTACCTACACAGTAGTACACTATGCAGTTAGATCCTTGGGCTATAACTAGTCACCAAACTGCTAATCTAGTAAGGCTTGCTGTCTCACATAAGGAGGGGTATCTGGAAAACAAAGCCTGGATCTCTTTTAGAATCAGAGCTTAGACAAGATTTTTTTAATTATTGAAATATATTCTTTGAAGAAAATCTGTCAAAGCCAACACGCATGGTAATTAATATTGTTTTATTTTTTTATTTTTAGTAAGTAGCTGGCTGATTCCCGGGTCCAGTTCATTGTGTTCTCCTGCTACTCACCATCCTTCATTTGGGACACCTATATCACTTCCTTCTTCTCATGGCTATGAAAAATTTACAACATTAAAAAATCACAGAGCTTCACCCTATCCAAACCCATATGCCCATAGAAACCATTCTCCACGTAAGTATCCAAAAAATAAAATAATTTAAAATACTTTAAACAGAAAATTAGGTCTTAGAACTAAATTTTTATGAACATTAGTTATGAAGAATACATTAGAAATGTAGGCATATACCGATTACAAGACCAGTCTCAGAGGTTGAAAATAGTGCTGCTTCGGGTGAACTGCAGAATGATGTCATAACTTTCCCTTGTGTAAATTTTAAAAATACTTATCCTAGAAAAGTTAGGGTATTTGATCAGTCTCTCCTCTATTTTATGTACTTTTTTTGGAAGAGAAAGGAAAGGATAGGCAGAATGAGAGGGATTTATATTAAATAACACTTTTTCCTGTTTTTTTGTTTTTATGTAATATTCTATGCAATTTTGAACTCCTTATCCTCACAGCTGCCAGGAAAATTATTTTGTGAGAGATAAAAATAGCACTATGACCCCGAATCACAGTTTTTTTAAATATAGAAAGCCAAATCCTTTTTTTTTTTTTTTTTTTGAGTAGGGAACAGAAAGCCTCTATCATTTTTTTTTAGACAGCTCATAAAAGGATTTTTCTTTATTTCTGTTGCAGTGCTAACCATACAATTGTGGGTTTCCTTTTACTTTCTGTCCCACTGACAATGGTCATCAGGACAAATAGAGAGGTACATTTTCCCAGAAGGAACACAGCAATTAAACTTTACAGGGGTATAATTTTTCCCACTTTATATACAATGGAATTTTTTATTTTTTTATAAAATGTTTTAATACCAATTCCAATATTTACCTATCCTGGTTCACTAGTTTGGCTTGTTTTTAACAAAGACTGTGCCACTTTGAGACTCCCTTTCTAAAGAACCACTTCAGAGAAGCTTCTTTCTAATCATATGTCAATTTATAATTTTCTTACAGCAAGTTACACAGAGAATTCCTCTGCATGCCTTCCCATATTCCAGTCAAATGAACCCTGGCCTGGTTTACAGATGCAAACACACAGTGGAATGTCATCAATAAATCACACAAGTGCTATTCCATCCAGTTCTTGGTATGTATTTTTACTTATGACATATCATTTATGAAAATAAATTCAAGAACTGTGTATGATTCATAGGGGTTGTTTTACTAAAACTGAAGAGTGCAAAAACTTCAGCTTGTTCATTAAGCTTTGACAAAAAAAAAAATGGAATTTGATTGGTTTCCAGGTTTAGTAAATCAACCCTACAGTATGCATATGCACTGTAATATTAATATTAATAATGGAAGTCTGATTGAACAACTTAATGTGATGTGCGGTTATATCTCTGAGCAATGGCAACATTTACCAGAATGGATGTCTTGGGCCAATATTTAGGGCATCAGGGATAGAATGGGCAGCACCAAGGGTCAAAAATGTACAAACAGTTTAAACTTTCTTTTTTTTAACCACTTTCCGCCCAGTCAATAGCATATTGACGTCCGGGAAGTGGTTCTGTTATCCACACTGGACGTCTATTGACGTCCTGCAGGATAACAGCCGCCACGCGCCCAGGGGGGCGCGCATCGCGGCGATCGGTGGAGCGGTGTGTCAGTCTGACACACCGCTACACTGATCTCAGTAAAGAGCCTCCGGCGGAGGCTTTTTACCACGTGATCAGCCATGTCCAATCATGGCTGATCACGATGTAAACAGGAAGAGCCGTTGATCGGCTCTTCCTCACTCGCGTCTGACAGACGCGAGTAGAGGAGAGCCGATCGGCGGCTCTCCTGACAGGGGGGGTTCGTGCTGATTGTTTATCAGTGCAGCCCCCCCTCGGATACCCACACTAGACCACCAGGATGCCGCCCAGGACCACCAGGGAAGCCCCAAGCATGTGGATGGCCCCCATGGCCATCCACATGTAGTAAAACATAAAAAACATATGCCAATCAGTGCCCACAAATGGGCACTGACTGGCACCATCATGGCACGACCACAATGTGTGGTGGCTGGCATTGCTGGGCATCAGTGTCATCAGTGCCACCTACTAGTGTCCATCAGTGCCACCTATCAGTGCCCATCTGTGCCCATAAGTGCCCACCTATCAGTGCCATCCATAAGTGCCCATCAGTGCCACCTAGAAGTGCCAATCAGTGCCGCCTATGAGTGCCCATCAGTGCCGCCTATGAGTGCCCATCAGTGCCGCCTATGAGTGCCAATCAGTGCCCCCTATGAGTGCCCATCAGTGCCGCATACCAGTGCCACATATCAGTGCCCATCAGTGCCGCCTATCAGTGCCGCCTATCAGTGCCCATCATCAGTGCCCATCAGTGCCACCTCATCAGTGCCACCTCATTGGTGCCACCTCATCAGTGCCCATCAGTGTTGCCTTATCAGTGCCCATCAGTACCGCCTTATCAGTGCCCATCATTGAAGTAGAAAAGGTACTTATTTACAAAAAAATTAACAGAAACAAAGAAAAACGTATTTTTTTCAAAATGTTCGCTCTTTTTTTATTTGTTGTGCAAAAAATAAAAATCGCAGACGCGATCAAATACCACCAAAAGAAAGCACTATTTGTGGGAACAAAATGATAAAAAATTTGTTTGGGTACAGTGTAGCATGACTGCGCAATTGTCATTCAAATTGCGACAGCGCTGAAAGCTCAAAATTGGCTTGGGCAGGAAGGTGTATAAGTGCCTGGTATTGAAGTGGTTAAACTTAAATTTTTATTGTAGAGTTTACATGTGGAGTAGGTTACAAAGCAAACATTGAATAACACCAGCTATACAGATGGTAGTCAAGTTATTACATCAATGGAAGGTCTTCCTAGGGTTGGGAGTTCGCTATGTGGAAGTTCATTCATGGGGGGTAAACATTTGGGGTGTTTGAGCCAAAGGTCCCAGTTCTTTTGAAATCTAGGGAGTTGTACATGGGCTTTGGCGTGCATAAATTCCATTAGGCAGTGGTTGTTCAAGAGGGCAGTTATTTCCAAGCTAGAGGGGGAGATTTCCAATTTTTGGCAATAGCCAAGCGTGTGGCGATAAATACATGGGAGATGACCATGTGTGAAGAACACGGCCATAGTTCCATATCTAGGCCTAGTAGCACCATTTGCGATGTTAGGAGTACAGGATCTGGTAGGATGGAGAGGAGGAGTTTGGAGAGTATAGTCCAAAATGTGGTGAGGATTGGGCAGTCCCACCATATATGGAGTGGGGTTCTTGGGGATCCTCAGTTTCTCCAGCAGAGGTTGGTTGAAGTTGGGTAGATGCGGGCAAGTTTAGATGGTGTAAGGTACCAGTTGTGGAATAATTTTTGGACAGTTTCCCAGTGGAGGAGACATCTGGAGATTTTCAGAGGTGCCTGTAATGAGTGATGCCATTGTTGGGGAGTGTAGAAACATTGTAGATTTTGCTAGGATTCCAATGTTGGAGATGCCCTTGCCGATCCAGTCAGAGATGTTGATGTTGGGCGTGAGAATGTGGAGGGCTTCCAGCGGTATTTGCTTGAGTAGACATAGTGGTATACCCTTAGAGGTTTATATGGTGGCTTTCCATATCCTGATTGTAGCATTAATAGTGCCAAGGTATGAATGAGTCTCTTGATGTTGCAGGAGAAGGGCGCAGAGGGTTAGTTTGGGATGGGACATTAGTGCTGCTTTTTGTATTTGAAGCCAAGTGGTTTGTTGCATACGGTTCCACCAGACTCTGGCTTGGTCAAGTATGGTTGCTTTGTAGTAAGCTATTAAGTCCGGTGCTCCCATCCCTCCAGATTTGATTGGCTTGCACAGAGTGATGCTCTTGAGACGGGATCGTTTTCTGCCCCATATGAAGGTTGTAATAATGGTTGTAGCTGCAACAGTTGTTGTTTGAGAAAGGGTATAGGTAGAGTTCGGAATGTATACAAGGCATGGGGTAGAAGATACATTTAGGCGAGAGTGATTCTGCCTGCCCAGGAGGCAGTAGAATGTCGGAGATCTTGTACAGTTTTCTGGAGTTTGGCTACAAGATTATTAAAGTTGATGGAGCGTAAGTGGGTTGAGGGTGCGGTTAATTGTATGCCCAGGTATGTGAGGATGGAGTTGGGGGCCCATGAGAAAGACGTGTGGTTGGTAATATCAGTTTTGGTGTGTTGGTCTAGTCCTATACCAAACACGCTGGATTTGGAAAAGTTGATTTTTTATAGGGAGGCCTTGCTGAATGAGTCTAAAGCGTGGCAGAGTACAGGGAGTGAGGTGGTAGGGTCAGTCAGGGAGATGATGACATTGTCAGCATACAGGCCTATCTTGTGTGTTTCATCTGCAGTCGATATCCCCGCTATGAGTGAGTTGTCTCTATATGATTGGGCCAGGGGTTCCATGACAAGGGCGAAGATTAAGGGTCCCATTAGAGATGTGGAAGAGGTCTGAGAGTAGTCCGGAGGTCATTATTCTAGCACTGGGCGTGGATTAGAGGGAAAGTATAGCTTGCAGGATGGTCTCAGAGAAGCCAAATCTCTGCAGTACTGCTTGTAGGTAGGATCAGTCTACTCTATCGAACGCCTTCTCCGCATCAAGGGAGATGAGCAGAGAAGACGTTCGATGGTGTTCCACCCATTATATCAGGTCTATGAACCTACGGGTACCGTCCGACGCTTGTCTGCCAGCCACAAAACCCACTTGGTCGATATGCACAAGTTGTGGGATGATATCGGAGAGTCGTGTGGCCAAGATTTTAGCACACAGCTTGGTGTCAGCATTTAGCAGGGAGATTTTTGTAGCTGGCAGGTTCATCGGCCGGTTTGCCCGGCTTCGGGATAGTGACAATGGTGGCTTGGAGGGATTATGGTGGGATTCAGCCGGTGCTGGTGGTAAAGTTGAAGAAGTGGCATAGGTAGGGGGTGAGGGGCTTAGAGAAAGTTTTGTAGTACTCATTACAGAACCCGTCAGGGCCTAGGGCTTTATGAAGTGGCAGGGCGGCAATGGCTGATTCTACTTCCATAAGGGAGAACGGGGGGGACAGTTGGTGTACTTGGTCTTGTGAGACTGAGGGGAGCTGTATGTCATTGAGGAAGTTAGTAATGTCGGTAGGGGAGGGCGGTGGGGCAAGGTTAGAGCTGGTAAGGTTGTACAGTTTAGAGTGGTAAAGACTAAATTGGTCCGCAATGTCCTTAGGATTGGTGTGTTTTATGCCGCGGTGGTCGGTAAGGTATGGTATTTTAGTTTGTATAAGTTTGCGTTTAAGTTTTCTAGCTAGTTATGCCCCAGGCTTGTTGTGTTGGGGGTAGGATTGTAGTCGGAGATGTTTAAGGTGGTAATCAAAGTTTGTGTGGAGATGGTCACTGAGGGCCTAGCTGTATACAGGTCCGAGCTGAGAAGAGAGGAAGGTTGGGTTTTGTTGGCTCATTCGAGTAGACTTATGTGTTCTAGGAGCTTATTTGTGGTGGCATTGTGTTGTTTTTCCTTGTGGGCCCCCAACTTATTCACTAGGCCTCTCATGCAGGCCTTATGGGTGTTCCATAATATGGTGGGGTTGTCTACTGATCCGGTATTGGTTGTGAAGTACTGTTGCAATTCGTATAAGATCTGTTTTTGATATAATGGACGTTAAATGATGGAGGTGTTGAGTCTCCAAATGGTGTTGTTTTTATTGGTAGGTGCTGGGAACAGTCTCATTGATATGGGTGCGTGGTCAGACCACGTAATAAGTAAAATTTTAGACTCCTGGACCATTTGCAGGGTATGTTTGTCAGTCAAAAAGAGATCTATCCAAGAGTAAGCGTTTTGTGTGTGTGAGAAGAAGGTGTAATCTTTCAGTGGCGTGGAGGCATCTCCAGTGGTCGTATAAATCTTCTGAGTGGAGCAGGGAGGAGAGTGAAGTAGAGCGTTTACAAGCAGGATTAGAAGTGTCCAGCGAGACATCAACAATTTGGTTGAAGCCACCGCAGATAACTAAGGGGCCCTGTCTGAAAGGTTGCAGCTTCTTTAGTATGTTCTTGTAGAAACGTTGTTGTTTGGTATTGGGGGAGTAAATGTTAGTGATGGTAATGGTATGATTGTTGATAGTAGCATTTAGGATAATGAATCTGCCTTCAGGGTCTATCTCAGTGTGAAACAGCTGGAATGAGACAGTGGAGCGTATAGCAATCATAACTCCTGCTTTTTTTCTTGGTGGAGTTTGCAAAGTAATAGTGTGGGTAATGTTTGTGGGAGCAGGAGGGGGATTTGCTGGAGGCAAAGTGGGTTTCCTATACACATAATATTTCAGAGGTGTGGGTAAAGCCTCTTTCCATAGCAAATTTATTTTGTAGGGTGAATTTAAGCCCTTGGAATTTATAGAGGTGATGGTGATTGACATTTTGAGGGATGATTGGTAAGGGGGTGGAGTACAGGATTAACACTGTCGGGTGTTGCAAAATGTAGCCAATGATCTATGGCAACCAAGAGAACAGTATTGTAATAAGCAGGATCTATGAAAAACAAAGGTAGAATTACAAACATAAAGGATAAAAACAGTAAACAACAAAAGAACTGCAAAGTGCTTGCCACTTTCCTTTCTTGGGTGGAAGAGTAAAGAGCGTAATAAGTAATGCGCTCATTAGGGACAACGTTGAGATGTGCGAATGCAAAATTGTTATAGTAAAAGTTTCCAGTGGGCACCTGATGATTGAGGTGAGAGGAGACATAGGAAGTCTTTACCTGCGGATGGTGTTAGGAGCATGGCGCCTGGGATCCTGGGTGAAGGTGGAAGTATGGGTTCAGGTAGTGGTGAGGAAATGAGGACCCAGTTGAGCATGCGTTTGATTCCATCTTTGGGGGTCAGGATATTAGTGTTTTGGTTTTGGTACGTGACCACCAGTTTAGTAGGGAAGCCCCATTTGTATGGAATGTTGTGCTTTCTGAGAGTAGTGGTGGTCTGGGAGAATTCTCTTCTCATTTGAGTAGTGGCAGCAGATATGTCTGTGTACAGGGACACAGTAGAGTAAGGGTCAGGTAGTGGAGAGGTGGATCTGGCAGCCGTCATGATCTTTTCTTTGACTTGAAAGAAATGGATGCAAGCCAGAATGTCTCTAGGCACCGAAGCAGGGAGGTGGCTAGGTTTGGCGATGCGGTGCGCTCTCTCAATAATCATGTCAGTTTGACGCAATTGAGGGATAAGTGTGAGGAATAGTTACTGGATGCAGGGGATCAATTCGGGAGGTTTAACAAATTCCGGAACACTCCTAAGTTTAATGTTATTCCTCCTCGAGCGATCCTCTAAATCTGCGACTTTGGCCTGCAGATAGTTAATCTCCTCAGTGTGTTGATCATGGGCATCCGTCATTTCGTTATAGGCCGTAGTGTGTTCAGTGAGCAGTTTTTCAATGTTATCAGTGCGGTCCTCCCACTCGATCAATTCTGGAATGTAACATGGAGATGGAGGACCTTAATTCATTACGTATGTCATGCTGCAGTGACAGCAGCATAAGTTTGAGTGTGTGTTCAGATGCTGGCTGGTCAGAGGCACGCAGTGTGGCTAGGGAGTCAGAACGTGGCACTTCAGGGCCTGTGGTTGTTGGGGGACCCCAGTGCTGTTTTATAAGCTGGGGAGCTTTAGTGGGAGAGAAGGCTGGAGAATTAGCGACTCTCCTACCTCGATCAGCGGGTGAGGGCTGAGAGGATTCTGCATGTGGAGCTGTGCTGTCCATCTCCTCCAGGCTGGCAAGGTGTTCCTGTGAGCTCCTGGTGTCTGGTGATGAGGCACAGGGCGCTGCATCAGCGCCATCTTTGCCAGTCAGAATGTCTGATCTCCTGAGGTAATCTGTGAGACGGCGCGGCTGATGCAGGCTGGCGTCTCTCCTCCTGGACATGCCAATCGGGTGCCCACTGATTCCTCTCCCCTATGGAGTGTCAGAGAGGGGGGATATGCCCAGCTTAAGTGCTGAGTGTTGCTGTTCGTCCCACGGCTGAGCGGAGCTGAGATATCAGGCAGCCATCTCGCTCCACGGTCAGCCACGACCCCTTAAACTTTCTTTTTATTTCCTTTTTTCATTTTCTGACAACCTCTGGACCTTTGTAGCTAAGTTCAGCAAAACTGGCTGCAGGGGAAGGGGTGCAGAGGATGTTTAGGGAAATCAGAAAGATCTCTATTTTCAGGAATGATGTGCCCATATTTTCATCTCTTGTTTGGTGGAGCTGAAAAAAAAGCTCTACATATAATTTAGACTGCATGCTGATATAATAGCATATTCTGAGAATAATTTTTACTAAAATAATTACTTGGCATAAAGGGTGGCAATTTACCTAAATGCATCAGCATTCTCTAGGGAGGCTTGAATACAACATCATTCATGTGTGCCTAGTGCAGCATGTCGAAATACAACCCTGCCCTGAGCATATTACTAATTTTGGTTTTGAATAACTTTTTTTTATAAAAAGGTAAAACATGCAGTTTTCAATGGCAGCCAACCAGGTGCTGCAGTTAATTTTTTAAATCTCTGTACCTTAAACCTGATGTGTGGCTATTGGCTATATCTCCACTTCCATTTATAAAAATTAGACCCTTATATATGAAATGTTAAATTGTTTTATAGATAACTAATTACCGGTATTTTAGCAAATTCCTAAAATGAATAAAATAATATATGTTTACATTATATTTTGCAGTCAATACCCAAGTTTATGGTCTGTGAGTAACAGTACCATTGCACCATTATCACAAGCAGGAGGAATTGCTGGAGGTCCCGGATCTCAGTACCTGAGAAGTTCTACTGCCCATTATACCCCATACAATCAGATTGTTCCCTCACCTTCTTTGGGATCTCCTTTATATGAAGGCGGAAACACAGACATTGAAGACAACCCATTTGATGTCACAGGACATGAAAGGCTAGCACCATCATGGGCGCCTGTGACCCCTCCCTCACTATGAAGAAAGAAAAAAAAGCAAGGACTGTTTTTCAAAGACACTTCTAAATTTTGTGGCATACACATACAATTAGAAATTGCTTTCCAGACTGAGCATTTATTCATTTTATTAAAGATTTAATGCAACGTTCATAACCAAAATGAATTTGACTGCAGGATCCATATCTTGCAATAGGTCCACCCAATGATGGAGTGAAAAACTTTTACCTTACTATTCCCCTGGACTTACCAATAATTTGACCTCATAACTATTTAAAATAGTAAATACATATTTATTATATCTTTGTTTTTACTTTCAAATTCATCTTACCATTGCAAAGTAAACAAAAAACAGCCATTGTGGCATATTTTTTGAATGTCTACTCACAGAAAGCTGTGAGTTCTCAACATTGCTCAGTGCCTGAACACTGCAAATTATTATTCTAGATGGTTGCACACAGAGTTGTATTATATTGGAACATGAATCTGACAGATTTTGTAGTAATATACTATTTAACTAGTGAATTGCTGCATGTTCTCCCTTTACATGTTCTTTTTTGTTTCATAATGCTTTTGTTTACTGTAAATAAAATCAAGATACACCATGATAGCCAATAGAAGATAATAGATAATTTATTTAAACTGCAACTGTACATGCATAAAGCACAAACCAAGTATTTCTTTTAGTTAAATGTTTTTTGTTTTTTTTTAGGAGTGCAGAATATTTAATTAACATAATAAAACAATGTTCATTTGAATCATCCAATCACATGCAAGTCAATATTCATTTTTTTTTATTATTCCTTTGCATATGAGTGGGGATTTAAAGTGAACATAGCTTTACTTTTCCTAGTGAGGATTTGCTGCTCCTTTAGTATGTTCTCCCACGATATAGATTTTTCATCTAGCCAAGTGAATCTGTGTTTCCTATAAACGCTCAAAAAAACATAAAAGAGTAGAAAGATATTGGAGTGCATCTAACGGTATGATTCATATAACTGCAGTTTAATTGAGCAATGTGATAAATGTGCTTTTTACTTGGCATGCAACTATGTTTTAATGATACTTATATAATATATAGCTTATACATATTACATAAAGTAAGAAATAAGTTAAATGCTTTCATTATATTTAATATTAATGTAAATTGAGTATGATGTGACTACGTGTCAGCATAAAATTTGTTTTTGTATTTGTGTTTTTATGGCTCCCACTATTTAACAGCGTTCAGAAATTTGACCTCCGGGAGGTTTCATGACCAGGCCATCTTTTGCAACATGGCACTGCGATACTTTAACTGACAATTGCGCGGTTGTGCGGCACTGTACCCAAATAAAATGTTTGCCTTTTGTTTACCACAAATAGAGCTTTCTTTTGGTGATATTTGATCACCTCTGCGGTTTTAATCGTTTACGCTATAAACAAAAAAAATATTTATTACTTTCTGCTATATAACATATCCAATTAAAAAATAAAAAAGAAATCAAATTTTTTCATTAGTTTAGGCCAATATGTATCCTGATACATATTTTTTGGTAAAAAAATCCCAACAAGCGTATATTGATTGGTTTGCACAAAAGTTATAGAGTCTACAAACTATGGGATATTTTTTTTTACTAGTAATGGCATCAATCAGCGACTTATAGCAGGACTGCGATAATCAGACACCTTACTGACACTTTTTTGGGGATCAGTGACACTTATACAGTGATCAGTGCTTAAAAAAATATGCACTGTCACTGTGTACTAATGACACTGGCTGGTAAGGGGTTAACATCAGGGGCTATCAAAGGGTTAACTGTGTGCCTAGCCTGTGCTTTCTCACTGTGGGGGAGGTGTTTTGACAAGGGGAAGGCATTGATCCATCTTCCTGCTTTGCAGGAACACCGGATTAATACCTTGCCTTCTGACAGAGTGGCAATCTGCCTGGTTTACCTATGTAAACCAGGCAGATTGCCATTCTGTCAGAAGGGATTGCTGTTTTGCCTGTGTACTGTCTAATAGGTGGGTGCCAGCAGACATCGAGTCCGCGGTGCCTGCCGCTGGGCTCCTGCTATGTGTGTGCACCCCAGACCTGCACAGAGCAGCAGCCCTGCCGCAGTATATGTACGGTGTTCGGTCTGCAAGTGGTTAATTAGAGAAATACAATATTCAGAAGCAATATCAGGTAAGATTAACGGTCTTAACTTCATGTACACATAAGCAGAGCTTTTTTTCAGCTGGAATTTGATGGAACTACCTCCACCACCTCTGGTTTAGGCCCTCTGCTCCCTGCTCACCACTATTGCTTGTAAACACAGCTTTTGTGTTAACAAGTGACAGCTTGTCTCCCAATGGCTCCCACAGATCTGATCTCCTGAGTGACTCCCACTGAACGCAGGATGGGGACAAGGGAGATGCAGGTGCCCGGGGTGCAGTGCAGATGCCAACAGCTCCACTGGATGCACCTCTGGCATTTAATGCCCTTTAAGACCCTCCCACTCCCACTGTTACATTTGATGCGGTTTGGAGGGTGTGTGTGTGTGTGGGGGAGGGGGTTTTGAGGGGTCGTGGTTGAGTTTCTGCACCTATTTTCTGAGAAAAAAAGCCCTGCATATAAGACATAATTTATTCATAAGGGCAACATATATAAAATAAAATAAATATACAGTAAAATATACATCTCAAGAGACAAATGTATAGAGTAAAGAGTAAAGCTCAGTACACACTGATTCAAAGTTGAACACAAAAAAGCTGTCAGATTGCCGTACCAACACGATCTTGGTGCAGCAATCTCCCCTGCTCTTCTATTGAATTCTGACAGTGGGGAGGCCCCCCCGTGCCACTCGCAGCCATTGACTGCAAATGCTGATCAGATGCTGGTTTTTCAGCATGTCCCTTCGTCAAAAGCCGGTCGTTAGACACACTGACTGAAGTTCCTGCTGAATTGGCTGAGTTTTGGCCTGTGTGTACCCAGCTTAACCACTTGCCGCCCGCCCATTGTCAAATGAGGGAGAGACAGTGCGGCTCTCGTTCTGGGTGGATCCAACGGCGTATCCGAACGGCCGCTCACGATCTCTGTAAAGAGCCGCTCGTGCGGCTCTTTAACATGTGATCGGCTGTATCCAATCACAGCCGGTCACATGTAAATACAGGAAGTGCCGTTAATTGACTCTCCTTGTCTCACACTGACAGAGTGTGCGGCGAGGACAGCTGATCGGCGGCATCTCCTTGCAGGGGAGAACAGGGCATGTAATCAGGGCACTGATCATCAGTGTCCTGATTACAGTAAAGCCCCAGAAGTGCCACCAATCAGTGCCCAGGAGTGCCGCCAATCAGTGCCCTTGAGTGCCACCAATCAATGCCCGTAAGTGCCCATCAGTGACAAAAATCAGTGCCCATTACTGGTGCCAGTCAGTGCTGCCTTTTACTGCCCATCAGTGCCTGCTCATTAGTGCTGCCCATCAATTTCCATCAGTGCTGCCCATCAGTGCCTACCATTAGTGCACATCAGTGTCACCTATCTGTGCTGCCCAGCAGTGCCACCTATCAGTGCCCACCAGTGTCGCCTATCAGTGACACCTATCAGTGCTCATCAGTGCCACCTATCAGTGCCCATCAGTGTGGCATAATAGTGCCTCCTCATCAGTGCCACCTAATCAGTGCCCATACATGCCACCTCATCAGTGCCCAACAGTGCCATCTCACCAGTGCCCATCAGTGCAGCCTATCAGTGCCCATCAGTGCAGCCTCATCAGCGCACATCAGTGAAGGTGAAAAATTACTTATTTACAAAAAAAAAATCACAATTTTCAGTCTTTTTTCTTTTTTTTTTGTAAAAAATAAAAAACCCAGCAGTGATTAAATACCACCAAAAGAAAGCTCTATTTGTGTGAAGAAAATTATAAAAAATTCATTTGGGTACAGTGTAGCATGACCGCGCAGTTGTCATTCAAATTGCGACAACGCTGAAAGCTGAAAAATGGCCTTGGCAGGAAGGGGGTGAAAGTGCCCAGTATAGAGGTGGCTAAAGAGGAACTGCAGTCTGCTCACATAATTTGTAATAAAAACATATTTGCCATTCTGAAGCTTCCCTCCAACCACTTTGCATATTATTTTATATATATTGTGATTCTGTACTTGCCAAATAGGCTGTAAAAATCTTCCTTCACTAAGGCCCCATACAACTTCCCATACAACATTAGTTTGATTTCCTTGTAGTGCAAGGGCCTGCCTGATTGCATACAAATTGAAACTCTTAAGGTTTGACCTCATATTATATGGTTTTGGTAAATCTGAAGGAAAAAATTTACAGAAAATTGTATAGTGTGTATCCAGCTTAAGTCTGGCTGTAGCCATTTTAACTGTGGGAAGCTTAAGCTGCTGCCTGTTCACTTCCTGGATTTACACAGACACATATACAGACAGACACACACATACAGACAGACACATACACACACACATCACTGCTTGCCTGCACATTTCTCCTCTCTTGATGAATACACAATGATCTCTGCAGTGTCCTTCTAATTCCTCCCTCATTCAGCCCCCTCCAGCTCTGCAGCTTTCCTGTGACTCAACCCTCCTCCACACTTCTGCACCCCCCATCCTCCCTTGATGACAAACTTTCACCAGAGTGAGAGTGAGAGCTGAACAGGAAGTCATTAGCCTAGGCAAATGACCAGACAAGAAAGAGGAAGTGAGCTGTATCCTTATACAGCTCACTTCCTCTTTCTTGTCTGGTAATTTTCCTGGGGAAAAAAGGGCAGAAGGTACACTTTAAGAGCTGCACATGAAGTTGACATGCCTTTCTGTAAAATAAATAAAATGAATTACCAATAAAATATAAAATATTTTTTTCAAACAGGTTTCAGCTAAAGAAAAATATGGTGAAATTATTTTACTAAACTTTGTGGCTGTATCAATTTTTCTAAAAATCCTCCACCCATCTCTAGTGTCCAAAGGAGATTCATACTGTAGCTGCATAAAGATTGCATGGTATTCAATCAATCCTATCTTGTAAACTTGCATTGAGAGAGAAACAGACTGGTAGAGTCTGTATCTATAAGAAACAAATATTGCTGCCCAATGTATATAACTAAGAATTTTATATATACATAAGCTGATCATTTTTATTTCTTTTGTTGTTTCCATGTAAATTCTAAAAGAGACTATACTTTATTTTTAATTCTGTGTTAAGGCCCATACACACGATAGGACTTTTTGACAACAAACTTAAAAATGACCAGGTTTTTCAAAAAATCTGACCGTGTTTACGCTCCATCGGACAAACTTTTTCGGTTTTCATCGGAAAAATGTTCGCTCTGCAAACAGACAAACTTTCCGGCAACAAAAGTCCTATGGTGCAAAGTCCTGCCGTGTGTACAGAAATCCGTCGGACTTAAGTCCAAAGTACAAATACGCATGCTCAGAACCAATGCAAAAGATCAGACAACAATACAGAAGTTCACCAAAGGGTGGCGGTAAAGAGCTGAAAAACCACGTGAATTTGGGAAATTTGCTGAAAAAGTCCTGCCGTGTGTATGCATACCATGCATACCAAGTTCTCGCCCAACGCCCTTCGAACAAAAGTCCACGGAAAAGTTTGTTTGAAGTCCGACCGTGTGTATGAGGCTTTAGAAACATAGAAGAGTGACATCAGAAATGTTTAGAGACATATGTTTACCCAAATATATCCTTGTTGAAAAACTTTAAAAGGTATAAAATGAGTGCATGCTGAAGAGACAAAGTTCATCTTTTGATGAATGAATGTGTAAAAAAAAAAAAAATGGACACATCTGAAACACATTGAAGTCAATAAGGGCCATTTTATTGACCACTTATGACCTTTTGGAGAGCTGCAGGACAAGCTATTGTCAAGCAAATGTTATGGAAAGCCCCTATAGCTGTAGAAAATTATTGCTGCAGCATAAAATGTAGTGGGGTCTCCATTTTTATGGCTTTGAGTGTAGAACAGGAAATACATAAACATTTTAAAAAACAGATTTGGGGTGTCTTAAAGCTGTGTGTGGTGTTACACTACAGCACAGGTCAGCAATGTTAAATCACTGTTGTATATGACTGTGGAACTGAATTCTTTTTTCAACAATTAGCTTTGCTCATATGCAGCAGCAGCACTTCTTTTTTTAGTCACTTTGTCTTTAGGGCATTTTTTTTTTTCTACACATATGTAAAAATCTGCATATTGGGCTATAACATTTCTTAAACCCAAAAAATTGGATTTATTTTCTGAAAGCAGAGGACCTATAGAATAAAAAGATAGTTGCTGCAATATTTTATTATGCACGATATTTGAGCAACTGTTTATTAAATGCATATTTTCAGGAAAAAATATCATGTATACAGTGCCTTGAAAAAGTATTCACACCCCTTGAAATTTTCCACATTTCGTCATGTTACAACCAAAAACTTAAATGTATTTTATTGGGATTTTATATGATAGTCCAACACAAAATGGCACATAATTGTGAAGTGGAAGGAAAATGATAAATGATTTTCCAAATTGTTTCCAAATAAATGTCTGAAAAGTGTGGCGTGCATTTGTATTTAGCCCCCCTGAGTCAATACTTTGTAGAAAAAAACTTTTGTTGGAATTATAGCAGCAAGTTTTTTTTGGGTATGTCTCTACCAGCTTTGCACGTCTAGAGAGTGAAGTTTGCCCATTCTTTGTTGCAAAATAGCTCAAGCTCTGTCAGAATGGATGGAGAGCGTCTGTGGACAGCAATTTTCAGATATTGCTACAAATTTGCAATTAGATTTAGGTCTGGACTTCAACTGGGCCATTCTAAAGCCTGGTACACACGGTCGGACTTCAAATTTTTGTCCGAAGGGAGTTGGCCCTCAACTGACACAACTACTCTATTTGCTGACTTAGCAAAACCCATACGCAGTATACCTCTTTTGTTGTAAGATTTCTGCCAGAATTCTCCAAAGCATGTAGTCACTAGCATGTAGTACACTATTAATTGCTGGTCTCCAATAATTTTAATGTTATTAATGCATGTTAAAATCTGCTTATTAGAATGTTTTTATTTTATTTTTGTATATATTATGGCACGTCTTATCTGCCCACTGGGCTGCCTATCTTTAACCACTTAACGACCGCCCACTGTAAATATACGTTGGCAGAATGGCACCGACAGGCAGAATCACGTACATATACGTGATTGCCTTTGTATAGTTGGGGGGTCCGATCGGACCCCCCTTCTTTACAGTGGGTGGTCGTTTTACCTTCGGGAGCGATCCGGCATGAGGGAACGGCCGTTCGATTCCGGCCCCCCCCCTCTCGATCGCTCCCGGCGAATAAGAGAGCTTCCCCTGCCTGTGTACTGTTTACACAGGCAGGAGGAAGTGATGTCATTTCTCCTGCGGCGCTCACATATACCGAGCGCCGTACAGGAGAAGATGCAGGTTAGTGCACAAAACAGCACACTGACACCAGGACACATAGGCACATAAATCGCCCTCCCAGATCACCCCCCAGATCACCCCCCAGCCCCCAGTCACAGTGTCACTGATTGCAGTGACCATTTATTTAGTGATCACTGCAATCAGTGACATTTGTGACTGTAAAAGTGTCACTACATTTAGTTTTAGGTCCAGTGTAGCCCCCTAACCCCCCCTAATAAAGGTTTAACCCCCTGATCACCCCCCAGATAACCCTTTCACCCCCTAGCACCGCCGTCGCTAAGCGATCATTTTTCTGATCGATGTCTTAGCGTCGGTGATGCTGATCGGTAGCCAGTAATTTTTTTTAGGTTCGCCGCAGGTTTTTATAGCGTCGGGTACCCCCATATATTACCTAATAAAGGTTTAACCCCCTTAATCGCCCCCCAGGTAACCCTTTCACCCCCTATCACCACTGTCACTAAGCGATAATTTTTCTGATCGCTGTCTTAGCGTCGGTGATGCAGATCGGTAGCCAGTAATTTTTTTTAGGTTCGCCGCAGGTTTTTATAGCGTCAGGTACCCCAATATATTACCTAATAAAGGTTTAACCCCCTTGATCGCCCCCCAGGTAACCCTTTCACCCCCTATCACCACTGTCGCTAAGCGATCATTTTTCTGATCGCTGTCTTAGCATCGGTGATGCAGATCGGTAGCCAGTAATTTTTTTTAGGTTCGCCGCAGGTTTTTATAGCGTCAGGTACCCCCATATATTATCTAATTAAGGTTTAACCCCCTGATCGCCCCCCCAGGTAACCCTTTCACCCCCTATCACCACTGTCGCTAAGCGATCGTTTTTATGATCGTTGTCTTAGTGTCGGTGATGCCGATAGGTAGCCAGTAATTTTTTTTTAGGTTCGCCGTCAGGTTTTTATATAGCGTCAGGTACCCCCATATATTACCTAATAAAGGTTTTAACCCCCTAATTGCCCCTAGTTAACCCTTTCACCAGTGATCATCATATAAGTGTTACGGGTGACGCTGGTTAGTTAGTTTGCTTTTTATAGTGTCAGGGCACCCGCCGTATATAACCCAATAAAGGTTTAACCCCCTGATCACCCGGCGGGTGATATCAATTAGGTTTTAGCATCAGAGAGGGTCTGCGTCACACCCCAGGCAGCGTCAGGTTAGTGCCAGTAGCGCTAACACCCACGCGTTAAGCATACACCCCCCTTAGTGGTATAGTATCTGAACAGATCAATATCTGATCTGATCAGATCTATACTAGCGTCCCCAGCAGTTTAGGGTTCCCAAAAACGCAGTGTTAGCGGGATCAGCCCAGATACCTGCTAGCACCTGCGTTTTGCCCCTCCGTCCAGCCCAGGCCACCCAAGTGCAGTATCGATCGATCACTGTCACTTGCAAAACACAACACACATAACTGCAGCGTTCACAGAGACAGGCCTGATCCCTGCGACTCCAGTGCTGTAGGAGGTGATTTCACCACCACAGTTAAAAAAAAAAAAGCATATATGCCGAAGCATTGGGGCAGCAGGGGCGGAGGAGCGATTTTGCTCCTAATGCCGCGTACATACGGTCGAAATTCCGACGGATGCTTGCCCGTGGAAAAGTCTGACCATGTGTACGCGGCATAACTTTTGCGGGAAGATGCCCCCATGCTTCGGCATATATAAATGGTGCATGTATGCCCATCATTAGAAGTGGGTGGATGAAGGGCGGTATTCTAATGGTGGGCATACCCACCGATCAATCTTTTTTTTTCGTTCAGCCAACAGGCTGCATGAAAAAAAAGATTACAATACATGTCCAACAAGGACCAGCAACGTACTGGTATGTTGCTGGACTTTGAATGTTTATACCAGAATGATGCCTGCGGGTTTAGGCATCATCTTGGTATCATTCTTTTCAGCCAGCGGCCGGCTTTCATGTAAAAGCAATCCTAGTGGCTAATTAGCCTCTGGACTGCTTTTACAAGCAGTGGGAGGGAATGTCCCCCCCCCGGATATAAAAAGCGCCATTGGGAAATTGGGAAAGCATTTTATCACACCGATCTTGGTGTGGTCAGATGCTTTGAGGGCAGAGGAAAGATTTAGGGTCCAATAGACCCCAGTTTTTTTTCAAAAAAAAGTACCTGTCATTACCTATTGCTATCATAGGGGATATTTACATTCCCTGAGATAACATTAAAAATGATTAAAAAAAAAAAATATGGAAGCAACAGTCTAAAAATTAAATAAAAAAGCAAAATTAATAATAAAAAAAAAAAAAAAAAAAGCACCCCTATCCTGCCCTGCTCTTGCCCAATGGCGAACGCAAGCGTCGGTCTGGCGTCATATGTAAACAGCAATTGCACCATGCATGTGAGGTATCACCGCAAAGGTCAGATCGAGGGCAGAAATTTCAGCAGTAGACCTCCTCTGTAAATCTAACGGGGTAACCTGTAAAGGCTTTTAAAGGCTTTTAAAAATGTATGTAGTTTGTCGCCAATGCGCGTTTGTGCGAAATTTTAAAGCATGTCGTGTTTGGTATCTATGTACTTGGCCTAAGATCATCTTTTTATTTCATCAAACATTTGGGCAATATAGTGTGTTTTAGTGCATTAAAATTTAAAAAAGTGTATTTTTTCCCCAAAAAATGCGTTTGAAAAATCGCTGCGCAAATACTGTGTAGAAAAAAAAAATGCAACACCCACCATTTTATTCTGTAGGGCCTTTGCTTTAAAAATATATATAATGTTTGGGGGTTCAACATAATTTTCTTGCAAAAAAAAATGTGTTTTCATGTAAACAAAAAGTGTCAAAAAGGGCTTTGTCTTCAAGATGTAGGAAGAGTGGATGTAAGCTTCCTAATGTTGTGTATAAAATGCCAGAACAGTTCAAAACCCCCCCAAATGACCCCATTTTGGAAATTAGACACCCCAAGCTATATACTGAGAGGCATGTCGAGTCCATGGAATATTTTATATGTTGACACAAGTTGCGGAAAAAAGACAATTTTTATTTTTATTTTTTTGCACAAAGTTGTCACTAAATGATGCCATGGGCATATGTGGAATTACACCCCAAAATACATTCTGTTGCTTCTCCTGAGTACGGGGATACCACATGTGTGAGACTTTTTGGGAGCCTAGCCGCGTACGGGACCCCAAAAACCAATCACCGCCTTCAGGCTTTCTAAGGGTGTAAATTTTTGATTTCACTTCTCACTGCCTTTCACAGTTTCGGAGGCCATGGAATGCCCAGATGGCACAAAACCCCCCCAAATGACCCCATTTTGGAAAGTAGACACCCTAAGCTATTTGCTGAGAGGTATTGTGAGTATTTTGCAGATCTCGCTTTTTGTCACAAAGTTTTGAAAATTGAAAAAAAATAAAAACTAAAAAATAAAATGTTCTTTCTTCATTTTCAAAAACAAATGAGAGCTGTAAAATACTCACCATGCCTCTCAGCAAACAGCTTGGGGTGTCTACTTTCCAAAATGGGGTCATTTGGGGGGGTTTTGTGCTGTTTTGGCATTTTATGGCCTTCGAAACTGTGATAGGTAGTGAGGAGTCAAATCAAAAATTTGTGCCTAGAAATCCTGAAGGCGGTGATTGGTTTTCGGGGTCCCGTACGCGGCTAGGCTCCTAAAAAGTCCCACACATGTGGTATCCCTGTACTCAGGAGAAGCAGCAAAATTTATTTTGGGGTGCAATTCCACATATAACCATGGCATGTGTGAGCAATGTATCATTTAGTGACAACTTTTTGTATTTTTATTTTTTTTTGTCATTATTCAATCACTTGGGACAAAAAAAAAAAATATTCAATGGGCTCAACAGGCCTCTCAGCAATTTCCTTGGGGTGTCTACTTTCTAAAATGGGGTCATTTGGGGGGGTTTTGTGCTATTTGGGCATTTTATGGCCTTCAAAACTGTGATAGGTAGTGAGGAGTGAAATCAAAAATTTGCGCCCTTAGAAATCCTGAAGGCGGTGCTTGGTTTCCGGGGTCCCGTACGTGGCTAGGCTCCTAAAAAGTCCCACACATGTGGTATCCCCGTACTCAGGAGAAGCAGCAGAATGTATTTTGGGGTGCAATTCCACATATAACCATGGCATGTGTGAGCAATATATCATTTAGTGACAACTTTTTGCAAATTGTTTTATTTTTTTTGTCATTATTCAATCACTTGGGACAAAAAAAAATATTCAATGGGCTCAACATGCCTCTCAGCAATTTCCTTGGGGTGTCTACTTTCTAAAATGGGGTCATTTGGGGGGGGGTTTTGTACTGCCCTACCATTTTAGCACCTCAAGAAATTAGATAGGCAGTCATAAATTTAGAGCTGTGTAAATTCCAGAAAATGTACCCTAGTTTGTAAACGCTATAACTTTTGCGCAAACCAATAAATATACGCTTATTGACATTTTTTTTACTAAAGACATGTGGCTGAATACATTTTAGCCTAAATGTATGACTAAAATTGAGTTTATTCGATTTTTCTTATAACAAAAAGTAGAAAATATCATTTTTTTTTCAAAATTTTCGGTCTTTTTCCGTTTATATCGCAAAAAATTAAAATCGCAGAGGCAATCAAATACCATTAAAAGAAAGCTCTATTTGTGGGAAGAAAAGGACGCAAATTTCGTTTGGGTACAACATTGCAAAATTCTTGGAATGTGCCACCAGAGGGAGTGAGGAAGCATATAAGTAGAACTTTTACCTTTTTTTGTCAAAATACTGCTTTAAATGTTATATTTTTATGTTGTCCCTAGAATGTATGTGTCAAAATAGCTTGCTATTTTATGTGCTCAAGTAGTAATACTTTTTTCTTTGTTTGACTCCCCAGTTTCCTTCCAACCCCCAGCAATGGCAGGATGTGGCGGCCCAGATTGCCAATTTGTGGAATTTTCCCAACTGTGGGGGTGCCATTGATGGCAAGCATGTGAGGATTGTCCCACCACCTGACTCAGGATCCTATTTCTTCAACTACAAGGGCTTTTGTAGCATAGTTCTGCTTGCTGTTGTGTCAGCGAACTATGAGTTCCTGTATGTGGATGTGGGGATGAATGGGCGCCACTCTGATTGAGGTGTAATGATTAGGGATGAGCCGAACACCCCCCCGGTTCGGTTTGCACCAGAACTTGCGAAGGGAAACAAAGTTTGCGCAAACTTTAGAACCCTATTAAATACAATGGATGCGAACGTTCGAAATCAAAAGTGCTAATTATAACGGCTCATATGCAAGTCATTGTCCTAAAAAGGGTTTGGGGACCCGGGTTCTGCCCCAGGGGACACAATGCAAAAAAAGTCAATGCAAAAAAAGTTTTAAAAACGGTCGTTTTTTTGGGAGCAGTCATTTTAATGATGCATAAAGTGAAAAAAAAAAGTGAAATATTCCTTTAAATATCGTACCTGGGGGGTGTCTAAAGTATGCCTGTGAAGTGTCACGTGTTTCCCATGTTTAGAACTGTCCCTGCACAAAATGACATTTCTAAAGGAAAAAAAGAAATTTAAAACTGCTTGCGGCTTTAATTTCATGTCTTGTCCTGGCAATATGGATGAAAATCTTTGAGAAAAATGGCATGGCTACCCCATCACCCCCCCTACCCCAACCCATTACCAGCCCCTTTAGGTCTTATATGGATATTAAGGGGAACCCTGCACCCAAAATAAAAAAAGGCCCTATATACTCTGAACAGCAGTATACAGGCGGTGCAAACAAGACAGGAACTGTAGGTTTGTTCTTAAGTAGAATCTGTTTGTAATTTTGAACAGGTACACTGTTTAAGTGTAGCTCCAGCCAAAAAATATATTTTTAAGCTTTTTGGAAAACATAGGGAAGGGTTATCACCCCTGTAACATTTGTTTTGCTGTCTGTGCACCTGTTCAGAAGATTTCACCTCACTTTCCGTCCCAATGACAAATATTTTTGGAAAAGTGGGGTTTTTATTGAAACAAGGATTGGTGATAAAGCATCAGTAGAGAGGAGACACCTTTTTTCCATATTAACTCTTACAGGAGAGAATTTCCCTTCCTAGGGGTAGATTTTCTCTCACTTCCTGTTGTCTCCTTCCGTTTGCAAGTAGGAGTCGTTTGTAAGTTGGATGTTTGAAAGTAGGGGCCTGCCGTATATACTCTGCAGAAATTTGCCCCTTAGGTGTCGGTGTTGCCACAACACTGTAAGCCCTCACAGTTACTCTTGGTGGGCACTGGAACGCCCTGCTGTGAACTATTATATCAGGAATTGTAATTACATGCCATTTTTGAACAGTGGTAGGAAAAATTGGGCCTTTGGTGGTGGTGCTGGTGCTACAACACTGTCAGCCCTCACAGTTACTCTTGGTGGGCGCATGAATGGGCCCTACGGTAAATTATTAGATCAAGAATTGTAATTGCATGCCCGTGTTGAAGAGGGGCAGAAAAATTGGGCCTTTGATGGTGGTGGCGGTGGTGGTGTTGCCACAACAGGGGCAGAAAAATTGGGCCTTAGGCACTGGTGCCACAACACTGCAACCCTTCACAGATACTGTACTTGGAGCACAGCAATGAGCCCTGTTGCAAAGTATTGCATCAAAAATTGTAATTACACGCCCCTGTTAAACGGGCTGAAAAATTGGGCCTTAGGCACTGGTGCTGGTGCCACGACACTGCAACCTCTCCCAGATACTCTAGTTGGAGTGCAGGAAAGAGCCCTGCTGCAAAGCATTGCATCAAAAATTGTAATTACATGCCACTGTTAAACAGGGGCTGAAAAATTGGGCCTAAGCCACTGGTGGCGGCACCCAGAAACAAAAAAGTTCTTCCAAGCTATCATCAAGAATCGGATCATTGAGGAGGAGGAGGATAGTCAGTCAACATAACAGGACAGTCACTCAGCATCAGCATCAGTCTTAAAGGGATGTGACATTTGAAAATAAATTATTCTGTTATATCAGCTTCAGGTGCTTGGTAGCTGGTGGTGATCCAAGACTGGTTCATCTTTATGAAGGTCAGTCGATCAACCGAGTCGGTGTACAGGCGCACCCTGTAATACGTGACAAAGCCTCCAGCAGCACTGAATGTGCGTTCTGAAAGAACGCTGGATGCAGGACAGGCCAGTAGCTCAATTGCATACTGTGCAAGCTCTGGCCAGTGATCCATCCTCAAGACCCAGTAAGCCAGAGGATTTTCGGTGGGAAAGGTGTCCAAGTCTGACCTTGCCCCTAGGTATTCCTGCACCATGTATATCAGACGCTGGCGATGGTTGCTGGAACCGATCATACCTTGGGGCTGCGGACTAAAAAATTGTCTGAACGCATCGGTCAGACGGCCACCTTCTCCACCGCTCCTTCTCCTACTGACCGAAGCCTCAGCAACTCGTTGTCCAGGACCAGGAGTTTGTAACCTCCCAGTCTCTGGGAACGCGTTGCACAGACCTTTCTGCAAGGCCTCCCGGAGTTGTCTCATCCTCTGCTCCCTCTGCGACGAGAAGATAAGGTCCGCAACCTTACCCTTGTACCGTGGATCAAGGAGAGTGGCCAGCCAGTAATGGTCCCTCTCCTTGATCCGAAGAATATGAGGATCATTCCACAGACTTTGCAGGATCAGGGAGGCCATGCAGCGTAGGTTAGCTGAGGCATTCGGTCCGGAGTCCTCTGGGTCACTAAGGACGACATGATCCGCAGCCACCTCCTCCCAGCCACGTACAAGTCCACGGGTTTGTTGGGACTGTAAATCGTCCCTAAAAGACTGCTGCTGTTGATGCTGAGTGCCATGCTCCACCTCCATGCTGACACAATCCTCCTCCTCCTCCTCGTCCTCTTCATGTGTGATGGGTGGGACACAAGGAACACTGTCTGGGTAAAGGGGGCCTTGAGAGGCAAGGAAGTCCTCCTCTTCCTGCCTCTGTTTTGCCTCAAGTGCCCTGTCCATTATTCCACACAGCGTGTGCTTCAACATGTGGACAAGAGGGACAGTGTCACTGATGCATACACTGTCACTGCTCATCATCCTTGTGGCCTCCTCAAATGGTGCCAGGACAGTGCATGCATCCCTGATCATGCCCCACTGGCGTGGTGAAAAAAACCCGAGCTCCCCTGACCCTGTCCTTGTGCGGTAGTCGCACAGGTACTCATTGATGACCCTCTACTGCGTGTGCAGCCGCTGCAGCATGGCCAACGTTGAGTTCCACCTGGTGGGCATGTCACATATAAGGCGGTTCTTGGACAGGTTCAACTCCTTTTGCAGCTCAGCCAGCCGAGCACTGGCAATATATGATCTGCGGAAATGCACACAGACTTTCCTGGCCTGCCTCAGGACATCCTGTAAGCCTGGGTACCTGCCCAAGAACCGCTGCACCACCAGGTTAAGGACATGAGCCACACAGGGCACATGGGTCAGTTGTCCCTGTCGGAGGGCGGAGAGGAGGTTGGTGCCATTGTCGCAAACCACCATTCCTGGCTTAAGCTGGCGTAGCGTCAACCACCTCTCGGCCTGCCCCTGCAGAGCAGACAGAACCTCTGCCCCAGTGTGGCTCCTGTCCCCCAAACATACCAGCGCAAGCACGGCATGGCATCTTTTTGCCTGCGTACTTGCGTAGCCCCTTGAACGCCTACGGAGCACCGCTGGTACCGGAGACAAAGCACAGGAAGAGGCCATGGAGGAAGAAGAGGAGGGGGTAGAGGAGAGAGGTGTGTCACAACCAGTAGTAGCATTTTGGAGGCGTGGCAGCGGAACAACCTCCAACACTACTGCACGTTGTCCTGCATCCTTCCCAGCTGCCAAAAGAGTGACCCAATGGGCCGTGAAAGAAAGGTAACCTCCCTGTCCATGCCTGCTGGACCATGAGTCAGCGGTAATATGCACATTACCGCCGACCGCCCTGTCCAGCGAGGCATGGACATTGCCTTCCACATGCCGGTAGAGAGCCGGAATCGCCTTCCGTGAGAAAAAGTGGCGTTTGGGAACCTGCCACTGAGGAACCGCACATGGCATAAACTCACGGAAGGAGGCCGAGTCTACCAACTGAAAAGGCAGCAGTTGAATTGCTAGCAATTTAGCCAAGCTAGCATTCAACCGCTGGGCATGTGGATGGCTGGGAGTGAACTTCTTTTGACGGTCCAGCAGCTGGGGCAAGGAAATTTGCCTGCTACAATCGGACGTTGGTGTACTGCTAGCAGAGTGCCCGCAAGTACTTGGCTGTGACACACCTAATTCTACACCTTCATTCCTCTCAGTGCAGGTTTCAGAGAGGACTGAAGGTATAGTGGGGTTGAAGATCCCAGCTGATGAGGAGCAAGGAGAGGTCCGCTTTGTTCTTTGGTGTGGGTCTTTAAGGTACGCTTGCCAATGAGCTGCATGGCAGGTCAACATATGTCTGGTCAAGCAAGTGGTGCCCAAGCGGCTGATGTTTTGGCCACGCGAGATACGCTTGAGACATATGTTGCAAATAGCAGCGGTGCGATCTGATGCACTCGACTCAAAAAAGGCCCACACCAAAGAACTTTTGGAATAACGGGCAGAGGCAGCGCCCTCCTGCGGTGTGATTCAGTCGGTGTGCTGCCCTTACGCTGGCCCCCGGAGGGCATCCTGCCTCATTGGAGATGTGCCTCCTCCTCATCCTCCTCCTCCTCCTCCTCCTCTCTCCTATCAGGCACCCACGTGGAGTCATTGACCTCATCATCCCCTCCCTCCTCATCACTGGAGCCAATCTGGCAGTATGCTGCAGCTGCTGGAACATGACTGCCAGATTGCTGTCCTTCTTGAGCATCCCCTCTCTCTGCGCTCACGCTACTGCCTTCCTCTAGCTGGGTATCATCATCAGAACCTTCGAAACGCTGGGCATCCTCCTGGAGCATGCACCCAACACTGTGCTCAAACAGTTCGGGGGACTCCTCAGGAGGACATGGTGGGTCTAGGGAAGGAGTGACTGATGATGACATTGATACGAGGGAAGAGGACGCTTTGGCAGCTGCTTTGCCAGTACCCTGAGCCTGGGTGAGAGAGGATGAGGAGGATGAGGATGGCTTGGTCATCCACTCTACCAAGTCTTCGGCATGATGCGGCTCATCACGTCCAGCTGCTGAAAATAAGGACAAGCGTGTCCCATGGCCACGTGCTGATGACAATGCACCGCGTCCACGACCAACACTGTTGCCCCCAGACACAGAGCCTGCTTGCCCTCTTTTATTGGCTCGTGACTGTCTGCCTCTCTTTGTTGGCCTTCCAGACATAGTAATGGCCTGCAGGGAGATGGGAAAACCAGCAATTGGGTAGTGTATATTGTGCTGGAGGCACACAACACCCACTAACTCCAGCAGATGCCTGTATTAGAGAACAGCAATGACGGGTATGTACAGGTGTACACTGTGCCACTAACTCCTGCAGATGCCTGTATTAGAGAACAGCAATGACGGGTATATACAGGTGTATACTGTGCCACTAACTCCTGCAGATGCCTGTATTAGAGAACAGCAATGACGGGTATATACAGGTGTATACTCTGCCACTAACTCCTGCAGATGCCTGTATTAGAGAACAGCATTGATGGCTATATACAGGTGTACACTGTGCCCCTAACTCCTGCAGATGCCTGTATTAGAGAACAGCAATGACGGGTATATACAGGTGTACACTGTGCCACTAACTCCTGCAGATGCCTGTATTAGAGAACAGCAATGACGGGTATATACAGGTGTACACTGTGCCACTAACTCCTGCAGATGCCTGTATTAGAGAACAGCAATGACGGGTATATACAGGTGTATACTGTGCCACTAACTCCTGCAGATGCCTGTATTAGAGAACAGCAATGACGGGTATATACAGGTGTATACTCTGCCACTAACTCCTGCAGATGCCTGTATTAGAGAACAGCATTGATGGCTATATACAGGTGTACACTGTGCCCCTAACTCCTGCAGATGCCTGTATTAGAGAACAGCAATGACGGGTATATACAGGTGTACACTGTGCCACTAACTCCTGCAGATGCCTGTATTAGAGAACAGCAATGACGGATATATACAGGTGTATACTGTGCTGGGGGCACACAACACCCACTAACTCCTGCAGATGCCTGAGAAAAGAATAGAACATAGAATACACTGTCCCTGCCTATGTATCTCTTTCCCTGCCTGCCTATCTAGCTAAGAGAACAGCAATAAAGTGTAGATCCAGGTGTATACTGTGCTGGAGGCACACAACACCCACTAACTCCTGCAGATGCCTGAGAAACGAATAGAACATAGAACAGACTGTCCCTGCCTATGTATCTCTTTCCCTGCACGCCGGAACACACTGCACGAGGCCGCCGCGCTGGCGGCCTTTTATAGTGTGGGGCGTGTACTAAACCCCCCTGAGCTATGATTGGCCACGGGCATCCTGCCTGTGGCCAATTATGGCTCTCCTCGCTGCCGGCGCTGTAATTGGCCAAGCATGCGGGGTCAGAGTGCATGCTTGGCCAATCACAGCGCCAGAAATGCAGTGCGATGGCGCAGTGCATTGTGGGCCGTTCGCGTCACACGAATTTGGTGCGAACGGCCCATAATGTTCGCAATTCGGCGAACAGACGAACAGGCGATGTTCGAGTCGAACATGCGTTCGACTCGAACATCGAGCTCATCCCTAGTCATGATGCATGTGGAGTTCTACCGTCGGCTACAGAATGGCACCTTACATTTGCCACCTGCTCAGGACAATGTGGAGGGCCCTTAATTTAGTTTTTGTGGCAGATGAGGCCTTTGCTCTGGGGGCTCATCTTCTGAAGCCCTTTCCTATGAGGAAACTCACCCCTGAGCAACGCATTTATAATTATTGGCTCTCTCATGCCAGAAGGGTGGTGGAAAACGCCTTCGGCATCTTTTCGAGTTGGTTTAGACTTTTTTTAACTGTCATCAACTTGGCAGAATATAAGTTGAACCATGTAGTGTTGTGCTGCTGCATCCTCCATAATTTTTTAAGGAGGAATGCTAGCAGCTACATTGGCTCAGGGCCTACAGATGACCCTTCAGGTTTACGGCCAGCTGAAGAGGCAGTAATGCCAGCTCTTGAAAGTGGTCGTGCTGCTGTCTCCCCCCAGAATGCTCGTCTTGTCCGGGACCAGTATATGGAATACTTTATGGGTAGAGGGGCAGTGCCTTGGCAGCAAAATGTAGTTGAGAATCTGTAAATATCTTTTTCTTTATAAAAAATAATATTTTTGGAACTACTGTTGTCTGTGTTTATTATGTTTGCAAATGTCCTTATAATATTTGTAATTTTATCAACTATTGCAAACCAACCAGATGTGGAATATTGATGTAAAAATTTTGCCTAGAGCTAGGTAGTGTATTATGTTGTGCTGTGGCTCTGCTACACACATTTTTGAGTACACTGTCAATGTAACGACACCAACTTAACAAATATACTGTTATTGATCATAGAAATAAGAAGCCACACATTATTAATCAAAAATATTTTTACTTCCAGCACATTCACATGTGCGTTTTTTATGGTTTTACAACAAACCAACTTTGTTATTTGTGTATGAACATTTATATTTTCCTTATTTGTAACTTTTTAGTGGCTAAACATGCATCTTTGAAAGCAGAGCAATACACATCGCCAACTCTGTAACTATAAAAATCAAAATTTTTGGTTCTTATTTTTGCACTTTTTGGCCCATTGGCCCATACCCTGCTGCACCTACCGCATGTATAATACAAACTGCTGTCTTTTGGCAAATGTACATTTTGACCCTTTTTGACATTTGTGTATTTCTATGATCTGTGAACTGCTAAATAAAAAAAAAAACGTTATTTGAAAAAAACAAAATAAAAAAAAACTAAATTTTTACATAAAAAGGCCATATGAGACATTATTAATATTATTCTCAACTTGAGAATATCTTGCCTTCCTCAGGTGGGATGAGCTCATCCCTTTCCAAGACAAATTTAGAAGAGGCCTAAATGTAAAATTTCCCTTATGATACCCTGTATAAAATGTGGGTATGTACAAACAGATTATTACCAAAAGCCACTCAACACAGTGGTGTTTATTTACGAATGGAAAATCCACTTTGCACTACAAGTGCACTGCAAGTGCACTAAAAGTGCACATGGAAGTGCATTCGCTGTATATCTGAGGGGGACAAAGAGGAAACCAAACATTTATACTTTTATCATGCACATGATTGGATGTTACAATCAGCAGAGCTTCCCCTCATTTCAGATCTTCCCCAAAGAATGAACAGCGAATGCACTTCCAAGTGCACTTTCAGTGTACTTGCAGTGCACTTGTACTGCCAAGTTGTTTTTCCATTCGTAAAAAAGCCCCACTGTGTCCACATGTGCTAGATCACATCTCGGGATCTCAATGATTTTGGGGTGCAACCCCTTACTCAAAAGCAGGGATGAGCCGAACACCCCCCTGTTCGGTTCGCACCAGAACCTGCGAACAGACAAAATGTTTGTGTAAACTTTAGAACCCTATTAAATACAATGGACTCGAACGTTCGAAATCTAAAGTGTTAATTATAAAGGCTAATATGCAAGTTATTGTCCTAAAAAGTGTTTGGGGACCCGGGTCCTGCCCCAGGGGACATGTATCAATGCAAAAAGAAGTTTTAAAAACGGCCGTTTTTTCGGGAGCAGTGATTTTAACCACTTAACGACCGCTCACTGTATATATACGTCGGCACAATGGCACCGACAGGCACAATCACGTAGAGCATACGTGATTGCCTTTGTACAGTTGGGGGGTCCGATCGGACCCCCCTTCTGTACAGTGAGCAGTCGGAATTCGTCTGGGAGCGTTCCGAGATGGGGGGGCGGCCGTTCGATTCCGACCACCCCCCCGCGATCGCTCCCGGCGAATAGAAATGCCCCCTCTGTCTGTGTACTGTTTACACAGATAGAGAAAGCAGGAGGAAGTGATGTCATCTCCTGTGCGGCGCTCACATATACCGAGCGTCGTACAAGAGAAGACACACAGGTCAGTGCACTAACACTACACTAACACCAGCACACATAGGCACATAAATCGCCCCCCCAGGCCCCCCCCCAGATCACCCCCAGCCCCCCCAGATCACCCCCCAGCCCCCAGTCACAGTGTCACTGATTGCAGTGACCATTTATTTACTGATCACTGCAATCAGTGACATTTGTGACTGTAAAAGTGTCACTACATTTAGTTTTAGGTCCAGTGTAGCCCCCTAACCCCCCCTAATAAAGGTTTAACCCCTTGATCACCCCCCAGATAACCCTTTCACCCCCTAGCACCGCCGTCGCTTGACGATCATTTTTCTGATCGCTGTCTTGGCGTCGGTGATGCAGATCGGTACCCAGTAATTTTTTTTAGGTTCGCCGCAGGTTTTTATAGCGTCGGGTACCCCCATAAATTATCTAATAAAGTTTTAACCCCCTTGATCGCCCCCCAGGTAACCCTTTCACCCCCTATCACCACTGTCGCTAAGCGATCGTTTTTCTGATCGATGTCTTAGCGTCGGTGATGCTGATCGGTAGCCAGTATTTTTTTTTTAGGTTCGCCGCAGGTTTTTATAGCGTCGGGTACCCCCATAAATTATCTAATAAAGGTTTAACCCCCTTGATCGCCCCCCAGGTAACCCTTTCACCCCCTATCACCACTGTCACTAAGCGATCATTTTTCTGATCGCTGTCTTGGCGTCGGTGATGCAGGTCGGTACCCAGTAATTTTTTTAGGTTCGCCGCAGGTTTTTATAGCGTTGGGTACCCCCCATAAATGATCTAATAAAGGTTTAACCCCCTTGATCGCCCCCCAGGTAACCCTTTCACCCCCTATCACCACTGTCGCTAAGCGATCATTTTTCTGATCGATGTCTTAGCGTCGGTGATGCAGATCGGTAGCCAGTAATTTTTTTTAGGTTCGTCGCAGGTTTTTATAGCGTCAGGTACCCCCATATATTATCTAATAAAGGTTTTAACCCCCTAATTGCCCCTAGTTAACCCTTTCACCAGTAATCATCATATAAGTGTTACGGGTGACGCTGGTTAGTTAGTTTGCTTTTTATAGTGTCAGGGCACCCGCCGTATATAACCCAATAAAGGTTTAACCCCCTGATCGCCCGGCGGGTGATATCAATTAGGTTTTAGCGTCAGAGAGGGTCTGCGTCACACCCCAGGCAGCGTCAGGTTAGTGTCAGTAACGCTAACACCCACGCGTGAAGCATACACCTCCCTTAGTGGTATAGTATCTGAACAGATCAATATCTGATCTGATCAGATCTATACTAGCGTCCCCAGCAGTTTAGGGTTCCCAAAAACGCAGTGTTAGCGGGATCTGCCCAGATACCTGCTAGCACCTGCGTTTTGCCCCTCCGTCCAGCCCAGGCCACCCAAGTGCAGTATCGATCGATCACTGTCACTTACAAAACACAACACACATAACTGCAGCGTTCGCAGAGACAGGCCTGATCCCTGCGACTCCAGTGCTGTAGGAGGTGATTTCACCACCACAGTTAAAAAAAAAAAGAAGCAAATATGCCGAAGCATTGGGGCAGCAGGGGCGGAGGAGCGATTTTGCTCCTAATGCCGCGTACATATGGTCGAAATTCCGACGGAGGCTTGCCCGTGGAAAAGTCCGACCATGTGTGTGCGGCATAACTTGAAGATGCCCCCATGCTTCGGCATATATAAATGGTGCATGTATGCCCATCATTAGAAGTGGGTGGATGAAGGGCGGTATTCTAATGGTGGGCATACCCACCGATCAATCTCTTTTTTCGTTCAGCCACCTGGCTGCATGAAAAAAAAAGATTACAATACATGTCCAACAAGGACCAGCAACGTACTGGTATGTTGCTGGACTTTGAATGGTTATACCAGATTGATGCCTGCGGGTTTAGGTATCATCTTGGTATCATTCTTTTCAGCCAGCGGCCGGCTTTAATGTAAAAGCAACCCTAGTGGCTAATTAGCCTCTGGACTGCTTTTACAAGCAGTGGGAGGGAATGTCCCCCCCCCCGGATATAAAAAGCGCCATTGGGAAATTGGGAAAGCATTTTATCACACCGATCTTGGTGTGGTCAGATGCTTTGAGGGCAGAGGAAAGATCTAGGGTCTAGACCCCAGTTTTTTCAAAAAAAGAGTACCTGTCACTACCTATTACTATCATAGGGGATATTTACATTCCCTGAGATAACAATAAAAATGATAAAAAAAAAAAACATGGAAGGAACAATTTAAAAATAAAATAAAAAAGCAAAATTAATAATAAAAAAAAAAAAAAAAAAAAAAGCACCCCTGTCCTGCCCTGCTCTTGCCCATTGGCGAACGCAAGCGTCGGTCTGGCGTCATATGTAAACAGCAATTGCACCATGCATGTGAGGTATCACCGCGAAGGTCAGATCGAGGGCAGTAATTTTAGCAGTAGACCTCCTCTGTAAATCTAACGGGGTAACCTGTAAAGGCTTTTAAAGGCTTTTAAAAATGTATGTAGTTTGTCGCCAATGCGCGTTTGTGCAAAATTTTAAAGCATGTCGTGTTTGGTATCTATGTACTCGGCCTAAGATCATCTTTTTTATTTCATCAAACATTTGGGCAATATAGTGTGTTTTAGTGCATTAAAATAAAAAAAAGTGTATTTTTTCCCCAAAAAATGCGTTTGTAAAATCGCTGCGCAAATACTGTGTAGAAAAAAAAATGCAACACCCACCATTTTATTCTGTAGGGCCTTTGCTTTAAAAATATATATAATGTTTGGGGGTTCAACATAATTTTCCTGCAAAAAAAAATATGTTTTCATGTAAACAAAAAGTGTCAGAAAGGGCTTTGTCTTCAAGTGGTTAGAAGAGTGGATGTAAGCTTCCTAATGTTGTGTATAAAATGCCAGAACAGTTCAAAACCCCCCCAAATGACCCCATTTTGGAAAGTAGACACCCCAAGCTATATACTGAGAGGCATGTCGAGTCCATGGAATATTTTATATGTTGACACAAGTTGCGGAAAATAGACAATTTATTTTTTTATTTTTTGCACAAAGTTGTCACTAAATGATATATTGCTCAAACATGCCATGGGCATATGTGGAATTACACCCCAAAATACATTCTGTTGCTTCTCCTGAGTACGGGGATACCACATGTGTGAGACTTTTTGGGAGCCTAGCCGCGTACGGGACCCCAAAAACCAATCACCGCCTTCAGGCTTTCTAAGGGTGTAAATTTTTGATTTCACTTCTCACTGCCTATCACAGTTTCGGAGGCCATGGAATGCCCAGATGGCACAAAACCCCCCCAAATGACCCCATTTTGGAAAGTAGACACCCCAAGCTATTTGCTGAGAGGTATTGTGAGTATTTTGCAGATCTCGCTTTTTGTCACAAAGTTTTGAAAATTGAAAAAAAAAAAAAATTCTTTCTTCATTTTCAAAAACAAATGAGAGCTGTAAAATACTCACCATGCCTCTCAGCAAACAGCTTGGGGTGTCTACTTTCCAAAATGGGGTCATTTGGGGGGGTTTTGTGCTATTTTGGCATTTTATGGCCTTCGAAACTGTGATAGGTAGTGAGGAGTGAAATCAAAAATTTGTGCCTAGAAATCCTGAAGGCGGTGATTGGTTTTCGGGGTCCCGTACGCGGCTAGGCTCCTAAAAAGTCCCACACATGTGGTATCCCCGTACTCAGGAGAAGCAGCAAAATGTATTTTGGGGTGCAATTCCACATATAACCATGGCATGTGTGAGCAATATATCATTTAGTGACAACTTTTTGTAATTTTTTTTTTTTTTTTTGTCATTATTCAATCACTTGGGACAAAAAAAAAATATTCAATGGGCTCAACAGGCCTCTCAGCAATTTCCTTGGGGTGTCTACTTTCTAAAATGGGGTCATTTGGGGGGGTTTTGTGCTATTTTGGCATTTTATGGCCTTCAAAACTGTGATAGGTAGTGAGGAGTGAAATCAAAAATTTGCGCCCTTAGAAATCCTGAAGGCGGTGCTTGGTTTCCGGGGTCCCGTACGTGGCTAGGCTCCTAAAAAGTCCCACACATGTGGTATTCCCGTACTCAGGAGAAGCAGCAGAATGTATTTTGGGGTGCAATTCCACATATGCCCATGGCATGTGTGAGCAATATATCATTTAGTGACAACTTTTTGTAATTTTTTTTTTTTTTTTGTCATTATTCAATCACTTGGGACAAAAAAAAAAAATATTCAATGGGCTCAACATGCCTCTCAGCAATTTCCTTGGGGTGTCTACTTTCCAAAATGGGGTCATTTGGGGGGGTTTTGTACTGCCCTGCCATTTTAGCACCTCAAGAAATTAGATAGGCAGTCATAAATTTAAAGCTGTGTAAATTCCAGAAAATGTACCCTAGTTTGTAAACGCTATAACTTTTGCGCAAACCGATAAATATACACTTATTGACGTTTTTTTTACTAAAGACATGTGGCTGAATACATTTTGGCCTAAATGTATGACTAAAATTGAGTTTATTCGATTTTTCTTATAACAAAAAGTAGGAAATATAATTTTTTTTCAAAATTTTCGGTCTTTTTCCGTTTATATCGCAAAAAATAAAAATCGCAGAGGCAATCAAATACCATTAAAAGAAAGCTCTATTTGTGGGAAGAAAAGGACGCAAATTTTGTTTGGGTACAACATTGCATGTCCGCACAATTTACAGTTAAAGCAGCGCAGTGCAAAATTCTGAATTCACCTCTGGTCCTTTAGCTACCAAATGGTCCGGGGCTTAAGTGGTTAATAATGCTTAAAATGAAAAAATAAGAGTGAAATATTCCTTTAAATTTCGTACCTGGGGTGTGTGTATGATATGCATGTGAAGTGGCGCATGTTTCCCGTGCTTAGAACTGTCCCTGCAAAAAATGTCATTTTTGAAAGAAAAAAATGCATTTAAAACTCACTCGCGGCTATTAATGAATTGTCGGCTCCCGGCAATACATACAAAAGTCATTGATAAAAAAAAAAAAAAAAGCGTGGGGGTTCCCCAGAATTCAATTACCAGGCCCTTCAGATCTGGAATGGATATTAAGGGGAACCCCGCCGCAAATTTAAAAAAAAATTGACGTGGGGTTCCCCCAAATATCCATTCCAGGCCCTTCAGATCTGGCATGGATTTTAAGGGGAACTCCACCCCAAATTTTAAAAAAAAATGACGTGGAGTCTCCCTAAAAATCCATACCAGACCCCTTATCCGAGCACGCAACCTGGCCCGGCCGCAGGGGAAAAGGGGGGGACGAGAGAGAGGCCCCCCCTCCCTCCTGAACCGTACCAAGTCACATGCCCTCAACATGGGGAGGATGTCCCCATGTTGATGGGGACAAGGGCCTCATCCCCACAACCCTTGCCCGGTGGTTGTGGGGGTCTGCGGGCGGGGGGCTTATCGGAATCTGGAAGACCCCTTTAACAAAGGGGACCCCCAGATACCGGCCCCCCCTATGTGAATTGGTAAGGGGTACATTGTACCCCTACCATTTCACGAAGAAAGCGTAAAAAAATGTTGAAAAAAAACACACAAACACCTTGAAAAAGTCCTTTATTAAAAAAAAAAAAAAAACATTCCAGCGGTGAAATCCAGTGTCCCGCGGCGATCCCGATGTCCAGCGCTGTCCTTCATTGGTTGTGCCTGAGCGGACCTGATGGGGAACTCCCTCTCAGTATTTTAAATGTATAGACCCGCCCCTTCTAAAGTTCCCCATCAGGTCCGCTCAGCGGACCAGATGCGGAACATGAGAAGGGGCGGGTCTATACATGTATTACCAAAGTGAGAGCAGTTCCCCATCAGGTCCGCCCCCTCGGTATGTCGGACCCGCCTACGTCATTGGCTTGAGCGGGGAACTTCCTTCACTATGTAAATTTAAATTACACAGTGAAGGAAGTTCCCCGCTCAAGCCAATGACGTAGGCGGGTCCGACATACCGAGGGGGCGGACCTGATGGGGAACTGCTCTCACTGTGGTAATACATGTATAGACCCGCCCCTTCTCATGTTCCGCATCTGGTCCGCTGAGCGGACCTGATGGGGAACTTTAGAAGGGGCGGGTCTATACATTTAAAATACTGAGAGGGAGTTCCCCATCAGGTCCGCTCAGGCACAACCAATGAAGGACAGCGCTGGACATCGGGATCGCCGCGGGACACTGGATTTCACCGCTGGAATGTTTTTTATTTAATTTTTTTTAAATAAAGGACTTTTTCAAGGTGTTTGTGTGTTTTTTAAACATTTTTTTACGCTTTCTTCGTGAAATGGTAGGGGTACAATGTACCCCTTACCAATTCACATAGGGGGGGCCGGGATCTGGGGGTCCCCTTTGTTAAAGGGGTCTTCCAGATTCCGATAAGCCTCCCACCCGCAGACCCCCACAACCACCGGGCAAGGGTTGTGGGGATGAGGCCCTTGTCCCCATCAACATGGGGACATCCTCCCCATGTTGAGGGCATGTGGCTTGGTACGGTTCAGGAGGGAGGGGGGGCCGCTCTCTCGTCCCCCCCTTTTCCCCTGCGGCCGGCCAGGTTGCGTGCTCGGATAAGGGGTCTGGTATGGATTTTTAGGGGGACTCCACGCCATTTTTGTTTTTAATTTGGGGTGGAGTTCCCCTTAAAATCCATGCCAGATCTGAAGGGCCTGGAATGGATATTTGGGGGAACCCCACGTCAATTTTTTTTTAAATTTGCGGCGGGGTTCCCCTTAATATCCATTCCAGACCTGAAGGGCCTGGTAATTGAATTCTGGGGAACCCCCACGCTTTTTTTTTTTTTTTTATCAATGACTTTTGTATGTATTGCCGGGAGCCGACAATTCATTAATAGCCGCGAGTGAGTTTTAAATGCATTTTTTTCTTTCAAAAATGACATTTTTTGCAGGGACAGTTCTAAGCACGGGAAACATGCGCCACTTTACATGCATATCATACACACCCCCCAGGTACGAAATTTAACCACTTAAGCCCCGGACCATTTCGGGCCATTAGGACCAGGCCTGTTTTTGGGATTCGGCACTGCGCTGCTTTAACTGTAAATTGTGCGGACATGCAATGTTGTACCCAAATGAAATTTGCGTCCTTTTCTTCCCACAAATAGAGCTTTCTTTTAATGGTATTTGATTGCCTCTGCGATTTTTATTTTTTGCGATATAAACAGAAAAAGACCGAAAATTTTGAAAAAAAATTATATTTTCTACTTTTTGTTATAAGAAAAATCGAATAAACTCAATTTTAGTTATACATTTAGGCCAAAATGTATTCAGCCACATGTCTTTAGTAAAAAAAATGTCAATAAGCGTATATTTATTGGTTTGCGCAAAAGTTATAGCGTTTACAAACTAGGGTACATTTTCTGAAATTTACACAGCTTTAAATTTATGACTGCCTATCTCATTTCTTGAGGTGCTAAAATGGCAGGGCAGTACAAACCCCCCCAAATGACCCCATTTTGGAAAGTAGACACCCCAAAGAAATTGCTGAGAGGCATGTTGAGCCCATTGAATATTTTTTTTGTCCCAAGTGATTGAATAATTACAAAAAAAAAAAAAAAAAAATTACAAAAAGTTGTCACTAAATGATATATTGCTCACACATGCCATGGTTATATGTGGAATTGCACCCCAAAATACATTCTGCTGCTTCTCCTGAGTACGGGAATACCACATGTGTGGGACTTTTTAGGAGCCTAGCCACGTACGGGACCCCGGAAACCAAGCACCGCCT
The DNA here is from genome assembly GCA_029206835.1 of Rana muscosa. NCBI lineage: Eukaryota > Metazoa > Chordata > Amphibia > Anura > Ranidae > Rana > Rana muscosa. The sequence continues at coordinate 901,663,230 of CM055121.1, read as the reverse complement.
TCAGGATTTCTAAGGGCGCAAATTTTTGATTTCACTCCTCACTACCTATCACAGTTTCGAAGGCCATAAAATGCCAAAATAGCACAAAACCCCCCCAAATGACCCCATTTTGGAAAGTAGACACCCCAAGCTATTTACTGAGAGGCATGTTCAGTCCATGGAATATTTTATATTTTGCCACAAGTTGCGGGAATATGACAAACTTTTTTTTTTTTGCACAAAGTTGTCACTAAATGATATATTGCTCACACATGCCATGGGCATATGTGAAATTACACCCCAAAATACATTCTGCTGCTTCTCCTGAGTACGGGGATACCACATGTGTGGGACTTTTTGGGAGCCTAGCCGCGTACGGGACCCCAAAAACCAAGCACCGCCTTCAAGGTTTCTAAGGGCATAAATTTTTGATTTCACTCCTCACTACCTATCACAGTTTTGAAGGCCATAAAATGCCAAGATGGCACAAAACCCCCCCAAATGACCCCATTTTGGAAAGTAGACACCCCAAGCTATTTGCTGAGAGGCATGTTGACCCCATTGAATATTTTTTTTTTTTGTCCCAAATGATTGAATAATGACAAAAAGAAAAAAAAAATGTACAAAAAGTTGTCACTAAATGATATATTGCTCACACATGCCATGGTTATATGTGGAATTGCACCCCAAAATACATTCTGCTGCTTTTCCTGAGTACGGGGATACCACATGTGTGGGACTTTTTGGGAGCCTAGCCGCGTACAGGGCCCCAAAAACCAAGCACCGCCTTCAGGATTTCTAAGGGCGTAAATTTTTGATTTCACTCCTCACTACCTATCACAGTTTCGAAGGCCATAAAATGCCAAAATAGCACAAAACCCCCCCAAATTACCCCATTTTGGAAAGTAGACACCCCAAGCTATTTGCTGAGAGGCATGTTGAGTCCATGGAATATTTTATATTTTGCCACAGGTTGCGGGAATATGACAAACTTTTTTTTTTTTGCACAAAGTTGTCACTAAATGATATATTGCTCACACATGCCATGGGCATATGTGAAATTACACCCCAAAATACATTCTGCTGCTTCTCCTGAGTACGGGGATACCACATGTGTGGGACTTTTTAGGAGCCTAGCCGCGTACGGGACCCCAAAAACCAAGCACCGCCTTCAAGGTTTCTAAGGGCATAAATTTTTGATTTCACTCCTCACTACCTATCACAGTTTTGAAGGCCATAAAATGCCAAGATGGCACAAAACCCCCCCAAATGACCCCATTTTGGAAAGTAGACACCCCAAGCTATTTGCTGAGAGGCATGTTGACCCCATTGAATATTTTTTTTTGTCCCAAATGATTGAATAATGACAAAAAGAAAAAAAAATGTACAAAAAGTTGTCACTAAATGATATATTGCTCACACATGCCATGGTTATATGTGGAATTGCACCCCAAAATACATTCTGCTGCTTTTCCTGAGTAGAGGGATACCACATGTGTGGGACTTTTTGGGAGCCTAGCCGCGTACAGGGCCCCAAAAACCAAGCACCGCCTTCAGGATTTCTAAGGGCGTAAATTTTTGATTTCACTCCTCACTACCTATCACAGTTTTGAAGGCCATAAAATGCCAAAATAGCACAAAACCCCCCCAAATGACCCAATTTTGGAAAGTAGACACCCCAAGCTATTTACTGAGAGCATGTTCAGTCCATGGAATATTTTATATTTTGCCACAAGTTGCGGGAATATGACAAACTTTTTTTTTTTTGCACAAAGTTGTCACTAAATGATATATTGCTCACACATGCCATGGGCATATGTGAAATTACACCCCAAAATACATTCTGCTGCTTCTCCTGAGTACGGGGATACCACATGTGTGGGACTTTTTAGGAGCCTAGCCGCGTACGGGACCCCAAAAACCAAGCACCGCCTTCAAGGTTTCTAAGGGCATAAATTTTTGATTTCACTCCTCACTACCTATCACAGTTTTGAAGGCCATAAAATGCCAAGATGGCACAAAACCCCCCCAAATGACCCCATTTTGGAAAGTAGACACCCCAAGCTATTTGCTGAGAGGCATGTTGACCCCATTGAATATTTTTTTTTTGTCCCAAATGATTGAATAATGACAAAAAGAAAAAAAAATGTACAAAAAGTTGTCACTAAATGATATATTGCTCACACATGCCATGGTTATATGTGGAATTGCACCCCAAAATACATTCTGCTGCTTTTCCTGAGTACGGGGATACCACATGTGTGGGACTTTTTGGGAGCCTAGCCGCGTACAGGGCCCCAAAAACCAAGCACCGCCTTCAGGATTTCTAAGGGCGTAAATTTTTGATTTCACTCCTCACTACCTATCACAGTTTCGAAGGCCATAAAATGCCAAAATAGCACAAAACCCCCCCAAATTACCCCATTTTGGAAAGTAGACACGCCAAGCTATTTGCTGAGAGGCATGTTGAGTCCATGGAATATTTTATATTTTGCCACAGGTTGCGGGAATATGACAAACTTTTTTTTTTTTGCACAAAGTTGTCACTAAATGATATATTGCTCACACATGCCATGGGCATATGTGAAATTACACCCCAAAATACATTCTGCTGCTTCTCCTGAGTACGGGGATACCACATGTGTGGGACTTTTTGGGAGCCTAGCCGCGTACGGGACCCCAAAAACCAAGCACCGCCTTCAAGGTTTCTAAGGGCATAAATTTTTGATTTCGCTCCTCACTACCTATCACAGTTTTGAAGGCCATAAAATGCCAAGATGGCACAAAACCCCCCCCCCAAATGACCCCATTTTGGAAAGTAGACACCCCAAGCTATTTGCTGAGAGGCATGTTGAGCCCATTGAATATTTTTTTTTTTTGTCCCAAATGATTGAATAATGACAAAAAGAAAAAAAAAATGTACAAAAAGTTGTCACTAAATGATATATTGCTCACACATGCCATGGTTATATGTGAAATTACACCCCAAAATACATTCTGCTGCTTCTCCTGAGTACGGGGATACCACATGTGTGGGACTTTTTGGGAGCCTAGCCGCGTACGGGACCCCAAAAACCAAGCACCGCCTTCAAGGTTTCTAAGGGCATAAATTTTTGATTTCACTCCTCACTACCTATCACAGTTTTGAAGGCCATAAAATGTCAAAATAGCCCAAAACCCCCACAAATGACCCCATTTTGGAAAGTAGACACCCCAAGCTATTTGCTGAGAGGCATGGTGAGTATTTTACAGCTCTCATTTGTTTTTGAAAATTAAGAAAGACATTTTTTTTTCTTTTTTTTTTCTTTTTTTACATTTTCAAAACTTTGTGACAAAAAGCGAGATCTGCAAAATACTCAACATACCTCTCAGCAAATAGCTTGGGGTGTCTACTTTCCAAAATGGGGTCATTTGGGGGGGTTTTGTGCCATCTGGGCATTCCATGGCCTCCGAAACTGTGATAGGCAGTGAGGAGTGAAATCAAAAATTTACACCCATAGAAATCCTGAAGGCGGTGCTTGGTTTTTGGGGTCCCGTACGCGACTAGGCTCCCAAAAAGTCCCACACATGTGGTATCCCCGTACTCAGGAGAAGCAACAGAATGTATTTTGGGGTGTAATTCCACATATGCCCATGGCATGTTTGAGCAATATATAATTTAGTGACAACTTTTTGTACATTTTTTTTTTTTTGGTCATTATTCAATCACTTGGGACAAAAAAAAAATATTCAATGGGCTCAACATGCCTCTCAGCAAATAGCTTGAGGTGTCTACTTTACAAAATGGGGTCATTTGGGGGGGTTTTGAACTGTCCTGGCATTTTATGCACAACATTAGGAAGCTTATGTCACACATCATCCACTCTTCTAACCACTTGAAGACAAAGCCCTTTCTGACACTTTTTGTTTACATGAAAAAAAAAATTTTTTTGCAAGAAAATTATGTTGAACCCCCAAACATTATATATTTTTTTAAAGCAAAGGCCCTACAGATTAAAATAGTGGGTGTTGCATTTTTTTTTTCCACACAGTATTTGCGCAGCGATTTTTCAAACGCATTTTTTGGGGGAAAAACACACTTTTTTTATTTTTAATGCACTAAAAAACACTATATTGCCCAAATGTTTGATGAAATAAAAAAGATGATCATAGGCCGAGTACATGGATACCAAACACGACATGCTTTAAAATTGCGCACAAACGCGCAGCGGCGACAAACTACATTCATTTTTAAAAGCATTTAAAAGCCTTTACAGGTTACCACGTTAGATTTACAGAGGAGGTCTACTGCTAAAATGACTGCCCTCGATCTGACCTTCCTGGTGATACCTCACATGCATGATGCAATTGCTGTTTACATATGACGCTAGACCGACGCTTGCGTTCGCCTTTGCGCAAGAGCAGGGGGGGTCAGCGGTGCTTTTTTTTTTTTTTTTTTTTTTTTTTTTTATTATTTATTTGGCTTTTTTATTTTATTTTTAAACTGTGCCTTCCATATTTTATTTTTTTACCATTTTTATCGTTATCTCAGGGAATGTAAATATCCCCTATGATAGCAATAGGTAGTGACAGGTACTCTTTTTTTGAAAAAAATTGGGGGGTTAGACCCTAGATCTTTCCTCTGCCCTCAAAGCATCTGACCACACCAAGATCGGTGTGATAAAATGCTTTCCCAATTTCCCAATGGCGCTTTTTATATCCGGGGGGGGGACATTCCCTCCCACTGCTTGTAAAAGCAGTCTAGAGGCTAATTATCTGCTAGAATTGCTTTTACATGAAAGCCGGCCGCTGGCTGAAAAGAATGATACCAAGATGATACCTAAACCCGCAGGCATCATTCTGGTATAAACATTCAAAGTCCAGCAACATACCAGTACGTTGCTGGTCCTTGTTGGACATGTATTGTAATCTTTTTTTTCATACAGCCTATTGGCTGAACGAAAAAAAGAGATTGATTGGTGGGTATGCCCACCATTAGAATACCTCCCTTCATCCACCCACTTCTAATGATGGGCATATATGCCGAAGCATGGGGGCATCCTCCCGCAAAAAAAGTTATGCCGCGTACACACGGTCAAGCCTTCGTCGGAATTTCGACCGTATGTACGCGGCATAAAAGGTTATGCCGCGTACACACGGTCGGACTTTTCCACGGGCAAGCCTCCGTCGGAATTTCGACCGTATATACGCGCATTAGGAGCAAAATCGCTCCTCTGCCCCTGCTGCCCCCATGCTTCGGCATATATGCTCTTTTTTTTAACTGTGGTGGTGAAATCACCTCCTACAGCGTTGGAGTCACGGCTTTATGTATCGTGGGAGCAAACGCTGTTGCTGTCAAGATAAATAGATCCGTGCTGCAACTGAATGGCGTACCTGCTAAGCAAATGGTGGTTAACATTAAAACAAAGTAACATTACAGTACAACAGTAAGACCTTACCATGCCATACCTGCAAAGCAAATACCAAAACAAAACCTAGTAAAAAATAAAAAAATGTTTTAACGCAACCTGTGCCTAAAATATATATATGCCGAAGCATGGGGGCATCCTCCCGCAAAAAAGTTATGCCGCGTACACACGGTCGGAATTTTCCACGGGCAGGCCTCCGTCGGAATTTCGACCGTATGTACGCGGCATTAGGAGCAAAATCGCTCCTCCGCCCCTGCTGCCCCCATGCTTCGGCATATATGCTCTTTTTTTAACTGTGGTGGTGAAATCACCTCCTACAGCGTTGGAGTCACGGCTTTATGTATCGTGGGAGCAAACGCTGTTGCTGTCAAGATAAATAGATCCGCGCTGCAACTGAATGGCGTACCTGCTAAGCAAATGGTGGTTAACATTAAAACAAAGTAACATTACAGTACAACAGTGAGACCTTACCATGCCATACCTGCAAAGCAAATACCAAAACAAAACCTAGTAAAAAATAAAAAAATGTTTTAACGCAACCTGTGCCTAAAATATATATATGCCGAAGCATGGGGGCATCCTCCCGCAAAAAAGTTATGCCGCGTACACACGGTCGGAATTTTCCACGGGCAGGCCTCCGTCGGAATTTCGACCGTATGTACGCGGCATTAGGAGCAAAATCGCTCCTCCGCCCCTGCTGCTCCCATGCTTCGGCATATATGCTCTTTTTTTTAACTGTGGTGGTGAAATCACCTCCTACAGCGTTGGAGTCACGGCTTTATGTATCGTGGGAGCAAACGCTGTTGCTGTCAAGATAAATAGATCCGCGCTGCAACTGAATGGCGTACCTGCTAAGCAAATGGTGGTTAACATTAAAACAAAGTAACATTACAGTACAACAGTAAGACCTTACCATGCCATACCTGCAAAGCAAATACCAAAACAAAACCTAGTAAAAAATAAAAAAATGTTTTAACGCAACCTGTGCCTAAAATATATATATGCCGAAGCATGGGGGCATCCTCCCGCAAAAAAGTTATGCCGCGTACACACGAAGCCTTCGTCGGAATTTCGACCGTATGTACGCGGCATAAAAGGTTATGCCGCGTACACACGGTCGGACTTTTCCACGGGCAAGCCTCCGTCGGAATTTCGACCGTATATACGCGCATTAGGAGCAAAATCGCTCCTCTGCCCCTGCTGCCCCCATGCTTCGGCATATATGCTCTTTTTTTTAACTGTGGTGGTGAAATCACCTCCTACAGCGTTGGAGTCACGGCTTTATGTATCGTGGGAGCAAACGCTGTTGCTGTCAAGATAAATAGATCCGTGCTGCAACTGAATGGCGTACCTGCTAAGCAAATGGTGGTTAACATTAAAACAAAGTAACATTACAGTACAACAGTAAGACCTTACCATGCCATACCTGCAAAGCAAATACCAAAACAAAACCTAGTAAAAAATAAAAAAATGTTTTAACGCAACCTGTGCCTAAAATATATATATGCCGAAGCATGGGGGCATCCTCCCGCAAAAAAGTTATGCCGCGTACACACGGTCGGAATTTTCCACGGGCAGGCCTCCGTCGGAATTTCGACCGTATGTACGCGGCATTAGGAGCAAAATCGCTCCTCCGCCCCTGCTGCCCCCATGCTTCGGCATATATGCTCTTTTTTTTAACTGTGGTGGTGAAATCACCTCCTACAGCGTTGGAGTCACGGCTTTATGTATCGTGGGAGCAAACGCTGTTGCTGTCAAGATAAATAGATCCGCGCTGCAACTGAATGGCGTACCTGCTAAGCAAATGGTGGTTAACATTAAAACAAAGTAACATTACAGTACAACAGTAAGACCTTACCATGCCATACCTGCAAAGCAAATACCAAAACAAAACCTAGTAAAAAATAAAAAAATGTTTTAACGCAACCTGTGCCTAAAATATATATATGCCGAAGCATGGGGGCATCCTCCCGCAAAAAAGTTATGCCGCGTACACACGGTCGGAATTTTCCACGGGCAGGCCTCCGTCGGAATTTCGACCGTATGTACGCGGCATTAGGAGCAAAATCGCTCCTCCGCCCCTGCTGCCCCCATGCTTCGGCATATATGCTCTTTTTTTTAACTGTGGTGGTGAAATCACCTCCTACAGCACTTTTTTACACTTTTTTTTGTAACTTTACAACTGTAATGGTTCGGGTCTCTCAAAATGTAATGGCATCTTGGGAGACCCTGTGTAAGTGTGTCCTAGTCTGTGAAATGCTGTACCCTACGCTAAAACTTCACTTTTGAGTGGTAGCGTTCAAAACATTCACCTTGGCAAAGACCAGGCTTGTCAGGACAGAGTGGACAAAAACTACGGGTGTCACGCCTAAATCCGCGCTTGCTACAGACACGACATCTTTTTTGGGGGTGGCTTTGGGTAGGGGTACTCGGGAGGACATACGAATAATGCCTCTCATGCAGCCGGCTTACTGCATTTGGTTGGGGATGGTGAGGTGCAGAACCGCCTGGATACAGGAGTTCTGTGACTATCTCATTCTGGAATTTTAGAAGAGATAACGTCCCGCCTGAAGCTCTGTATAGCACATGAGCGTTCAGCAAAGCCAATTGGAATAATGATAGAGACACTTTTTTGTACCAGCGTCTCGCCTTACGGTCAATTAGATACGGCGCCATCAACTGGTCGTTGAGGTCCACCCCTCCCATATTTTGGTTATATTCGTGGACACAGAGGGGTTTCTCCACAACACCAGTCGCCGTACGAATTTGGACTGTCGTGTCTGCATGAAGGGAGGTAAGAAGGAAAACATTCTTATTGTCCCTCCACTTCATAGCGAGCAAGTTATTACACTTCAAGCAGGCTCTCTCCCCCAGCCTAAGACGGGCATCTACAAGCCGCTGGGGAAAGCCCCGGCGATTAGGTCGCACGGTGCCACATGCTCCAATCTGATGATCAAACAAGTGACTAAACAGTGGCACGCTCGTGTAATAATTGTCCACATACAAGTGGTACCCCTTTCCGAATAAGGGTGACACCAAGTTCCACACTATCTTGCCAGCGCTCCCTATGTAATCCGGGCAGTTGACCGACTCAATCTGACTGTCTTTTCCCTCATAAACCGTAAAGTTCACTACATAGCCTGTTGCCCTGTCACAGAACTTGTAGAGCTTGACCCCGTATCTGGCACGCTTGCTGGGAAGGTACTGCTTGAAAGACAAGCGGCCAGAAAATTTAATCAGGGACTCATCAACGCAGACAACTTGATCGGGAGTAAACAAGGCTGCAAAACGTTCGTTGAAGTGGTTTATGAGGGGCCGAATTTTATAGAGCCGGTCGTATTCAGGGTCCCCACGTGGACGACAAAGTTCATTGTCGTTGAAGTGCATGAACCGCAAAATCTGCTCGTATCGTGCCCTGGACATGGAGGCAGAGAACACGGGCATGTGGTCAATTGGGTGCGTGGACCAATAAGCACGCAATGACGGAAATTTATGTGTGCCCATGTTGAGGGAAAGGCCCAGAAAGGTCTTAAATTCGGAAACCGTAATTGGTTTCCAATTTCTGGCAATTTTAGGCAACTGGGGGTTAGCGGCGATAAATTGACCAGCATATAAATTACTCTGGTCCACAATAGATCTATAGAGATCTTCCGTGAAAAACAGCGAATAAAAATCAATTGGAATAAAATCAGCTGTTTCCACCTGAATACCGGGTTGGGCAGTGAATGGGGGAAGTACGGGTTCTGCAGAAGTGGTGGGGACCCAATCAGGATAGGCGAATTCTGCAGGAAGGGCAGTATGGGCACGACGGGCCTGCCTTTGTCTTCTTGGTGGCAGCGGGACACTACTTGTGCTTGCCACCTCGCCAGCTTGAACTGCACTTATGGGACTCGCCACGTCACCAAGTGTTACTGCAGTGCTGGATGTACGTCCAGGCTGTACTAGGCCGCTGGTGCTTGCCAGTTCACCAGAAGGAATAGCGGCGCTAGTACTACTCTGCTCCATGATACGAGAGACCTGCGGTTCTTGCTCCTCAACAACCTCAGAAGATCGGGATCGGGTACACCTGACCTTAGCAGGGACCTCAACTTCGTCGTCAGAGCTATCTGACGTGGGGCCGCTGACGTCACTGTCTTCTACGGGAAGATATTCTGAGCCTGAATCTGACAGATACGTGACCTCCTCTTCACTATCTGTCATGCTCAGAATCTCGTAGGCCTCTTTACTTGTGTACCTTCGTCTTGCCATTTTGGGCTCTAAATTTAGGGGTACACTAGTAAGATTCACAGGAAAAAAAGCACCTGACTGTCGTCAGCAAATATATCAAACGCTACAAAAAAACTGTTAGCGATCGCAGGGATCAGGCCTGTCTCTGCGAACGCTGCAGTTATGTTTGTTGTGTTTGGTAAGTGACAGTGATCGATCGATAATGCACTTGGGTGGGCTGGGCTGGGCTGGGCTGGGCGGAGGGGCTAAACGCAGGCGCTAGCAGGTATCTGGGCTGATCCCGCTAACACTGCGTTTTTGGGAACCCTAAACCGCTGGGGATGCTAGTATAGATCTGATCAGATACTATACCACTAAGGGGGGTGTATGCTTTGCGCGTGGGTGTTAGCGTTACTGGCACTAACCTAACACTGCCTGGGGTGACGCAGACCCTCTCTGGCGCTAAAACCTAATTGATCTCACCCGCCGGGCGATCAGGGGGGTTAAACCTTTATTGGGTTATATACGGCGGGTGCCCTGATGCTATAAAAAGCAAACTAATCAACCAGCGTCACCTGTAACCTTTATATGGTGATCACTGGTGAAAGGGTTAACTAGGGGCAATCAGGGGGTTAAAACCTTTATTAGGTTAAATATGGGGGTACCCGACGCTATATAAAAACCTGACGGGTTACCTAAATAACTAGATAACTTACTGGCTAACCAGTGACACCAGTGACGCTTATACGGCGATCACTGGTGAAAGGGTTAACTCTAGGGGCAATCAGGGGGTTAAAATAATATATGGGGGTACCTGACACTAATAAAAACCTGCGGCGAACCTAAAAAAAAATAACTGCCTATCTAAAACACCAGCGACACGAATACAGCGATCGGAAAAACAATCGCTTAGTGACGCTGAAGTTAGGGGGTGAAAGGGTTACCTGGGGGGTGATCAAGGGGTTAAACCTTTATTAGGGGGGGTTAGGGGGCTACCCTGGACCTAAAGGGGCCTAATCCTAACTGCCCTGCAACTTTTTACAATCACAGATGACACTAAATGCAGTGATCAGTAAAATAAATGATCACTGCAATCAGTGACACTGTGATTGGGGGCTTTGGGGTGACCTGGGGGGTGATCTGGGGGTGACTGGGGGGTGATTTGTGTGCCTATGTGTACCTACGTGTCAGTGGACTGTTGGAGCACTAACCTCTGTCTTCTCTCCTCGGCGCCGGGAACGAAAAGACCGCGGCGAGGGAGATGACATCACTTCCTCCAGCCTGTGTTTACATCACATGGCGGAGGAAGCATTTTCATTGGCCGGGAGCGATCGCGAGGGGGGGGGCGGAATCGAGCGGCCGCCCCCTCATGCCTGATCGCTCCCGAACACTTAACGGCCGCTCACTGCACAAAGGCGATCACGTAGATCTACGTGATTCTGCCTGTCCGTGCCATTCTGCCGACGTAAATCGGCGGTGGGCGGTCGTTAAGTGGTTAAAGGAATATTTCACTTTTATTTTTTCATTTTAAGCATTATTAAAATCACTGCTCCCGAAAAAACAGCCGTTTTTAAAACTTCTTTTTGCATTGATACATGTCCCCTGGGGCAGGACCCCGGTCCCCAAACACTTTTTAGGACAATAACTTGCATATAAGCCTTTATAATTAGCACTTTAGATTTCTCCCATAGATTTTTCGAATTTGCCGCGAACACCCCAATTTGTTCGCTGTTCGGCGAACGGGCGAACAGGCAATGTTCGAGTCGAACATGAGTTCGACTCGAACTCGAAGCTCATCCCTACTCAAAAGTAAAGTTGGTGAGAGGAAGGGTTTGATCCCCCGAAACATGTACATTGATACCACATGATGGCAGCTAGCACATGTTGTCACAGTGGGGGTGATTCACCCAAAAATATTTGTTTTAGGACTACAAGTGCACTTGCCACTGCACTTGTAGTGCATAATAATTTTTTTGGTACTACACTTAAGTCCCGGACCAATACTCAGCATAAAGACTAGAGGTTATTTTACAATTTGGCACTGCACTGTTTTAACTGGAAATTGTGCGGACATGCAATGTTGTACCCAAACGAAATTTGCGTCCTTTACTTCCCACAAATAGAGATTTATTTTAAAGGTATTTGATTGCCTCTGCGATTTTTTTTTTTTTGCGATATAAACGGAAAAAGCCCGAAAATTTTGAAAAAAAATGATATTTTCTACTTTTTGTTATAAGAAAAATCGAATAAACTGTTTTTTTGTCATACATTTAGGCCAAAATGTATTCAGCCACATGTCTTTAGTAAAAAAAATGTCAATAAGCGTATATTTATTGGTTTGCGCAAAAATTATAGCGTCTACAAACTAGAGTACATTTTCTGGAATTTACACAGCTTTTAAGTTATGACTGCCTATGTCATTTCTTGAGGTGCTAAAATGGCAGGGCAGTACAAAACCCCCCCAAATGACCCCATTTTGGAAAGTAGACACCCCAAGGAAATTGATGAGAGGCATGTTGAGCGCATTGAATATTTTTTTTTTGTCCCAAGTGATTGAATAATGACAAAAAAAAAAAAAATTACAAAAAGTTGTCACTAAATGATATATTGCTCACACATGCCATGGTGATATGTGGAATTGCACCCCAAAATACATTTGGCTGCTTCTCCTGAGTATGGAGATACCACAGGCGTGGGACTTTTTAGGAGCCTAGCCGCGTACGGGACCCCGAAACCAAGCACCGCTTTCAGGATTTCTAAGGGCGCAAATTTTTGATTTCACTCCTCACTACCTATCACAGTTTCGAAGGCCATAAAATGCCAAAATAGCACAACCCCCTCCCCCCCCCCAAATGACCCCATTTTGGAAAGTAGACACCCCAAGCTATTTGCTGAGAGGCATGGTGAGTATTTTACAGCTCTCATTTGTTTTTGAAAATGAAGAAAGAAAATATTTTTTTCTTTCTTTTTTCAATTTTCAAAACTTTGTGACAAAAAGCGAGATCTGCAAAATACTCTCCATACCTTTCAGCAAATAGCTTGGGGTGTCTACTTTCCAAAATGGGGTCATGTCCTTTTGGGGGGGGGTTTGTGCCATCTGTGCATTCCATGGCCTCCGAAACTGTGATAGGTCAGTGAGGAGTGAAATCAAAAATTTACACCCTTAGAAAGCCTGAAGGCGGTGCTTGGTTTTTGGGGTCCTGTACGCGGCTAGGCTCCCAAAAAGTCTCACATAGGTGGTATCCCCGTACTCAGGAGAAGCAACAGAATTTATTTTGGGGTGTAATTCCACATATGCCCATGGAATGTTTGAGCAATATATCATTTAGTGACAACTTTGTGCAAAAAAAAAATTTTTTGATTTCCGCAACTTGTGTCAACATATAAAATATTCCATGGACTCGACATGCCTCTCAGCAAATAGCTTGGGGTGTCTACTTTCCAAAATGGGGTCATTTGGGGGGGGGGTTGAACTGTCCTGGCATTTTATACACAACATTAGGAAGCTTATGTCACACATCATCCACTCTTCTAACCACTTGAAGACAAAGCCCTTTCTGACACTTTTTGTTTACATGAAAACATTTTTTTTTTTGCAAGAAAATTACGTTGAACCCCCAAACATATATATATATATTTTTAAAGCAAAGGCCCTACAGATTAAAATGGTGGGTGTTGCATTTTTTTTTCCACACAGTATTTGCGCAGCGATTTTTCAAATGCATTTTTTGGGGAAAAAAATACACTTTTTTTAATTTTAATGCACTAGAACACACTATATTGCCCAAATGTTTGATGAAATAAAAAAGATGATCTTAGGCCGAGTACATGGATACCGAACATTACATGCTTTAAAATTTCGCACAAACGCGCAGTGGCGACAAACTATATACATTTTTAAAAGCCTTTACAGGTTACCACATTATATTTACAGAGGAGGTCTACTGCTAACATTACTGCCCTCGATCTGACCTTCGCGGTGATACCTCACATGCATGATGCAATTGCTGTTTACATATGACGCCAGACCGACGCTTGCGTTCGCCTTTGCGCAAGAGCAGGGCCGGACAGGGGTGCTTTTTTTTCTTTTTTTTTTAATTATTAATTTTGCTTTTTTATTTTATTTTTAAACTGTTCCTTTCATATTTATTTTTTTTTATCATTTTTATTGTTATCTCAGGGAATGTAAATATCCCCTATGATAGCAATAGGTAGTGACAGGTACTCTTTTTTTGAAAAAAACTGGGGTCTATTAGACCCTAGATCTTTCCTCTGCCCTCAAAGCATCTGACCACACCAAGATCGGTGTGATAAAATGCTTTCCCAATTACCCAATGGCGCTTTTTAGATCTGGGGGGGGGACATTCCCTCCCACTGCTTGTAAAAGCAGTCCAGAGGCTAATTAGCCACTTGGATTGCTTTTACATGAAATCCGGCCGCTGGCTGAAAATAATGATACCAATATGATACCTAAACCCGCAGGCATCATTCTGGTATAACCATTCAAAGTCCAGCAACATACCAGTACGTTGCTGGTCCTTGTTGGACATGTATTGTAATCTTTTTTTTCATGCAGCCTGTTGGCTGAACGAAAAAAAGAGATTGATCGGTGGGTATGCCCACCATTAGAATACCTCCCTTCATTCACCCACTTCTAATGATGGGCATACCTGCACCATTTATATATGCCGAAGCATGGGGGCATCCTCCCGCAAAAGTTATGGCACGTACACACGGTCAGACTTTTCCACGGGCAAGCCTCCGTCGGAAATTCGAACGTATGTACGCGGTACGCGACATTAGGAGCAAAATCGCTCCTCCGCCCCTGCTGTCCCCCATGCTTCGGCATATATGCTCTTTTTTTTAACTGTGGTGGTGAAATCACCTAACTACAGCACTGGAGTCGCAGGGATCAGGCCTGTCTCTGCGAACGCTGCAGTTATGTGTGTTGTGTTTTGTAAGTGACAGTGATCGATCGATACTGCACTTGGGTGGCCTGGGCTGGACTGAGGGGCAAAATGCAGGTGCTAGCAGGTATCTGGGCTGATCCCACTAACACTGCGTTTTTGGGAACCCTAAACTGCTGGGGACGCTAGTATAGATCTGATCAGATCAGATATTGATTTGTTCAGATACTATACCACTAAGGGAGGTGTATGCTTCACGCGTGGGTGTTAGCGCTACTGGCACTAACCTGACGCTACCTGGGGTGTGACGCAGACCCTATCTGATGCTAAAACCTAATTGATATCACCCGCCGGGCGATCAGGGGGTTAAACCTTTATTGGGTTATATACGGCGGGTGCCCTGACACTATAAAAAGCAAACTAACTAACCAGCGTCAGCCGTAACACTTATACGGTGATCACTGGTGAAAGGGTGAACTAGGGGCAATCAGGGGGTTAAAACCTTTATTAGGTAATATATGGGGGTACCTGACTCTATAAAAACCTGGCGGCGAACCTAAAAAAATAACTGACTACCTAGCGGCACCAGCATAACTAATACAGCGATCAGAAAAACGATCGCTTAGTGACACTGGCAAAATTGGGTGAAAGGGTTACCTGGGGGGCGTTCAAGGGGTTAAACCTTTATTAGGAAATATTTGGGGGTACCTGACGCTATAAAAACCTGGCGGCGAACCTAAAAAAATAACTGACTACCTAGCGGCACCAGCATAACTAATACAGCGATCAGAAAAACGATTGCTTAGTGACACTGGCAAAAGGGGGTGAAAGGGTTACCTGGGGGGCGATCAAGGGGTTAAACCTTTATTAGGCAAAAAGAGGCTGCATCGCTTCTTAGTAGGCCAGCTAGTCTGGCTGGGGCCTATATCCAGAGAAGGGATCCCAAGCTGTCCATTCAAAATGGTGAGGAATCATCTTAATGAAGGAGACCAGGGGAGGATCTGCCCCGGAGGAGACCGGCAAAATGCTGCTGTCTCGGGTGAGGCCTGGCAACTTTATTAAGGAGGGATCCCTTACACTACAAGCCCTGCAGTTTGCCGGATTGGCTTAAAGGCTCTTTAAACTGTACGGCTGGAACTTTGGGACTTTGAAATCCTGTGGCAGAGGATTCCTGGACTATCCATTTGCTCACTCTAATCAGGTCTGAGGCAGAGACCTTCTTTATCTTGGGCAGTCTGTGGCAGAGACTGTCCTCTTGCTGATTTGTGTGTCATCCCGGCTGCTAGGTCACGTGAGAGGGGACTATCCGGGTGACCAATACCCACTCTAACATTGAAAGTGGTGAGTGACTTTGATTTGAGACTGTTATATCTTGTGGTGAGTGCCTGAACCTTCCCCTACTCTTCTATGCCTTCAACTTCTCAACGTTTACTGCATAAGAAAAATAAAGCCTAACTGTTTGAGGTTTTACATCTGTGTGGACATTACATTACTACAGACTTTCCTACCCTGACAACGCAGCTGAAGAGGTAACGTGCAAAACCCAAAACTAACCAGCGGCTCTGAAGAGGGTATTGCTACACTAGCAACACTGCCACCTCATTCCACCTCCTTCTACGTGCTAATGTTTAATGCACTACATACAGTACTTTGCTCCTGTGTTGTGTGCATTGTTGTAACTAACGCCGTTTAAATAAACAGCGTTAGGTAACGTAGCCACTTTTTGGGGTAATAAGTAATCTAACTGATTACTCTTCCCCTCATGGCACCGCCGTTCCCATTACTTGGGCAGCGTTACCCTAATTACATCTACTCGCCGCAGCCGCCGCGAGTAGATGTCATGTAAGTCTAACTAACTGCAAGCCACCGTCTGCCTACCTGATCAGCGTGTCATGCAGACAGACGGCGGCCATTGCAGCTATCGGATCCCCCGGAGACATATCCGGATGTCGGGCGCAGTAGGAACTCGCAGTTGCGGTTCAGCAGTTTGGTGGGGTGGACCAGCCATGAAGGTGTCACAACAGCAGTTACAGCCCTGTTACTTTGATCCAGGTATTTCTCTTGTTCAGTAGGCAGCTGCATTATACTTACCTTATTTAGGTCATTCACCTTAAAAATGCAGGTCCGCACCATCTCCTAATACACACTGGAGTGGATTTATTACCCCATGGTATACATGTATACCTTACACTGTTACAATCCATCATCCCATACCTGTTTTATCTCACAATGGCTATACTTTTTTCCATCCCCATACTGCCCCGCAGCCCTGGGGCCTACACTAACCTGGGGCCCCTGTTTGATCTCTTTATATGCACAATACAGCTAGTCAGTCCAACTCTTTTTGTTTTTTATGCACTTCATGTATTAGATTTACATCAAGTTTACATTGTTACTAAGATGCTGTCTGACATTTGTGCATTGCCATATATATACATTTTTTCTAGACACATCTTTTATGAGCCCCAGTTGGTCGTCGGTTTTTCGAGTACCCCCATACAGACTGCGCTGCACATCCGAGTGTCTTTCTCCGTGGTGGTGTCCGTGTGCCTTGCCCCCTCAGCTCCCGAACTGGTTGATTAATTGCTACCACCCAGGTATTCCGTGATTGGTAACTTAGGCCTGAGCAGTGGTGAGTATAGGGTCTCCTTCCCCTTTTGACCTTTTTTACTTACCACTTTACCTGCCCCCCACCCTCTTTTTTCTTTTTTCATTAGTACTACATTTTTTACTGTTTTACTACAGATACAACGATACGCACTTGCCCCTGATGAGCGAGCAGAGCCTTGTGAAACGCGTAGGGCACCACTAATGCGTTTATGTACCTGTGAGGATCTATGCCATCTGCTAGAAGCCTACCAATCGGTTGTACAACATAATTTTTTTATAAAGTATTTTACTGGTTGTGCAATTATGTCCATTGGCCCAGCAACCTTCATCACCATCACTGTGTTCTTATATGGATGTAACATATTTGTAATGTATTTAAGTTTATGTGTACTTATGTTGTAAACATAGGCCACTATGCCTGGTGACACACAATTATTGTTGTTTCCGTTTGTTTTACAGCATTTTGTAATCAATAAATTATATATATTTTTGTACATATATGGGTGAACATGTGCAAATTTCTATCACCTCATTCAAAGTCCCAAGGGCGACCCTTCCTTTCTGTTTCTATAGGGATGGAGATGATAGAATGGTTGCATCAGACCTTATCCCCTTTTGTATTGCAGTCTTCAAAAGCTTCCCGAGTCCTCGTCCTATGTGATAGGCCGAACACAAAATTTCCCAGCAGGCAGTGTTCCGCCTATCACGGACATCCTCTCATCCTCATCTGTGTTATGAGGATGAGAGGATGTCCGTGATAGGCGGAACACTGAATGCTGGGAAATTGAGTGTTCCGCCTATCACAGACGACGAGGACTCGGGAGGCGGGGCTTTTGAATAATGGAATGACCGCCGGGACGCCGCCGATCAGGTACGGGGCTATGGGCAGTCGGGCACAGTGATTGAAGCACGGGCACAGTGAGGCATTGGGCACATGTCAGTGAGGCATTGGGCACAGTGAAACACGGGCACAGTGAGGCATTAGGCACAGTGAGGCATTGGGCACAGTGAAGCACGGGCACAGTGAGGCATTGGGCACAGTGAGGCATTGGGCACAGTGAAACACAGGCACAGTGAGGCATTGGGCACAGTGAGACTTGGGCACAGTGAGACTTGGGCACAGTGAGACTTGGGCACAGTGAGGCATTGGGCACAGTGAAGCACGGGCACAGTGAGGCCTTGGGCACAGTGAGACTTGGGCACAGTGAGACACTGGCACAGTGAGACACGGGCACAGTGAGGCATTGGGCACAGTGAAGCATGGGCACAGTGAAGCATGGGCACAGTGAGCCATTGGGCACAGTGAGACTTGGGCACAGTGAGACACTGGCACAGTGATACACGGGCACAGTGAGACACAGGCACAGTGAGGCATTGGGCACAGTGAAGCATAGGCACAGTGAAGCACGGGCACAGTGAAGCATGGGCACAGTGAAGCATGGGCACAGTGAGGCATGGGCACAGTGAGGCATGGACACAGTGAAGCATGGACACAGTGAAGCATGGGCACAGCGAGGCATGGGCACAGTGAGGCATGGGCACATAACCAATATTATTTATTGTTATCCCTCCTATTATTTTTATACACTGAAAAAAATGACATATATATCATCCTTCTACCGCCCCGGCCCCACCCCGTGTATATATAATATAACCAATATAGTTACTTTACTGAGTAACTAATTACTTTTTCAATGTAGTAACTGAGTTACTAACTCAATTACTTTTTGGAAGAAGTAATTTGTAACTGTAACTAATTACTTTTTTAACGTAAGATGAACAACACTGGTTATGTGGGTGTTTGTTTAGAACATCTAATTACTAGACATACCTAGACATTTTAAGCCAGATGTAAAAAATACTTACTGGGGCAAACAACAGGCTCCAAAGTATCATCTTAATCATCTTCAATTTGATGCACTCCTCCACCCTCTGCATGTCTTGTGTCTGGGGATGTGCTGTCCACTGGAGGCTCTTTGCTGGGTCCAGCTCTCTGATCACACTCCTCCAAATGTTGGAGCTAACCACACTCACGTTCCTCTAAAAATAAACAATACAACATTCATGAAGCCACCCCAAATGTCAAATCTTAGAATCTCCTAGAATCCCTTTGGCTGAATTAATAGACCAACCATGCACTACTGACAATGTTTGCTCCAGACTAGTGGACTACAACATGCTGCACTATGCATTTTAAAAATGCCAAAAATGCATTGTAAAGGGAAGATG
This sequence comes from Rana muscosa, assembly GCA_029206835.1. NCBI lineage: Eukaryota > Metazoa > Chordata > Amphibia > Anura > Ranidae > Rana > Rana muscosa. The sequence goes on along the minus strand of CM055121.1, from coordinate 901,643,891 downwards.
ATGTAATTTTAAATGTAAATAAAAATGTCTATATGCCCACATGCCCACATTGAACAACTCATGCAGTTGACACCCACCACTCTTGACTCCTATGGGATAGGGGATATATGATATATGATGATCATTCTACTCCCAGGGCCTCTCCTCTACCCATGTCTACCCTGGAAATGCATCATTAATGGCCAGTGATGAGCCACGCAGCAAACATAAAGTGTTATTTACTCCTTAAGTTACATCCTGGGTCCATGGCCTTTGTCCCACCTAGAAACACCCCTGTCGGAGGCTAAATTAGTGTTTTTAAAGTTGTGACTTACGATTTGTGGATGATGCTGGCCCTGTTGTCTCCCCTGTTGGGGCCTGTCCAAGGGAAGCCTCCCTTTGTCCCCTCTGGTGGCTTGTCTGGTGTCTTTCTCTGTGCCTTTTTCCTGTGGAAATCAATACATACAGTATATAAATTATTACACCAAAAAAGGCTAGTCAGAAAGAACAAGTATAATTTATATCTGCATTAAATTAAATTAACTTCTTCTTTACCCCCCCCACCAAAAAAAGTTAGCAAAACCTACTTCTATCCATCTAATGTACAGACAGCTAATTAAAACATCAACATAATGGGGGCGTGGCCTGAGGTGAGGGAGAATGGTCGCTCTGTAACCTGCTCCAGGATAACGGGAATCCCCTGAGCGGCTAGAAGCAAACAAAAAGCAGCCCTGAGAACTCAGATAAGCTCCGGTAGCGGCGGAGAACATAAGGTGCAGATGGGGAACAAAAAGAAGAAGGAGAAACCCCTTAAATTGAGTGATTTCCTGAGCCCTGACAGGACTCAGGGAAAACAAGATGGCGCAGGTCCCTCAGCCTCTCAGCACAATTTGAGGCGCTACTCTGCACTTCAGGAGAATAAGCAGAAATCAGCTATGGAAATACAGCTTCCAAACAGCACTCTCTCACAAGCTGAAATTTACAGCCCTCCTTCTCAGAAAAGAAGATTAGACAATTCAGAAGAGAATGTAAGTGAATCTCCTCATAACTTTGACATGACAGTATACAACAATCCATTTGATGAAAAACTGCATGCCATTCCCACCTCAGGACAGCCTGTCTCAGACTCCACACTTAAAGAGATAGTCATGTCATTAAGGGGGGCTCTGCAACAAGATATGTTTAATTTCATGCAACAGTCCAAGCGAGATTTTGACGCAATTGGTGACAGAGTAGACTACATAGAAAATAAGATGTACGACTTTACTGAGGCACACAATGACCTAGTTGAAGCCCACTTTGATGTGGAAGAGGAATTAAAAAACCTAAAATTAAAGATCTCAGACCTTGAAGACAGAAGTAGAAGGAACAATGTTAAATTTCGTGGTATACCAGAAAATGTTAAGCCCCAGGAATTGAAGACATTTATAAAAGGCATGATAACAGCACTATTACCAATGATCCCTCAACATGAACTGTCAATTGATCGGGCACACAGATTGCCTAAGCCCTCGCATATACCAGAGCACTTACCTAGAGATGTAATTGCAAAAATACATTTTTTCCAAGTGAAGGACCAACTAATGCAATATGCACGTCACCACTTACCGCTACCTGACCCACATGCAGGAATCAAACTTTACTCAGACCTATCGCAAGCTACATTATTGGCACGCAAGAACTTGAACCCGATAACAAAAATTCTCCGAAACCATAAAATACTTTATAGATGGGGTTTCCCCACAAAATTACTGATAGAACGTGAGGGCAAGATGCATTCCATACATACCCTGGAGGAGGGTCTACAAACTGTACAGCTATGGGGGATACTTCCTACCGACAGTGAGGACATCTCGGATAACCCCCCATCAGGGAAAATGACCCAAAGGCATACTAACCAAGGAAGAACCTTGGCCGCTGCCACCAAGGAAACTTTTGACTGAAAAATATATTTCACTTACACAGAAATGCTCCATTTCCAGTTCACTATATATACCAAATCCTATTCTCAGGGATTCAAATCCAGGGGGGGGGCCCTAAGTCTGGGAGGTCTTGTTACTCCCCCTCCCTAAGGATAAAGGGTACATTCACAATGTACACAGGAGTTGCCTACCAACTCCAAATTTCTTATTTTTATTTTTTGTTAAAACTGTTTGTTTTATTGTTGCGTTTTCACTTCATAAGTTTTCAGATGCATTACCACCATCTACTGGACAAGAAAGGTATGAGTAAGAATAACAGTATTGAGATAATATTCTTATCGCATAATGACAAGACAAAATTAATAAGCACCAAATTTCTTCAATATGGGCCTTAAACTGCTGTCAATCAACACCAAAGGTCTCAATAGCCCATATAAAAGAAGAGCTCTCTGGACTGACGCACTAAAACACAAAAGCGATATAGTGTGTATACAGGAATCGCATTTTGCAAAAGACAAAATTCCCAAATTCTCACATCATAAGTTCCCAAAAATGTTTATTTCTAACAATAATAAGAAGAAAAAAGGAGTTGTAATTGCAATTAAAGATACAGTCACCTTTCAACTATTGGACCTTAAAACGGACAACCAAGGTAGATATATAATCCTGGTAGCAACCATTAACAACTCAGATTATACAATTATAAATATATATGCTCCAAATAAACACCCACAAAGATTTATACGGAAAACAATAACGGTTGCAAGGAAACTACAAAAAGGACCACTTATTCTCTGCGGGGACTTTAATGCACCTCTGGATCCCATTATGGACACTTCCAAAAAAGAAAATTCCACCAGATATGGACTGAACAAGATGCTTCAAGATGAAGACCTCTATGACCCCTGGAGATGTCTACACACAACTGAAAGAGACTACACTTTTTTTTCACAGGTTCATAAATCATTTTCCAGGACAGACTATTTTATTACAGACAAACACCTGCTACAAAGAGTAATAGATGCCAAAATACATAATATAACCTGGTCTGACCATGCACCAATTACACTAGAAATCCAGACAGGAGGTACCTGTCCTAATAATTCCTTATGGAGAAATAATACGTTCATTCTATCTCAAAAGAGGAACCTGTCTGTAATAAAAAGGAATTTAACAGAATTTTTTGATATCCATAAAGGTGAATCTCTGAATATTGCAAATTTATGGTGTACCCATAAAGCTTTTGTTAGAGGGATTCTTATACAGGTAGCAGCAAGGGAAAAAAAAAAGAAACAAAATATTATAAATAATTTATTAACAGATATAGCAAGTGTGGAAGAAATTCATAAAAAAAAAAAAAAAAAAATTCCAATTTGATACAACAATTAACCAAACTCAGGTTAGAACTGAGATGCGCCTTGCTAGAAGACCATGACAGATACCTAAAAAGAATAAAACTAAATTATTATTCCCAGAATAATAAAGCTGGTAGACTATTAGCAAATCTACTACGTCAACGACAAAACAATAATAAAATATCTAAAATAATACACCATAAAACAGGAAATACCCATTATAACCCCCAAGAAATAGCAGATTCACTGGCAGATTACTATACTTCTCTATATAACCTTCAGGAGGACAAAAATACCTTTCAACCTACTCCCGAGAGTATTTCTGACTTCCTGAAATCAGTAAACCTTCCTGAAATTGACCCTACCACCCTTGAAAAACTCAATGAACCAATATCGCGAATAGAAATTTTCAATGTTATCAAACATTTACCCATAAATAAAGCGCCAGGTAGTGATGGTTTATCAGCAGAATATTATAAAGCCTGTGTGGATATTTTAGTTCCATATCTAACCAATCTATTTAACCATGTAGCAAATACCAGTCAATTTCCTAAGGAAATGTTAGAGGCAATCATAATTACAATACCTAAAACAGAAAAAGACCCTACATCCCCCATTAACTACCGTCCCATTTCGTTATTGAATACAGACCTGAAAATTTACGCTAAAATATTGGCAAATAGACTGCTAGAAACTACCCCCTATCTCATTAAACCTGACCAAGTAGGATTTATTAAGGGCAGACAAGCACCAGATGGTACGAGAAGAATTCTAAACCTGATTAGCCAGATAGATAACGAAAGAACACCTTCCCTTCTATTAGCTATAGACGCCGAAAAGGCATTTGATAGAATGCACTGGGACTACATATCTAAGGCATTAACAAAATTTGGATTCAAGGGATTTATACATACTGCCATTATGTCACTCTATACACAACCTTCAGCCAGAGTATCTACATCAGGCTCAATCTCTAAAAGATTTAATCTCACTAACGGAACTAGACAAGGGTGCCCTCTATCCCCCCTGATATTTTCATTAGCGATAGAACCTTTGGCAGAATCCATACGAATAAACCCGTACATTAAAGGTATAAAAATAGGACAATACGAACACAAAATCGGACTATTTGCGGACGATATCATATTATCATTAACTAACCCAGACGCATCATTACCTGCTGCACAAAATATACTAGACCATTATGGCAAAATATCCTACTACAAAATTAACAAAAATAAATGCAATGTATTACCAATGAACTTATCTCCTGACCAAATTAAAAATATGCGAGAAAAATATGGTTTTAACTGGGATACTTCTTTATCATATTTAGGGATTAAACTTACTTACCCGCCCTCCAAAATGTATGAAATTAACTTCCCCACACTCCTAGAAATAGTACACAAAGATCTTCAAAATATACAAAAAACTCAACTCACATGGGTAGGGAGAATAGCAGCCTTTAAAATGCAAACACTACCCAAAATATTATATTATTTCCGCTCCCTCCCTACTATTATTCCCAATAAATTTTTCACACAAATTAATAAGAAACTCAAAAATTTTATCTGGAATGGGAAAAAACCTAGAGTGGCATTTTCCATACTGACTTCCAATAAAACAGTGGGAGGAATGGGATTACCGGAAGTAAAAAGTTACTATTACGCCTCACTATTAGATCAAATGAAACACTGGTTCTCCCCTTCAGAGGATAAATTATGGGCAACTATTGAAAGGGAGGCAACACTAGGATACGACCCGTATGCACTTTCTATGGCTAGCCACTTACTTAAAAAAATCAACATCCCCAACCTAATTAGTATTAGAGCCACCTTGATAGCATGGAAACACGTTTTATCCAAAACAAAAAATTGGGACAATAATGTTACAGTACAAATACCAGTGAAAATAATAGATTACTGCAAAATCCGCATTACATCAAAAGAATGGGTCAAACAGGGATACAACATTTATAATGAACTACCTGTAAGCTATAAAGAGTTGGTAATGGGTAAAATAGCAAAATGTTCTAGACTAAAAAACTTCCTTCCCCATAACAATATAAATGATCCGGCCTCAATTTGGCAGTATTTAACAAACAATAAAGACCAAAAAGTGAGGGGTATCTCTTTATTTTATGACCTTCTCACCACATACCCCACAGACTACAAAAACCCCCATATGCTCAAGTGGGAAAAAGATTTATCTGAGACGTTCACAGGTACCCAATGGAGGAAAGCAATTTTAATATTCAGGAAGGCTTCCTCTTGTACTGATCACTGGGATAACTCCCAAAAAATTTTAAACAGATGGTATCTGACGCCATATAGACTATCAAAGATATATCCCACAGCTTCACCGATCTGCTGGAGATGCAATGAGCAAATAGGGAATCTTCATCATACCCTATGGAGCTGTAAAAATATACACAGTTTCTGGAATTCTGTCTCAGTGTTTTTAGCGGATCTCACTGGCAATTTGCTGGATCTCACCCCTGCCATGGCCCTTCTAGGAATAAATCTAGACATATACCCTATAATGTATAGAACAATTGTAGCCCATACACTGATAGCAGCCAGACTCACAATATCCAGTCTATGGAAATCCTTTGAAACTCCAAACCTAACCAATGTCATAATTAGACTGAATATTCAAGCTCAATATGAACTGATGTTGGCATACAAAAATTACAACACAGATAACTTTAAAGAAAAATGGCAAAATTGGATGGTCCACCCTAGAGCTTCTAAATATCTAAAAAACTGTTCTTTGTAGTTCTTTAGTTACCTATCTCAAGCTTAGCTAAGTAGATAATACATTTTTTATAATGAATTTAGCAACAGGTTGATGGGTCTTCGCCTACAGTTTGTTCCCAATATGGGGTGGGCGAGACCTACTAACTTGGAAAATGAAAATATTGGTTAATTGATTACCTTTATATTTTCGGAAGCTACAGTAAAATATTTATATTCTTATAATGTTGATTAAGTAGGTCATATGTGATGTGTGGAACACTGACATGAGCAGCTGCTCTTATTTATTTATTTATTTATGCATTTACTTATTTATTTTTCATATGTATGTATGTGTGTATGTGTGTGTATATGTGTATATATATATATATATATATATATATATGTGTATGTATGTATATGTATGTGTATGTGTGTGTGTATATATATATATATATATATATATATATATATATTTATTTATTTTTTTCATGCCTTTTCTTTCTTTCTGTGTGTTGTGTTATAGAAAATTATAAATAAAGAGTTAAAAAAAACATCAACATAATGACTACAGTCATTAATTGGGCGTACTTCTTTTAATAATGATGCAGTGAATGGAGTCCAACTGTTCTTTCTCTCTGTGTTTCAAATCTGACCATCGTTTGCCAATTTGATCTTTCGTTCGGTTGACCCCATATTCTCGTTCCAATACCGCGAGGACCTTCTCAAGAACATAGTCTTTATGGCTGTTGGGCCTATCATAGTTCTCCATCTTGCAGTCATAATCATATTTGTCAAATATGAGCACCATCTCCACCATCTCCCCCTTGCTCATGGGGGTGGCCTTGTGTTTGCGATAATCTCCACCACCGTGGGGCCTGGTCGTTTTCGTGGATTCCGCCATCATGTTCTCCTTCACGAATGTTCCGCTGTGTATATCGCATGCAGAATAAAGAATGTGGTCACGCCCCAGCGTCATGACGCACGGAGAGCGGAGTTTCACGCATTCACAGGGTAAATAAATCCATAACGAGCGGTCGACTTACCGGACGCATGAACGGAACCATACTTGCGAAACAAACTCAAGCCAAAGAGATACTCGAAAAAAAAGGTACGTGACAACATTGTGACACTGGTGGTTAATGCCATATACTGCTTAGATAAAGGCCTATATTGTAAGCAGGTTAGGAGCTAGAAGCAAAACATTATGGTTTGTCTTGTGTTCTTTCTTGCAGCCATCTGATAAACTTGACCCAAAAATGAAGGCGAACTTGAATACCCACAAATTCATGACAGAATTTATAGAGCAATACAGGTCGCACACCTGTCTGTGGAAGGTCAAACACAAGGACTATTCAAATAAAAATAAAAGGCAGGCAGCAATTGATCAACTGTTGGAATTGACGCAGACTGTGTACCCCAGGGCAAACAAAACTATTATAAAGACCACAATTGAGGGCCTCAGGAGCATGTACAACAGGGATTTCAAGAATATAGAGGAATCTAAACGATCTGGAGCATCAGCAGAATACGTTTATGTCCCAAAGCGGTGGTACATCTCCAGCCTGCAATTTTTAAAGGATCAAACTGTGCCACGCAAACATATCTCCACACTAGCCTTCACATCAGCAGTGGCCACAGATACTGAGGCTAATTCTACACAGGAAGAAGAGGAGGAGGAGGAGCTCAGCTTGACCCAGGTATAGCATTGTAGAAAAGATTGGAAGTAAAATATACATTGATATAAATGTGTTGTTATGATGGCTCAAAAATTATTATATAAACAGTAAGTAAGTTGCATATCAAATAGACAGTAGTGAACAGAATACATGAATAAGAATGAGAAATGCTGGAGTCATAATGATAGTCTTTGCTTTTTGGACACATTCAAGTTGTAAAAGTAATGAGCTGAAAAGTGTTTGGGATTGATGGCACAAAAAATAAAATTATGTTCCTTTTTCAGACACAGGAACTTTATAGCCAAGAAGAGGCCGGGCCCAGCAGCCAGACAACAGAGTGCAGAGTCCCTACCCTGCGCCCTCCTACCAAAAGGGCCAGGAAGAGGCACCACCTGGATGATCGAAACAAATAAAATTATATAATACTGCGCCAACCCAAGAATATTGTAGCAACAGCAGCCAAACACCAAAATCAGACAAAATTAATTAAGTGTAAATATATAATAAGTGTGGCGCTAATGAGAATTTAGGATAAAAGTCCTAAATATGGTAGGGTGTGAAAAATATTCTAATTTAATCAAAAACCCATGCTGGTATATATTTCAAAATTAGTGAAAAATATAGAAATACATATATAGCATAAATAAGTGTCTGTAATCCTTCTGTGATTACAAGTATTTAACCAACATATTAATGTACAACAAAAATTATAGTGCAAATATTATGTTGTGAAACATGAATAGCAATAGAGTGATAATCCTAAACCAGTGAAATAGGAATTATATTTCTATCAGACATCAAAGATGAGTATGTGTCCCTGTAGTTGTCTAACAATAGACAAAGTACCATCCAAAAAGACCAAAGTCCAATGTGGGATTGTTATAGAATACGTAGATATGGATGTTCAATGTGGATATACGTGGTAACACCCGGGAGTGCCTTCACCTTGTGTCAATGGGGGAGAGATAAGGTACTCTTACCAGCTGGGATGGATCCAACACACCGTACGGCGGTGGATCTTCAAGACTTTGTCCACTTCGTGGACTGATCAGACAGCCAGGCTTTGTAGAGACGACCAAGATCTATAGAACACCTCCTCCCAGGATCAATGGCAATCCAACCAGGAAAAATCCGGATAGGCGGGTAGCAGCTACCTTATCCATTCATAACCATGGAAAACAAAAAATTGCTCCACATGGTGTAAATCCAAAAAAGATTTATTAAAAAATGTTATCCATAAAAAGTTCACACAGTATGAACATCCAAAACAAAACTCCAAAGCATAACAAAGAAATCCAAAAAATCCACACTCTAGAATATAAATAGGCAGCGTGATAGGAACAGCAAGAGCTGGTGTATTTGTCCCGACCGGTTTCGTCTAATAAGACTTCTACTGTATTCTTTGTTATGCTTTGGAGTTTTGTTTTGGATGTTCATACTGTGTGAACTTTTTATGGATAACATTTTTTAATAAATCTTTTTTGGATTTACACCATGTGGAGCAATTTTTTGTTTTCCATGGTTATGAATGGATAAGGTAGCTGCTACCCGCCTATCCGGATTTTTCCTGGTTGGATTGCCATTGATCCTGGGAGGAGGTGTTCTATAGATCTTGGTCGTCTCTACAAAGCCTGGCTGTCTGATCCGTCCACGAAGTGGACAAAGTCTTGAAGATCCACCGCCGTACGGTGTGTTGGATCCATCCCAGCTGGTAAGAGTACCTTATCTCTCCCCCATTGACACAAGGTGAAGGCACTCCCGGGTGTTACCACGTATATCCACATTGAACATCCATATCTACGTATTCTATAACAATCCCACATTGGACTTTGGTCTTTTTGGATGGTACTTTGTCTATTGTTAGACAACTACAGGGACACATACTCATCTTTGATGTCTGATAGAAATATAATTCCTATTTCACTGGTTTAGGATTATCACTCTATTGCTATTCATGTTTCACAACATAATATTTGCACTATAATTTTTGTTGTACATTAATATGTTGGTTAAATACTTGTAATCACAGAAGGATTACAGACACTTATTTATGCTATATATGTATTTCTATATTTTTCACTAATTTCAAAATATATACCAGCATGGGTTTTTGATTAAATTAGAATATTTTTCACACCCTACCATATTTAGGACTTTTATCCTAAATTCTCATTAGCGCCACACTTATTATATATTTACCACCTGGATGAGGCCACAGCTGACTTCCTTACTAGGGCCACATATGTGATCACAACTGCACCCGATAGTGCTGAAGGGTTTGGCAGTTTCACTGCTAATAAGCTCCGCGAGATTGACGCAGATCAAAGGGAGCTATGTGAGGGGATAATCATCCAGCTCCTCAGCAAGGCCAGGAAATGTGAGCTAACCCCTAAATCCCATGTGTGTGATTTGGACCACACACCTCCACCTCCTACACAACAAGCCTATCCACCCCATCCAACCTACCCACCCCAGCAAACCTACCCACCCCAGCAAGCCCACCCACCTCAGCAAGCCCACCCACCTCAGCAGCATGGGGGTCAGTGGCCAAATAAGACCCAGGATCCCCAACAAGGCCAGTGGTCTGGGGAGTTTAGGGGCTACTAATTTTTGATTTATTTTTCATTAGTTTATTTTGCTTTTCTTGGTTATAGTTTTTGGAGGATCATTTGCAGTTTTGTTTGCAAACATTTCATTTGGATGACATACAATATGTCTAGTATTTTTTGGATTTTATTTATGTTGTGAATGCACAAGAACCAAAATGGCCTCAGCTGATGTCAAAAGAAGTGTGGAGAGCGATGTGCGTGGTTCAGTCTGGTATGACAAAAATCACAGCCCATTGTAGTACCACAGCCTGGGGACAGATATGTCTTCTGCTGCTGCTCCCCATCTTTTGGAGTCCACGACCTTCTTGTGCTCCCTAGTAGAGTTGAGCGGACACCTGGATGTTCGGGTTCGACGGGTTCGGCCGAACTTCGAAAAAAGTTCGAGTTCGGGACCGAACTTGACCCGAACTTGACCCCGAACCCCATTGAAGTCAATGGGGACCCGAACTTCTGAGGACTATTCACGCTTGTTTCCCGTGCTTAGAACTGTCCCTGCACAAAGTGTCATTTCTGAAGGAAAAAAAGTAATTTAAAACTCACTCGCGGCTATAATGAATTGTCGGCTCCCGGCAATACATAGAAAAGTCATTGGTAAAAAAAAAAAAAAATGCGTGGGGGTTCCCCCAAATTCAATTACCAGGCCCTTCAGGTCTGGTATGGATTTTAAGGGAAACTCCACCTCAAATAAAAAAAATAAAAAATGGCGTGGAGTTCCCCCAAAAATCCAGACCAGACCCTTTATCCGAGCCTCATCCCCACAACCCTTGCCCAGTGGTTGTGGGGGTCTGCGGGCAGGGGGCTTATCGGAATCTGGAAGACCCCTTTAACAAAGGGGACCCCCATATCCCGGCCCCCCCTATGTGAATTGGTAATGGGGTACATTGTACCCCTACCATTTCACAAAGAAAGTGTAACAAATTGTAAAAAAAATACACAGACACGGTTGGGAAAGTCCTTTATTAAAAAAAAAAAAAAAACTATTCCAGCGATTAAATCCAGTGTCACACGGCGATCCGATGTCCGAAGCTGTCCACACGAAAAGTCACTGGCTGAGCCTGAGCGGACCTGATGGGGAACTTCCTCCGCAGTGTAATAAATGAATAGACCCGCCCCTTCTAAAGTTCCCTATCAGGTCCGCTCAGCCAATGACGTAGGTGTAAGGCTGAGGACCTGATGCGGAACGTGAGAAGGGGTGGGTCTATTCATGTATTAAGCTGTAGAGGAAGTTCCCCATCATTGTTATTGTTATTTAGACTACCAGGTGTTAAAACACACCACAATAGGGACCCAAAATTGAGAAAATAAAATTTTGGGGCCAAGAGAGGGTTAAGAGACATTGGAGGGTTGGCAATTTTATCAGATAGCTTAGCCAATGAGAACCCTGGTGTATGTATGAGGATATTACATTTTTGGGGCCTAGAGAGGGTTAAGAGACATTGGAGGGTTGGCACTTTTATCAGATAGCTTAGCCAATGAGAACCCTGGTGGATGAATGAGGATATTACATTTTTAACAACAGGTGGTCTATGTTTAAAAATCGGATGCATTGTATAATATTTTGCCACAAATTGTAGGTATGTTTTAGGTACATTTTGGTAAAGTCTAATTTTAGCCAATTTTTATGCAGGGCTCTGCATAACATATGAGAAGACTGACATTGTTAACATGTCATCTGTTCTATGTGATACATGCCCTAAAATACCGCTGCTGTTTGTCATGTGCTGAAGAACCATGAACAAAGTAAAGGAGTTAATATCATGGTGGCTTAGAAATAATCTATTGGAAGCATCAGAGGGTGTTACCTGTGCCTAGTTCAGCATGGTTGGCATGGAAAGGAGTTTGGGACTTTATATGAAGCATGCGGCCGAATTGAACAACATGAACAGAGAGTAACTGGTGGGTATATAATGGTAGATAACCCAATTACATACATAGTTGCCAACAGTCCCGATTTTCCCAGGACAATCCCGATTTTGGGACCCTTGTCCCGATTAAAGCTTGTCCCGATTATTTTCCTGGGATTTTGCTTTTGTCCCGGGAAAATCGGGAATGTTTTGGGCTAAAAACGGCAGCGGCTACACAAAAATGGCCGCCGCCATCCACACGAGTGTTGTTTCCTCTTGTGTTCAATGCAGAGGAGACTAGGGCAGCCAATCGGCTTCTCTTTGCAGTGTACAAATAGAAAATTCTATTGTACACTGAAGCCTATTGGCTGCAGGGAGTGGCGACCCCTCCCCGCTCTCCGCTGAACACAAGGAAGTGATCAGCCTGCCGCCAACGCCGCCAACGCCGCCAACAACCCTCCCTCCGCCAACAATCCTCCGACCTCGTGTGTCCGACGAGCGGGGACCGGGGCTCCGCTGGCTGTAGTGGTGATGGTCCTGGCAAACTGTGATGGTCCTGGCGCACTGTGATGGTCCGGATCCTGGCTCGCTCCGTTTGGCAGACCCCATGCACATCCTCACGCTCTGCAGGTTACTACCATCTACTATTGCAGTGTAGTGTAGTAATCAGTGTAGTGTAGTACTGTAGTGTAGTAATCAGTGTAGTGTGGTAATCAGTGTAGTGTAGTGTAGTAATCAGTGTAGTGCGTGTTGTAGTAATCAGTGTAGTGTAGTGTAGTTTGTAGTAATCAGTGTAGTGTAGTGCGTGTTGTGGTAATCAGTGTAGTGTAGTGTAGTGTGGTAATCAGTGTAGTGTAGCTATCAGTGTAGTGTAGCGTGTGGAAATCGGTGTAGTGCGTGGTGTGGTAACCAGTGTAGTGTAGTGTGGTAATCAGTGTAGTGTAGTAGTGTAGTGTGTGGTAATCTGTGTAGTGCGAGGTGTAGTAATCGACGTAATGCGAGTTGTAGTAATCAGTGTAGTGTAGTGCGTGTTGTGGTAATCAGTGTAGTGTAATGTGTGTTGTGGTATTCAGTGTAGTGCGTGTTGTGGTAATCCGTGTAGTGTAGTGTGTGGTAATCCGTGTATTGTAGTGAGGTGTGTGGTAATCCGTGTAGGGTAGTGTAGTGTGTGGTAATTCGTGTAGTGTGTGGTAATCCGTGTAGTGTAGTGTAGTGTGTGGTAATCCGTGTAGTGTAGTGTGTGGTAATCCGTGTATTGTAGTGTAGTGTGTGGTAATCCGTGTAGTGTAGTGTAGTGTGTGGTAATCCGTGTAGTGTAGTGTTTGGTAATTTGTGTAGTGTGTGGTAATCCGTGTAGTGTAGTGTAGTGTGTGGTAATCCGTGTAGTGTAGTGTGTGGTAATCAGTGTAGTGTAGTGCGTGTTGTGGTAATCAGTGTAGTGTAGTGTAGTGTGTGGTCATCAGTGTAGTGTAGTGCGTGTTGTGGTAATCAGTGTAGTGTAGTGCGTGTTGTGGTAATAAGTGTACTGGGTGGTGTAGTGTAGTGCGTGTTGTGGTAATCAGTGCAGTGTAGTGCATGTTGTGGTAATCAGTGTAGTGTAGTGCATGTTGTGGTAATCAGTGTAGTGTAGTGCGTGTTGTAGTAATCAGTGTTCTGGGTGGTGTAGTGTAGTGCGTGTTGTGGTAATCAGTGTAGGGTAGTGCGTGTTGTAGTAATCAGTGTAGTGGGTGGCGTAGTGTAGTGCGTGTTGTAGTAATCAGTGTAGTGGGTGTTGTAGTGGTCAGGTAGGTCAATGTACTGGTCAGTATAGGAATCAGGTAGGTCAGTGCAGTGGACAGGTAGGTAAGTGTAGTGGTCAGTCTAGGAATCATGTAGGTCAGTGTAGAAATCAGGCTGGTAAGTACTATTTTAGGAAGGGAAGGAACTAAGGGAGTGCTAAAAGTCCGTAGGTTAGGGGGCGCAAATTTCTTGCCTTGCACCGGGCGTTGACAACCCACGCTACGCCATTGCTGCTGGGGGCACCTGATGCAAGGACCGACTTTGCTGGGGGCACCTGATGCAAGGACGGACACTGCTGGGGAGACCCGATGCAAGGACGGACACTGCTGGGAAGGCACCTGATGCAAGGACAGACTCTGCTGGGGAGGCACCTGATGCAAGGACAGACTCTGCTGGGGAGGCACCTGATGCAAGGACGGACTCTGCTGGGGAGGCACCTGATGCAAGGACGGACTCTGCTGGGGAGGAACCCAATGCAAGGACGGACTCTGCTGGGGAGGCACCTGATGCATGGACGGACTCTGCTGGGGAGGCACCTGATGCAAGGACAGACTCTGCTGGGGAGGCAACTGATGCAAGGATGGACTCTGCTGGGGAGGCACCTGATGCAAGGACGGACTCTGCTGGGGAGGAACCCAATGCAAGGACGGACTCTGCTGGGGAGGCACCTGATGCATGGACGGACTCTGCTGGGGAGGCACCTGATGCAAGGACAGACTCTGCTGGGGAGGCAACTGATGCAAGGATGGACTCTGCTGGGGAGGCACCTGATGCAAGAACGGACTCTGCTGGGGAGGCACCTGATGCAAGGATGAACTTTGCTGGGGAGGCACCTGATGCAAGGACGGACTCTGCTGGGGAGGCACCTGATGCAAGGATGGACTCTGCTTGGGAGGTACCTGATGCAAGGACGGACTCTGCTGGGGGTACCTGATGCAAGGATATACTCTGCTGGCGGCACCTGATGCAAGGATGGACTTTGCTGGGGGCACCTGATGGCATCTGGTGGCAGGCGACGTGGCAGGTGACACGCTCAGGGCTTCCACTGATTCGGCATTATGGTGAGTTGAATGATTTCATTCTATATTACAATGTAATAGAAATAATGCGCTTCAATCACCCTGACACCATAACAACCATGGTGCCGGGATGATTGAAGTGCTAACCCCAAGTGTTTGGAGTATCTTTATCTGCTGATTTGTTAAACTTTCTGGAATACACATTTCTATTGTGTTCTTTCTTTCCTTCCTTCCTTCCTTCCCTCCTTCCTTTCTTTCTTTCCTCTTCTCAGACTCTAACCACACCCCTTTCGAGCCACGCCTATTTAAGCCACGCCCACTGTTTGCGTAAACCACGCCCGTTTTTCGCCGCTTCACGCACCACAATTTTCTATTGGACTATGTCACACCTACAAACAAATGCCCCACCCCCTAATTATAGAAAGGCTCCACCTACATGCAAAAAAGTGTACCCAATTTTTTTTTTTTGCAATGTTGGCAACTATGCACATATAAACCAATAGCATGATTATAAGGTTTAGGTGTGGGCGGAAGATGCAGACACGGGGGGCGTGGCCAAGATGGCGCTGTGAGCGGCTGCTTTTACTGAGGGCTCCGCTGCTTTCAGCTTCTTACCCGGATCCTGGGCAGTTAGAGGCCGATTCATCCACCCCTGCTGACTGGGGGAGTGGGGAGCAATAGAGAGGGGAGCGAGGCAGTCCTCCTGACGGCTGCTAACCCCTCCACAGGCGAATTCCGGCTCCTCCGCGTGTAACTAGGCCGCGGCCGCGGTCTTTCCTGGCGGCGTTCGGGGGTCCGGATCGGGCCGGAGCTGCGCTGAGGCCCCCTGCAATTTGGATTGGTGCACTGGCGACGGCTGTGGGCGACGGAGGTAGTGGAGGACACATTGGTTGCTGCTCACTCCCCCGTCCATCCTGCATCCGGGCCCACTCGCGCTGCTAGGCCGCAGCCGCGGACTTTCCTGGAGGCCATCGGAGCGGAGGAGCGGAGCGGAGGAGCGCTGCGGCCCCCTGCACATGAGAGAGGTGGGCTGACGCGGGCTGTGGGCGGCTGGACAGAGGTGGACACACTGACTGCTGACCCATCCATCCATCCATCAATCCTGCGTCCAGGCCCGCTCGACCTGCTAGGCCGCAGCCGGGGCCTTTCCTGGCGGTCCAACCGGGCCCCTCTCCCCCCCTTCTCCTCTTGTGACTCTCCAGGGGGAACACGGGGGAACCCCTAAAGCCGCCAACTATATATTCAGGGCACAGTGCGCACCCTGAATGCGGCGCCGGAGCTCGGGTGCAAGGTCCAACAAAGGGGGCAGAAAACTAACTTTTCCACCATTAC
The DNA here is from genome assembly GCA_029206835.1 of Rana muscosa. NCBI lineage: Eukaryota > Metazoa > Chordata > Amphibia > Anura > Ranidae > Rana > Rana muscosa. The sequence goes on along the minus strand of CM055121.1, from coordinate 901,627,638 downwards.
CGGACCCCCCTCCAACGCCCGCTGATCTCCCGGTGCAAAGCCGTACCACCCGGAGCTCCCACAAGGCCTCACAGATAGGCCCCATGGACTCGGCTGAAGCCCGACCGCCCTGGCTGGCGGAAGTCATGGCGGCCATTGTCACATGCCAGTCCACCTTAACCACAAAAATAGAGGCCGTCCAGATGGATGTAGGCCTTATCCGCCAGGACATGGACAAGCTTAGGACCAGGATGGCGGAGACCGAGCAGAGAGTTAGTAACACTGAAGATGTGGTCGCAGAACAGGGCGCAGCGCTCCGCACTCTCCAAACCAAAGTCAAAGCCCTTGAATATAGAGCCGAGGACGCCGAAAACAGAAACCGGTGCAACAACCTCCGCATTGTCGGTCTACCCGAGGGGGTAGAGGGGAGTGACCCTATAGGCTTTATAGAGGGTATGCTGCGTACCCTCCTCCCCGAGGCTCGCATGTCACCCCAATATGTGGTGGAAAGGGCGCACCGCATTCCTCCTAAGCCGGGACCTCCTGGAACCCCGCCGTGAACCTTCATTCTCCGCCTGCTCAACTTCCGGGATCGGGACGAAGTTCTCCGTGCCTCCAGGCTCGTGGGCGACCTACGATTCCAGAACGTCAAGCTGATGGTCTTCCCCGATTATTCGGTAGAAACACAGAAGCTCAGGAAGTCGTTCGACCAGGTCAAGGCGACTCTGAGGGCGCACAACATCCGTTACAGCATCCTTTTCCCGGCCTGTCTGAGAGTACAGGACGGGGAGTCGACCCGCTTCTTCACAAATCCCAGGGAGGTGTCTGTCTGGTTGGAGTCGCTGCCGCGGGCCCGCTGATTGGACGCATGGTATGTACTATTTGATACCACCCTTGTTTTGAATTTGCCTATATCGGTGAGGCCCGCGGACTAGCCCCCTGGACGGAGCTCTCACACCTGTTGTTGCACCTGTTGTGTCCGGCTAATCCCCTTGGTGTGTGCAGCTCCGATGGTGACGGCTGGCCCCCGCCGATGTGGAAACCCAAGTTAGCGCCCCTGACGTGGTCAGGAGAACACTCCTTTTTCCCCTTTTTTGGGTCTTTTTATCCCCCCGTTTGACACTGGGGACCATACCACGTTTACTCCCTTGTCACTGGATCGACTGTACTGCTGGGACGCGTTCCTGTCCGCTTCCATCCTCCTGAACCCCTGTCCCTTACAGCTTGTTGCATTACCAGCGGAAGTCTCGCACTTAGAGAGTCGCTCAGACAGTTGCTCGGCCCCCCCCAGAATTTATCCGGGGGGCTGAGTTCGCCTCTTGCACGGAACCCCCTTTGCAGCCGGCGAGCTGTTATTGTTTGGGATGGATACCCTCCTCAGTTTTAGGGGGTTGGGTGGGGTGGGGGGTGGGGATTGTTGCCCTACTGGGGCTATTTTTCTTGTTCTGATCTGTTTTTTTCTTTTTGTTGTTTTTGTTTTCATTATGTTTTTGCTTTACATTCAAAACGTTGATACTTCAGCATTGCTCTGTTTCCAGATGTGTACATCCTGGGTCTGGGGGTCAGGTCCGGGAGTCATGCGGTGTCATCCTATCCCCCCTATCAATCTGACGGTCCATGTCAGCAGTTAATATCCTATCGTGGAACACCAGTGGGTTGAATTCCCCGACCAAACGCTCCCTGGTGTTCCAATTTATTAAGTCTTATAACCCGCATATTTGTGTCCTACAGGAAACGCACCTCATGGGGAGTAGAATTCTCTCACTTAAAAAGCCATGGGTGGGCCACCACTATCACTCTACCTACCTCTACCTATTCTAGCTTTTCTAGAGGGGTCAGTATACTTGTGTTAAAGTCCCTCCCGTTCCGGCTCCTAGGCTCCTAGACCTGATTCTCGATCCTGATGGTAGATACGTCATAATTCATGCCGTGATTCATTCGCTGACCTGGACCATAGTGGGTCTATATCTTCCCCCGCCAGCCTCCCTGTTGCTGCTGAACCACATAACGAGCAGGGTGGCCGAGTTCACCTCTGATAATACTGTGTTTTTGGGGGATTTTAACTTGGTTCCCGATCCAGATATGGATCGCCTGACGCCTGGAGGTCGACACTACTCTGGGTTGGCTGACTGGGCTGATGTCTATGGGCTGACGGACGTGTGGAGGTGGAAACATCCTCGGGACTTGGCCTACACCTGCCACTCGGCCTCCCACAGGACGTTCTCCCGCATAGATCTGGTATATGCGGGCAGACCGGTCCTGCAAAGGGTTACGGATGTGCGGATCCTGCCTAGGGGGATCTCAGATCACGCACCATTGCTTTTGGCGCTGGATTCCTCTAGGGGCCATCCTGTTCGCCTGTGGAGACTGTCCAGGTTTTGGATCTCGGACACCTCTGTGGACGACCAGTTCCAAACTGAACTGACCGGTTATTGGGCGGACAATGAGGGCACGGCGGGGGCTGGGACTGTATGGGATGCCTTTAAAGCCTCCACGAGAGGACACTACCAGACCATTATTGCCAGAGTTCGTAGGGAATGCAGCGCAGACTTAGTGAGGGCGGAAAGGGAGGCTGCCAGTGCAGAAGAGACCTTTATTAGGACCCGTGACCCCCAACACTATGCCCACCTGCAGCTCCTGACGGGGGAGGTCCTTAGTATCCGTACCTCACTTACCCAAAAAAAGCTACTCGCTCAGTCCCATAGGATTTTTGAACAGGGGGAGAGGTCGGGTAGGATGCTGGCTTGGCTTTCCAGGGAGCAGGAGGGGGGGGGTCAGTGTCTCCCATATTACGGGCCCCACGGGGGAGCGGGTAAGCTCTCCCGGGGGTATTAATCAGTGCTTTGCCGACTTCTATCATGCACTCTATGGCTCAAGGGTGGATTATGGTGATGAGGACCTGGTGAAGTATTTGGGAGACATTGACATTCCGGTCCTTACGGCGACCTACCGTGAGCGACTCGACGCCCCTGTCACGGTGCAGGAGATCCAGCGGGCCCTTAAATCTATGCAATCTGGCAAGACGCCCGGGCCTGATGGAATTCCTGTAGAGTTCTACAAACACTATGCAGACGAACTAGTGCCCAGACTACATTCCCTATTCGCGGTGTCCGCGCAGCAGGGAGAGCTCCCTGTTTCCATGGGTGAGGCGGTCATAGTGGTGATCCCAAAGCCGGGGAAGGACCCTTCCCTCTGTTCCTCGTATCGCCCTATCTCGTTGCTGAACGTTGATGCGAAGATCCTGGCCAAGATCTTGGCAACAAGACTGAACTCTGTCATTACTGCCCTGGTACACTCGGATCAAACAGGCTTTATGCCGGGTAGGGGAACGGATATTAACATTAGACGCCTCCTCACCCACATTGATGGGGCTGGTGAGGGGTCGACGGGAGTGATGGCCTCACTTGACGCAGAGAAGGCCTTCGACTCTGTAGAGTGGGGCTACCTCTGGGGGGTGCTCGACAGCTTCGGGTTTGGGCCAGGCTTCCTGAAATGGGTACGCATGTTATATAGCTCCCCATCTGCTAGAATTCGGACCAACGGCTGCCTATCAGACGTCTTCCCCTTGGGTCGCGGCACGAGACAGGGGTGCCCCCTCTCCCTGGGTTTATTTGCCCTTGCTATGGAACCACTGGCCATCCTGTTGAGAGCTGAGACGAGGGTCCGGGGATTGAAAATAGGCCCAATTGAAGAAAAGCTGTCTCTGTATGCGGATGATGCCCTGCTATACCTGGCGGACGCCTCTTCATCCCTGCAGGTGGCTTTAGATCTGATTGATCAATTTGGGGGCTACTCCGGTATTCGCATCAACTGGGACAAATCGGTCTTGTTTCCCCTATGTCCCTCGGCCCCGCGTCCCACGACATGAACGCGGCTCAAGTGGGTAGACGAGTTTACATACCTGGGCATCAAGATTAGCGGCAAGATTGGCGACTACGTTGGCAAAAACATACAACCACTCATGACCCAACTAGTGACCAAGTGCGCGGTGTGGCGGTCCCTCCCTCTGACGCCAGTGGGTAGAGTCAACCTTTTGAAGATGGTCTTTCTCCCGAAATTCCTGTACTTCTTTCGCAATACCCCCTCGTATATCCCTAGGTCTTTCTTCCGGAGGTTGGACAGCTTGCTGATCTCTTTTGTCTGGGCTGGGAGACCCCCCCGGGTGGTGAGGAAGACCTTGTATTTGTCTTTGTCCGGAGGTGGACTGGCGCTCCCTAATTTTTTGCTTTACTACTGGGCAGCTGTCCTGGTTACGGTGAGATGGTGGTTCTCCCAGCCTAGACAAAATCCGGCGGTCACACTTGAGGCGGCTATTGTGGGCTCTTATGCGGCCTTGAGCAATCTACCGTTTCGTGGCCTCAGGGCCAGCCCCTGTATGACGACCCTCATGCGGACCACAGTTAAGGTCTGGCAGGAGGCTCGACTAATGTACCGGCGACCCAACTTGGTATCCCCGCATATGCCCTTGTGGGCTAACCCTATGCTGCCTCACATGAATAGTATCCCAGATCTATCCCTGTGGGCAAAAAAGGGAATCGTTACTCTGAAACGTATAGTGAAAGCGGGTACGATTATGCCTTTCCAAGAACTCAGGCAGGCGTATCTCCTGCCGGTCTCTTTCCAATTTAGGTACTGGCAGCTGAGACATGCTTTTGAGGCCCAATTCCCAGAGCCTATAACCCTGGAGTCAGACTCTATTGAGCGACTCTTATCCTCCGCCCTCATGGACCGCCCCCTCTCGTCCCTCTACCTGTACCTCACAGTACAGTATGATGCCAAGCTTACTAAGCCGTGGGAGGAATGGAGGGCTGATATTCCGTCACTGGACGAGGAGGAGTGGAGGGATTGCCTCGCATCTTATATCCCTGTTATGATAGCTGCAAAGGATAGGTTTATACAATTTAAATTTCTCCACAGAGCCTACTACACCCCGCAGAGGCTGGCACGTATTTACCCGCAGCGAGATCCTAATTGTCAGAGATGCAGGCAGGAGATAGGTACGTTTTGGCACATGGTCTGGTCGTGTCCGAAACTCCAGCCCTATTGGGTAGATGTGGCTTCCAGACTGACGGACGTGACTGGCTTAAACGTGCCGACTGACCCCAAGATCCTACTGCTGAATCATATGGAGGACGTGGAAGGGGATAGATATTGTAAACCCTGCCTGACCTTCTCACTATTTTATGCTAGGAGGGAAATCCTGCTCAAGTGAAAATCTGAGGACCCCCCCACATGCGCCACCTGGCAGCGCTCAGTCGACTCAGTACTTTCTCTATATAAATTGACTTATGAGAGTAGACAGTGCCCCGCGAAGTTCGACAAAATTTGGTCTTCATGGCAGACCACTCGCTCTGACTTGGAACCTCCCCCTGGGTGTGACTGACTGGGCTGTTTGTTGGGGATGGCTTCCCCCCCCCCCCCTACCCCTCTTGGTCCCTGGACTTTACTGCTACTCAGGGTTGTTGTGTGGCCGGGGAGGGGTGAACTAGAGTCATTTTATGCACGACCGGGGTTGGGCCAATGTTTGTTGATTATTTGCATTTAGCAACGAATGAGAGGGGTGTGATCCCCCGGATGTGACGCATTATCCTGTTTGTTTGCTCTGCACTGGAGGATGTGCTATTTACTGGTTGTATTGTAATGCTGATTTGTCTAATAAAAACTCTCTGTTAAAAAAAAAAGATGCAGACACACTGTCCAGCCCTGCTGCTAACAGCCTTTAAACCCATGAGGGGCGGACAGCTGTTGTGGCTAAACAGGGCTAAAAGGTGCACTGAGTGGTACTTACATTTAGGGCAGTATGTGCCCAGGGACAAATGCTTATAATGCAAGCAGTCTGTATTCCTTTCTTAAATGAATACTGCCCTAAACACTACTACAGCTCAGTGCACCCTCTAGCTCTATCCAGCTCCCAGCCTCTCATAGAGTTTTACAAGCGGCCGGCAGCAGGGCTAAATGGTGCACCTGTGCCTTTTACCTGTGCCTAAATACTACAGCATCAAGCACTGGGGTTAAACACTCAATGAACATGAGACCTTAAAGTGTATGATGGGAGCTATATGACTAACTTGCTATAGAAGTCACAGTTTTATCCCACTTTTATCCCACTTTTATCCCTTTGGGGGCCGCACTGTGTAATGCAGTCTAGTCGGAGGCCGTGTAGTGTAACAAAGCCCCGCCTCCTCCTCGTCCTTGTCCGTGACGGAACACTGACTCAGTTTCCCAGCAGTGAGTCAGTGTTCTGCCTTTCACGGACAAGGACGAGGAGGAGGCGGGGCTTTGTTACACTGCACACCCATCGACTAGACTGACGTCACAGCGCCGGGAGATCAGGCGCATGAGGCTGCCGGTGTACACAGATTCGAGTAAAAGCGGAGGGGGCATTTTCAGCACAAAAAAATGTGCTGAAATCTCGGCTTATATTCGAGTATATACGGTAATTCCCAAATGGAAATAGTAGCGGTAACTCCTAGCAAGGTAAAGAGTTTTCCACTAGAGGTGATGAGAAGGAAAGCAGTGAAAGCCAATCCAGAGACGGACTTGCCTTATCCTAGGTTAACTTTGGAACAGCTCAGGTAAGGGTAATGGGGTGTCCCAAGAGCCATGGCTTAATTCAGTGTTTCCATATTTCTCCACGGAGAATGATCTGCTATATCAGGTGGATGAGATAAGGGGAGACAGGGTTGACCAACTCAGCCCCCCTCAGCCCCCCAATACTTACCTAAGCCCGATCACGAGCCAACTATGTGCACGAGACCCGAGGCTCTTCCAGGTCTCTCCCTCCTCATTGTTTAATATATTTCTATATATATAAAAAAAAGGAAATAGCATTGTAATGAGAATAACGGCACTTAAAGTGATCTGCCCCCCCCCCTCTAAACTGTCTAAAAACCTGCCTGAACCTGACACTTTATGTATCCCCATCTCTGCTCTGCCAACGAAAATCAGGGCTACTGAGCCCTGATCACCATTGTCAAAGTGATTCCCTGTGTCATATTCAGCTGTCCTCTCTCCCCCTTACCCCCTCCTTCCTGTCTGTCAGTGCCTTCTCTGTCTCCGCCCCGTCGCTACTATTAAAAATAAAAACCTTACATTGGTCACTGCCAGCCCCTTTCTTAGAGGCTGGCATACCACACTATGGAAGTCCTTTGTAAAAACTAGCGATCTAAATACCTCTTTACAGCTCTCTTCAGGCCGGTCACGTGACTTGCGGCCGCTTTACAGCTTCAAGACATTGCTTCTGCAGGAGGTCACGTGATCTACCCGGCTGACGTCAGAGGGAAAATTTGACTTGACAAACATTTTATCCACATGCCGACCTGCCGCCGTCATTATACTGCTTCAGGTCGGCACGATCCCACGAGCCGTCGTAGCTGTATGTCAGCTCCTTTAAGCTGCACTGTGGGGGTGCCGATGCTGTGGCCATCAGTCGCGATGACTGCCAGCCACGCGCGATCGTGGGCATGAGAGGCAGAACAGGAACATGTGTGTGTAAACACACACATCCCTGTTCTGGGAGGAGAGGAGAGGCAGATCATTAGTTCCTAATAGCTAGGAACCACAATCTGTCATCTCCTATAGTCAGTACCCTCCCCCATAGTTAGAACACAGACCAGGGAACACAGTTAACCCCTTGATCGTCCCCTAGTGTTAACCCCTTCCTTGCCAGTGACATTTACACAGTAATCAGTGCATTTTTATAGCACTGATCGCTGTATAATTGTCAATGGTTTCAAAAATGTGTCAAAAGTGTCGGATGTGTCTGCCAGAATGTCGCAGTCCCGATAAAAATCGCAGATCGCCGCCATTACCAGTAAAAAAAAAATAATAATAATAAAAATGCCATAAATCTATCCCGTATTTTGTAGATGCTATAACTTTTGCACAAACCAATCAATATAAGCTTATTGCGATTTTTAGTACCAAAAATATGTAGAAAAATACATATCGGCCTAAACTGAGGAAAAAATTAGCTTTTTAAAAGAAAATTGGGGATATTTATTATAGCAAAAGGTATAAAATATTGTGTTTTCTTTTTTAAATTGTCGCTCTTTTTTTGTTTATAGCACAAAAAATAAAAAAACGCAGAGATGATCAAATACCACCAAAAGAAAGCTCTATTTGTGGGAAAAAAAGGACGTAAATTTTGTTTGGGTACAGCATCGCACAACCGGGTAATTGTCAGTTAAAGCAACGCAGTGCCGTATCGCAAAAAAATGGCCTGGTCATTGAGCAGCCAAATCATCCGGGGCTGAAGTGGTTAATGGTAGTACTCTAGCCATCTAAATTGTGAGTTTCATCATACTCTCCTGCCATTCAGCATCTAATATGTTCAAAATTGCATAAATATGCAGTGAAGAAAATTTTTATATCAATGCCAACTTTTTCAGAGCGAAAATAAGTCAGGGTAAATCTAAAATAAAAAAGGTAAGAAGAGAAGGAAGGAGAGGGAGAACAAAAAAGGGTGGGGAAGAAAAAAGAAACAGTAAAGGAGCATTCAGCAGAGGGGACCACCATGCAAGTCTGTCATCGGGAAAACTTCAATAACTATATCTAATGGTGTCGTATGGAAGCAGAGAGCTGGCTCGGGAGCGAGCATGCACGAATGCGCCCACAGCAAGCGGTTTGCTATGGGTGCACTCGGCAAGGGGGAGGGGCCCAGAGTACTGGCGGGTGACCCAAGAAGAGGAGGATTAGGGCTGATCTGTGCAAAGCCACTGCATAAAGCAGGTATGACGTTTGTTATTTTTTTAAAATCATTTTTTTCCTTTACACATCACTTTAAAAGTGGAACGTTATCATTTGCAGGGTGGGGATGGGCTTTGACATTAATGTGTAAGTATGCACAGTATACTTGCACATTGTGACACTCGTACCCTCTACTGTGCCATTCCTCCAGCAAATCAAATGATGTGCTCCCCCTCAGTGGTCCTACCTTCTATTGTGCCTATTCATGGGATTCAGTATCTGTGCTCAGCCTCATCATTCTGTCCATCTTGTCCCAATCTTATTCTGGGTCTGAAGTCTTTTGAATCCACCACTGGACAGCCACTGATTACGTAAGCTGGATTTCCATGGTCCCAACACCTTGCTCCATTCTCTGCATTTACAGAGGCTTCAGAGGCGTAAATGCATGTAAACACATCTCAATATGCCCAAACACAAGACTCATTTACTATTTGAGCATTTATTCATTCCAATGGCCAAAATTAATTAATATTCTGACCAATGGAATCTATAAACGCTTAAATGCTTGACACGCCTAAACATGAGTGCAAAACTTGACTTTAGGTGCTTTTTTTTTTCACAAAAAATGCTTTTTATAAGCAGCAACTTTTCTCCGGAGCTGAACAAATGCTAGGTGTGCATAAGGTCTAAATGTAGCAGATAATAAGGCAAGCTATAAACATAACATGTTGTGAAACATATTGAAAAATTGCAACAAAATGTTCATCTCAAAAAGCTACACTTTGTGTGAAACTAATATGCATTCAATTGTAATGCAATACTTCCATCTAGTGGTACAATGTAGAACCTCAGGAAAAATCTTACAGCTGATAGTATTAAAATGGTTGCAAAGGCAGATTTTTTTAATGTTAATGCATTCCCTGTATTGAGGTTACAAATGTCCCCCCTTATACTTACTATTCGATCCAGTGCTCTGCTTGTCTGCCACTCTCTCTCTTCTCACAGGATCCAGAGGCAGCAGCAGGAGCCACTGGTTTCTGCTGCTGTCAATCAAATCCTGTGATGAGGGAGCTGGGCAGTGGCGGCTAGTGCACAAAATTTTTGGGGGGGCGCAAACAAATGAAAAAAAAAAAAAACATCAATTGCAGCCTCACTGTGCCCATCAATTGCCGCCACTGTGCCCATCAATTGCCGCCACTGTGCCCATAAAATGCAGCCACTGTGCCCATCAAACGCAGCCACTGTGCCATAAAATTGTCGCCACTGTGCCATAAAATTGTCGCCACTGTGCCATGCCATCAAACGCAGCCACTGTGCCCATCAATTGTCGCCACTGTGCCATGCCATCAAACGCAGCCACTGTGCCCATTAATTGTCACCACTGTGCCCATCAATTGTCGCCACTGTGCCATGCCATCAATTGTCGCCACTGTGCCATGCCATTGTCGCCACTGTGCCCATCAATTGTCACCACTGTGCCATGCCATCAATTGTCGCCACTGTGCCATGCCATTGTTGCCACTGTGCCCATCAATTGTCGCCACTGTGCCATGCCAAATGCAGCCACTGTGGCATCAATTGTCGCCACTGTGCCATGCCATTGTTGCCACTGTGCCATGCCATCAATTGTCGCCACTGTGCCATGCCATTGTCGCCACTGTGCCTATCAATTGTCGCCACTGTGCCATGCCAAACGCAGCCACTGTGCCATCAATTGTCGCCACTCTGCCATGCCAAACGCAGCCACTGTGCCATGCCATTGTCGCCACTGTGCCCATCAATTGTCACCACTGTGCCATGCCAAACGCAGCAACTGTGCCATGTCATTGTCATCACTGTGCCCATCAATTGTCACCACTGTGCCATGCCAAACGCAGCCACTGTGCCATGCCATTGTTGCCACTGTGCCCAACAATTGCCGCCAGTTTTCCCCTAAAATGCCGCCAGATTGCCCCCCCGCCTGACACTTACCTTTCTCGGCCAGCCATCCTCGGATCCTCCTCCACGATCCCTCGATGTAGTCCTGCCCTCGATGTCGCTTCAGCCAATCAGGTTACCGGTAACCAGATCCGGTGAACCTGATTGGCTGAGATGCTTGTCAGTGTTAACCAAGGAACGCACCCCCCGTGCGTCCCCTGGTTAACTATTTGGAAGCCGATTACAGCCCTCAGGCTGTAATCGGAAAGCCTATCAGAGCCGCTGGCTCTAATAGACACTTCCACAGCCAACCAGCTGCCATTATTCAGATGGCCGGCGCTCGCCAGGGGGCCGGCCATCTGAATAGTGGGCGGCAGCGGCAGCAGCGACAATACATACATTCATGCAATGCATGAATGTATGTATTGTTTTTCAGTGGCGGTGCAGGAGCGAGAGGGGGCGGCACTCCTGCACCCTCTATGGACGCACCGCCACTGAAGCTGGGTATGAGGCCGAGGCATGCTGTGTGTATCTATGGATGAACACAGGTTGGTTTGGGAGCGAGCCTTCAGCTGCTTTCTTATGAAGGTGAGCTGAGAGAAGGAGGAGCTAAAAGCGCCAGCGGGCAACCCTAGAAGAGGAGGTTCGGGCTGTTCTGTGCAATACCATTGCACAGTGCAGGTAAGTATAATATGTTTAATACTTTTAAAAAATATATAATTTACAACTTCTTTAAATATGCTCTTTTCATAATAAACGCATACATGCATGAGTAAAAATAGTATTGAAAAACCTTGCGCTAAATATAGGTAAGACTGCTGCACTTTTACTACTCCTTGAATATGAGGAGGTGAAGATACAGTGCTCAAAATATAAAAGATATGCGCTGTCTCATGTGAATCAATAAAGGGAAGTATGAACAAACACAAAAATGACCATCATGTTATTAAACAAACATAATAACATTATATGAATCCAATTCATCAGAAAATTATCCCTGATGTGTCCTGGTGTTTTCATTTCAATCCATGTCCAAATCTTTCTATAAAATCAAATGAACCACTTCCAGTGAAAGAATATTTTCCTTGTCAAAAATATTTTAGTAAATACAATAAGTTAAATACAATAAATGAAGTACTGTACATTATACAATTCAGAATTCTTATATAATATATATTTTTTTTAAAGTAGATTTTTATTGAAGTTTTCACCAGAACAAAGAAAAGACAATGGTAAAATGGGTTACAAAAGAGCATACATCGAGGTGTACATAACAGGGGAAAATTGAAACACAATAAAACAGCAGATGAGTATAAAGAAGTAATCAGATAAGTATGAGATTTAACAGGATGAGGATTGTAGGGAACGAAACAAAGCCCACACGCAGTAGTATGGGGGATATTTTCTATATCTGAGACTTAGGGGCATGACAGAAAGTATGGAGTCTCAGGGAGTCGGAAGGAAAGGAGTGTCCCCTGAGGGTTCAACGAAAAGGAGTAGGACAAACCCGTGAGTATCTCAACCTTCCCGCCCACCCCCAATGGGAACATTCTGTGAGCGGGAAGGCGACCATATATAGTAACAAATCAATGGAGAGCATACGGGTTGTCGTCATGGTGGCAAGATCTGACACCCCCAGTAGCACTACCGTCCCTCCTGTAATGCTCGTTGAAGGATAGACCTACCAGGCCAAAGAGACTAAGACATCAGTGAGTGGTATGTCTAAGCAACAGAAATCAAATAAGATGGAAAAAAAAAAAAACTAAAAATGGGGGGGCAGACATGGTCAAGAAGGATGTTCAGTGCAGACTTGAGGTCCTTATACCAGTGAGCAATAGGGTGAAGGAGGGGAAGGGAAGGGCCAAGGGAATGGCGGGTTGTACCAAACCTTCTGGGTGATAGATTTAAGATTCTTAGGCCGGCGCTGTAGTCCCGTCTACGGGCATAGGAGCCAGGCGTGGGATAGAAAACGACGCAGTATCCCTAAATTCGATCCAACAAGCCCATGTGGTACTGAATTTAGCGGGATCATCTTTATCTTGAAAAATAAGTCTTTCCATCTCAGCTATCTTGTCAACTCTACTAAGCCATTCGGCAATGGTAGGGGGGACAGTGCTTCTCCAGTGGATCGGTATGCATTGTGTCGCCGCATTAATAAGGTGTAGGGTAAGAGATTTGCGGTATGTCGAACAGGGGATGGATGTGTGGTGTAGTAAGTATTGTGCTGGAGTAAAATCAGGGGTATAGGTAGTGATTTTGGCAATCAAAGCATGTATTTCTGTCCAGAAAGGTTGTATCAGAGGGCATTCCCACCAAATGTGGAGGAAAGAACCGGGGGCTGAAGTACATCTCCAGCAGAGAGGGGAGACGGTCGGGAAGAAGCGATGTATTTTGTCGGGAGTACGGTACCATCTCGTGTACAACTTATATCTATTTTCCTGTGCGGATATGTTAACCGAGCCTCTATGTGTATGATCGCAAATACGTTCCCAATCGACCATGGAGAAGTCTATGGATAATTCCGTGGCCCATTGTCGGTGAGTCTGAGTGTCTGGGGGGGATCCCGAGAGCAAGAGGGCATATAGTGTAGATATTAAATGTCTTTGGGGTTCTGTGTCAGTGCAAAGGAGTTCGAATGGGGTGAGAGTCCTAGACCACTGGGAAGGAGGGAGAGCCTGAAGGAGGAAATGGCGTATTTGGAGGTATTTAAAGAAGGGTATGTGGAGGTCAGGGAATTTAGAGGACAACACAGGCTGCAAGAGAAGTGTATCGTTGTCAAAGCAGTGATGTGCTCTGACCGGTGGGTCAATGGGCCCTACGTGTCGGTTAGTGGCAGGAATGTCCGCCGGAAAATCTGGGTTCTGGGTGAGAGGCGTCAGTGGCCCAGGAAAAGGGGTTAGTTGAAGGATGTGGCAGGATGATCTGAAGTTATAAAGTGTAGGGCCTATTAGGGGGTGATTGGAGCACTCCTGCGGGATGGAGCATGTGTTGATCCATGGTAGATGGTGAAGAGGAATTTGGGAAAAATAATTTTCCACCTGTACCCAGTCTTTGCTGGAGGAGTGTGTGTGCCAATCCACGATTCGTGTGAGCTGGCAGGCCCTATAATAGGAGTGTAGGTCCGGAAGTCCTATGCCTCCCTTACTCTTGGGAAGTGTCAGTTTTGCCCAGCTCAGACGAGGAGGGCCCGCAGACCAGAGGAGGTTTCTGCATAATTGCTTAAATGAAGTAAAATAAGAAGGGGGGAGTTTAATCGGGATGGCTTGTAAGAGATACAATAATCGGGGAAGCATGTTCATCTTTAATATGGCAGCTCTGCCAAACCAGGAGAAGGGGCCCTTCAGCCATTTATTTGTGTCCTCTCTAATAGATTGAAGTGCAGGGAGAAAGTTCTTTGCAAAGAGGTCAGACAATCTGGTAGGGATTTTGATGCCCAAGTACGTAAGTTCATTGGGTTCCCATTTAAAAGGGAAGTTGGCTTGACAGAGGAGGACCGTTTGTTGAGGAAGGGAGATGTTGAGTGCCTTGGATTTGTCAAAGTTGATTTGCAGGTTAGCGAGCTGTTTAAAGAGGGTAAAGTCTTTGAGAAGGTTGGGGATGGTAGTCAAGGGATTCGAAAGAAACAGGAGAATATCATCTGCGTAGGCCGCAATCTTGTAGTGATTGCGATGAATGGTAATCCCCTGTATATCGGGGTTTTCTCTAATTTTGCGGAGGAAGGGTTCCATGGTAAGTACGAAAAGGAGCGGAGAGAGGGGACAGCCCTGGCGTGTGCCGTTTTTTATGGGGAATGAGGTAGACAGCCTACCGTTGACCCTCATCCTGGCTGTGGGGGACGCATACAGTGCCATTATCATTAGTATAAGCCGTGGTGGGAACCCCATAGCCTGTAGAGAAGCGGACATATAGTCCCGTGCTACTCTGTCAAAGGCCTTTTCGGCGTCAAGGGACAGAAAAAATCCCTTAGACGCGGTGGAGGTCAGCCAGTGGTGAATGTTTAAGGCCTTGGTAGTGTTATCCCTGGCTTCCCTGCCAGGGATAAAACCTACTTGGTCAATGGAGATCAATTTGGGGAGTAAGGGGAGTATGCGGTTTGCCAAGATCTTCGCGTAGAGTTTCACGTCTACATTGAGGAGGGAGATAGGACGATAGTTGGAAACTACCGTTGCGTCCTTACCTGGTTTCGAAATGAGCGTAACGTGGGCCTCCAAAAATATCCCTGTTTTGTGGGGAGGAAGAGGATGGCAGTTCATTAAAGGCCGAAACAAAATGGGGAAGTAAAATATCTGAGAGTGACTTGTAGTAATTAGATGTCAGGCCGTCCGGGCCTGGACTCTTGCCCGGTTTCAACTGTCTCAGGGCTTGTAGGGCTTCTTCAGTGGAGATTGGCACGTGCAGATCAGTTAAAACATCCGAGGGAAGAGGGGATGGGCTGTATTGGGTTAAAAATTTGGTTATAATCTCGGGGCGTCTGGAGAGGGGGTCACTTAAATGCGGAGTGGGAAGGTTGTAAAGTTTGGAAAAATATGCTACAAATTGGTTGGCTATGTCTTCCGTGCGATTGACAGTGGTGCCAGAGGGGGTTTTGATAGTGTGGATCGTGTGTGTAGATTTTTTCTGTTGTAAGGCTCTCGCCAATAGTTTACCCGCCTTGTTGCCAAATTCATAGAATAATTTTTGTGTTAATGTGTATTTACGCTTTAGAGTCTTCTGGAGTTCTTCCAATAGGTCAGCCCTAGCTGCCAGGAGGTCGGCAAGGCAGTCATCAGCCAAAGAGCGTTTATGGACGTTTTCAAACCGTTTCACTCGGTTTGATAGGTCCTCGATGTGAGCTTTCCTAAGTTTGTTCCGTTTAGCCGCTAGAGATATGATTTCGCCCCGGATAACACACTTGTGCGCGGCCCACGTAATCGTCGGAGATGTGTCCCCATTGGAGTTTTCTCTAAAATAATGTGAAAGACATTCCGATAATTTTAGGGTATTATCTACGTCTAGTAGAAGTGAGTCGTCCAGGCGCCATATCCTAGATCCGGTATGTCGGAGCGAAAGTGTAAGAGTCCTGGTTATGGGGTGATGGTCCGACAAAACCATAGGTCCAATGGTGGCCTCTGTAAGTGTCGTCAGGTCGTTTTGGGTTACAAAAAAATGATCGAGTCTAGAGTATTTGTTATGCGGCGCGGAAAAAAAGGTGAAGTCTTTAACCGTCGGGTGAAGCGTGCGATAGGTGTCATGGAGATTCAAAGTAGTCAGGCGAGTCTTAATCGCACGAAGGGCGCTATATGTCATAGAGGAAGAGCCATTAGAAGTGTCTAGAGATGGGACGAGAGGAACGTTAAAATCTCCCCCCAAAATTAAGGTGCCAGTTTGAAATGCGGTGAGTTGGTCCAGGGTCTTACGGTAGAAAGCCACGTGTTTAGAATTTGGAGCATAAATGTTTGCAACAGTAAAGGGTTTGCCATGGATCGTGCCTTTAAGGAAGAGATACCTCCCGTCGACATCCCTGTCAATATCCGTGATCTGTAGAGGACAATGTTTCGAGAGTAAGATGGAGACCCCTTTTGACTTGGCCAAGTTGTTGGTGGCGTGGTAAACAGTCGGGAAGTGGAGGTCGTTGAGCTTGGGGATATTATTCGTACAGGAATGGGTCTCTTGGATAAGAGCGATATGCGTTTTAGCTTTGCGAAGGGTATATAACAATTGAGATCGTTTTTCGGGCGTATTAAGACCTCTCATGTTAATGGAGTATAGTTTAAGTCGCGTAAGGAGATTTGGGGCTGTAGGGACAGAGCCAGCACTCAGATTCTCACCCGCCATTCCTATGGGGGGGGAGGGGTTGAGGGGGGGTGAGATTAAACAGGTGTAGCAAGGGGGGTAGAACTACCTCCAAGACGTCGTGGAGGAGGGGAGGTATTGGTGAAGACCGATGAGGGGGAGGAACCTGTCCCAATCCCTCAATAATGGGAAATAATCGGTAAGCTACAGGGCGCGGCGGGTGATCGCACGCCTGCCAGGCGTGCTCGCACCCTCACACGCCGCCGTGTGGGGGTTGACCAAGACCAGAGCCAGTGAAGGATTGTAGAGTGAGGGATAAAAAACGTGTATACAGGCGATATCCCACCACCCCAGGACAATCTAATACTATAATACGGAGGACCAGACACCAGAAGGGCCAAAGAGACGTAATGTCTGCTAACGAAGTTCGCAAATACCATAGGGTTCAGCGAGAGTAGAGGGGCCTAGAACCAGTGAAATGGTATTCTGTAGGGGCTAGAATTATAGGGGGTGGAATGTTATCCCAACTAAATGAGGCATAGCTTAATGTTTCATGTTCATGCCGGAACACCTAGCATGGTTCTTCATAGGTAAACCCACACGAACATAGTGCGACCTTCCAGTGTAAACAAAATACTTCTAAGAGCTGTAACTTACAATAGGACCCAAACCTCAGAAGGAACCGTATCAGAACATAATAACCACAGAAACTTATAAACGTAACTATCATACCCATAGTAGCGAAAGGAACGGGGAATAGGGTGTGAACCATACCAGGAGACCCCATAATGTACCTTATTAAGCGTATGAGTGGAGTCTTCCCCCAAAATTCTAGGGGGGCAAATGTAAAAATTCCCCCCACCCGCCCAATAGAAGCATGTAGCAGGGGACGCTGTCTGTAGCTCAGAAGGTTAACCAGGAGGTCATAATGTCACACTAGATAATGGAAGCTTAGGGGAAGGGAAGAGAGGGAGGAACTAGGAGAGGGGGAGGTAGGGGGTGATGGTAGGGTGGAAAAGGGGAAAGGGAGAGGGGAAAAAAGGTGGGGAAGGGAGAAGAGGGAGGAAAAGGGGGAGGGGGGGGAAAGGAGGAGGGAGTGAGGGGGGGAGGGGAAGAGTAAAGAAGGGATGGAAAGAAGGGGGGGGAGGAGGAACAAAGATCAGGAGAGGCAGTGGTGGGGAGGAGGGAAGGTGAGTTTGGGGGGGAGGAAGGAAAAGGGGGAGGGAGGAAGAGGATGGAAAAGGGGGAGGGAGGAAGAGGATGGAAAAGGGGGAAGGGAAAAGGGGGAGGGGGAAGGGAAAAGGGGGAGGGGGGAAGGAGGTGGGGGGAGGAGGAAAGGAGGTGAGGGAAGGGGGGGCAAAGGGCCAGTACCCCCACAAGTAACATTAAGGAAGCAAGAAAGGTTGTGGAGAGGTGTTCAGCTATTGGCCGACCAGTCCAATAATTAAGAAGTTCTCTACTGCTGATGTTGTGCACGGCAATGCCAGCACTTCCATGTAGTGCTCGATCGTGAGTCAAGTTGGACTATAGTGGAGAATCAGACAGCGATGGCTGGGGCAGGGACTCAGCGTACCTCTCTACGAGCGGGCGGATCATGAAGCGCGGTCAGTATTCTCCATGTCCTGGAACCGCGGTTCAGTGAAGCGGGCGTCAAATTGGAGGTAAGTCGAGGTAGGCGGCTTTCTTGATCCCGTCGGCCGAGAGCAGGTCTTCTTCCGGAAGAGAAACCAGTGTCCAGCGGATGTTGTGGCAAGGCACAACCTGTGCGACGCGGCCGGAAGTGGTGTGTGAAGGCGCTCCGCCTGTGACTACCTACAAGCCGTGAGGTGATCTGGGGGATGTAGTCAGCGTAGCTCGGCTGAAGTACATATGCGGGGGGGGGGGGCGGTTCAGTGTCTAGGAGCCGAGCAGATGGGACGGAGGTTCAAGTGTAGAGCACACTGCTGGGAGAGCTACTGCCAACGGGAGTGAGGCCTAAAGTACAGAGAGGCCATACCAACTGAGTAAAAGAGGAATTAAAAAACCGAACTTAGTGTGGTTATTGTGGGGAAACTTCAGAGGCAGGAGCATGAAACAGGAAGTACTGGGGTCAAATCAGGGTGTACAGTACCTAACGGTCACGGCGGGTTCTCCTGGAAGTCGGGGAGACCGATGGGGATCGCCTCCTCCTATAGCTAGTAGCCTTGGTGTCCATGGGTTCTTCCCGGACTTTGGCGGGTTTGCTTACCGCATAACGGAAATTTGCGTACCAATCTGGGACGGCCACACGAGGGATATCCAGAGCATTACAGAACGAGGGTAAATCCTCCGGCACTCTGAGAAGCGCCGTACGTCCCATGGCTGTGGCCGACAGGCAAAAGGGAAATTTCCATTTATATCTGATCCCCTTGTCACGTAGAATGGTCAGCAAGGGTTTTAAGGCACGGCGATGTTGAAGTGTAATGCCTGACAGACCCTGGAACAATTGTATTGGCATTCCTTCATGAACCAACTGTCTATCCCTCGCCTGTCTGAGAATATCCTCCTTTAGCGTGTAGTCCACTAAACAACAGACGACATCACGCGGGGGGTCAGAGTCTTTGCCTTTGGGGCGAAGAGCACGATGGCAGCGCTCCATGGCGATCGGGGTCAGCGGAGGCCTATTGAGGACGTTATTAAAAAGTGTAGTCACCGTTTGGGGAATGAGATCCCCCTCGACGGATTCCGGTACTCCCCTCACCCTAAGGTTATGGCGGCGCCCCCTGTTATCCAGGTCCTCCAAATGGCGCTGCATGTCCCGGAGCTGGAGGGTGTGGGTGTCAATTTGCTTGGCAGCCCTGCGAATATCCTTCTCCTGGTGTTCCGCCACCACTTCCACTGAATGTACCCTGTCGCTTAAGTCGTGCAGGTCCAGGCGGAGATCCGCAATGGCCGCCGACAAGGTATCCTTAATGTCGGCTGCGATGGAGCGGAGATCCTGGATGGTTAGCGGAGGTTGAGGGGAGTTCTCCCCTCCGTTGTCCGGTGGAGAGGGAGCCGCTGCAATTGCTGACAGGGAAATTCCCTGTAGGTGTGGGGATTGTGCCTGAGAGCGGTTCTGTGACTGACCTAGGCGGGACGCCGCCATATTCCCCCTGCTGTTTTTGAACATGTCGGGGATATTCTAGCTCATACCTCCCGGTTGTTCAAGAGGCGAGCGAGATCTGGAGGTCGATGATTGCCTGGAAGCCGTCCCCATCATGTAAGATAAGTGCGGGGAGAATCTGGGGTGTCAGGACTCCTAAAAACAAACGGAATTATCCTGAGGTGACAGGAGCTCGAAGTTCAAGCGTCCATTCAGTAGCAAGGTCCGGCCACGCCCCTATATAATATTAATATGTGGTTACAAATATAGTGTTGATTAGGATATAAGGAAGTGTGAATCGTTAAAGCAATTAATTAACAATTATGTGTTCAACCTAAGGAGATGTAGAAATCCAAACAGTAAATGATTCTAATAGCTATAAGTAACTGAATAAAGATTTCCTGAGCAAACTTGGGTTAATGGATTGCCTTTCAAAACTGATACTATATTCGTAACCTATGGAACTTCAAAATCATAAGGTATAAGGAGAGACAGAGTATAAAAGAAAAGTGAAGAGTAGAGAGTAAAGAAGAAGTAGTGGGAAGGGGTCCACCGGGTTGATCCAGAAGTCACAGTCAGACCTGTATGATCAGTATAACTTCAAATCATCTACCATGGCATTAAAACAGAGTCATTAAATGCTGTCGGTAAGAAATGTTCTATCCAAGTTCGCCATAATTCACAGAATTTAGGAATTTGGTTTTGTTCAATAGCCGCCATTTTGGCGTGTATCATAACGTTGTTCATTCTTTGTTTTGTCTCGGCCAACGCCCAAAGAGGGAGTTCTCCAAGCTCTTGCCACTGTGAGCAATAACATAAAACGTTTAAATTGGTCATGAGTCAGACTATCTGCTTTGAGATTAAGTAATGTCGTAGTAGGAATGGGTTGGAGGGTTACGTTAAACATTTTGGAGGCATATGTATATATTTATTTTTCAAAATGTTTGTACTGTCGGACAGGACCACCAAATGTGTTTGTATGTACCTTCTTCTGTGCAGCCGCAGAAACAATGACCAGGATAGTCAGGGGTAAATTTAGCAATTTTGGCTGGTACTAAGTACCATCTAGTTAGTACTTTATAGTTGGTTTCCATAGCTATTACATTAGGGGAGGAAGATTTAATTGTGGACCAAATTTTTAACCATTTTGCCTCATTTAGGACATATTCCAAGTCTTCCTCCCATTTCCGCACATAGGTAGGTTTATCCGTTTCAGCATTTATTAGTAATTGAGGATAAAGGGAGGAGATTTGTCCTCTAGCGTGTGGGTCGTTTTTGCAAGCGGATTCAAAACTAGTGAATTGGTTCAGAGGCATGTCTGAAGTGGTATTAGGTGTAAAGAAATTTTTAATTTGTAAGTATCGGAACATTTCCGATTGTGGTATACCATATGTTTTGCAGAGAGACGGCAAGGGGATAAAGGATGATGAGTTAACAAAATTGTGAAATTTCAGTAAATCCAAGGAAAACCATGCTTTAAAAGATAAAGGATATATCCAAGCCGGGTAAAAGTTTGGTTTTTTGAGGAAGGAGAGGAGAGGGTTGTGTGGAGATTGCAAATTGTGTTTAAATTTATATCTATTCCAGATGGATAGGTAATATTTAGTTATAGGATTACTTAGGCCAAGGCGGTTTTTGGAATGAAGCCATAATATATTGGAAATCGATAAAGGGTCACATTCGCAAGCCTCTATCGATACCCATAAAGGTATTTCCTGAGTGGCATGATATTTGGCTAAACTAGCTCTGTGAGCTTCTCTATAGTAAGTGGCAAAATTAGGTACTCCTAGACCTCCTAGGTTTTTAGGTAAGTATAGTGTTTTGAGAGGTATACGTGGTTTTGAAGATCCCCATATAAATTTAGATGTTCTTTTCTGGATAATACGTAAGTAGTGGGCAGGGACTGTTATCGGTAATACTCTAAATAGGTATAGCAGTTTGGGTAGTATTGTCATTTTAACAACATTTATTTTCCCCATCCAAGAAATTGGGAGGTGGGACCAGTTATCCATTAGCTTTGTGATGTGTTTTAGAATTTTAGGGTAGTTAGCTGAGTATAGGTCTAATAAAGAGGCTGTAAGGTGAATCCCTAAAAACGGGATTGACTCTACGGCCCATGTGAAGGGAATTGCTATTTTAGCTGATGTTAATTCTATTGTTGAAAGCGATATGTTTAATGCAATACATTTCTTGGGGTTTATCTCTAATCCTGATATGGTAGCAAATTTGTTAAGAATGGGTATTAGATTTGGGCCGGAGACTTGGGGGGATGATAGAAATAAGAAGATATCGTCTGCGAATAAGCTAAGTTTATGTTGTATTCCACCTAGTTCTATTCCAGTGATAGTTGGATCTAATCTAAGGTATTGGGCTAAGGGTTCTATTAAAAGGGCAAATAGTACAGGGGAAAGTGGGCAGCCCTGACGTGTGCCTCTCTCTATATTAAAATATTCAGATTTATAGCCTGCGTATTTTACATAAGCTTGGGGTTTGTTATAGAGAGCTGATATCCAACGAGTGAATTGGGGACCGAATCCCCATTTCTGGAGAGTGTAGTATAAGTATAGCCAGGTTACTTAATCAAAGGCTTTTCTAATGTCTAGAGACAGGAAGCATTTAGGAATGCGTCTTTTTTGGGCTATACATGCCAAAAGGGTAGCTCAACTTACATTATCGCTTCCTTGCCTCTTTGGCATGAATCCAACTTGCCAATTATCTTGTTGAGGCGGGTAGCTATAATTTTTGCTAGGATTTTAACCACTTGACCACTGGGCACTTAAACCCCCTTAATAACCAGACCAATTTTCAGCTTTCGGTGCTCTCACATTTTGAATGACAATTACTCAGTCATACAACACTGTACCCATATGAATTTTTTGTCCTTTTTTTCACACAAATAGAGCTTTCTTTTGGTGGTATTTAATCACCGTTGGGTTTTTTATTTTTTGCGCTATAAGAGAAAAAAGACTGAAAATTTTGTAAAAAAATTTTTTCTTTTCGTTTCTGTTATAAAATTTTGCAAATTACTATTTTTTCTTCATAAATTTTGGCCAAAATTTATACTGCTACATATCTTTGGTAAAAATAAGTACAAATTGGTGCATATTATTTGGTCTTTGTGAAAGTTATAGAGTCCACAAGCTATGGTGCCAATATCTGAAAATTGATCACACCTCAAGTACTGACGGCCTATCTCAATTCTTGAGACCCTAGCATGCCAGAAAAGTACAAATACCCCCCCAAATGACCCCTTTTTGGAAAGAAAACATTCCAAGGTATTCAGAAAGAGGCATTGTGAGTTTTTTGAAGTTGTCATTTTTTCCCACAATTCTTTGCAAAATCAAGATTTTTTTTTTCTCTTTTTTTTTTTCCACAAAATTGTCATATTAGCAGGTTATTTCTCACACACAGCATATGCATTCCACAAATTACACCCCAAAACACATTCTGCTATTACTCCCGAGTAGGGATGAGCTCGGTGTTTGAGTCGAACATACGTTCGACTCGAACATCGGCTGTTCGATCGTTCGCCGAACAACGAACGATTTGGGCCGTTCGCGCCTAATTCGCGGCCCACAATGCACTACGCCATCGCAGTGTCATCCAGGCGCTGTGATTGGCCAAGCATGCACTGTGACCCCGCATGCTTGGCCAATCACAGCGCCGGCAGCGAGGAGAGCAATGATTGGCCACAGGCAGGATGCCTGTGGCCAATTATTGCTGAGGGTGTTTAGTACACGCCCCACACTATAAAAGGCCGCCAGCACGGCGGCCTAGTGTAGTGTGTTCCGGAGCAGGGAAAGAGAAGCATAGGCAGGGACAGTGACATTTTTTTTTCTTGCTTAACCTGGATTCCTTTAGTTTAGGGAAAGAGAAGGATAGGTAGGGAGAGTGTCAGTCTGTTTTACTGTGCTAAACCTTGTTTGTAGGGACAGGGAAGGACAGTGAGGGAAATTCTCATTGTGCTATACTGTGCTAAAGCATTCCTCATCAACCATCTTTAAAAAAAAAAATTTATAGGGACAGAAAACTATAGGTAGGGAGAGTGTCAGTGTGTTTTACTGTGCTAAACCTTGTTTGTAGGGACAGGGAAGGACAGTGAGGGAAATTCTCATTGTGCTATACTGTGCTAAAGCATTCCTCATCAACCATCTTCAAAAAAAAATTTTTATAGGGACAGAAAACTATAGGTAGGGAGAGTGTCAGTGTGTTTTACTGTGCTAAACCTTGTTTGTAGGGACAGGGAAGGACAGTGAGGGAAATTCTCATTGTGCTATACTGTGCTAAAGCATTCCTCATCAACCATCTTTAAAAAAATTTTTTTTTATAGGGACAGAAAACTATAGGTAGGGAGAGTGTCAGTGTGTTTTACTGTGCTAAACCTTGTTTGTAGGGACAGGGAAGGACAGTGAGGGAAATTCTCATTGTGCTATACTGTGCTAAAGCATTCCTCATCAACCATCTTTAAAAAAAAAAAAATTATAGGGACAGAAAACTATAGGTAGGGGGAGTGTCAGTGTGTTTTACTGTGCTAAACCTTGTTTGTAGGGACAGGGAAGGACAGTGAGGGAAATTCTCATTGTGCTATACTGTGCTAAAGCATTCCTCATCAACCATCTTTAAAAAAAAAAAAATTATAGGGACAGAAAACTATAGGTAGGGAGAGTGTCAGTGTGTTTTACTGTGCTAAACCTTGTTTGTAGGGACAGGGAAGGACAGTGAGGGAAATTCTCATTGTGCTATACTGTGCTAAAGCATTCCTCATCAACCATCTTTAAAAAAAAAATTTTTTATAGGGACAGAAAACTATAGGTAGGGAGAGTGTCAGTGTGTTTTACTGTGCTAAACCTTGTTTGTAGGGACAGGGAAGGACAGTGAGGGAAATTCTCATTGTGCTATACTGTGCTAAAGCATTCCTCATCAACCATCTTTTAAAAAAAAAAAATTATAGGGACAGAAAACTATAGGTAGGGAGAGTGTCAGTGTGTTTTACTGTGCTAAACCTTGTTTGTAGGGACAGGGAAGGACAGTGAGGGACATTCTCATTGTGCTATACTGTGCTAAAGCATTCCTCATCAACCATCTTTAAAAAAAAAATTTTTTATAGGGACAGAAAACTATAGGTAGGGAGAGTGTCAGTGTGTTTTACTGTGCTAAACCTTGTTTGTAGGGACAGGGAAGGACAGTAAGGGAAATTCTCATTGTGCTATACTGTGCTAAAGCATTCCTCATCAACCATCTTTAAAAAAAAATTTTTTTATAGGGACAGAAAACTATAGGTAGGGAGAGTGTCAGTGTGTTTTACTGTGCTAAACCTTGTTTGTAGGGACAGGGAAGGACAGTGAGGGAAATTCTCATTGTGCTATACTGTGCTAAAGCATTCCTCATCAACCATCTTTAAAAAAAAAAAATTTTTATAGGGACAGAAAACTATAGGTAGGGAGAGTGTCAGTGTGTTTTAATGTGCTAAACCTTGTTTGTAGGGACAGGGAAGGACAGTGAGGGAAATTCTCATTGTGCTATACTGTGCTAAAGCATTCCTCATCAACCATCTTTAAAAAAACATTTTTTATAGGGACAGAAAACTATAGGTAGGGAGAGTGTCAGTGTGTTTTACTGTGCTAAACCTTGTTTGTAGGGACAGGGAAGGACAGTGAGGGAAATTCTCATTGTGCTATACTGTGCTAAAGCATTCCTCATCAACCATCTTTAAAAAAAAATTTTTTTATAGGGACAGAAAACTATAGGTAGGGAGAGTGTCAGTGTGTTTTACTGTGCTAAACCTTGTTTGTAGGGACAGGGAAGGACAGTGAGGGAAATTCTCATTGTGCTATACTGTGCTAAAGCATTCCTCATCAACCATCTTTAAAAAAAAAAAATTATAGGGACAGAAAACTATAGGTAGGGGGAGTGTCAGTGTGTTTTACTGTGCTAAACCTTGTTTGTAGGGACAGGGAAGGACAGTGAGGGAAATTCTCATTGTGCTATACTGTGCTAAAGCATTCCTCATCAACCATCTTTAAAAAAAAAAAAATTATAGGGACAGAAAACTATAGGTAGGGAGAGTGTCAGTGTGTTTTACTGTGCTAAACCTTGTTTGTAGGGACAGGGAAGGACAGTGAGGGAAATTCTCATTGTGCTATACTGTGCTAAAGCATTCCTCATCAACCATCTTTAAAAAAAAAATTTTTATAGGGACTGAAAACTATAGGTAGGGAGAGTGTCAGTGTGTTTTACTGTGCTAAACCTTGTTTGTAGGGACAGGGAAGGACAGTGAGGGAAATTCTCATTGTGCTATACTGTGCTAAAGCATTCCTCATCAACCATATTTGAAATCCTTGTTTTTTGGACAGTCAGGGAAATTGTCATTGTGCTATTCTGTGCGAAAGCAATCATCCTCAACCATATTTAGAAATCCTTAATTAAAGGGACAGAGAAGGACACCTGAAGGTAGCCCTTATTGCTTTTTTTCCCATCTCCCTGCAGGCCATCCATTAGAATGTCTGGAAGGCAAACAAGGAGAGGCAGACAGTCAGGAGGCAATAAAAGAGGGCAAGCAGGCTCTGTGTCTGGGGGCAACAGTGCTGGTCGTGGACGCGGTGCATTGTCATCAGCACATGGCCATGGGACACGCTTGTCCTTCTTTTCGGCAGCTGGACATGTTGAGCCACATCATGCCGAAGACTTGGTAGAGTGGATGACCAAGCCCTCCTCCTCCTCCTCATCCTCTCTCACCCAGGCTCAGGGTACTGGCAAAGCAGCTGCCAAAGCGTCCTCTTCCCTGGTATCAATGTCAGACTCATCATCAGTCACTCCTTCCCTAGACCCACCATGTCCTCCTCCTGAGGAGTCCCCCGAACTGTTTGAGCACAGTGTTGGGTACATGCTCCAGGAGGATGCCCAGCGTTTCGAAGGGTCTGATGATGAAACCCAGCTAGAGGAAGGCAGTAGCGTGAGAGCAGACAGAGGGGATGCTCAAGAAGGACACCAATCTGGCAGTCATGTTCCAGCAGCTGCAGCATACTGCCAGATTGGCTCCAGTGATGAGGAGGGAGGGGATGATGAGGTCACTGACTCCACGTGGGTGCCTAATAGGAGAGAGGAGGAGGAGGAGGATGAGGAGGAGGCACATCTCCAACGAGGCAGGATGCTCTTTGGTGGCCAGTGTAAGGGCAGTACACCGACGGAATCACACCGCAGAGCTCCGCCTGTGCAGGGCGCTGCCTCTGCCCGTCATTCAAAAAGTTCTTTGGTGTGGGCCTTTTTTGAGGCTAGTGCATCAGATCGCACAGCTGCTGTTTGCAACATATGTCTCAAGCGTATATCGCGTGGCCAAAACATCAGCCGCTTGGGTACCACATGCCTGACCAGACATATGTTGACCTGCCATGCAGCTCGTTGGCAAGCCTACCTCAAAGACCCACACCAAAGAACAAAGCGGACCTCTCCTTGCACCGCATCAGCTGGGATCTCCAACCCCACTATAACTTCAGTCCTCTCTGAAACATGCACTGAGAGGAATGAAGGTGTAGAATTAGGTGTGTAACAGCTAAGTACTTGCGGCCACTCTGCTAGCAGTACACCGACGTCCGATTCTAGCAGGCAAATTTCCCTGCCCCAGCTGCTGGACCGTCGAAAGAAGTTCACTCCCAGCCATCCACATGCCCAGCGGTTGAATGCTAGCTTGGCTAAATTGCTAGCGCTTCAACTGCTGCCTTTTCAGTTGGTAGACTCGGCCCCCTTCCGTGAGTTTGTGCAATGTGCGGTTCCTCAGTGGCAGGTTCCCAAACGCCACTTTTTCTCACGGAAGGCTATTCCGGCTCTCTACCGGCATGTGGAAGGCAATGTCTTGGCCTCGCTGGACAGGGCGGTCAGCGGTAAGGTGCATATTACCGCTGACTCATGGTCCAGCAGGCATGGACAGGGACGTTACCTTTCTTTCACGGCCCATTGGGTCACTCTTTTGGCAGCTGGGAAGGATGCAGGACAAGGTGCAGTAGTGTTGGAGGTTGTTCCACCGCCACGCCTCCAAAATGCTACTACTGGTTGTGACACACCTCTCTCCTCCACCCCCTCCTCTTCTTCTTCCTCCATGGCCTCTTCCTGTGCTTTGTCCTCTGAACCAGCGGTGCTCCGTAGGCGTTCAAGGGGCTACGCAAGTACGCAGGCAAAAAGATGCCATGCCGTGCTTGCGCTGGTGTGTTTGGGGGACAGAAGCCACACTGGGGCAGAGGTCCTGTCTGCTCTGCAGGGCCAGGCCGAGAGGTGGTTGACGCCACGCCAGCTTAAGCCAGGAATGGTGGTTTGCGACAATGGCACCAACCTCCTCTCCGCCCTCCGACAGGGACAACTGACCCATGTGCCCTGTGTGGCTCACGTCCTTAACCTGGTGGTGCAGCGGTTCTTGGGCAGGTACCCGGGCTTACAGGATGTCCTGAGGCAGGCCAGGAAAGTCTGTGTGCATTTCCGCAGATCTTATAATGCCAGTGCTCGCCTGGCTGAGCTGCAAAAGGAGTTGAACCTGCCCAAGAACCGCCTTATATGTGACATGCCCACCAGGTGGAACTCAACGTTGGCCATGCTGCAGCGGCTGCACACGCAGCAGAGGGCCATCAATGAGTACCTGTGCGACTACGGCACCAGGACAGGGTCAGGGGAGCTTGTTTTTTTTTCTCCACGCCAGTGGGGCATGATCAGGGATGCATGCACTGTCCTGGCACCATTTGAGGAGGCCACGAGGATGGTGAGCAGTGACAGTGCATGCATCAGTGACACTGTACCTCTTGTCCACCTGTTGGAGCACACGCTGCGTGGAATAATGGACAGGGCACTTGAGGCAGAACAGAGGCATGAAGAGGAGGACTTCCTTGCCTCTCAAGGCCCCCTTTACCCAGACAGTGTTCCTTCTGTCCCACCCATCGCACAGGAAGAGGACGAGGAGGAGGAGGAGGAGGAGGATTGTGTCAGCATGGAGGTGGAGCCTGGCACTCAGCAGCATCAACAGCAGCAGTCTTTTAGGGATGATTTACAGTCCCAAGAAACCCGTGGACTTGTACGTGGCTGGGAGGAGGTGGCTGCGGATCATGTCGTCCTTAGTGACCCAGAGGACTCCGGACCGGATGCCTCAGCTAACCTACGCTGCATGGCCTCCCTGATCCTGCAAAGTCTGCGGAAGGATCCTCGTATTCTTCGGATCAAGGAGAGGGACCATTACTGGCTGGCCACTCTCCTTGATCCACGGTACAAGGGTAAGGTTGCGGACCTTATGTTACCGTCGCAGAGGGAGCAGAGGATGAGACAACTCCGGGAGGCCTTGCAGAAAGGTCTGTGCAACGCGTTCCCAGAGACTGGGAGGTTACAAACTCCTGGTCCTGGACAACGAGTTGCTGAGGCTTCGGCCAGTCAAAGAAGGAGCGGTGGGGAAGGTGGCCGTCTGACCGATGCGTTCAGACAATTCTTTAGTCCGCAGCCCCAAAGTATGATCGGTTCCAGCAACCATCGCCAGCGTCTGATAAACATGGTGCAGGAATATCTAGGGGCAAGGTCAGACTTGGACACCTTCCCCACCGAAAATCCTCTGGCTTACTGGGTCTTGAGGATGGATCACTGGCCAGAGCTTGCACAGTATGCAATTGAGCTACTGGCCTGTCCTGCATCCAGCGTTCTTTCGGAACGCACATTCAGTGCTGCTGGAGGATTTGTCACGGATCACAGGGTGCGCCTGTCCACCGACTCGGTTGATCGACTGACTTTCATCAAGATGAACCAGTCTTGGATCACCACCAGCTACCACACACCTGATGCTGATATAACAGACTAATTGATTTTAACATGTCACATCCCTTCAAGACTGATGCTGATGCTGAGTGCCTGTGCTGTTATGTTGACTGGCTATCCTCCTCCTCCGAGTCCTCAATGATACGATTGATGATGATAGCTTGGAAGATCATTTTTGTTTATGGGTGCCGCCACCAGTGTCTAACGCCCAATTTTTCAGCCCCTGTTTAACAGGGGCGTGTAATTAAAATTTTTGAAGCAATACTTTGCAACAGGGCTCATTGCTGTGCTCCAAGTACAGTATCTGTGAGGGGTTGCAGTGTTGTGCCACCAGTGCCTAAGGCCCAATTTTTCAGCCCCTGTTTAACAGGGCCGTGTAATTACAATTTTTGAAGCAATACTTTGCAACAGGGCTCATTGCTGTGCTCCAAGTACAGTATCTGTGAGGGGTTGCAGTGTTGTGCCACCAGTGCCTAAGGCCCAATTTTTCAGCCCCTGTTCAACAGGGGCATGTAATTACAATTCTTGATCTAATAATTCACAGCAGGGCCCATTCCTGCACCCACCAAGGGTAACTCTGAGGGCTTACAGTGTTGTGGCAACACCACCACCACCACCACCACCACGAAAGGCCCAATTTTTCAGCCCCTGTTCAAAAGGGGCATGTAATTACAATTCTTGATCTAATAATTCACAGCAGGGCCCATTCCTGCACCCACCAAGAGTAACTCTGAGGGCTTACAGTGTTGTGGCAACACCACCACCACCACCACCACCACGAAAGGCCCAATTTTTCAGCCCCTGTTCAACAGGGGCATGCAATTACAATTCTTGATCTAATAATTCACAGCAGGGCCCATTGCTGCACCCACCAAGAGTAACTGTCAGGGCTTACAGTGTTGTGGCACCAGCACCACCATCAAAGGCCCAATTTTTACTACCACTGTTCAACAATTATATGTAATTACAATTCCTGATATAATAGTTGACAGCAGGGCGTTCCAGCACCAACTAAGAGTAACTGTGAGTGCTTACAGTGTTGTGCCAACACCAACAACTAAGGGGCCTATTTCTGCAGAGTATATACGGCAGGTCCCTACTTTCAAACATCCAACTTACAAACGACTCCTACTTGCAAACGCAAGAAGACAACAGGAAGTGAGAGGAAATCTACCCCTAGGAAGGAAAATTCTCTCCTGTAAGAATTAATATGGGACAAAGGTGTCTCCTCTGTACTGATGCTTTATCACCAATCCTTGTTTCAAGAAAAACACCACATTTCAAAAACAGTTGTCATTGGGACGGAAAGTGAGGTGAAATGTTCTGAACAGGGGCACAGACAGCAAAACAAATGTTACAGGGGTGATAACCCTTACCTATGTTTTCCAAAAAGTTTAAAAATAGATTTTTGGGCTGGAGCTACACTTAAACAATGTACCTGTTCAAAATTACAAACAGATTCTACATAAGAACAAACCTACAGTCCCTGTCTTGTATGCACCGCCTGTATACGGCTGTTCAGAGTATATAGGGCCTTTTTTATTTTATGTGCGGGGTTCCCCTTAATATCCATACAAGACCCAAAGGGGCTGGTAATGGGCTGGGGTAGGGGGGGGGTCATGGGGTAGCTATGCAATTTTTCTTAAAGATTTTCATCCATATTACCGGGACCAGACATTACATTAAAGCCGCAAGCAGTTTTAAATGGCTTTTTTTTCCTTTAGAAGTGTCATTTTGTGCAGGGACAGTTCTAAACACGGGAAACACGTGGCACTTCACAGGCATACTTTAGACACCCCCCAGGTACGATATTTAAAGGAATATTTGACTTTTTTTTTTTCACTTTATGCATCATTAAAATGACTGCTCCCGAAAAACGACCGTTTTTAAAACTTCTTTTTGCATTGATACATGTCCCCTGGTGCAGAACCCGGGTTCCCAAACCTTTTTTAGGACAATAACATGCATAATAGTCGTTATAATTAGCACTTTAGAATTCGAATGTTCGCATCCATTGTATTTAATAGGGTTCTAATGTTCGTACGAACTTTCGGTCCGTTCGCGGTTTCTGGTGCGAACCGAACCCGGGGGTGTTCGGCTCATCACTACTCCCGAGTATGGCGATACCACATGTGTGAGACTTTTACACAGCGTGGCCACATACAGAGGCCCAACATGCAGGGAGCACCTTCAGGCGTTCTGGAGCACCCAGGCCAATTCTGACATTTCTCTCCTACATGTAAAAATCATCATTTGTTTGCTAGAAAATTACATAGAACCCCAAAACATTATATATGTTTTTTTAGCAAAGACCTTAGAGAATATAATGGTGGTTGTTGCAACTTTTTATCTCGCACGATATTTGCGCAGCAATTTTTTTAACGCGTTTTTTACGGAAAAAAAATGTTTTGTGCTTAAAAAAAAAAAAAAAAGAAACAGTAAAGTTAGCCCAATGTTTTTGCATAATGTGAAAGATGAAGTTACGCCGAGTAAATAGATACCTAACATGTCACCCTTAAAAATTGCACACACTCGTGGAATGGCGCCAAACTTCGCTACTTAGAAAATCCCCATAGGCGACGCTTTCAATATTTTTGCTGGTTACATGTTTTGAGTTACAGAGGAGGTCTAGGGCCAGAATTATTGCTCTCGCTCTAACGTTCGCAGAGATACCTCACATGTGTGGTTTGAAAACCGTTTTCATATGTGGGCGGGACTTACGTATGCGTTTGCTTCTGTATGCGAGCTCACGGGGACAGGGGCGCTTTAAAAAAAAATATTTTTTTTTATTGTTCATTTTACTTTATTTATTTTAGTTTGACATGTTTTTCCGCCCCAAACATTTTTTTGATCACTTTTATACCTATTACAAGGAACGTAAACATCCCTTGTAATAGGAATATGGCATGACAGGTCCTCTTTACAGTGAGATATGGGGTCAATAAGACCCCACATCTCACCTCTAGGCTGGGAAGCCTGAAAAAAAAAAAACCAACAATCCTGGCTTTGATCGTAGCGGTGAGTCGGTAGAAGCACCGGAGGGCGGCGGGGGGGGGGAACATCCCCTCTCGCATCCCGTAAGAATGATCAAGCGGCGGAACAGCCGCTATGATTATTCTTATGGTGTAGGGAATCGCCGGCTGAAAAAACTAATATCTGAATGATGCCTGTAGCTGCTCCCATCATTCAGATATCCCTGCACAAAATCAAGGATGTCATATGACGGCCGGCGGGCGGGAAGTGGTTATTGAAGAGTATTGCCGGGCATTGCGGAGTATTGCCGGGCATTGCGGAGTATTGCAGAGTATGGCAGGGCATTGCGGAGTATTGCGGACTATGGCAGGGTATTGCGGAGTATGGCAGGGTATTGCACGGGGTATTGCATAGGGGGTATTGCACAGGGTATTGCAGAGTATTGCGCAGGGTATTGCAGAGTAATGCGCAGGGTATTGCAGAGTATTGCGCAGGGTATTGCAGAGTATTGCACAGGGTATTGCGCAGGGTATTGCAGAGTATTGCGCAGGGTATTGCAGAGTATTGCACCAGGGTATTGCAGAGTATTGCACCAGGGTATTGCAGAGTATTTTGCAGGGTATTGCGCAGGGTATTGCAGAGTATTGCGCAGGGTATTGCAGAGTATTGTGCAGGGTATTGCAGAGTATTGCGCAGGGTATTGCAGAGTATTGCGCAGGGTATTGCAGAGTATTGCGCAGGGTATTGCAGAGTATTGCACCAGGGTATTGCAGAGTATTGCACCAGGGTATTGCAGAGTATTGCACCAGGGTATTGCAGAGTATTTTGCAGAGTATTGCGCAGGGTATTTTGCAGAGTATTGGCAGGGTATTTTGCAGAGTATTGGCAGGGTATTTTGCAGAGTATTGGCAGGGTATAGCACAGGGATGGCTGAGCAGGGATGGATGGATGGCTGGATCTGTGACTGCAATTGTCACAGATCCAGCCCACAGCGCTGCTGCCTTGATCTGCTCCCTCCCCTCTCCTCCCACACTGTACCAATTGGTACAGAGAGGGGAGAGAGGAACCGGCGTCATCACATGACGCCGGTCTGTTTACAAGTGATTGCTCCGTCATTTGACGGAGCGATCACGTGGTAAACGGCCGCTATCAGCGGCGATTTACCGCGATTCGTGATCCGCCGGGTCCACGGAGTTTTCCGTGTGCGCGCCCCAGGGGGCGCGCGGGAGCGCGATTCTGGGAGGACGTTATATAACGTCCTCCCAGAGTTAAGCAACCACCTTGTCGACGTTATTTGTCGGCAGGTGGTTGCTAAGTGGTTAATGTCCTGATTTAGGAGGGAGATGGGACAGAAGTTCATGCATGATGTGTTATCTGATTAGGGTTTGGGGATCATGCAAATAATTGATAGTAATGATTCGCGTCTAAAGGAATAGCCATCTATTAGGGTATTGAATGCGTCTACTAAAACAGGAGAAAGGGTTTCAGAAAATGTTCTGTAGTATAGTGCTGAGAAGCCATCTGGGCCAGGCCTCTTGTTTATTTTCAGTTCTTTTATGGTTTTCAAGACTTCCGCTGTTGTTATGTGTTCTTCAAGCAAGATTTTTTGTGTGTGTGTTAGTTTAGTAAGATTTATTTTAGAGAAGAAGTTATCAGCATCGATCTGATTAAATTCTTTTGATTCTGAATACAATGATAAAATGATGTTAAATATTTACGTAATTTTTGAACG
Source organism: Rana muscosa (assembly GCA_029206835.1). Lineage (NCBI taxonomy): Eukaryota > Metazoa > Chordata > Amphibia > Anura > Ranidae > Rana > Rana muscosa. The sequence continues at coordinate 901,593,697 of CM055121.1, read as the reverse complement.
ATTTTAAGAGGGTTACTGGTGTAAGTGTTTTTTGATAGTTTAAGTCGTATTGGGTTGGATTGTCTGTCAATGGATTTCAGTGCTCCTGCCAGGAGGGTATTAGGTTTATTTTATTTCATGTAAAACGTATGTTTTGATCTGCATAGTGTCTTATCTGCTGATTCTGTTAGGAATAAATCATATTCCAATCTGTTTTTTTCCAATTGTGCTTTTGATGTAGGGGTAGGATTGCTTTGGAAAGAGGTAAAGGCATTATTAAAATTGGTTTCTAATTTACGTGCTAGAATATTACGTTCTCTTTTAATCAGTGCCATTTGTCTTTGGATCATTCCACGCATCAAAGGCTTGTGCGCTTCCCATAAGGTAAGCGGAGATATGTCAGGATTAGTGTTATATTCTAGATAGTCCTTTATACCTTGTTCAATTATTTGGCTATAGGAGGGGTTCTTGAGTATGATATCAGGGAGATACCACATTGAGTCGTGAGCTTTAGGGATGGCACAGGATAAAGTGGTGAAAACTGCGTTGTGGTCCGACCAGGGGATGGGGATTATGCTAGATGCAAGTACTTCAGGTATCATAGCTGTAGTTAGAAAAATGTGGTCTATACGGGTGGATATCTTTTGTGGGTGTGAATAGTAAGTAAAGCATCTTTTGGATGAATTACATTCTCTCTAAGAGTCTACTAAATTATATTGAGAGAGTAGTTTAGAAAATGATTGGTTGCTTCAGTTACGAGAAGGAAAATAGAGTGACTTGTCGAGAAATGGGAGGTGGACTTGGTTGGAGTCACCACATATGATGACTGCGCCCATTTTATGGGCATTTACCACTTGTAATAAGTGTGATAGAAATTAGGTTGGTTGTTTGTTAGGGGCTTAGTATGATACTATCGTTACCGCATTATCCATGATATGACCAGCGAGTATTAGATATCGCCCCTCAGGGTCTTTAATTTCTGACTGAATTAGGAACGGGGTAGATCTGTGAAAGGCTATAAGGGTTCCTCTCCTTTTGGCACTGGCCGAGGCTGTAAAGACTTGTGGATACAAAGGGCTCATATACTTTGGAGAAGAATACACTGCAAAATGAGTTTCCTGTAGGCATATTATGTGAGCCTTATTAGCTTGAAAGGAACTACATGCGTTGGTTCTTTTCTGTGCTATGTGGAATCTCTGAACATTCAGGGAAAGAATGTTTAAGGGTGCCATGATATATGATCTAAAAGGTAGCACTTACCAGTGTCTGGTAATGTCCGACTGGATGAATCGACCTGTGTGGACCCGTAAGAGGAAAAAGAAAGAGGAGGGACCAGTACTGTCAGAAGTGTAGAGAAGCGGAGAAAAATAAAAAGGATAAAGTTAGATAAAATGCAAAATATCATATACTGAAGAGTAAAGTTTTCCCATGATGGGAGGAATGGACCACCATCAGGGGGAGTGCAGCCTGCATCGTTTGCCCACATATTATGGATGGGAAAACGAGGAGGGCCAATTGGGGCACACTGAACATCTGTGTGAGGAAGAAAAAGCCCTAATAATATTATTGAAGAAAAAAAATGCAGAATAATTAGAAGTAAAGCTAATACAGGTAAAATCCGCTTGGTATTAGATTATTAACCCTTTCCATACAGGGCTTTTTATACCACTTCCATACCGGGCCTATTCTGGCACTTCTCTCCTACATGTACAAATCATCATTCTTTTGCTAGAAAATTACTCAGAACCCCCAAACATTATATGTTTTTTTTAGCAGACACCCTAGGGAATAAAATGACGGTCGTTGCAACTTTTTATCTTACACGGTATTTGCGCAATAATTTTTCAACCGCCTTTTTTTTGGAAAAAAAATGGTTTCATGAATTGAAAAATAACAAAACAGTAAGGTTAGCCCAATTTTTTTGTAAAATATGAAAGCTTATGTTACGCCGAGAAAAAAGATGCCTAACATGTCACGCTTTAAAATTGCGCACAGTCATGGAATGGTGCCAAACTTCGGTACTTAAAAATCTCCATAGGCGACGATTTGAAATTTTTTACAGGTTACCAGGTTAGAGTTACAGAGGAGGTCTAGTAGTAGAATTGTTGCACGCGCTCTAACGCACGCGGCGATACCTCACATGTGTGGTTTGAACGGCATTTACATATGTGGGTGGGACTTACGTGTGCGTTCGCTTCTGAGCGCGAGCTATTGGGGACAGGGACGTTTTAATTTTTTTTTTTTTTTAACTTTTTTTTTTACACTTTTTTTTTTTTACACTTTTATTCCTATTACAAGGAATGTAAACATCCCTTGTAATAGGAATGTGTGTGACAGGTCCTCTTTATGGAGAGATGCGGGGTCAAAAAGACCCCACATCTCTCCTCCAGGCTGGAAAGCATGAGATCGTGAAAATGTTTTCACCAATCTCATACTTACTAGCCGCAATGGCGGCTTTGTTTACATCTGAGGACCCGGGCGTGACATCATCACATCGAGCCCGGGCCTCCGACGGTCATAGAGATGACTGGTGACCATCTGGTCACCAGTCATCTCTATGCTCGTCACGTGACCCACCACCGGCGCCGGACGATTCTCTCCGGGTTCCCGATGGCACGGGAGAGCCCGGAGAAGCACTGGATGGCAGCGGGAGGGGGGATGTCCCCTCCCGCTGCCTATAAGAACGATCAAGCGACAGAACCGCCGCTATGATCGTTCTTATGATGCGCAGAATCGCCGGCTGAAAACAAGGATGCCTGCAGCTAGAGGCATCATTCAAATATCCCCCCTCAAACCCAGGACGTCATATGACGTCCACCCGGAGGGAGAGAGGGTTCCTGCCGGCTTCATTTTACAATGACCCGGTATGGAAGTGGTTAATCCTGGGGTACATGAAGAAAAAAAAATCAGTTATGGTAACCATCAGATAGAAATTAGGTTAAATTAGACAAGAACAGAATGTAAATTTCCTATTGAATCTCATTAATAAGTCTGTATTATGAGAAGACCGGCTATTAACCTTGGGTGATAACTTTTATAAATAAAAATAGAACTAAATGAAATAAGACCTTCCACTTTGTATTGGTAATTTTGGTAGAAAAAAATAATATTATTGAAGGAAAAGAAATGCAGAATAATTAGAAGTAAAACTAATACAAGTAAAACCCGCTTGGTATTGGATTATTAATCCTGGGGTACATGAAAAAAATATAAAAAAAATCAGTTATGGTAACCATCAGATAGAAATTAGGTTAAATTAGACTAGAACAGAACGTAAATTTCTTATTGAATCTCATTAATAACTTTGTATTATGAGAAGACCAGCTACCAACCTTGGGTGGTAACTTTTATATAAAAAAAAAGAAATAAAAAAGAAATAAAAAAAGGGGGGGGGAGGGTGGAGCTAACTATATAAAAACATAAATTTAAACATACAAACATATATACAAAACATTCACGTTCATACGTATGCTTACATATATATTCCCATTCATACCACAATGTATAATTGTATACGTACACCTAAAAATACAAGTATGCTCTCTATCATACTGGTATTTGGATTTGGATTAGGTGTTTCAATATTGTGCTATAAGTTTAGGGAATCAAATAAGACATCATCTGGGTTTCAAAGTAAGGGTTAGGTGAAAAGGTGGAAAGTAGATAGGCATACTTAGTTCAATATAGTATTGTTTCAAAGTGTCTTCATATACTATTTAGTCTATGGCGTCTTCTCTGTATTTTGAAGGGGAATACTGGCGACTTCTTTTGTGAGAGTGGGATGATTTCCATTGTTTCCAGAAAGTTTTGAGGATTTTTGTGACGAAGATGATGCAGATTTTCTGCGTGGCGAATTGGGACCAGGTCCAGGTTCCACCAAATGTAGATTTTGTAAGGTATGCTGTAGTTCTTCCTCTGATCTACAGATGAATTTAGAGCCTTGGTGTGCAAAACGGATAGAAAAAGGGAAACCCCATTGGTAATTTATGTGGTGATTTTGTAGTATCTGAAGTTGGGGTTTCATTGCTCGGCGTTTGGTAATGGTCAGTTGAGAAAGGTCAGCAAAAAGTTGGTATTTATGTCCTTGGAACAATAAGTCATTTCTTTCACTTGCTGCTGCTAGCAGGTTCTTCTTTGTGTGGTAAAAATGAAATTTCGCGATTATATCACGTGGTGGACCCTCTGCCTTTTTGGGTGCAAGAGTGCAATGAATTCTATCCATTTCTAAACTGACAATGTAGGCCGAAGTTCCTGAAATAAGGCAGTAATGGTATTTTGTAGGTCTGTCACTGACTATGGTATACCTCTGATGCAAATGTTGGAACGTCTGGCCCTATTCTCAAAATCTTCCAGTTTAGATTGTAAAGTAACATTTTCCTCCTTAAGATTTTCCAGTTCAGCCATGTAGTCCTGTGCTGAGTTTTCAATCTCATCCACTCTGGTTTCCAGCGCTTCTGTGCGGCTAACCAGCTCCTTTATCTCTTTTGTGAGGCTCTTTGTGATATGTTCTGAGATTTGCCTCAGAGCTTTGTTAAGCATTTTTTCAAACTTCCTTAATAAAGCTGGAGAGGCTGGGGAGTCTTGTGAAATACACTGTGGGGCTGATTTACAAATCGTTTGCGCCATGAGTATCGGCGCATCTGCATGCGCAATGGCTGTTTTGGTATTTACAAAACATTAGCGCCGGTAGCGCAGCCCTATTTGCCATTTACTATAGTGTTGTCGGCGGACGGGAGGAGGCGCTCAGTGCGCCACTATGGACCTGGTGCACGGCATGTTAAAATCTAAATATAAAGAAGCTGGAAGTGAGAATATAATGGGGGTGATGTGGGGTGATGTGAGGAAGTGTAGTGACACCTGCCAAATAACTAATATGCCCAAAATAGAGTGAGAAAGTAACTTTTTCAAAACCATCCCGCTGCGCCGGCAAGTACGTTTCGAGCTGCGGGAGTTTTTTTTTAGCTCAGCGCGGCAATTTCAATGGTTCAAATGCGCCAAGACACTGCGCCGGCAAAATCTTAGTAAATGTCAAGTCACATAACTCAATTGCATAAGTTGAACAGGCGCAGCTCTGAACTTCCCAGTGCGCCAGCAAAATGAAATTTCGAAAGGAAAAAAAAAGGCATTTAAAAGCACCCGCGGCTGTAATGAATTGTCGGCTCCCAGCAATATAGAGAAAAGTCATTGAAAGTCTTTGATAAAGAAAAAAAAAAGCGTGGAGGTCCCCCAGAATTCAATTACCAGGCCCTTCAGGTCTGGAATGGATATTAAGGGGAACCCCGCTGCAAATTTTTTTAAAAAATGACGTGGGGTTCCCCCCAAATATCCATACCAGGCCCTTCAGATCTGGCATGGATTTTAAGGGGAACTCCACCCCAAATTTTAAAAAAAAATAGCATGGAGTCCCCCTAAAAATCCACACCAGACCCTTTTATCCGAGCACATAACCTGGCCCGGCCGCAGGGGAAGAGGGGGGGATGAGAGAGCGGCCCCCCCTCCCTCCTGAACCATACCAGGCCACATGCCCTCAACATGGAGAGGATGTCCCCATGTTGATGGGGACAAGGGCCTCATCCCCACAACCCTTGCCCGGTGGTTGTGGGGGTCTGCGGGCGGGGGGCTTATCGGAATCTGGAAGACCCTTTTAACAAAGGGGACCCCCAGATCCCGGCCTCCCCCTATGTGAAATGGTAATGGAGTACAATTGTACCCCTACCATTTCACAAGGAAAGTGTCAAAAATTTAAAAAATGACAAGAGCCAGTTTTTGACAATTCCTTTATTAATGTCTTCTCCTTTCTTCCATCTTCTTCCTTCTTCTTCTTCCATCTTCTTCTTTTCTCCATTCGGGTTTCTTCCTCTTCATCTTTATCTTCATCCTCATCTTCATCTTTATCTTCATCTTCCTTCTTCCTTCGGTCTTCTCGTCCGCATCTTGCTCCGGCGTCTTCCCTTCTTTTTTCTTCTCCGGCCGCTCCGTTTGAATTGGAGGTTCCCGCTGTGCGACACTTCAGTTCTCCACTTGGTCCGCTGCCACCCGGGGACTCCGCCCCCTCTGACACCACGGGGAAAGTCCCCATGAAATCCATGTGCGTCAGAGGGGGGCGGGGTCACTGGGTGTAAGCGGACCCAGAGGAGAACTGAAGCGTCGCACAGCGGGAACCTCCAATTCAAACGGAGCGGCCGGAGAAGAAAGAGGAAGGGAAGACGCCGGAGCAAGATGCGGACGAGAAGACCGAAGGAAGATGAAGATAAAGATGAAGATGAGGATGAAGATAAAGATGAAGAGGAAGAAACCCGAATGGAGAAAAGAAGAAGATGGAAGAATAAGAAGGAAGAAGATGGAAGAAAGGAGAAGACATTAATAAAGGAATTGTCAAAAACCGGCTCTTGTCATTTTTTACATTTTTTACACTTTCTTTGTGAAATGGTAGGGGTACATTTGTACCCCATTACCATTTCACACAGGGGGGGCGGGATCTGGGGGTCCCCTTTGTTAAAGGGGTCTTCCAGATTCCGATAAGCCCCCCGCCCGCAGACCCCCACAACCACCGGGCAAGGGTTGTGGGGATGAGGCCCTTGTCCCCATCAACATGGGGACATCCTCCCCATGTTGAGGGCATGTGGCCTGGTACGGTTCAGGAGGGAGGGGGCCGCTCTCTCGTCCCCCCCTCTTTTCCTGCGGCCGGCCAGGTTATGTGCTCGGATAAGGGTCTGGTGTGGATTTTTGGGGGGACTCCACGCCATTTTTTTAAAAAATTTGGGGTGGAGTTTCCCTAAAATCCATGCCAGATCTGAAGGGCCTGGTATGGATATTTGGGGGGAACCCCACGTCATTTTAAAAAAAAATTTGCAGCGGGGTTCCCCTTAATATCCATTCCAGACCTGAAGGGCCTGGTAATGGAATTTGGGGGACCCCCACACTTTTTTTTTTTTGTGTTATCAAAGACTTTCAATGACTTTTATCTGTATTGACAGGAACCAGAAATTCATTACAGCCGCAAGGACTTTTAAATGACTATTATTTTACGTTAGAAATGTAATTTTGCTCTCCAACTGTTATAAACATGGAAAACATGCGCTAATTTACAGGCATACTATAGACACCCCCGGTATGATATTAAGGGCCAGTTCACACCGGATGCAGTGCAGTGCGTTTTTTTGATGCATGAAAAACGCAAAGAAAGTTGATCACATTAATGCCAGTGGCATAGTTCACACCACTGCAGTCCGTTCCAGTGCATTTCAGAAAGCAAAAAAAAATTGGTCATGCTGCATTTTTTAGGTAAAAAACTGTACTGGACCGCAGTAAAACACATCAAAAACGCAACGGAACATACCAAAAATGCACTGGAATGCACCGGAACGCACCTAAATGCACCAAAGACGCACTGCAACACACTTGTCCTAAGTGAAAAGAGGGGGAAAAAAACACTGGACTGCATCAAAAACGCATCAAAAATGCACTGGAATGTGTCAAAAACGCGCATGCAGAAAAGCACCTGAAACGCACCCAGACTGTGTTTCTATAGTGTGAACTAGGGCCAGTTCACACCATAGAAACGCAATCCGGATGTGTTCCAGGTGCTTTTCTGCATGCACGTTTTTTCATGCGTTCCAGTGCATTTTTGGTAAGTTTTTGATGCAGTCCAGTGCTTTTTTTTCACCCCTCTTTTTATTAACCATAGATAAGGACAAGTGTGTTCTAGTGCGTTTTTGGTGCATTTAGGTGTGTTCCTGTGCGTTCCAGTGCGTTTATGATGCATTTTGCTGGGTTCCAGTACAGTCCAGTGCAGGTAAAATGCAGCATGTTCTACTTTTTTTGTGGAACTGGAACGCACTGGAACAAACACTGCCATTTAGAACCATATAACCAACTTTCCATGCATTTTTGATGCATAAAAAACACAATGGACTGCATGTGGTGTGAAATGGCCCTTAAGCAATTTGGCATATTTAAAGGCACTTCTCCTTGTTTTGTTTTCCAAATTGGTGACATTGATATATGTCCCATAGGGTGGGACCTGGGCCCCCATTTTAAGGCCAATAACTAGAAGATAAGCCAGCCAAGTGGGGACTAGCAAAATTAACAAGTCAGTTCCCATAGATTGCAATGGTATTTGTTGGTGGGGGGGGGGGTGATTGTCCCATCTCTAATTTTGTAGCATGCTGGATGATGTGCTTAATTTTGGACGGGGGGAGGGGGGGTATTTTTTGCTAGCTGCATTGGTGTTGTTCTGCACATGCCCAGCGAGTTAGATTTTTTTTTGGGGTGCTTTTTGTGTGTGAACAGCGCCTGGATATTTCTGGGCATGCTCAGAGAGTGTTTTTATGGGTTAGTAATTGAAGGACATCCTTAACAGGTGTAGCCACTTTGAAGTTCAGTCTACATTGGGAGAACTTGCATTTTGGGTGTTTCATGGACTGTGCATGTGTTTTCAATTGCCTCATTAGCACACAAACATATGTTATATAAAGCTCAGAGGGAGCATTCGTTCGCTTGCCCTGAGAAGAGGCAAGTGTGTGTGTGTGGGGGGGTAAAATGTACATGTTGGTGTCCTTATCAAGTTTGTAACACATGCATTTTATTTGTTATGTCTTTGCAAAACAGGTGATTGGTTAACTTTTGTGGATTGTATTTTTTGTGTGGGGAAAATGTTCCCCTGAAATAGATCTGATGTTCTTAATGTGTGTTGTTTGTTCACTTTGATTTAATTATCTGTGCTGCATTTTTTTTGGCCAAATATTTCTCAAGATGTTGAGTCTGTAACTATTTCAATTTGACCGTGTTTTTTATTTTGCCTTCCCTTTTGTTTTGTTGACCAATAAAATTTGATGCAAAGTTTTGATGTTTGTTTTGTGTTTTCTTTGCAACAAATGTGACAGCTGATTGGCATGTCAAAACAAAACAGGTGTGATTTGTCTACCCTGGTGCCTTCATGCTAGCATATGCATGGATTGTGTGCTGCCATGGAGCGTCACCAGGAAATGAAAAATACAGAGCGGTAAGTATTCAATTTTCCCTTTTTACTGCAATGGTTCTCAGCCTCAGTCCTCAAGTACGACCAACAGGACATGTTTTGTGAATTTATCTTATCAAGAATTGCTGTCCAAAAATCAAAACCATTGACTGTGATTTAAAGCACATGTGCAAGATGAAGGAAAACCTGCAAACATGGCCTGTTGGGGGTACTTGAGAAGCACTGATTTAGAGCACTGCACTTAAAAATAGCTCAAGGCAATACAATTCTAATTGTGGGCATTTTGAGGGAAACGAAGTAAGTGTTAGAACCCCTGCGTGTGTGTTTTTTTTTTTGTAGTTTGGCCTTTGTGTCTCCTTTTCTTAAAATTGGCTTCACTTCCTGTCACACAGCTAAACAGGAAGTGAAGGTAAAACCCTACCAATGTCTTTTCTTGGGGACACACAGATCAATCTAACTAGTGTCCCCATTAAGCAAATTGCACTCTAGCACTTTGTTGTGTACACCCCAAAACATTGTATAGTTTGGGGTTTAGTAAAGACAAATCCACTCTGCAGTAAAAGTGTAGCTGCTGAAAATCTGAGGGAAAGTACTGGTGATTGGATGTTACAATCATGTAAAAGCAAAGATGGTGTTTTTTTTGCTTGCATGTCCCCCTCAGATATACAGCAAGTGCACTTGTAGTGCAAAGTAGATTTGCCTTTAGTAAATAAACCCCAAAGTCCAAACTACCTAATAATTTGTGGTGTACCCCGCAATATGCTGGAGTGCAATGTGCATAATGGGGAAAGTATTTAGACTGACCCGTGTGCCCCAAGGAAAGACATTGGGAGGGATTTTCCCTCACTTCCTGTGTGGCTATGTGACATTAAGTGGCCAAATTATTTAGTTTAACTTTTCAAAGACACATTCCTAAGTTGAATTGTGATGCATATCAATGGCCCATTTAGACCCTCTTTAATCACTTGAGATCAGCGCTATAACTGATCGACGGCCACAGCATGGTCCTCAATTGCCGGGAGTCCGTCAATAAACGTCCTCCCCTTTGCACGCGCTGTGGTCACAGAGTCACTGAGACTCGGGTGATGACAGATCCGAGTAAGGGGCCGATCCCTGCCCTTTAGCATGTGATCAGCTGTCAGCAAATGACAGCTGATCACATGATGTAAACAAAAGCTGGGTAATGGTTTTTGTTTTCTCCTTGTACTGACAGCGTGAGCATTAAAAAAAGGCAATCACCAGCTTATGTGCAAGGGACATCGGGCCCGAAGAGGAAGAGGCAATTCTGCGTCATCTGTGACAATTAGTAGCCCCTGCCAGTGCCACCTATCAATGCCCACCACTGGTGCCAATCAGTGGCACCTAGCAGTGCTGCCTATCAGTGCCCATCACTGCCAACTATCATTGCCACCTAGCAATGCCACCTCTCAGTGCCCACCCTTGCCACCTTATCGGTGCCCATCAGTGCAGTCTCATCAGTGTACATCAATGAAGAAGAAAAATTACCTTTTTTTAAAATATTAACCAGTTTCCTACCGCCCACCGTCAAATGACATCCTTGGCTTTGTGCGGTGACATCTGAATGATGCCTGCAGTTGCAGGCATCATTCAGATATCATTCTTTTCAGCCGGCGATTCTGTGCACAATAAAAACGATCATAGTGGCAGTTCCGACGCTTGATCGTTCTTATAGGCGGCGGGAGGGGACGTTCCCCCCCCCCTCCCGCCACCATCTGGTGCTTCTCCGGGACCTCCCGTGCCATCTTGGGCTCGGAGAACGATTTGGAGATGACTGGTGACCAGATGGTCACCAGTCATCTCTATGACCGTCGGAGGCCCGGGCGCGACGTTATGACATCACGCCGTGTTCCTGTATGTTAACCAAGCCGTGATCTCGGCTGTCAGCATGAGATTGGTGATTTTTTTTGACCAATATCATGCTTTCCAGCCTGGAGGAGAGATGTGGGGTCTTATTGACCCCGCATCTCTCCATAAAGAGGACCTGTCACACACATTCCTATTACAAGGGATGTTTACATTCCTTGTAATAGGAATAAAAGTGATCCAAAAAAAATAAAAAAGTAAAAAAAAGAGTAAGAAATACAAAAAAGTTAAAAAAATAAATAAAAAAAAAATAAAAAAATAAGAAAAAACGCCCATGTCCCCGGTAGCTCGCGCTCAGAAGCGAACACACACGTAAGTCCCACCCACATATGTAAACGCCGTTCAAACCACACATGTGAGTTATTGCTGCGTGCGTTAGAACGAGTGCAACAATTCTAGCACTAAACCTCCTCTGTAAAAAAAATTAAAGCATCGCCTAGGGAGATTTTTAATTACTGAAGTTTGGTGTCATTCCATGAGTGTGCACAATTTTAAAGCGTGACGTGTTAGGTATCTATTTACTCAGCATAACAACATCTTTCACATTATACCAAAAAATTGGCCTAACTTTACTGTTTTGTAATATTTTTAGCAAAAAAAAAGGCGTTTGAAAATTTATTGCGCAAATACCGAGCGAGATAAAAATTTGCAATGACCGCCATCTTATTCCCATCTTATATAATGTTTGGTGTTTTGAAGTAATTTTATAGCCATAAATTTATGATTTTTACAATAGGCCCAGTGCTGAAGTGGTTAAAATATCCATTTTTTTTTTCTTTTAAACTCGGTCTTTTGTATTTATAGAAAAAAAAAACACAAAGGTGATCAAATAGCACCAAAAGCAAGCTCTATTTGTGTGCCAAGAAATAATACATTTTCATTGGGTTACAGTGTTGTATGAGCGCGCAATTGTCATTGAAAGTGCATCAGCGCTGAAATGTGAAACTTGGTCTGGGCAGTGCGCAAGTGGTTAATATAAGGCTACATGCACACGGACGTTTTTCAAGCCGCTTGTTTGAGCGTTTTTTGCAGCTTAAAAACATCTCTCCATGTTAGCCTATGGCCTCATGGCCACCATGGCATTTTTGAGCTGTAAATGGCATAGGCGTTTTTAGGCTCCATGTAGACGGGACGCTGGTGCAATTTGCTGGTGCAAAGTGTTCAGAACTAAGGTTGAAAGTGGCGTTTAGAAAGGTGCGCTTTGTGGCGTTTACATGCCGTGTTTTACCACATTTGCGTGTATATGATAAGGAGCCTCCCTAAGCTCCAAAAACAGTATTTTCTTGTTCATACATCACGGGACACAGAGCGGCATAGTCATTACTATGTGGGTTATATAGAATTACCTTCAGGTGCTGGCACTGGCAACGTCCAAAACAGGAAGTACCCTCCCCTATATAAGCCCCTCCCATCCGGGAGCACCTCAGTTTTTTGCCAGTGTCTAAGGTGTTGGCCAAGGTTAACATGTATTCATCTGGGCTTGTGTACAGGTTCTCTGGGCCTTAGCAAGCTATTCCGGATCCGACCAAAAAAAGCTTCATAGCTAAACGGTCGGTACCCGGGCCTTGCAGAGAAGAGCAGGGTTTTGCCTGTAATGCCTCTCTTAGGAGGGCTGAACCCTGGGATCCAGAGCTCTGGTCATACCCAAAACCAAGAGGCTATCTGTGCAGGGTGCTATACAGGTCCAGGGGAGTGGAATCCTTGGGAACCCGGTCCCTGAAGGTCTAGTACAATGCCTGCCGTGAGAGGTGAAGTTTGGGCTTCTGTGGACCAAACAAAGTCCTGCGGCGGGGAAAAGGTAAGTGGGGGCCCCTCAGGAACTTGGTTCTATTGAGGGGACCCCCAAGCCTAATATGTCTTTCTGCCTGTTACCTAAAGGTATTCCCGCTAATAGCTGTATATGCCTAAGGAATCCTAGAAATGTCTTTTCATAAAGGAAGTTTTAAAAACTGTAAACCTAGAAATGTTTTTCATAAAGGAGGTTTTAAAAAATAAAAAAATAAAAAAAGACAAAAGTGCGGTACCTGTGTTTGTCCACTAGAGGCCGCTGTGGAACGTCTTTTTTTCTTGGGACTATTCCTTCCATGGTGAAAGTCCAGGCAGATGAGTGAGCTCTCTATCAGGGAAGCTGCATTCCTCTGTCATGCTGCCAAGTAGTTTCCTTCCATCCCCGAGTCCTGGTGAAACAGGGACCCTGGCTCCTCTCCCTACATGGCGCCAAGAGCGCACACGTTCACGCGCGCGCGCGCGCACACACGTTTTCTTTTTATAGATTTAGCTTCAAAAAGGGGGCGGAGCCTGGCGGATGACGCGCTCTGTGCGCCCAGCGCTTCTGCGCATGTGCGGGTGTCCCAGAAAGATAAAAGGACTCAGTCCACGCTGCTTGCTATGGACACAGAGCATGAAAAGGAGCTGGTAGCAAGGTATAGGGGCTTACAGCGGGCGGTTGATACAGGCATCCCCAGAAAGACGCATTAGTAGACACCCACTGATGTACATAGCAGCAAATTGCATTAGACTATTTCAGTAAAGGGGTGTATTGCGGCTGGAATACCTCAGCTTTGAACTAAGGAATATGCCGCCTAAAAAACTCTGAGATATACCTCTCAGGAAGTGTAGGGGGTCTCCATCGGGCTCTGAGGATCTGGAGCAGTCATCTGCACCTTCCTCCCCTGAGAAATCAGAGGTTAATACCCATAAGGAACCCCCGGGAGTGCCAGGTACTGCGGCTGTCCTCAGTCCACCTGCTCCTGCATATATAACAGAGGAGGTTTTTGCCTCAACTCTGGAGGGATTGGAGCAGAGATTGGCAGCATTGATCGCTTCTTCTCTACAGGAAAGAAAGCGCGCCAGATCTCCATCCCCTCCATTAGAGTGCCTGTTGGCAGAGCAACAGTCCCAGGAAGGGACTGACCTACCTGAAGGGGATCAGGAGGAGGTTAACTCTGTTTTTGAGGAATCGACAGTAGATGAACCATTTTCAGCATCACAGACTGAAAGATTGTGGGTCCAGACCCTAACTGACATGGTTCGATCTGCATTTAAAATGCCTCTTGTTGAACCATCAACTACTGCTGTCTCCTCATTGGGGTCGCTAAAAGCTCCCCAGATTAATTGCTCATTTCCAATTCATCCATTATTGGAAGGACTTATATACCAGGACTGGGAACATCCTGATAAACTATTTGTTCCACCTAAAAAATTTCAGGTGATCTATCCCATGGAGGAAAAATTCACCCAGAGATGGAATGTTCCTACGGTGGACGCAGCCATTTCTTCTGTGAACAAATCACTGACATGTCCAGTAGATAATGTTCAAATGTTCAAAGATCCAGTAGATAAAAAATTGGAATCTTTATTAAAATCTGCTTTTTCCACAGCAGGGGCTGTTACACAGCCAGCAGTGGCAGCTATTGGGGTCTGCCAAGCTTTAAAGGATCAAATGAAAATGGTCCTGAGGGATTTGCCAGACCAGCAGGCCCAGGCTCTGGCTGATCTGCCTAGAGCATTATGCTTTGCGGTTGACGCCATCAAGGATTCTATCCATCAGGCCTCCCGCCTCACGCTGTCTTTGGTACATATGTGTAGGCTTCTGTGGCTCAAGAACTGGTCTGCTGAGGCTCCCTGTAAGAAGCTCTTAGTTAGCTTCCCATTTCATGGAGAACGCCTTTTTGGCGAAGACCTGGATAAATATATCCAGAAGATTTCCAGTGGTAAAAGTACTCTCTTACCAATTAAAAAGAGGTCTAGGGGTCCATCTTTTAAGAGGGCTACCTCTCCTATCCCTGGGATGTCTGCTACTAGGCAGTTCCGACGGCCTCCTCGGTCAAACTCAGGAGGTAAAAATCAGGGACAGTCACAGGGTAATAAAAAACCCTGGATCCGAAGAGGTACTAAACCAGCCTCCAAGTCAAGCCCATGAAGGGCTGCCCCCACTCAAACGGGTGGGGGGAAGACTTCAGTTGTTCACAGAGACCTGGCGGGAGACGATCAGAGACAGATGGGTGCTCTCCGCAGTAACTCGGGGATACAAGTTGGAGTTAAAAGAGTCTCCTCCTTCCCATTTTATGTGGTCAGGCATGCCAAAAGACCCTCTGAAAAGAAGGTGTCTTCTAGTGGCGTCAGAACAACTATTGCTCCAAGGAGTAATTATGGAGGTTCCTATGGAAGAGTGGGGGTTGAGTTTCTACTCAAACCTTTTCACAGTCCCGAAACCAAACGGGGACATAAGACCCATATTGGACCTAAAGAGTCTAAACAAATTTCTAAACGTCCGGTCTTTCCGGATGGAGTCGATCCGATCGGTCACCGCTGCCCTACAGGGGGAGGAATGGTTAGCCTCGATCGACATCAAAGATGCTTACTTGCATGTTCCCATCTTTCCAGGTCATCAAAATTTCTACGCTTTGCAGTAGAAGGGCGCCATTTTCAGTTCAGAGCCTTACCATTCGGTCTGGCCACAGCACCACGAGTGTTCACAAAAATTCTGGCCCCACTGTTGGCCGATCTAAGAACACGAGGTGTAACGATAATGGCATACCTAGACGACCTGTTGTTGATGGACCACTCAGTTGCCAAGCTAGAAGTGGTAATTGTCGATACAATCAAGTATCTAGAATCTCACGGTTGGGTCATCAACCTGGACAAGTCAGCCCTACAGCCAGTGGAAAACCTGGTATATCTAGGGCTACGGCTGGATTCAGACCAGAGGAGGATTTTCCTATCTCAAGACAAAGTATCCTCTTTGAGGGACTTGGTCCGCCTACTTTGTGCAAAAAGACAGCCGTCCATACGCCTGTGCATGAGGCTGCTAGGAAAGATGGTAGCATCATTCGAAGCTATGCCATACGCCCAATTCCACTCAAGGAATTTACAGAGGGCCATATTGTCAGCCTGGAACGAAAAAGTCAGGCTCTAGACTTCCCGATGGCTTTGTCCCCTTCCGTTCGGAAGAGTCTCTGCTGGTGGTTGATCCCCCAGAATCTCCAGAAGGGAAAACCCTTCAGTCCGATATCCTGGAAGGTGGTCACTACAGATGCCAGCCTTATAGGCTGGGGGGCAGTACTGGAGCAATGGTCTCTCCAGGGCAGATGGTCAAATGTAGTAAAAACCCTGCCCATCAATCTCTTAGAGATACGAGCAGCCCGGTATGCCCTAGTAGCCTGGGCATCCAGACTCCAAGGGTCCAATGTCAGAATTCGATCAGACAAATGCCACAGCAGTGGCCTATATCAATCATCAGGGAGGCACCAGGAGTCGTGCAGCCCAGAGGGAAGTAAGTCACATCCTGGAATGGGCAGAAAAGCATGTCCCATGTATGTCAGCTGTCTTCATTCCAGGGGTGGAGAATTGGAAGGCGGACTTTCTAAGTCGCCAACAGTTATGCCCAGGGGAATGGTCCCTTCATCCCGAGGTCTTCCGAGCGATATGTCAGCGGTGGGGAACACCGGATGTAGATCTGCTAGCATCCAGATTCAACGCAAAGGTGAACAGATTTGTCTCCCGGACAAGGGATCCCCTCGCTTGCGGCTCGGATGCTCTGGTGTTCCCTTGGGATCAGTTCAGACTGATATATGCATTCCCTCCGCTACAATTGTTGCCTCGACTCCTTCGTAGAGTCAGGTTGGAAAAGAAGCTGGTGATCTTGGTGGCTCCAGCGTGGCCCCGAAGGGCCTGGTACGCGGAGATCATCAAAATGTCTGGGGGGAGTCCTTGGACCCTTCCACGTCGTCCGGACCTGCTTTCGCAAGGGACGATATACCACCCTTCCTTACTAACTCTAAGTTTAACGGCCTGGCTATTGAATCCCACATCCTAAAAGAAGAGAGGTCTCTCTAACTCTGTGGTATCAACTATAATCAATGCCAGGAAGCCTGTATCCAGGCAGATCTACTATAGAGTTTGGAAGGCGTACATCGCTTGGTGCGAGGCCAGAAAATGGCATCCACGTAAGTACGTTATAGGCAGAATTCTGGACTTCCTACAGTGGGCTGTAGACAGGAAGTTTGCCTTAAGTACTATCAGGGGTCAGGTCTCGGCCTTATCAATACTATTTCAAAGGCCCCTGGCTATGCATTCACTTGTCAGATCCTTTATGCAAGGGGTGACTCGTATTATTCCACCGATTAAAGCTCCCATATGCCCATGGGATCTAAATTTGGTTCTGTCGGTTCTGCAGAAGCAGCCATTTGAACCTTTGCGGCACATTTCCTTGGTTCTACTCACCAGAAAATTGATATTTTTAGTAGCCATATGCTCGGCTAGAAGAGTGTCGGAATTAGCCGCCATGTCCTGTAAAGAGCCATATCTGGTTATTCATGAGGACAGAGTAGTATTACGTCCTCACCCAGCCTTTCTTCCTAAGGTGGTATCGAGGTTTCACTTGAACCAGGATGTGGTTCTTCCTTCTTTTTTCCCCAAACCAAGCTCGGTAGAGGAAAAGTTATTGCATTCTTTGGATGTAGTAAGAGCAGTTAAAGCTTATCTAAAAGCCACTGCTCAGATTCGTAGAACGGATACTTTGTTTATTCTGCCGGAAGGCCCCAGAAAGGGTCAGGCAGCATCAAAATCTACTTTAGCCAAGTGGATTCGACAGGTCATAATACAAGCCTATGGCTTGAGAAGTAGACCGCCTCCGTTCAAAGTTAGGGCGCACTCCACGAGAGCAGTTGGAACTTCATGGGCAGTGCATCACCAGGCCTCCCTGGCTCAAATTTGTAAGGCCGCAACATGGTCTTCAGTACACACGTTTACTAGGTTTTACCAGGTGGACGTTAGAAGTCAGGAGGATGTCGCCTTTGGGCGCAGTGTGTTGCAGGCCGCAAAAGATCCTCATGCCTGATGGTGCCCAGCTTATGTATGGTGTATCCCCCCCCCTCATTTGGCATTGCTATGGGACGTCCCACATAGTAATGACTATGCCGCTCTGTGTCCCGTGATGTATGAACAAGAAAGTAGGATTTTTAAAACAGCTTACCTGTAAAATCCTTTTCTTGGAGTACATCACGGGACACAGAGCTCCCACCCCTCTTTTGGGGACACGTATTGCTTTGCTACAAAACTGAGGTGCTCCCGGATGGGAGGGGCTTATATAGGGGAGGGTACTTCCTGTTTTGGAAGTTGCCAGTGCCAGCACCTGAAGGTAATTCTATATAACCCACATAGTAATGACTATGCCGCTCTGTGTCCCGTGATGTACTCCAAGAAAAGGATTTTACAGGTAAGCTGTTTTAAAAATCCTACTATTTACAATTTTAGCTATTTTGTGAGACCAGAGTGATATCAGCAGCTGAGAGCAGCAGTGCAGTTGTATTTAGCGTGTCACTTGCCACATCACTTGTCACAAGTTGTGGATTGTCCACTTGCCACGTCAGCTGCCCCAAGTTGTGGATTGTCCACAATGCAATGGAAGCAATTTCATTTTTATATATATATATATATATATATATATATTGTGACCGCAGGAAGGTAAAGTCACCTGGTTGCATCCAGGGGGGTAGATATATTTCACCCAGATTCAGGCTTTACGCCGACTTATACAACTAGGTGGAGAGTTGTATAAGCCCAGCTAAGGCTAGTGGGCTCATGGATGACTCATACCTCTAGGGAGAGTGTGGGGCGTCGTGCAGACAGGGAGTTGATGAGACCAGCTGAAGCTTGTCAGCTCATTTAGGCCTCTATAAGAACTCCCAGCTTCATTAGATGTTAGCTCATGCCTGGACCCAGACCTGTGTGGACTGTCTAGGGAGAGTGAACCCCTGTGCGGTGAGACAAAGCCTGTGTGGCTATTTGCTTGGACATTTAAAACCAGGGACTTAGGGACTAGGACAGCACTAGGCTGATCCCAGTTGTTAGTTAGGAAACCTGTATGTTTAGTCAGAGGTCAAGTTGACCAGGATTTATTTTATTTATGTTTCTTTTGCTTTGCTGTGTTTTGTCACTGTAAATAGAAAATAAACCGCACCTTTTTGATTTTGAAAACCACAACCTCCATTTGCTGGGCCTGTTTTTGTGTGGGGAGCCCATCCCGGGGGTCACACACACCCGCTGCCGAGCTAACCCCCTCACAGTTGGTGGAGAACCAGTGGCAGTTTTTTTTTAAGCCAGCATGGAGGAGATACTGAAGCAGCTGGCTCTAGCAAATGCCAATCAACAGCAGACAAATGCAGGTTTGCAAAAGAGCCTTGCAGCTCATCAACAGAGCCTTGCAGCTCAACAACAGAACTTCGCAGCCCAGCAGCAAGCTCATCAACAGAGCCTTGCAGCCCAGCAGCAGACAAACGCAACTTTGCAACAGAGTCTGGAGGCTCAGCAACAAGCCCAGCAGCAATCTGAGGCCCGCTTCATAGACCTGTTGCAGAAGCAAGAGCAGAGACTACAACAACAGATGGAAGCAGTAATGCAGCAACGTCCGCAGACCAGTGAGGAAAGCCGTCCCACTAATACCGCGTCCTTTGGGGTGAGTCGTTTATTGACAAAAATGACTGGAGAGGATGATCCAGAGGTATTTTTGACCACATTTGAAAGGACCGCTGAAAGAGAAAAGTGGCCTGAGGAGCAGTGGGCTGGACTGGTGGCTCCTCTGTTAACTGGTGAATCGCAGAAAGCTTACTATGACCTAGAGCCTAACCAAGCAAAAGACTATGTGATGCTAAAAGCTGAAATTTTGGCAAGGCTGGGTGTCACCCAGGCTGTCCGGGCTCAGCGTGTGCATAACTGGACTTTCCAGCTTGGAAAACCCCCCAGGTCTCAAATGTATGATCTCATTCACCTGAGCAGAAAGTGGCTACAGCCAGAGACTTTGTCCGCACCAAAGATTGTGGAACGTGTTGTAATGGATCGGTTTTTGAGAGCTCTTCCTACTGCCATCCAAAAGTGGGTAAGCCATGGAGACCCAGAGACGGCCGATGGTCTTGTGGATCGTGTGGAGAAATACTTGGCTACAGAGAACCTGACGGCCTCTTCCAGAGACACTCGGACTTTCCACCCTAAGACCAGACCATCCCCAGGGGCGGATAAGAGGATTCCAAGGGGTGAGGGTGGAGAGAGTGAGAGGGTGGGAGCTCTACCCCAAGTTTGGCGAGAACAGCCTGGGAAATCAGTGGCTCAAGAGGCGGCAAGAAGGATCGTTTGCTACCGCTGCCGGCAAGCGGGACATATTGCAGCCAATTGCCCGGTTGTGGAGGAACCCATGCAGTGTGACTTTCTGACGGGCAGACGTCAGTCGCTGTGTGCGACAGTCGCATGCACTGCCATTCGAGGAACTGAGAAACATTTATGCAAAATGTGTGTTAATGGTAGAAATGTTGTGGTATTGCTGGATTCAGGTAGCCTTGTGACCCTGATAAAGGCTGAGTTAGTTAAAACAGAGGTCTCTGGGAATAGCAAGGTAGCTGTTATTTGTGTGCATGGGGACACCCGAGAGTATCCAGTGACTACAGTGTGTTTCGAGACCCCCAAAGGTACCCTCTCTCATCCAGTGGGCTTAGTATCTCAGTTACCGCATGACGCCATTGTGGGAAGGGATTTTCCGAAGTTCTGGGAACTGTGGGATGATCCTGAGCCCCCCACTGGTGCCCCTATGTACCAGGAATGTGATAGCCAGAACTCCCCTGAGAGTGGTGAGGACTCTCCGGAATTTCCCTTATCAGTATTGGCAGGGGAGACTCAAGAAACTGGAGAGGAGCCCACCTCCTCAGACGAAAACCTACCGTCTGTGGAGTTTTCTGATCTTGAGGTTCACAGGGAAAACTTTGCCACAGAACAGTTGAAAGACCCCGCCCTAATAAAGGCACGGGAAAACGTAGTGAAAATAGATGGCGAGTTAGTGAACCCAGATAATACCTGCACTTACCCATACTTCAGCGTAGAGAAGGACCTACTGTATCGGGTGGCAAAAAGGGCAGAAGAAACCGTTGAGCAGCTTGTGGTGCCCAAACCTTACAGGAAGTTGGTGTTGGAGTTGGCCCATGGGCACATTCTTGGAGGTCATCTGGGGACAGAGAAAACCCGAGAGAGGGTATTACAGAGATTCTATTGGCCGGGGGTGATGAAGGACATAGAAAATTATTGTTCCTCCTGCCCTGTGTGTCAGAGGTCGGCCCCGATGCCACATTTCCGTAGCCCGCTGGTCCCTCTACCCATCATTGAGGTCCCGTTTGAGAGGATCGCCATGGATTTGGTAGGGCCTATAATCAAGTCCGCTAGGGGGCACCAGTACATATTAGTTATAATGGACTATGCCACCCGTTATCCAGAAGCGATCCCTCTCCGAAATACCTCGGCCAAAACCATAGCCAAAGAGCTATCTCTTGTGTTTAGCCGGGTGGGTATTTGTAAAGAACTGCTTACGGACCAAGGTACACCCTTTATGTCCCGGGTTATGAAGGAGCTGTGTAAATTGTTCAAAGTGACGCAATTACGTACATCTGTGTATCACCCCCAAACCGATGGGCTGGTTGAAAGATTCAACAAAACCCTAAAACAAATGTTGAAGAAAGTGGTGGATAGAGATGGAAAGGATTGGGACTGTCTACTTCCTTATCTGATGTTTGCTATTAGGGAGGTGCCCCAATCCTCTACGGGATTCTCCCCCTTTGAGTTACTGTATGGGAGACACCCAAGAGGGCTGTTGGATATTGCCAAGGAAACTTGGGAAAGTGAGAGTTCTCCCCACAGGAGTGTGATTGAGCATGTCGCCCTGATGCAAGACCGAATTGCACAGGTAATGCCCATCGTGAAGGAACATTTGGCCCAAGCGCAGTTAGCACAGCAGAGAGTGTACAACCGTGGAGCCAAGACCCGTACCTTTTCTCCGGGGGATAGGATACTGGTACTTGTCCCTACGGTTGAAAGTAAATTCCTTGCCAAATGGCAAGGCCCCTATGAGATAATGGGAAAAGTGAGCGAAGTGAATTACAAGGTCAGACAACCAGGAAGGCGAAAGCCCGAACAGATCTATCACGTTAATCTGTTGAAAGCCTGGAGGGATAGAGAGTCCCTAGTCGCAGACACTTGGTCACCAGCTCAAACTGGTTGCGTGATTCCTGAGGTTGGAATAGCAGCCACCTTGTCACAACCCCAACAACAGGAGGTTAAGGAGTTTGTGCTTCGCAACAAGGAGGTATTCTCTGAGCTGCCGGGACAAACATCTGGGGTAGAGCATGACATCATTACCCCGCCCGGTGAAAGGGTGAAGTTAAAACCCTATCGGATCCCAGAGGCCCGACGGGAGGCAATACGGGAGGAAGTACAGAAAATGCTGAACTTAGGGGTGATAGAGGAGTCCCAAAGTGATTGGTCTAGTCCCATTGTGTTGGTGCCTAAACCGGATGGGAGCTGGCGATTTTGTAACGATTTTCGTCAGTTGAACAAAGTTACAAAATTTGACACCTACCCCATGACACGTATAGATGAGTTGATCGACCAGCTGGGAACAGCCCGATACATGACGACTCTTGACCTCACAAAAGGGTATTGGCAAATCCCCCTGGCCAAGTCGGCCAAAGAGAAAACCGCATTTGTAACCCCAGACGGGGCGTTCCAATATAAAAGAATGCCGTTCGGGTTACAGAATGCGCCGGCCACATTCCAGCGGAAAATGGACCAGATGCTGAGGCCCCATCGGAAGTATGCTGCGGCTTACCTGGATGACGTAATTGTCCATAGCACAGATTGGGCCTCACATCTGCCAAAAGTGCAAGCAGTCCTGGACTCTGTTCGGGAAGCGGGGTTTATGGCTAACCCCAAGAAGTGTACCATTGGGCAGGAGGAGGCCAAATATCTTGGGTACACCATTGGGAGGGGAGTAATAAAACCCCAACTCAACAAAGTCGAGGCCATCCAGAGTTGGCCACGTCCCAACAGCAAGAAGCAGGTACGAGCCTTTCTGGGAATCGCTGGGTATTATCGGCGATTCATTCCCCACTTTGCTTCTAAGGCTGTGCCCCTAACCAACCTGACGAAGGGGAAAGGGTCGGTCATGATTAAATGGACCCCCGAGGCTGAGGCAGCATTCCAATTCTTGAAACAAGCCTTATGTAGCCAGCCAGTGTTGTACTCACCCGACTTCTCTAAAGACTTTGTCGTACAAAGTGATGCGTCAGATGTGGGGTTAGGAGCAGTATTGTCCCAGGTCTGGAACGGGGAAGAGCACCCAGTCATTTACCTCAGCAGGAAGTTGAAGTCCCATGAGGTAAATTACGCCACCGTTGAAAAGGAGTGTTTAGCGGTGAAGTGGGCTCTAGATTCCCTTCGGTACTACCTGCTAGGTAGGCACTTTGACATGGTTACGGATCACGCTCCGTTAAAGTGGATGGCTCAAAACAAGGAAACAAATAGAAGAGTGAATAGGTGGTTCCTGGCCCTCCAGGAATTCAACTTCACAGTAAAGCATCGCCCTGGTGTTCAAATGGGGAATGTGGATGCTTTGTCTCGAGTACATGAATGCCTGATTGCTGGTGTTCCAACCCCGAGGTTAAAACAAGAGGGGGGGGGGTATGTGACAGCAGGAAGGTAAAGTCACCTGGTTGCATCCAGGGGGGTAGATATATTTCGCCCAGATTCAGGCTTTACGCCGACTTATACAACTAGGTGGAGAGTTGTATAAGCCCAGCTAAGGCTAGTGGGCTCATGGATGACTCATACCTCTAGGGAGAGTGTGGGGCGTCGTGCAGACAGGGAGTTGATGAGACCAGCTGAAGCTTGTCAGCTCATTTAGGCCTCTATAAGAACTCCCAGCTTCATTAGATGTTAGCTCATGCCTGGACCCAGACCTGTGTGGACTGTCTAGGGAGAGTGAACCCCTGTGCGGTGAGACAAAGCCTGTGTGGCTATTTGCTTGGACATTTAAAACCAGGGACTTAGGGACTAGGACAGCACTAGGCTGATCCCAGTTGTTAGTTAGGAAACCTGTATGTTTAGTCAGAGCTCAAGTTGACCAGGATTTATTTTATTTATGTTTCTTTTGCTTTGCTGTGTTTTGTCACTGTAAATAGAAAATAAACCGCACCTTTTTGATTTTGAAAACCACAACCTCCGTTTGCTGGGCCTGTTTTTGTGTGGGGAGCCCATCCCGGGGGTCACACACACCCGCTGCCGAGCTAACCCCCTCACAATATATATATTATGGCTTTTCCTCATTTGCCATAAATTTGGAGTTTATCAATGTAAAAAAATAGGTGACCTTTAAAAACGCTTCTAAACTAAAATGCGGCTAAACGCTGGTACCGCATTTTTAGGCTTTGTGAAAAACGATTTTAAACGCAACTGCAGATTTTTTTGTCCAGGCCAAAAACAATGTTTTGGATGTAATAGAATTCAATGGACCCGCATCCAAAACGCAAGTACTGCAATTTTGCGGCGATTTTTTGTTTTACCTGTTTATAGCTGGTTGTTAAAGGAAATGTAAAAAAAATGCCGGTTCAAAAAAAAAAACTAGAAAAAAAAAAGTGGGGTCCCCCCAGAGTCCATACCAGGCCCTTCAGGTCTGGCATGTATTTTAAGGGGAACCCCGCGCCAAAAACAAAAAAAAATAGCGTGGGGTCCCCTAAAAATACACACTAGACCCTTTATCCGAGCACTCAACCTGGCAGGCCGCAGGGGAAGAGGGGGGACGAGAGAGCGGCCCCCCCTCCCTCCTGAACCATACCAGGCCGCGTGCCCTCAACATGGGGGGTTTGGTGCTTCGGGGCAGGGGGGGCGACCTGCGGCCCCCCCCACGCCAAAGCACCCTGCCCCCATGTTGATGGGGACAAGGGCCTCTTCCCGACAACCCTGGCTGTTGGTTGTCGGGGTCTGCGGGCGGGTGGCTTATCGGAATCTGGGAGCCCCCTTTAATAAGGGGGACCCCAGATACCTGCCCCCCACCCTATGTGAATGAGTATGGGGTACATCGTACCCCTACCCATTCACCTGGTGGCAAAATAAGTCAATAAAAAAGACAACACAGGTTTGAAAAGTAATTTATTGGGCAGCTCCGGGGGTCTTCTTCCAACTTCGGGGGTCTTTCTGCCGGGCGCCCCGCTATCTTCTGCCAGCTCTTTTGCTAGCGGGGTCCCGGGCTTCCTCGCCGTCCTCTTCTGACTTCGGGGGTCTCTTGTTCTGTTCTCCGGTTCTTCTCCCGCTCTCCGGTGCCTTCTCCACGATCTCCGGTTCTTTCTGCCTTCTGCCGGGCGCCCCGCTATCTTCTTCCAGCTCTTTTGCTAGCGGGGGCTGGTCTTCTTCGTCGCCTTCTTCCCTCTTCTCTTCGCCCGATGTTGCCTCGTCGCTGTCCACCGCTACAATGCTCTGTCCGAGCAGCAGTGCCACTTATATTGGCATGGGGCGTGGTCACCGGCTGATGCCACCGCTGACCCCGCCCCCGTTTCACGTCACAGTCCCATCATTCCCCGGGACTGTGACAAGAGAAGAGGGAAGAAGGCGACGAAGAAGACTGGCCCCCGCTAGCAAAAGAGCTGGAAGAAGATAGCGGGGCGCCCGGCAGAAGGCAGAAAGAACCGGAGATCGTGGAGAAGACACCGGAGAGCGGGAGAAGAACCGGGGATCGTGGAGAAGGCACCGGAGAGCGGGAGAAGAACCGGAGATCGTGGAGAAGGCACCGGAGAGCGGGAGAAGACGGCGAGAAAGCCCGGGACCCCCGCTAGCAAAAGAGCTGGCAGAAGATAGCGGGGCGCCCGGCAGAAAGACCCCCGAAGTCGGAAGAAGACAGCGAGGAAGCCCGGGACCCCCGCTAGCAATAGAGCTGGCAGAAGATAGCGGGACGCCGCCCGGCAGAAAGACCCCCGAAGACCCCCGGAGCTGCCCAATAAATTACTTTTCAAACCTGTGTTGTCTTTTTTATTGACTTATTTTGCCACCAGGTGAATGGGTAGGGGTACGATGTACCCCATACTCATTCACATAGGGTGGGGGGCAGGTATCTGGGGTCCCCCTTATTAAAGGGGGCTCCCGGATTCCGAAAAGCCCCCCGCCCACATACCCCGACAACCAACGGCCAGGGTTGTCGGGAAGAGGCCCTTGTCCCCATCAACATGGGGGCAGGGTGCTTTGGGGTGGGGGGGCCGCAGGTCGCCCCCCTGCCCCAAAGCACCAAACCCCCCATGTTGAGGGCATGCGGCCTGGTACGGTTCAGGAGGGAGGGGGCGCTCTCTCGTCCCCCCTTTTCCCCTGCGGCCTGCCAGGTTGCGTGCTCGGATAAGGGTCTGGTTTGGATTTTGAGGGGACCCCCACGCCGCTTTTCGGCTTAGGGGGTACACCTTGAAATCAAGACCAGACCTAAGGGTCTGGTTTGGATTTTGGGGGGACCCCCACGCCGTTTTTCGGCCTAGGGGGTTCACCTTAAAGGCCTAAGGGCCTGGTATGCTCCTGGAGGGGAACCCATGCCGGTTTTTTCATTAAAATTTGGCCTGGAGTTCCCCTTCATGATTCATACCAAACACGGGACAGCAAGGCTGCTGAGGACCAGCGCGCTGGAGACATTCTCGGCCGGCTAGTCGCCTCTAGGACACGACTTGAGCGGCTGCTTGACGCTCAGGTCGTGTTCAAGTCGCCTCGCAAAGTCGCGCTGTCCCTGTGTCGGCCGGCACACGAGTCGCCCCGCGAGTCGGATCCGCTTCATCCGACTTCCCGGGCGACCTCTATTCAAATCAATGGGCTCCCATAGGGAACCATTCATTTTCAATAGAGCGCCGCTGACATTTGGATTTACTATAACTGTAAATTAGTAAAGCGCACTGTTATTAGTAAATCAGCCCCTGTATGTCATTTGTTTCTGAGTCCGACTCACCAGGGGAGTCTGTATGTATAGGTTGGTTTTTCTGTGAGAGCCCTGAGGCTTTTGAGGAGGAAGGCACCGGTGCCATTTTAGCTGTGGCCCGCGCTTTGGTTTCCTTAATGGAGGGGTTTTTGGTGCGGGTGCGGGTGCCTCCCAGCACCATATTTTTTCCCAAAACTGTACCTCTGTATTCCAGGAGGTGTCCGGTGTATTTCTGTGTGACTGGAACCGGCAGGCACCGGTTATTCTGTAGCTTTTCTCCTCACACAGAGCGGAGCTCTAACAGTGCATGACCGTTCCTGTCAGAGTCCAGGTGGTGAGAGAATATTTTCAATCCGTTTTTTCAAATATAATTAAATGTGGCGCTTACAAAATCCCATTGATCTCCAAGTTATAAGAGATCATATATGATGTTGTAAAACGCAGCGCAAACTGTTGGCACTATATAAATCCTGTATAATTATAATAATAATAATAATATCACATGAGGTGAACAGATATGTGGATTCCTCCTGTATGTAACCTGACCTCCTCGATGGATCAATCAAGCAGCCTGGCTTCCCAGCCCTGTACAATCCAGCCTGGACTTGCTTGATTCTCTCCACTCCGTGTTGTGGGGTTTAGACATAGGGAAGACTAATCGCATAATACGTTTACAAAAAGGTTTATTAACCACTTAACGACCGCCCACCGCCGATTTACGTCGGCAGAATGGCACGGACAGGCAGAATCACGTAGATCTACGTGATCGCCTTTGTGCAGTTGGGGGGTCCATCCGGACCCCCCTTCACTGCAGTGAGCGGCCGTTAAGTGTTCGGGAGCGATCAGGCATGAGGGGGGGGGGCGCTCGATTCCGCCCCCCCCCCTCGCGATCGCTCCCGGCCAATGAAAATGCTTCCTCCGCCATGTGATGTAAACAAGGCTGGAGGAAGTGATGTCATCTCCCTCGCCGCGGTCTTTTCGTTCCCGGCGCCGAGCAGAGAAGAAGCAGGTTAGTGCACCAACAGTCCACTGACACGTAGGTACACATAGGCACACAAATCACCCCCCAGTCACCCCCAGATCACCCCCCAGGTCACCCCAAAGCCCCCAATCACAGTGTCACTGATTGCAGTGATCATTTATTTTACTGATCACTGCATTTAGTGTCATCTGTGATTGTAAAAAGTTGCAGGGCAGTTAGGATTAGGCCCCTTTAGGTCCAGGGTAGCCCCCTAACCCCCCCTAATAAAGGTTTAACCCCTTGATCACCCCCCAGGTAACCCTTTCACCCCCTAACTTCAGCGTCACTAAGCGATTGTTTTTCCGATCGCTGTATTCGTGTCGCTGGTGTTTTAGATAGGCAGTTATTTTTTTTTAGGTTCGCCGCAGGTTTTTATTAGTGTCAGGTACCCCCATATATTATTTTAACCCCCTGATTGCCCCTAGAGTTAACCCTTTCACCAGTGATCGCCGTATAAGCGTCACTGGTGTCACTGGTTAGCCAGTAAGTTATTTAGTTATTTAGGTTACCCGTCAGGTTTTTATATAGTGTCAGGTACCCCCATATTTAACCTAATAAAGGTTTTAACCCCCTGATTGCCCCTAGTTAACCCTTTCACCAGTGCTCACCATATAAAGGTTACGGGTGACGCTGGTTGATTAGTTTGCTTTTTATAGCATCAGGGCACCCGCCGTATATAACCGTATATAACCCAATAAAGGTTTAACCCCCCTGATCGCCCGGCGGGTGAGATCAATTAGGTTTTAGCGCCAGAGAGGGTCTGCGTCGCCCCAGGCAGTGTTAGGTTAGTGACAGTAACGCTAACACCCACGCGCAAAGCATACACCCCCCTTAGTGGTATAGTATCTGATCAGATCTGATCAGATCTATACTAGCATCCCCAGCGGTTTAGGGTTCCCAAAAACGCAGTGTTAGCGGGATCAGCCCAGATACCTGCTAGCGCCTGCGTTTAGCCCCTCCGCCCAGCCCAGCCCAGCCCAGCCCAGCCCACCCAAGTGCAGTATCGATCGATCACTGTCACTTACCAAACACAACACACATAACTGCAGCGTTCGCAGTGCTTGGTTTTTGGGGCCCTGTACGCGGCTAGGCTCCCAAAAAGTCCCACACATGTGGTATCCCCGTACTCAGGAAAAGCAGCAGAATGTATTTTGGGGTGCAATTCCACATATAACCATGGCATGTGTGAGCAATATATCATTTAGTGACAACTTTTTGTACATTTTTTTTTTCTTTTTGTCATTATTCAATCATTTGGGACAAAAAAAAAACATATTCAATGGGGTCAACATGCCTCTCAGCAAATAGCTTGGGGTGTCTACTTTCCAAAATGGGGTCATTTGGGGGGGTTTTGTGCCATCTTGGCATTTTATGGCCTTCAAAACTGTGATAGGTAGTGAGGAGTGAAATCAAAAATTTATGCCCTTAGAAACCTTGAAGGCGGTGCTTGGTTTTTGGGGTCCCGTACGCGGCTAGGCTCCCAAAAAGTCCCACACATGTGGTATCCCCGTACTCAGGAGAAGCAGCAGAATGTATTTTGGGGTGTAATTTCACATATGCCCATGGCATGTGTGAGCAATATATCATTTAGTGACAACTTTGTGCAAAAAAAAAAAAGTTTGTCATATTTCCGCAACTTGTGGCAAAATATAAAATATTCCATGGACTGAACATACCTCTCAGTAAATAGCTTGGGGTGTCTACTTTCCAAAATGGGGTCATTTGGGGGGGTTTTGTGCTATTTTGGCATTTTATGGCCTTCGAAACTGTGATAGGTAGTGAGGAGTGAAATCAAAAATTTGCGCCCTTAGAAATCCTGAAGGCGGTGCTTGGTTTCCGGGGTCCCGTACGTGGCTAGGCTCCTAAAAAGTCCCACACATGTGGTATCCCCGTACTCAGGAGAAGCAGCAGAATGTATTTTGGGGTGCAATTCCACATATAACCATGGCATGTGTGAGCAATATATCATTTAGTGACAACTTTTTGTAATTTTTTTTTTTTTTTTTTTTGTCATTATTCAATCACTTGGGACAAAAAAAAAAAAATATTCAATGGGCTCAACATGCCTCTCAGCAATTTCCTTGGGGTGTCTACTTTCCAAAATGGGGTCATTTGGGGGGGTTTTGTACTGCCCTGCCATTTTAGCACCTCAAGAAATGAGATAGGCAGTCATAAATTTAAAGCTGTGTAAATTTCAGAAAATGTACCCTAGTTTGTAAACGCTATAACTTTTGCGCAAACCAATAAATATACGCTTATTGACATTTTTTTTACTAAAGACATGTGGCTGAATACATTTTGGCCTAAATGTATGACTAAAATTGAGTTTATTCGATTTTTCTTATAACAAAAAGTAGAAAATATCATTTTTTTTCAAAATTTTCGGTCTTTTTCTGTTTATATCGCAAAAAATAAAAATCGCAGAGGCAATCAAATACCATTAAAAGAAAGCTCTATTTGTGGGAAGAAAAGGACGCAAATTTCATTTGGGTACAACATTGCATGTCCGCACAATTTACAGTTAAAGCAGCGCAGTGCCGAATCCCAAAAACAGGCCTGGTCCTAATGGCCCGAAATGGTCCGGGGCTTAAGTGGTTAAAGCTAAAATAATGCACTTACGGCAACTAGGATACATTTAGGCAATAGAGAGGGTAATCCAACCAAGAGATCATAAAAAATATTTGGATGGTCACATGGTTAATGTTTCACTGAAGAGCAGTGGCGTAGCGTGGGTTGTCAGCACCCGGGGCAAGGCAAATAATTTGCGCCCCTTAACCTGCGGACTTTTAGCACTCCCTTAGTCCCTTGCCTTCCTACAATAGTACCATGATTCCTATACTGGCCACTACACTGACCTACCTGCTACCTACACTACACTACAGAGTATACTACACTACGCTACGCTGTCCACTACACACTACACTAGGCACACCACTACAATACACACACCACTACACCACCCACTACACACACCACTACACTACCCACCCCACTACACTACCCACTACATACACCACTACACTACCCACTACACTACCCACTACACACACCACTACACACCCCACTACACTACCCACTACATACACCACTACACTATACACACCACTACACTATACATACCACTACACTACCCACTACACACACCACCGTGTCCTCTAGATTATAAAGGTCAGGCGGTGTTACATACTTGGGTCCTGCAGTTAGTAATTCCCTTCTTCTGGTTCTCCAGTCTATGGCTATAGAGGCGAGTTTTTATCTTTCCCAAATGAGGTCAATGTCCACACAATATATCAACTCCAACGTGAGTTTATTTTATCTTGCTTCCAGGAACCAGAGAGTTGAAGTGAGAAAAAATAAGTTAGCAGATAGAAGTGGATTCAGGCACACTCTTGGCTTCGTCGCCACTCGATCCCGAGTATAGTCTCTCAATAGAACTAGCAGCCGGCGTGATGCTGGAACAATGGCTTAGTCCCCTCCAAGGACCAAGTCAAGGAGATCCCTCCTGAACTTTAAACACTCTGCAGAGGCAGTCTGCGAAGCGAGGAATCCTTCCCTCCGACAGGTCACCAGGCCTTTCCCGAGTCAGCAATACTCTATTACTCACCTTCCTGTTATGGGATCGATCCTTCCCTGTGCCAGAGCGGCCACCCCCACGCGGGTCCCCTGGGACTCCTCCCCGGCTGCAGACCCAGTCAAAGGCACTGGGCCCACCTGGAACTCTGCAGTCTCAGGCTAAAGGTGCCTAAGACTCCTCGATCAAGATTGGGCGCATTGGGCATGGGCCCCAGGAATTGGCTCTCCGTGTAATGGCGTCTGCCCCTTACATATCCTCTCCTGGCATGCACGGCAGGCCAGAACCGCCCACCAACGGCAGCCGAGAAAGGACATCCAATACCTACTCCATCACCTATGGTTCAACCCCGGCTATAGGTGACAACAACACCCAAAGGGGAACTGCACGCCAGGCGACACAGCAGTAAGGCAGAGTCCAAAATAATCAAAAGACCCGAGCCAACTATTGCTCTGGTCACCCCTAAATTTAGGTATAGTGGGGTTAAATTTGGGGACCCCGCTATATATATATATATATATATATATATATATATATATATCATTTTTTTTTGTTCTTTTTGTGTTTGTGTTTGAAACGGCAATAAAAAGTAATCAAATAAAAAAGAATAAAAAAATCTTCACTGTCTTTACTGTCCTCACTATCTTCACTGTCCTCATTGTCTCCACTGTCTCCATGTCTCCACTGTCTCCACTGTCTCCATGTCTCCACTGTCCTCACTGTCTCCACTGTGTTCACTGTCCTCACTGTCTTCACTATCCTCACTGTCTCCACTGTCCTCACTGTCTTCACTATCCTCACTGTCTCCACTGTCCTCACTGTCTTCACTATCCTCACTGTGTCTCCACTGTCTCCATGTCTCCACTGTCTCCACTGTGTTCACTGTCCTCACTGTCTTCATTATCCTCACTGTGTCTCCACTGTCTTCATGTCTCCACTGTCTCCACTGTCTCCACTGTCCTCACTATCCTCACTGTCTCCACTCTTCTCATTGTTCTCACTGTTCTCACTGTCTTCACTGTCTCCACTGTCCTTACTGCCTCCACTGTCCTTACTGTCTCCACTGTCTTCACTGTCTTCACTATCCTCACTGTCTCCACTGTTCTCATTGTTCTCACTGTCTTCACTGTCTCCACTGTCCTTACTGTCTCCACTGTCCTTACTGTCTCCACTGTCTTCACTTTCGTCACTGTCTTCACTGTCTCCACTGTCTCCACTGCCTCCATTGTCTTCACTGTCTTCAGTTTCCACTGCCTCCACTGTCTCCACTGTCTCCACTGCCTCCACTGCCTCCACTGTCTCCACTGTCTTCACTGTCTCCACTGTCTTCACTGTCTTCACTGTCTTCACTGTCTCCACTGTCCTTACTGTCTCCACTGTCCTTACTGTCTCCACTGTCTTCACTGTCTTCACTGTCTCCACTGCCTCCATTGTCTTCACTGTCTCCACTGCCTCCACTGTCTCCACTGTCTCCACTGTTTTCACTGTCTCCATGTCTCCACTGTCTCCACTGTCTCCATGTCTCCACTGTCCTCACTGTCTCCACTGTGTTCACTGTCCTCACTGTCTTCACTATCCTCACTGTCTCCACTGTCCTCACTGTCTTCACTATCCTCACTGTCTCCACTGTCCTCACTGTCTTCACTATCCTCACTGTGTCTCCACTGTCTCCATGTCTCCACTGTCTCCACTGTGTTCACTGTCCTCACTGTCTTCATTATCCTCACTGTGTCTCCACTGTCTCCATGTCTCCACTGTCTCCACTGTCTCCACTGTCCTCACTATCCTCACTGTCTCCACTGTTCTCATTGTTCTCACTGTTCTCACTGTCTTCACTGTCTCCACTGTCCTTACTGTCTCCACTGTCCTTACTGTCTCCACTGTCTTCACTGTCTTCACTATCCTCACTGTCTCCACTGTTCTCATTGTTCTCACTGTCTTCACTGTCTCCACTGTCCTTACTGTCTCCACTGTCCTTACTGTCTCCACTGTCTTCACTGTCGTCACTGTCTTCACTGTCTCCACTGTTTCCACTGCCTCCATTGTCTTCACTGTCTTCACTGTCTCCACTGCCTCCACTGTCTCCACTGTCTCCACTGTCTCCACTGCCTCCACTGCCTCCACTGTCTCCACTGTCTCCACTGTCTTCACTGTCTCCACTGTCTTCACTGTCTTCACTGTCTTCACTGTCTCCACTGTCTTCACTGTCTCCACTGTCCTTACTGCCTTCACTGTCTTCACTGTCTCCACTGCCTCCATTGTCTTCACTGTCTCCACTGCCTCCACTGTCTCCACTGTCTCCACTGTCTCCACTGTCTTCACTGTCTCCATTGTCTTCACTGTCTTCACTGTCTTCACTGCCTCCACTGCCTCCACTGTCTTCACTGTACTCACTGTCCTCACTGTCTTCACTGTCTTCACTGTCCTCACTGTCCTCACTGTCTTCACTGTCTTCACTGTCTTCAGTATCTTCACTGTCTTCACCGTCTTCACCGTCTTCACTGTCTTCACTGTCCTTACTGTCTTCACTGTCCTCACTGTCCTCACTGTCTTCACTGTCCTTACTGTCTTCACCATCTTCACTGTCCTCACTGTCCTCACTGTCCTCACCGTCTTCACTGTCCTCACTGTCCTCACTGTCTCCACTGTCTCCACTGTCTTCACTGTCTTCCCTGTCTCCATTGTCTCCATTGTCTCCACTGTCTTCACTGTCTCCAATATCCTCACTGTCCTCACTGTCCTCACTGTCCTCACTGTCTCCACTGTCTCCACTATCCTCACTGTCTTCACTGTCTTCACTGCCTCCACTGCCTCCACTGTCTCCACTATCCTCACTGTCTTCACTGTCTTCACTGTCTTCACTGCCTCCACTGTCTCCACTGTCTCCACTGTCTTCACTGTCTTCACTGCCTCCACTGTCTCCACTGTCTCCACTATCTTCACTGTCTTCACTGTCTTCACTGTCTCCACTATCCTCACTGTCTCCACTGTCTTCAATGTCTTCACTGTCTTCACTGTCTCCACTGTCTTCACTGTCTCCACTGTCTCCACTGTCTCCACTATCCTCACTGTCTTCACTGTCTCCACTGTCTTCACTGTCTCCACTGTCTTCACTGTCTCCACTGTCTCCACTGTCTCCACTATCCTCACTGTCTTCACTGTCTCCACTGTCTTCACTGTCTCCACTATCCTCACTGTCTTCACTATCCTCACTGTCTCCACTGTTCTCATTGTTCTCACTGTCTTCACTGTCTCCACTGTCCTTACTGTCTCCACTGTCCTTACTGTCTCCACTGTCTTCACTGTCGTCACTGTCTTCACTGTCTCCACTGTCTTCACTGTCTCCACTGTCTCCACTGTCTCCACTATCCTCACTGTCTTCACTGTCTCCACTGTCTTCACTGTCTCCACTGTCTTCACTGTCTCCACTATCCTCACTGTCTTCACTATCCTCACTGTCTCCACTGTTCTCATTGTTCTCACTGTCTTCACTGTCTCCACTGTCCTTACTGTCTCCACTGTCCTTACTGTCTCCACTGTCTTCACTGTCGTCACTGTCTTCACTGTCTCCACTGCCTCCATTGTCTTCACTGTCTCCACTGCCTCCACTGTCTCCACTGTCTCCACTGCCTCCACTGCCTCCACTGTCTCCACTGTCTTCACTGTCTCCACTGTCTTCACTGTCTTCACTGTCTCCACTGTCTTCACTGTCTCCACTGTCTTCACTGTCTCCACTATCCTCACTGTCTTCACTGTCTCCACTGTCTTCACTGTCTCCACTGTCTTCACTCTCCACTATCCTCACTGTCTTCACTATCCTCACTGTCTCCACTGTTCTCATTGTTCTCACTGTCTTCACTGTCTCCACTGTCCTTACTGTCTCCACTGTCCTTACTGTCTCCACTGTCTTCACTGTCATCACTGTCTTCACTGTCTCCACTGTCTTCACTGTCTCCACTATCCTCACTGTCTTCACTATCCTCACTGTCTCCACTGTTCTCATTGTTCTCACTGTCTTCACTGTCTCCACTGTCCTTACTGTCTCCACTGTCCTTACTGTCTCCACTGTCTTCACTGTCGTCACTGTCTTCACTGTCTCCACTGTCTCCACTGCCTCCATTGTCTTCACTGTCTCCACTGCCTCCACTGTCTCCACTGTCTCCACTGTCTCCACTGCCTCCACTGCCTCCACTGCCTCCACTGTCTTCACTGTCTCCACTGTCTTCACTGTCTTCACTGTCTCCACTGTCTTCACTGTCTCCACTGTCCTTACTGTCTCCACTGTCCTTACTGTCTCCACTGTCTTCACTGTCTCCACTGCCTCGATTGTCTTCACTGTCTCCACTGCCTC
The DNA here is from genome assembly GCA_029206835.1 of Rana muscosa. Lineage (NCBI taxonomy): Eukaryota > Metazoa > Chordata > Amphibia > Anura > Ranidae > Rana > Rana muscosa. The sequence goes on along the minus strand of CM055121.1, from coordinate 901,558,157 downwards.
CACTGTCTCCACTGTCTCCACTGTCTCCACTGTCTTCACTGTCTCCATTGTCTTCACTGTCTTCACTGTCTTCACTGCCTCCACTGCCTCCACTGTCTTCACTGTCCTCACTGTCCTCACTGTCTTCACTGTCTTCACTGTCCTCACTGTCCTCACAGTCTTCACTGTCCTTACTGTCTTCAGTATCTTCACTGTCTTCACCGTCTTCACCATCTTCACCGTCTTCACTGTCTTCACTGTCCTTACTGTCTTCACTGTCCTCACTGTCCTCACTGTCTTCACTGTCCTTACTGTCTTCACCATCTTCACTGTCCTCACTGTCCTCACTGTCCTCACTGTCCTCACTGTCTTCACTGTCTTCACTGTCCTCACTGTCCTCACTGTCTCCACTGTCTCCACTGTCTTCACTGTCTTCCCTGTCTCCATTGTCTCCATTGTCTCCATTGTCTCCACTGTCTTCACTGTCTCCAATATCCTCACTGTCCTCACTGTCCTCACTGTCTCCACTGTCTCCACTATCCTCACTGTCTTCACTGTCTTCACTGCCTCCACTGTCTCCACTATCCTCACTGTCTTCACTGTCTTCACTGTCTTCACCGTCTTCACTGCCTCCACTGTCTCCACTGTCTCCACTATCTTCACTGTCTTCACTGTCTTCACTGCCTCCACTGTCTCCACTGTCTCCACTATCTTCACTGTCTTCACTGTCTTCACTGTCTCCACTATCCTCACTGTCTCCACTGTCTTCAATGTCTTCACTGTCTTCACTGTCTCCACTGTCTTCACTGTCTCCACTATCCTCACTGTCTTCACTGTCTTCACTATCCTCACTATCCTCACTGTCTTCACTGTCTTCACTGTCTTCACTGTCTCCACTGTCTTCACTGTCTTCACTGTCTTCACTGTCTCCACTGTCCTCACTGTCTACTGTCCTCACTGTCTTTACTGTCCTCACTGTCTCCACTGCATATTTTAGGAGTGCGCAGCACTTTGGAAAGAAAGGAGAATACATATTCCCAAAAAGGTCATAACCAGGACCAACCGATATGCAGTAGTGAACCAGAAGAACCGCAGTTTCTCCAGCAATTAGGGGCTTCATTAATTTTTGGGTGCTCTAGTTTTATGTAATTAAAGAGGAATTTCACTGCTTCTCATTGTTTTACTATTTCCTCTTACCTGAGCTAGTTTCTCAACAGAAAAAGCACTCACATGCAAAACATATCCAACATCATCCTACTGTAATCTGCTGATCTGCTGCCACAGTCTGTGTCTTCACCGTCTTCACCGTCTTCACCATCTTCACTGTCCTTACTGTCTTCACTATCCTCACTGTCCTCACTGTCCTTACTGTCTTCACCATCCTCACTGTCCTCACTGTCCTCACCGTATTCACTGTCCTCACTGTCCTCACTGTCCTCACTGTCCTCACTGTCTCCACTGTCTCCACTGTCTCCACTGTCTTCACTGTCTTCCCTGTCTCCATTGTCTCCATTGTCTCCACTGTCTTCACTGTCTCCAATATCCTCACTGTCCTCACTGTCCTCACTGTCCTCACTGTCTCCACTGTCTCCACTGTCTCCACTATCCTCACTGTCTTCACTGCCTCCGCTGCCTCCACTGTCTCCACTATCCTCACTGTCTTCACTGTCTTCACTGCCTCCACTGTCTCCACTATCTTCACTGTCTTCACTGTCTTCACTGTCTCCACTGTCTCCACTATCCTCTCTGTCTTCACTGTCTTCACTGTCTCCACTATCCTCACTGTCTCCACTGTCTTCAATGTCTTCACTGTCTTCACTGTCTCCACTGTCTTCACTGTCTCCACTATCCTCACTGTCTTCACTGTCTTCACTATCCTCACTATCCTCACTGTCTCCACTGTCTTCACTGTCTTCACTGTCTCCACTGTCTTCACTGTCTTCACTGTCTCCACTGTCTTCACTGTCTCCACTATCCTCACTGTCTTCACTGTCTTCACTATCCTCACTATCCTCACTGTCTCCACTGTCTCCACTGTCTTCACTGTCTTCACTGTCCCCACTGTCTTCACTGTCCCCACTGTCCTCACTGTCTACTGTCCTCACTGTCTTTACTGTCCTCACTGTCTTTACTGTCCTCACTGTCTCCACTGCATATTTTAGGAGTGCGCAGCACTTTGGAAAGAAAGGAGAATACATATTCCCAAAAAGGTCATAACCAGGACCACCAGATATGCAGTAGTGAGCCAGAAGAACCACAGTTTCTCCAGCAATTAGGGGCTTCATTAATTTTTGGGTGCTCTGGTTTTATGTAATTAAAGAGGAATTTCACTGCTTCTCATTGTTTTACTATTTCCTCTTACCTGAGCTAGTTTCTCAACAGAAAAAGCACTCACATGCAAAACATATCCAACATCATCCTACTGTAATCTGCTCATCTGCTGCCACAGTCTGGGTCTCACACCACCATCCTCTTCTCTGACACCACTGGCAGCCATTTCTTTTAGGTTCTGCAACCGTCCCCTGATGACTCGTGTCCAAGTCTGCCCACTGGGTAGGGCAATATGTGACAATATGTGACAAGGATATCCCAGGAGGCTACAGGAGCAGGGATACATCATTTTTTTCTAGGTGAGAATGGTGGTGAGCAGGGTGGGAAAAGGGAAATGTCTACATTAAGGTAAAAAACCTTCTGTGTGCAGCTCCCCTCCACCCCCTTTTATACTTACCTCAGCCCGAAGTCCATCCAGCGCTGTGCACAAGAGCAGCATTTCTGCACTCTCTCTCTCTGCTCACTGGCTCAGACACAGCAGCGGAAGCCATTGGCAGCTGCTATGAACCACAGCTAGAGAGGAGGGAGCAGAGGGCAGGGCCAAGCCACACTCTGTGTCAATGGACCCACAGAGCATGGCTAGGGAGTGAGCCTGCTTGAGTACTCCCAAAGCAAGCAGATTGCTATGTGCACATTTGGCGTCAGGGAGTAGGCAGGAATGCCAGCGAGGGATCCCAGAAGAGGAGGACTGGGGCTGCTTGTAGGCAGGTAGTGGGTGCTGCTGCCCCAGTGGTCACTCCCATGTTTTTCTATTTTAGCGAGTTTTTCTTGAGTCCTACCTGCCTGGTCCTGTGTTGTATAAAACGGACAGGGGATCTGGATCCAGTGGAGGAGGCTGCAGTGGGTGGAATAGACATACTGTCAGCATGGAAAGAAAGTGGAGAATTGTGTGGAAAGAATGGACTTTATAGGCACTACTATAGAAAAATATATGTTGTTTTAATATATTATAAAATCTCCATACATATGAAACACAATTGATTAGAAAAACATATAAGAGAAGAAGAAGAAAAAGACAATGAAAATGGTAACCCGTGAGTAGAGTTGAGCGGGTAGCTGGATATTCGGGTCCGGCGGGTTCGGCCGAACTTCGGAAAAAAGTTCGGATTCGGGACCGAACTTTAACCCGAACCCGGACCCGGACCCCATTGAAGTCAATGGGGACCCGGACTTCTGACGACTAAAAAGGCTCTAAAAAAGTAATGGAAAGGGCTAGAGGGCTGCAAATGGCAGCAAAATGTTGTTAAGAACATGGCAAGTGCTCTGCAAACAAATGTGGATAGGAAATAACTTAAAAGAACATAAAAAAAATTAAAAAATAAAAAAATATGCTGGAGGCCCCCTTTTCAGCAGAAGAGGTACAGGAAGTCATTAAGAACCTCAGAAACTCAACGGCACAATGCCACACATATGGTGGGAATGCCCCAGAATACGCCCTTTCTGGAATAAATTATTTAATTTAATGGATAAGCTAGTGGGAAAATAAAATACTTTGAAATAAAAATGTAGCGGGGTGCTAAATTTAAGGAAAGTGTTTGAGTGGTAAATAGGCTCAAATACCCTAATTCTGTAGGATTCATGGACCATTTTGTCCTCGGGGGACAGTATTGGTGTGCAGTTCCCTGCGGCCTACAGGTGGCGCCTTTTGTGTCCCCTCTTGGCAGTAGTACAGCGGGGCGGGGAACCTGCTGTGCATGCCGGGAGAGCATATAAAAGGGGCAGACCTTTGGCCTGGGGGCTGATGTCCAGTGGGGTCCGCGCCCAGGTGCCTTCGGCCTGGGTGCATGTGTTCCTGTTCCATCTCGGGCACCTTTAGCCCGGGGTGAGGTACTATCCTGGAGTTCTTGCTGCCCTGGGTATGGAGGCCTAGGGGCGGGAGTAAAGCCTGGAGTCCAGAGCCGCCTCGTGTAGGGGACCCTGTTCCAGGGAAGGGAGGATCATTCTGATGGACCGATGCGGGAGTCACGGTGAAGGAATGGTCTGTTGACTCCCTGGAGAGATGTCTTCCCCTTGATATGGGCTAGGTTCGTAGAAGGAGAAGCTCAAGGTCACCTTGACTGTATCAGAGGCCTTATTCAACCGGCCCGTGGCAGGGGCCTTATACACCCTGGTCTGTGGCTGAGACCAAAGTTCTCCAGGCCCGTGGCAGGGGCCTTGTACACCCGGTCTGTGGCAGAGACCAACCTCAATGTCTGTGGCAGAGACCGTGCGCCAAAAACTGTTTGAGAAACCTAAGCAGTGAAGTGAATGTGCTACGTTTGTGCCTGGACCTCCTCCACACCTTAAGCTGTCCTGTTTCTTTGCTCTAACCTTTTCTATCTGAGTACAGTTTATTTTGCCATGAGAGAATAAGAGTTGGAGTTTCAGCTGGTGTGGACATTGACTTTACTGGCAATTAAAGGACTTGCCTCTACCTACAGTAGAGGTGAGAATCATCCTCTGGAGGAGTTTTGACTCCGGCTGTGGACACGGCCCGTCAAGAACACCGCTCAACCTCTTTATATAGGATGATACGGGCTGGTAGTGCGGTGTGCCTTTCTCCCTCCTGCGAAGAGCCAACAACATAAAGGCAGGTAAGGGGGAAAGGATCTGTGCGCTACAAAAAAATAAAATAAAAATTTTAATCTTGGCCTAGCAGGACGAGGTCCATATGGAGTAGGAGGTTGAGGTGGCGGTGGATGTGGCTGTGTAGGTGGAAGCGGCGGTGGAGGAGGACGAGGTAGCCAACACTGGTTCAAAAATACAACAATGGCTGGGTAAGGCCGGTGATGTGTCGAATTCTGTCCCCTGTCGAATAGTGTCCGCCCTGTACTGCGCTTGCTGAGTATGTAGGACAAGGGGATTTCAAAAATCTCCCAAGACTAACGGCGCCTGCGTGTTGAGTTCAGGTGAAGGCCACACCATCCGTGGTTCAAGCCGAGCCAAGCAAGGCCGCGATCGAAGCGAGCCCGTGAGGGGCCCTGTTACTATGTGCTACCGTATGTCCTCTTGGATGGTGGGGCTTGAACCTGCACTCACAGCGCAGGCACCGTTCATCTTCGGAGATTTTGTGAATCTCCTTGTCCTCTGTACTGCGCAAGCGCTGCGCCTGCGCAGTACGGGCCGGGCACAATCCGATGGCCGGACAGTTTTTGTCACAACACCGGTATACATGTCTATTCTGCACAAGGTACGGACAAGTCCTGTGGGATCCATGCCTGGTTCATTTTAATGAACGTGAGCTTGTCCACATTGGCTCTGGACAGGCGGCTGCGCTTGTCTGTGATAACGCCCCCTGCCGTGCTAAATACACGTTCAGATAATACACTGGCTGCAGGGCAGGCCAGCACCTCCAAGGCATAAACGGCAAGCTCAGGCCATGTGCCCAATTTGGAGACCCAGAAGTTAAAGGGGGCAGACCCGTCATCCAGTACGTGTAGGCCTGTGGACACATACTGCTCAACCATGTTGGTGAAATGCTGCCTCCTGCTAAGACGTTCCATCTCAGCTGGTGGTGCTGGTTGTTGTGGCGTGCTGACAAAGCTTTTCCACATTTCGGCCATGCTAACCCTGCCTTCTGAGGTGCTGCCGGTGCCCCGGCTGCGTTGGCGACCTCTTCCTCCTCCTCTGCCTTCGCCTTGTGCTTCCACCGTACGCCCACTGTCAGGTGGGAATGCCACCAGCAGCGCGTCTACCAGCGTGCGCTTGTACTCGCGCATCTTACGATCCCGCTCCAGTGAGGGAATTAAGGACGGTACGTTGTCCTTGTAACGGGGATCCAGCAGGGTGGCCACCCAGTAATCAGCACCAGTTAAAATGTGGGCAACTCGGCTGTCGTTGCGGAAACACTGCAGCATGTAATCGCTCATGTGTGCCAGGCTGCCCAGAGGCAAAGAAAAGCTGTCCTCTGTGGGAGGTGTATCGTCTGTGTCCTCTGTATCCCCCCAGCCACGCACCAGTAATGGCCACGAGCTGGTCTGAGTGCCACCCTGCTGTGAACATGGCTCCTCCTCCTCCTCCTCCTCCTCCTCCTCCATCTCCTCCTCCACCTCGTCATCCTCCAGAACTGTGCCCTTTCTGCCGGACAATTGTGTACCTGGCGTTTGTTGGTGCAGGAACCCACCCTCGTAGCCACTTGTGAAAGACTGCCCTGAAAGCCTTTGAAATGATCCCGCTTCCTCCTCCTCCTCCTCATCCTCCTGTGACACATCCTCTTCCATCATCGCACGAAGCGTTTTTTCAAGGAGGCATAGAACTGGGATAGTAACGCTGAGAACGGCGTCATTGGCACTGGCCATGTTGGTGGAGTACTCGAAACAGCGCAACAAGGCACACAGGTCTCGCATGGAGGCCCAGTTATTGGTGGTGAAGTGGTGCTGTTCCGCAGAGCGACTCACGCGTGATTGCTGCAGCTGAAACTCCACTATTGCCTGCTGCTGCTCGCACAGTCTGGCCAGCATGTGCAAGGTGGAGTTCCACCTTGTGGGCACGTCACATATGAGGCGGTGAGCTGGAAGGCCGAAGTTACGCTGCAGCGCTGACAGGCGAGCAGCAGCAGGGTGAGAACGCCGAAAGTGCGCACACACAGCCCGCACTTTCTGCAGCAGCTCTGGCATATTGGGGTAATTTTTAAGGAACCTCTGGACCACCAAGTTCAGCACATGCGCCAGGCAAGGGATGTGCGTCAAACCGGCTAGACCCAGAGCTGCTACGAGATTTCGCCCATTATCGCACACCACCAGGCCGGGCTTGAGGCTCACTGACAGCAACCACTCATCGGTCTGTTGTTCCATGTCCCTCCACAACTCCTGCGCGGTGTGGGGATTTTCCCCCAAACAGGAAAGTTTTAAAACTGCCTGCTGTCGTTTACCCCTGGCTGTGCTGAAGTTGGTGGTGAAGGTGTTACGCTGAATGGATGAGGAGGCGGTAGAGGATGAGGAAGCGGAGAAGGAGGAGTTAGCAACAGGAGGCAAACTGAAGCGCCCTGCAATCCTCGGTGGTGGAAGGACATGCGCCAAACCGCTATCTGCCTCAGGCCCAGCAGCCACTGCATTTACCCAGTGTGCTGTTAGGGAGATATAACGTCCCTGACCGTGCTTACTGGTCCACGCATCCGTAGTTAGGTGGACCTTGCCACAGATGGCGTTGCGCAGTGCACACCTGATTTTGTCCCCCACCTGGTTGTGCAGGGAAGGGATGGCTCGCCTGGAAAAGTAGTGGCGGCTGGGCACGACGTACTGCGGGACAGCCAATGCCATCAGGCTTTTAAAACTCTGCGTCTCCACCAGACGGAATGACAGCATTTCAAAGGCCAGGAATTTTGAAATGCTGGCATTAAGGGCCAGGGATCGCGGGTGGCTAGGGGGGTACTTCCTCTTCCGCTCCAATGTTTGGGAGATAGAGAGCTGAACGCTTCCATGGGACATTGTGGAGATGGTCGGTGACCCAGGTGGTAGTGTTGCTGGCAGATCCTCTGTTTGCGGGGTGACAGGTGCCACTGTCACTACAGAGGTGGATGAAGAGGCCGAGACTGCAGCAGAAGAGGAAGCAGGAGGAGCCAGAGACCTTTCTTGGTTTCTGAGGTGTCTACTCCACTGCAGCTCGTGCTTTGCACTTAGATGCCTGGTCATGCAGCTTGTGCTCAGGTTGAGAACGTTTATGGCTCGCTTCAGGCTCTGATTGCACAGCGTGCAAACCACTCGTGTCTTGTCATCAACACACTGTGTGAAGAACTGCCACGCTAGGGAAGTCCTTGGACCTGGCTTTGGTGTGCTCGGTCCCTTGCTGCGTTGGGCAGTAACAGATGTACTGTCTAGGGGACGAATGCTCCGTTTTTGCACCCTGCTCCCTCTTCTGCTGTGCTGGTGGCTCTGTGCGACCACCGCCTCTTCCTCCGAACTACACTGGTCACCTGCATAACGTTGATTCCATGTGGGGTCGAGGACCTCATCGTCCTCCACATCATCTTCCACCCAGTCTTCACCCCTGCCCTCCATGTCTGTCTGCACAATTGCGAAAGCAGCAGCAGTTGGCACCTGTGTTTCGTCATCATCCGAGACGTGCTGCGATGGTCCTCCCATGTACCCATCATGAAACATAAGTGGTTGGGCATCGGTGCACTCAATCTCTTCCACTTCTGGGGCAGGGCTAGGTGGATGGCCCTGGGAAACCCTGCTAACAGAGTCATCGAAAAGCAGAAGAGACTGCTGCATGATTTGGGGCTCAGACTGCTTGGCTGATTTGCAAGGGGGTGAGGTGAAAGACTGATGGACATGGGCTTCAGGTGCCAACTCTGATCTTTCAGCAGAAGAGTGGGTGGGAGACAATGTGAAGGAACCCGAGGCACTGTCAGCAACCCAATCTACTATCGCCTGTACTTGTCCTGGCCTAAACATTGGTACAGCCTCATTAGGCGTGACAAAATACCGCCGCAGGCTCGGTCGCCTACTCGCACCTGAGGAAGGTGTTTCACTTGTGCGTGTAGCTGGCACAGATCCACCACGTCCTCTCCCTGCAACAGGAGCTCCACCAGCAGCACCACGACCGGGGCCACCACGTCCCTTTGACCTTCCCCTCATATTTTCCAAATTTAGGATCTTGCCCTAAATGGCGTTTTTTGGAAGACCACAACACACCCACAGTACGTAATGGCTGAAACGCACAGCTACAGAACTGCAGAAAATGCTATTCAAAAAAAAAAGGTTGTTTTTTTTAGTATAGCACAGTACAAGGAAAATATATATAAATTGTTTTTTTACACACACCTCCAGATGTGTATTTCACACTGCAAAATATTTTCTGTGGCCCTAAATGGCGTTTTTTGCCAGACCACAACACACCCACAGCACGTAACCGCTGAATCGCACAGCTACAGAAAATGCTATTCAAAAAAAAAGGTTGTTTTTTTTAGTATAGCACAGTACAAGGAAAATATATAGAAATTGTTTATTTTACACACCTCCACATGTGTATTTCACACTGCAAAATATTTTCTGTGGCCCTAAATGGCGTTTTTTGAAAGAGCACAACACAACCACAGTATTTAACCACTGAATCGCACAGCTATAGAAGTGCAGAGAATGCTATTAAAAAAAAAATGTTTTTTTTTTTTTAGTATAGCACTGTACAATATATAGAAATTGTTTAATTTACACACCTCCACATGTGTATTTCACACTGCAAAATATTTTCTGTGGCCCTAAATGGCGTTTTTTGAAAGAGCACAACACAACCACAGTATTTAACCACTGAATCGCACAGCTATAGAAGTGCAGAGAATGCTATTCAAAAAAAATGTTGTTTTTTTTAGTATAGCACTGTACAATATATAGAAATTGTTTATTTTACACACCTCCACATGTGTATTTCACACTGCAAAATATTTTCTGTGGCCCTAAATGGCGTTTTTTGAAAGAGCACAACACAACCACAGTATTTAACCACTGAATCGCACAGCTATAGAAGTGCAGAGAATGCTATTCAAAAAAAAAGTTGTTTTTTTTAGTATAGCACTGTACAATATATAGAAATTGTTTATTTTACAGACCTCCACATGTGTATTTCACACTGCAAAATATTTTCTGTGGCCCTAAATGGCGTTTTTTGAAAGAGCACAACACAACCACAGTATATAACCGCTGAATCGCACAGCTGCAGAGAATGCTATTCAAAAAAAAGTTTTTTTTTTTCTTTTTAGTATAGCATAGTACAAGAAAAATATATAGAAATTGGTTATTTCACACAACTAGAGATATACACTGCAAAATATTTTCTGTGGCCCTAAATGGCGTTTTTTGAAAGAGCACAACACAACCACAGTATTTAACCACTGAATCGCACAGCTATAGAAGTGCAGAGAATGCTATTCAAAAAAAATGTTGTTTTTTTTAGTATAGCACTGTACAATATATAGAAATTGTTTATTTTACACACCTCCACATGTGTATTTCACACTGCAAAATATTTTCTGTGGCCCTAAATGGCGTTTTTTGAAAGAGCACAACACAACCACAGTATATAACCGCTGAATCGCACAGCTGCAGAGAATGCTATTCAAAAAAAAGTTGTTTTTTTTTTTTTTTTTAGTATAGCATAGTACAAGAAAAATATATAGAAATTGGTTATTTCACACAACTAGAGATATACACTGCAAAATATTTTTTTTGCCCAAAAATAGGTCTTTTTTGCGCACAACAAAGTGCCTTTTTTTTTTTGCAACAGCACAATAAAGTGCCTTTTTTTTTTTTTGGGGCCCAAAAATGGGTCTTTTTAGCAAAAGCACAATAAAGTGCCTTTTTTTTTTTTTTTTTTTTTTTTTTTTTAGGACCAAAATAGGTCTTTTAGCAAGAGCACAATACAGCCACAGTATGGAATAGGTGTATCACTCAACGTAATGCAGTGCTGGTGCACTGAGCTTGCAACACAAACAGATAAACCTATGCAGATCGCTGAGCTATTATATCTCTCAATCTGGACTCCTATCTAAATCTCTCTCCCTGAAAGCACAAACAGGATCCTGCCCCTACACTACACTACACTACACTGTCTCCCTATCTTTTATATCAGTAGATTGCAGAATCAGGACTAACTCCTATTCTCTCCCTCACAGCAACAGCAGCCAGGATCCTTTCCCTACACTGTCTAAAAGCAGAGTGACGATCTGTGCTGTGTGCCTCTTTCTTATATAGAAGCTGGTCACATGCTGGGTCACATGTTGCACTGACCAATTACAGCCATGCCATTAGTAGGCATGGCTATGATGGCTTCTAAGGGCACACCAGCTAATCAAATGGTGATTGGCTGGCCCCTGAAGCATTTCTAACTGCGCCATTAAATTCCCGAATCCGAACCCGAACCCGGACTTTAGCGCAAAATCCGGGTCCGGGTCCGGGGTCGGGAAAACGCCAAAATTCGGTACGGACCCGAACTTTACAGTTCGGGTCCGCTCAACACTACCCGTGAGTACAACCACAGGGGAACACTCAATACTATTTGTCGCTGGATGCGGGGGTGAACATGCTGGAGTGCCCACGCTGGACTTGTTAGGAGGTGTTTCCCAAGTAGGTGTTCACCGGGTTCCTGAAGGAATTTTAAAAGATGCTCGACATGTTTCGCGATTTTGATAGGATCGCTTCTTCAGGAGCTTCTAAATTTCAATGAAGAAACATAAATTATAATACATAAAGAAAATGTATATCAAAAGTATGTGTATATACATATGTACGATATGATATAATGCAGATTTATATATTATACAGGACTGTCAAAGGTTGCAACCTATGGCGCTCACCGGATAAATGTTTTGTGTTTCAAAATGTCGGGTACACTTGCCTCACCGCCTAACAGCTCCTCTGGGAGACGTATCCACCCGTAAGTGGCTGTCAGTGCTCAAACAATCTTGTTCTGTTAGACTCGATCACAAGAGGTAGGTATGATGGGGAATAGGGGGATGCACCAGGAAACTAGAATATACCAAGCATATATATAATAAACCTAGTTAGTAATAATTGAAACTGTCTACGAGTAAAAAAAGTGTATAGTAGTTGAACATCTTGTAAGTACTGTGAGTTTGATAGTATACAGGCACAGGGAGAGTATTCTCAGCTGCTGCGGGCCCAATTAATAAATGCGGGTACCTGATCTAAAAAGTACATACAAAAGGTAACCTTTAGGAGAAAATAAACTATTTTAGTTTACCTTAGTGGCATTATGGAGATTGTATAAGAGTCATACCTTAAACAAGTTGTGACTGCACAAAAAAACGTTTGGACATAAACCTGATATACAAAGTCACGGTGTCCCAAATATTGCATGGATGTCTCGATCAAGGAGTCATCTCACTGCAGGGAAACACATATATAGGGTTTAAGGAATTGGTAGAATAAAAAAAAAAACCTACTTGGGAAACACCTCCTAACAAGTCCAGCGTGGGCACTCCAGCATGTTCATCCCCGCATCCAGCGACAAATAGTATTGAGTGTTCCCCTGTGGTTGTACTCACGGGTTACCATTTTCATTGTCTTTTTCTTCTTCTTCTCTTATATGTTTTTCTAATCAATTGTGTTTCATATGTATGGAATTTTTATAATATATTAAAACAACATATATTTTTCTATAGTAGTGCCTATAAAGTCCATTCTTTCCACACAATTCTCCACTAGTCAATAGGATGTGGCACTTTAATTATTAAGGGTGATAGATTACCACCCAAGGGCAACAAGTAATCAATTTCTAAGCATGGAAAGAAAAACACAGCCAGCAAGATGTAGGAGGATTGCTCGAACTTGAAGTCCTACCTGTAGATGCTAATTCCTGGATTCTGCCAAGTATAGACTCTTACCTATGCTGGTATTCTGGGGCAGCCACAAGCCTGAATTAGGGACTACTTATGTTAGAGAAATGTCTGCACTTTATTCCTAACTGTTGCTTGTGATTGCCATCATGATAATTCATTCCTTAAGTAAAGCTTTTGAAATGTTGCCCTTGTCTGGTCTGAAATTACTAAAGGAGTGGAATGTAAGTAAATGGTACATATGCCGTATTTATCGGCATATAACACGCACTTTTTTCCCCTTACAATCAGGGGGAAATCGTGGGTGCGTGTTATACACCGATCCCCCGCTGAAACGAGCGAGAGGAGCCGAGATACACAAAGCCGAAGTACACTCGGCTTTACTCGGCTACTCTCGCAGTCCCACCCACCTTCACTGACATACAGAAAGCCGAGTGTACTTCGGCTAGTCTCGGCTCCTCTCCCAGTCCCGCTCCTGACTGTGAGCAGAGCCGAGTCTAGCCAAAGTACACTCGGCTTTCTGTATGTCAGCGGAGATGGAAATTCAAACAATGCAGAGACTGGCACTGGGCAAGGCAAGGCTGCAAAGGCACTGGGCAAGGCAAGGCTGCAAAAGCACTGGGCAAGGCAAGGCTGCAAAGGCACTGGGCAAGGCATGGCTGCAAAGGCACTGGGCAAGGCATGGCTGCAAAGGCACTGGGCAAGGCTGCAGATGGACACTGGGCAAAGCTGCAATGATGGACACTGGGCAAGGCTGCAGATGGACACTGGGCAAGGCTGCAGATGGACACTGGGCAAGGCTGCAGATGGACACTGGGCAAGGCTGCAGATGGACACCGGGTAAGGCTGCAATGATGGACAAGGCTGCATTTAAATGTAAGTTTTTTTCCTTGAACTTCCCTCCTAAAAGTTTTTTTCCTTAAAATTCCCTCCTAAACTTGTGGTGCGCGTTATACGCCGGCGCGTGTTATACGCCGATAAATACGGTAGTCCACAGCTCGGGTTTCTAAACACATTGGGGTATGAAGACAGTGGTACAAGAATTAATACAGTATGAAGACACAAGTGGTTACCAGGGGTAACCAGGGGTAACAAAGGTTTCACATGCAACCTGACGTTAATGTACACGTGTAACAGCTCTTTTGCAGCGAGGGAGATGTCAGCACTCATTTGGCCACAATCCATTTCCCATAGCATTGGGAGCAGATCTGCAGCACTGGGGCCCTCAACCTGTACACAGGTAGTGAAGTGCAGACATGGAGTGCCCAGCGGGACCCCATACTTTTATTGGGAGTGAGGTAGTGGTGGTACACTGGACAGGTGGAGAAGGCATTGGCTCAGCGTGTCCCACGTAAATGCTCAAGTGATCCTGTTGGTGTACATGATATCAAGGGCGTTTACTAGAGTACTTTCCTGTTTGTAATCTACTTGGTCGTGAGCGTGACTCAAGTAAAGCCACCCCATGTGCAGGTCAGTGGCTGTATACAAAGTTCCTTACATAGCCCAGAATAACCCAGACCAGGGTAGGCCTCTAATGTGACCTTTGCTTGGCTCCTAACGAGGAGGGAATCATGGAGGAGGTGACGACCACCCTATCACCCTACCCATGCTCTGTGCAAAACCATTACACACAGCAGGTAAGTATACCATTTAAGTAAACAAAAAAAACAAATAAATCAGTATTTGGTATTGTTAGTGGGAAAGTGGAGGGAGCTCAAATAGAGCTAGGGAGTGAAAGTCTGCTTTGATTCTGAACTTTTACCAAGATCTAGCCAATTACATGAATTTTTGATAGGGTGGCATATAGTACTTTAACTCTTGCATCATGTATCACTTTATGTTTGAAGTATTGGACATAATAATGGAGAACTTTTGATATGATGTCTGTACAAGTACTATTGTTCTGTTTGTTCTGCAGTAAATCAGATCACTTATATAGCAGATGTATTTAAATACTAGAATTTTTATAATGGCAGCAAAAGAGTGAAAAGGTAGTCAAATGCCAGATACAGCTGAGTGCATGGGCAGCAAGCCGGAAAAACGATTTGATTTATGGGGATGATCATAATAAAAAATTTCCATTAGGTTCTCAATGAGAACGAGGAGAGGAAGAGGGGGTCTATTTATGTCACTGGAGGCAGCATTGACGCAGACATCGCTGACGTTAGCACAAGCTGCACACAGAGAAGGCAGGCACAGCATCACAAAGCACCCATCACACCTCCCATTCATTTAACTTCTGCTTCTAAAATCCCACAATAGAAATGACCTCTTACCATTTAATCCACCAAACATCTGGAGAGCCAGATCTCCAACATCTATAGAAACAAAAGGGGCAAATCAGTTCAGTTTGTTCTATAAATATATGAACCTATGCAATGTGTTAACTATACAGAGTGCCTATGTAATCAAACCCTAGTTATATGGTTATACAATATATTATTTTGGATTGCTATAAGTATGCTTACATCATCTAACACTTGTGTGTGTTTGTCTGGCCCTGATCAGTTCCAGATCTCTGAGTGCTGGCTAGCACTTGACATGCTGATGATGGTCCAGGCTGCTGACGTCTGAGCTCTATTAACATTTCAATGAATCGCACTTGTAGCTGTCGTAGAAATGGAACTGCTGACGTCATTGGCTCATGTTGGATGGGAGACATGCCCTCAGCTTGTTCTACAAGAAGAACTCTAACTTCCCCAGGGATGTCAGTCCTTTTCAAGGGACAACAATCACAAGACTCTCTTTGGCTCTTCTCATTCTTCTGCCTGATGAGTAGATATCCAGTACTTCTGTATGCATGAATGGTGATACACAGGCATACTTTTAGGATCTCAGCTGTCATCCAAGCTCATTCATTTCACGGATGAGGACAAGGGGAGCTCCATCACTTCTGCAGGTAACTCTGGCTTATTGTGTTTTTGTCTGTAGCTCCATGTGTTTGCATCCATGCTGTTTGAAAAGTCTGTCTGCTAAGCCAGTGTTTCTCAACTCCAGTCCTCAAGGCGCCCCAACAGGTCATGTTTTCAGGATTTCCCTCAGATGCAACGGCTGTGGTAATTACTAAGGCAGTGAAACTGATCAAATCACCTGTGCAAAATAATGGAAAGCCTGAAAACATGACCTGTTGGGGCGCCTTGAGGACTGGAGTTGAGAAACACTGTGCTAAGCATTGCTGATTATAGGAGCAGCACAGTGGCTTGGTGGTTAGCACTTCTCCTTTGCAGCACTGGGGTGCCAGGTTTGAATCCCAGTCAGGAGACTAGCTGCATGGAGTTTGTATGTTCTCCCTGTGCTTGTGTAGGTTTCCCTTTAAAAGACATGCTGGTATGTTGATTGTCTCCTGTCCAAATTGGCCATGGGATGTATGTATGCATGTTGTAGTGTAGAAGTTAATCCACTTAACATCTGATGTGTTTGTGCATATATATATTTATTAACACTGAAAATTCTGAATTAACCTTTTGCACACTGCTATATACCCTTACATACCTCTGGCAAATGTTTGTCTAAAAATAAGGATATATGATTCATGCGGGCCAATTATGTTTAAAGTACATCCTGTCACCCAACAATACAGGTAACAATCAAATCGAATAAATAATCACAGAAACAGATGATTGACTCTGTGAATTTTAAAAAAAAGACATATACCATGTCATCAATCAATTTTCAGCAAAACTGGTGAATGTCATCAAAATTATTCTGATTAATCTGGAAGGAAAATCCAATTGTAGGAAAACAGATAGATCAATATAATCGTTAGTCACACGGCACAAGAAACATTTTTTTTTTAAACTTATGACAGTATCTTTCACCCATATTGTAAAGGTCATCATACAGGTTGCAATTTGGCCATGCAATCTGTATACTCAACTTCAGATTTATTAAAACGATGTAATATGAGGACCTACTGTACTTACACTTTTCAGTCAATTTGTATGCAATCAAGCAGGCTCTTGAACTACATAGTTATTGCTGGATCTAAAGGATATTGTACAGTCTGATTGTAGTGTGTGAGATGAGCTTAAATCGATCAACAATACAATTGTATATAAAATTGTTCTGTGTATGGCCACCATTAGATAAAAACTTTAGATTGTAAGCTCCTTGAGGGTAGGTACTGATATAAATGTACAGTATGTAAAGCACTGTGTAAATTGGCAGTACTATATAAATACCTGTAATAAATAGATAATTAGAGCCTGATAAAATTAAATTTAGAAATGATAGGGTAAACTTACTAACATGCAAAATCGAAACTTAGTTGATAGATTTTTTTCCCACAGAGTGTTTTCCTTGGATGGAAGGAGAACCAGTGACAACATGATGGATCCAGCTTGAAGCACAGAGGTTGCACATGTGGCCACATTCAGGAAGACCATCAAAATGTACTTCAATGTCATGTGCACGTCACAGAGCTGCTCTGAACTTTGGCCAGGGGACTTTGGAAGAGGAAATGGGACTCAATCACCTTTCTGTCCTACATTGGGTTCATTAAGCAGAGAGAACCTTGAAATGCATTACTGGGAGCAAGGTACCTGACCCATTTCCAGGAATTTCATTGGAAAAGCGGAGGAATTTGATTAACATGATCTGTAGCTTTAACCTCACCTGTCCTCCACCTTTCAATGACTGCATGTAAAATCTCAGTGGTTTACCTTCCATGCCTTCCTATGTCCCCCCCCCCCCCACCTTCTTGCAACCTGCTGGTAGCTGGAGAGAAAAAAAACAATAAAAGAGAACTGAGAATTGCATTGATGGAATTGTGATTTGTAGAATTTCTCCTCTTAGTCCCTGCCTCCTACTTGCTCTCTAGCCACTCCAATGTGTCTCTCTCTCCCCATAGCAAAGCATTTTCTTTTTTATCTCTCAATACTTAATCGGTTCATCATCCCCTGAGCACCACCAAGACAATATCACATCTACACCCTGCAGATGTCGAAGAAACGGAAAACAAGTGATAGTGAGTCTAACATTCCCCAAGCTGTGTCCCCAACAAGCCTTGAGAGAACAGATCAAGGTAAGAGGGATGCCATAGTGTCTGTTGGCTGAAAGGGTTGGCATTGTCAGCTGTGGGCAAATCACCTTGAAAAATGGGCACAGGTTCATTCGTGCTGAATGTTGTGCCTTCAAACTGTTGTGTTACTGGTACATTGTTTTTCTTATTACGTCGTAAGAAATGGGTGGGTGGGATTGGGGGCCTTACAGGGAATTCCCACTGATTTCACCAGTTTCAAAGTCCTTAGTGGAATCAGAATTGTGCAGTCTATCATTAAATCAAATTGCTGCCTTTATTATGTTAGATACTCTTATATTTATATATAAGGTCTATCTTGTTTTTTTTTGGTTTTCTCAAAATATTATGTTATGTACAAAGCCTAAAATATATATTATGACTGTACTTGTGTTATTGGTTTGGTTTGGCTTGTCAAACGCCAGTTGTGAGTGGTGGCACATGATGGTGTATTGATAGATGATGCAAATATGGTGTAGTTTTTCAGGGTATAGCTTTGTTGCAAGTACGACAATTGTTAACACTCAGTGAAAGGTCACTGATAAATGATATTTATGCTGGAATTTCAAAATGAGAGTGTTAGCAGTTTCTCACAATTTTAATGTGCTTATAGGATGACATTTATATAACTATTTTAGAGCTTTTATACAAATGTCATTTTTTTTTTTTTAAATAACCTGTGTGGCTTTCGGCTGTTATCATTTTTTAGTTTACACTCATCGTTTGTCTTTTTAAAAAATACATACACAGCTGATTAAGCAGCAGAGATACATTGTATAGAATTTTTTGGTGATAAGGACAAATGCTGGTTACATAATGCATGTTGGAATGCTCGTGAGATACTTCCATTTTAAAGGTAATATACTAATGGCAGTACATTCTGCATTAGCCCTGTTAACATTTGATTCCTATAAATAACAACATGTTACAGGTATTCATAACAAAGGATATCCCTTCATCGTGCTAAATGGAAGTGGCTTTATTTTGTTTTAGTTAGTTATTACAGGTATTTCAATAGAGCCCACAATTTTACATATTTTGTATATTCAAGTCAATCTCTGCCCTCTAAAAGTTAACAATCTAAGGTTTATATCTCACATGCATACATACATATACTAGGCCCAGTTTAGACAGGAGCCAATTAACCTACCACAATGTCTTTGGAGTGTTGGAGGAAACTGGAGAAAAAAGCTGGCCATAGACTGTGCGAATTTCAGCTGGTTCCTGAGGAACTGAACGAAATTCACTCAGTGGGTGTCTCTGCTGGCCCCACTCCATTTGTTGTTACATTCAATTGAATTGTCACTGGAAAATTGAGATGCAGCTGCAATTCATGTATTTTGACAGTTTCTCGGACACCATCAGCTCCTCAGTTACCAACCCAAATTCTCTTAGTTGGTGGCCCTGCTGGCCCTGCTTAATTATTCAGAAGTTGATTGTTTGATCTACTTTTGTGGAAGAATCCTTGCTGGAAATCAGATGCAGCTGCAGTTCATGTATTTTGACAGCCCATGAGACTGGCTATCACAATTAAAATAGCCACAGTGGGGGCGCTGTATAGCTGAACAAAAAGAAAATATCAGTATATGGTCAGCTTTAGGGTTTGGGGCTGGCTACTTAACAACATGTGAATAGCAGAACCGGCACCTGCTGGCATCCTTAACAACCATTCACCGCATAGATATTAATGCTACACATTTAAAATGTGCTATTCATGTATTTAAATGCACATTTAAGAAGCATGGTAGTATGAAAGCAGTATTATGTGGAACCCTCCTAAAAGGATTAGCTGTATGATAATAAATATGTTCTGATCTTATGTGATTTGCATCAGGGTAACACTCCACCTATAATAAATCAATTCATTAAAGACCACCCCTACCCAAAATCCATATTTCAATTTTGTTTGACTGCTACCTTCTTTTATGTCTTGAAGATTCCAGTGGCCAGATAAGGACATCAGTTTTACAGCTGAATGCTCCTTTATCTAGACCAGCTTTTCTTAGCCAGGGCTCCTTGGAATCCTAGGGTTGCTTCAGATGTTACTAGGTTATTTTAGCAATGAGCAAAGTATGCTTCTCAGATACATAACCAATGACTTCATAACCAATGATTTAGCTATCTGCAAGGGCAGGTCTTTTTTTCAGCCGGAATGTGCTGGAACTCCATTCTGGCACCTCTGGCCAGTGGCCACCCTTTACTCTCCAATCTGTATTTTAACACAGAGGTTGGTAGAGGAAGTTTTTGGCACAGCTCACTTCCTACACCGGCTTCTCTTGGGCGCCCTACCCTCGATCCCTGGGGAGTGCCTCAGGTCCCAGCCCACAATTGTAGCTGCCCATGGTGATTTGGAAGGCAGTTTCTGTCCCTGCCTGCTGCTGCTACTCAAGCATTGTAGCACAAAGCTGAGTAAAGACCTCTGAAACTCCTCCTTGGCTCTGTGCTATAGTTCTGATAGGCGGAGCTCTCAGATCAGACTGTACTCTCCTGAAGAGGTGAGGGAGATGTGAATAAAAAGGGGAGGAGGGGAGAGCTTTGGGGAGGGTGAATTTGTGAAGAGAGGAGAAAGCTGGGGAATTTGTGCAAAGAGAGAACTGGGAAAGTGAGGGGAGAGAAAATTTGTAGAGAGGAGATCGGGGGGGGGGGTTTTAGCAGAAAGGAGGGCTGGGGGAGGGGGTTGGCAGAGAGGAGAAGTGGGAGAAAGTGGCGAGTTTGTGCAGAAAGGAGAGCTGGGGGAGAAGAGTTTGTGCAGAGAGAAGAACTGGGGGGGGATTTGTGAAGAGTTGAGAGCTGTAGAAGGCAGAATGCAGATTGTGCAAAGTGAGAGATGTGGAGGGGGAGGGGCTGGCAGGTTGTGCAAAATGAGAGCCATTGGGGGAGCAGGGTGTTTCATTGGTGAGCGCTATGGGGGAAGGTGGCAGGTTGTGGAAAATGAGAGCTGTGGAGGGTGGGGCATATTGGGCAGAGGTGAGAACTGTGGGGAAAGTTGGGAATGCAGAGGTGAAAAATGGGGAGTGGCAGAGGTGAAAGCTGTGAATTGGGGTAAGCTTTAGATGGGAGTGCAGAAGTGAAATGTAAAGGGGGTAGACATAATGTGGATGAGGGTGCAGAGGTGAGTTGTGGATGAGGGTTGCAGAGGTGAGCTGTGGATTGCGGACCCAGAGTTTGGAAAAGAGATGTGCAGAGTTGAGCATTTGATGGTTACTTTGGAGGGTGTGGTGAGATACTTGAGGGAGGGGGCTTTTTGCTTGGGGAAAGCCAAGAAAATTTGCTGGGGGACAGTAAAGCATACAGAGTTCAGTGACCAAGAGTATGTAATGTATGGCACAGCATGCAGGGTGCAGTGGTGAGAATTTTGTAACATACCTTGTACATTACATGCTCAAAACCACTATACTCTGTATGCCATGCTGTATGTTACATATCTATTTCAGTTGTATGTGCTTAGGCAGGGAGCTCCTCACAAATTTACTTGCCAGGAGTAGTTATCCTGGTTTATTGATAGAGATCCATTGATTTCTCCCTAAGTTTGGCCTTGTTTCACTTTTCTCTTCTACCACTAGGTGGCCCTGTACTTCGTGGTACTAGATATGAGAAAGGCAGCCCAAGGTCAGGTTATGGGTATATGGGGTTTCTCAGCCAATGGGCAACGGTTTTCTTGAATCCCTTGGCCTGCTTGGAGCACCTATATATTTGTGTGGAGTCAGGTGATCTATGTTCTGTACCACCTGGACGGCTGTCTGGGTGGACTTGTGTCATACGGCCCAGGCTACTAGGCCGGAGATTGGGCCTATCCCGGGGGCATCTGGCTGTCGGGCTGTGTAAGGGCCTATCCAGAGGTGAGAGGGCAGCGCAGGTTTGGTATTGCGGCTTGCAGTCCAACCAGAAGTGACGGTTTTGCCAGCCGGAGAACCTGCCATGGTCAGAGGTAGAAGGGAAGCTGTCACCTCTAAGAGACCAACCACCTTTACCAGGGACCACAGTGAGTAACTGAAGCAAGTACCAGAGCAGTATTTTTACCAAACGGGTATGGTGGAGAATTGGGAAACTTTAGTTCAATTCATGAACCCAACCAGCGGAGGTGACGCTTGTAGAGCAGCCTTGTGTGTCAAGCCAGGGACCGAGACAGTCAGCAGGGGTAAAGCTTGAGAAGTATCTGGAGTGCCAAGCTAGGGACCCAGCAGGGAGGCGTGGGTGACGCTTGAGGGAGATACCACCGCAAAGATTGGAGGAGCTCAAGGGATTCAAAGTCAGTGAATCAGTGGGTCTAGTGAGAGACCGGGAGCTTGGTGTTGAAGAACCACAAGAAGCAGTTGTAGTGAAGCTGAAGGAACTGAGTCTATTGACAAAGAGCAGGCGGCTTGGCCCCACCCCCTCGTGCTCGGCAAAGCATTTGATAGACAGCAGCGGGAGCCAATGACTCCCACTGCTAGGAATCTGCCCTGGGAGGAGGGAGACAGCTGTGAGAGGCACGGCTCTCGTGCACATCGCTAAATCAGATTGGGCTCAGAAGGTTTTTCACCTTAATGCATAGAATGCATTAAGGTGAAAAACTTTAAGGCTTTAGAACCACTAAGGTTGAATTCCAGCCACAAAAATTATTATTTAAATCAGGTGTCTGAGCAGACAAGCAGGTGCACCGACTGAAGGAGGAACATTTTCGGGACTGTTCTGAACACAGGAAACACGCGCCACTTCACAGGCATACTATAGACACCCCACAGCAGTGCCTCATATACATTTGAGGAGTGTCCTGGGAGTCCGCGTTCGGGTCCATTACGTGCAAGACAGAGGCCACGGCTAGGCTATAGCCGATTGAGTGCTCCTTCTTTGCCTCTGGTAAGGAGCCATTGTTACTAGGGTGGTGGCCACGAATATTTTTGCTTATCACGGTGGTGGTTTATAGTACTATACCCTGGTATTACGTTATCACCCTATGGTTTTCTCTCTTATTGTTGCAACGGAGCCATCAAGAGGTCCATACTACTACTGGAGGAGTGTCTGGGGTTACTTTGTTTGGATTCCTCCCAAGCTAAAGGCCATGGCTGGGTTATAGCCAACTGTGTACTTTTGCTAGCGTCTGTTAAGCAGCCATTTTTAATGGTGGTGGTTTATCCGGTGTCAAACACGGTGGTACTATATATACTGAACTGTTTGGACTATCTCCAGCCTATGGGATTCTTCCCTCCAGATTTAAATTCTATCTGTGGATCACATCTTTGGACTGTTTGCCATCCTGTCGTCATTTACATCTAGGATTGCCTCATTTTTTGGCGCAGTTTTCCTTTCTTTGTACCCTAAAGGTCTTTGCAAACCCAGATAAAAGTGCAAACCTTCTAAACGTAGCAGTGACATCATCACTGTGCTGTACTTAGCCTGTGTAGAGTGCAAAGCTTTATAAGGGACCCAACAGGCCCCACCCATTACAGTCTGCCTGCAAAAAACTACAGGAGGGGACGGATACAAGACCAGTCACCCTACACAATGAGAGAGAGCTGCAGTGACCGGTCTTTTTCTTACAGGAAGCTCCTGCATAGGGGTAAAGTTTCACACTGACTACTGCACACATCTGGAAGAAGTACACAAAGCACTCCAAGATTTAAAGCGGAGATCTACCCTAAAGTGGAACCTCCGCTGCCCGGATTTCTCCCCACCTCCGGTGCCACAATTGACGTCGCTGGACTCCAGGACAGGTAAGTGTCCTACTATTATAAGTCAGCAGCTGCAGTATTTGTAGCTGCTGGCTTTTAATATTTTTTTTACGGCGGAGCTCCGCTTTAAGTAAGAATAAACATGACTCTTGTATTTAGACAATATTTGTTTAGCTCGGAGTCCAGCTTTAAGCCCCTTTCACACTGAGGTGTTGCAATAACGCGCTAAAAACTATTAGCGTTATTACCGCGTTTTTACCGCGTTTTTACTGAGTTAGCGTTAAAAATAGCGCTAACGCCTATGCGTTTTTACCGCATTTTTAACGCGGTTTTACAGCGGTACTCATTCATTTCAATGGGCGTTTTTACAGCGCTATTTTATGCGCCCCAAAGATGCTCCAAAAAAGCTGTTTTCAGGATTTTTTCCAACGCACAGCCAGCACAACGCCTCAGTGTGGAAGCCCTCAGGGCTTTCACATTGAGAATGCTGGGGCAGGATTATTTCAGGCATTTTTACAGCGCTATTTTTAGAGCTAAAACGCCTGAAAAATGCCTCAGTGTGAAAGGGGCCTTATTGAAGAGTGTATGATGCTGCACCTTCACATATATTGACAACTACTACTAGGAAGTCATTCCTAGAATACCTACCTATTTATATCACTTTGCACAAAATATATAAATTGGCACACAAGGCCATTTGTAACATCATAAAGGTTAGATTCCAATAGATGCATAAGTTACATAAAGTCACTGAGACATGCAATCATAAATTGTACTTTTACACATCTAAAAATACAAAAAATGCATGTATACATTACCACATATCAAGGTTACTATGGCTGAACTAAATCCATGTTTTGCTTTTTGCTACTCTTACCACCCTCCACAGAAATGCAGACTATTTACAATTGTTAAACTAGATTAGGATTTTCTATGACCTCCACATAACTTTTCGAGTCCACTCCTAAAGTGATTGTAAATTTATTTATTTTTTGTTAAAATAACAAACATCATACTTACCTGCTCTGTGCAATGGTTTTGCACAGAGTGGCCCAATCCTCCTCTTCTCAGCTCCCCTGCCACCACTCCTGGCTCCTCCCCTCTGTTGAGTGCCTTCATAACAAGCCGCTTGCTCTGGGGGAATTTGTGAGTGTTCGCTCCAAAACCCTGCTCTGTGTGTTCATAAGACACATAGAGTATGGCTCAAGGCCTGGGGTCCCCTGCAACCTTGTCCCTGGCTGTGATTGAAAGCAGCAGGAGCCAATGGCTCCTGCTGCTGTATCTGAACCAATGAGGATGAAGAGTGCCAAGAGAGTGCCAAGAGAGCCTCTGCTCTCATGCACATCGCTTGATCGAGATCGGGCTCAGGTAAATATTTTGGGGGGGGGGGGCTGCATGCAGAAGGTTTTTTACAGTCAGGTAACAAACCTTCTGCATTTAAAACCACTGCAATTATATGTGGAAGCTGCTGTGCCTATGTCTAGGCTCCTCTGTGTACTGCAGTCCTAACTCTATATTTTTGAGAGTCTCCAAGTTGAATCTTATATAGCAGTGGAAAAATTTATGACAGGTTTGCCTGGAGGGAGCCCATTCCTTCTTGACGTAGGCACTGCGGCTTCCACAAATATTTGCAAATGTGTGCAACTAAAACCTCTGTTTTACGTGAATTGTTATACAGAGTCAATTTGTTTTGTTTTTTGCAGGCTAGCTGGTAAGTGTGCTGAGAAAATTTTGTCTGTTTGTTTTGTGCATTGCCCTTCCTTGTGCACCTTACTGCAAAAGCTAGTTATAAATTGGGGTGATTGCCATCTTTTTATATATATTGTACACCCCAAAATACAGTTCTGCCCCCTCATTACAGCTTTCCGCCTTCAGTCATACTTCCTGACATGGAGATCTTAATACCTACCTCACTTACACCCTTAATGATACATCAAATAAGTGAGTACAACCTTGTCTATCTAAGAAGCAACCAATGCGGTCGCAGCTATAATAATTAAAATCGGTGATGAATGATAACTGGCAAAAAGGATAACAATCTAATTTATTTATACAGAAAAGAAAACGTTAGAATAATTAGAAATTACCAAATATATCTTAGTGATGTTACAAATACAGTGTGGCCAGTCTACAAAGATAATTAAGGCCAAAATCAGTTGCTTACAATGGACATACACATTCTATCAATAGAATAATTAGAAATTACCAAATATATCTTAGTGATGTTACAAATACAGTGTGGCCAGTAGGGAGGAGCTTCGAGTTCGAGTCGAACCCATGTTCGACTCGAACATCGCCTGTTCGGTTGTTCGCCAAACATTATGGGCCGTTCGCGCCAAATTCGAGTGGCACGTCACGGCCCATAATTCACTGCGGCATCGCAGTGCATTGCTGGCTGATGATTGGGCAAGCATGCAATATGACGCACATGCTTGGCCTATCACAGCGCCGTCTGTACAGAGAGCCGTAATTGGCCAAAGCCAGGGTGGCTTTGGCCAATTATGGCTCAGGGGGTTTAGTACATGCCCCACACTTTATAAGGCCACCTGCATGGCGGCCTTGTGTAGTGTGTTGCAGCGGCGGCGGAGAGAGATAGACAGGGAGACAGTGTCATTTGATTTAAGTTATATCCCAGCTTTGTGCAGCTACATCTCACTACAGGCCATTAGTATGTCTGGAAGGCCAACAAGGAGAGGCAGACAGTCACAAGCCAATAAAAGAGGGTAAGCAGGCTCTGTGTCTAGAGGCAACAGTGCTGGTCATGGACACGGTGCATCCTCATCAGCACGTGGCGGCTTGTTCTTTTTTTCGGCAGCTGGCCATGTTGAGCCGCAACATGCCCAAGACTTGGTAGAGTGGATGACCAAGCCGTCCTCATCCTCCTCATCCTCTCTCACCCAGGCTCAGGGTACTTTGTCTGGCAAAGCAGCTGCCAAGGCGGCCTCTTCCCTCGGTTCAATGGCATCAGTCACTCCTTCCCTAGCCCCACCATGTCCTCCTGAGGAGTCCCCCGAACTGTTTGGCCACAGTGTTGGGTACATGCTCCAGGAGGATGCCCAGCGTTTTGAAGGCTCCGATGATGGTACCCAGCTAGAGGAAGGCAGTAACGTGAGCCCAGAGAGAGGGGGTGCCCAAGAAGGACAGCAATCTGGCAGTCATGTTCCCCCAGCTGCAGCATACTGCCAGGTTTGCTCCAGTGATGAGGAGGGAGGGGATGATGAGTTCACTGACTCTACATGGGTGCCTGGTAGGAGGAAGGAGGAGGAGGAGGAGTCACATCTCCAATGAGGCAGGATGCCCTCCAGGGGCCAGCTTAAGGGCAGCACACCGACTGCATCACACCGCAGAGCTCCGCATGTGCAGGGCGCTGCTGTCTCTGCATGTTATTCCAAAAGTTCTTTGGTGTGGGCCTTTTTTGAGACGAGTGTATCAGATCGCATTGCTGCTATTTGAAACATATGTCTCAAGCGTATCTCGCGTGGCCAAAACATCACCCACTTGGGCACCACATGCTTGACCAGACATATGTCGTCCTGCTATGCAGTTCGTTGGCAAGCGTACCTAAAAGACCCACACCAAAGAACAAAGTGGACCTCTCCTTGCTCCTCATCAGCTGGGCTCTCCAACCCTACTATACCTTCAGTCCTCTCTGAAACCTGCACTGAGAGGAATGAAGCTGTAGAATTAGGTGTGTCAAAGCCAAGTACTTGCGGGCAATCTGCTATCGGGACACCAACGTCAGATTGTACCAGGCAAATGTCCCTGCCCCAGCTGCTGCACCGCCGAAAGAAGTTCGCTCCCAGCCATCCACATGCCCAGCGGTTGAATGCTAGCTTTGCTAAATTGCTAGCACTTCAACTGCTGCCTTTTCAGTTGGTAGACTCTGCCCCCTTCCGTGAGTTTGTGGAATGTGCGGTTCCTCAGTGGCAGGTTCCCAAACGCCACTTTTTCTCACAGAAGGCGATTCCGGCTCTCTACCGGCATGCGGAAGGCAATGTCTTGGCCTCGCTGGACAGGTCGGTCAGCGGTAAGGTGCATATTAGCGCTGACTCATGGTCCAGCAGGCATGGACAGGGATGTTACCTATCTTTCACGGCGCATTGGGTGACTCTGCTGGCAGCTGGGAAGGATGCAGGACAAGGTGCAGTAGTGTTGGAGGTTGTTCCGCCACCACGCCTCCAAAATGCTACTACTGGTGATTCTGAAACACCTCTCTCCTCCACCCCCTCCTCTTCTTCTTCCTCCATGGCCTCTTCCTGTGCTTTGTCCTCGGAACCAGCGGTGCTCGGTAGGCGTTCAAGGGGCTACGCAAGTACGCAGGCAAAAAGATGCCATGCGGTGCTTGAGCTGGTGTGCTTGGGGGACAAGAGCCACACTGGGTCAGAGATTCTGCAGGCTCAGAGGTGGTTGACGCCATGCCAGCTTAAGTCAGGAATGGTGGTTTGCCACGCCAGTGGGTTATGATTAGGGATGCATGCACTGTCCTGTCACCATTTGAGGAGGCCACAAGGATGGTGAGCAGTGACAGTGCATGCATCAGTGACTCTGTCCCTCTTGTCCACCTGTTGGAGAACACGCTGTGACAGGGCACTTGAGGCAGAACAGAAGGAGGAAGAGGAGGACTTCCTTATCTCTCGAGGCCCCCTTTATGCAGACAGTGTTCCTGCTGGCCCGCCTATCACACAGGAAGAGTACGAGGAGGAGGAGGATTGCGTCAGCATGGAGGTGGAGCCTAGCACTCAGCATCAGCAGCAGTCTTCAAGGGATCAATTACAGTCCCAAGAAACCCATGGACTTGTACGTGGCTGGGAGGAGGTGGCTGCGGATCATGTCGTCCTGAGTGACCCAGAGGACTCCGGACCGAATGCCTCAGCAAACCTACGCTGCATGGCCTCCCTGATCCTGCAAAGCCAGCGGAAGGATCCTTGTATTTGTGGAGAGGGATCATTACTGGCTGGCAACCTTCCTTGATCCACGTTACAAGGAATAGGTTGCGGACCTTATCTTGCCGTCGCAGAGGGAGCAAAGGATGAAACATCTTCGGGAGGCCTTGCAGAAAGGTCTGTGCAACGCGTTCCCAGAGACTGGGAGGTTACATATTCCTGGACAACGTGTTGCTGAGGCTTCGGTCAGTCAAAGAAGGAGCGGTGGAGAAGGTGGCCGTCTGACCGATGCGTTCAGACAATTTTTAGTCCGCAGCCCCAAGGTATGATCGGTTCCAGCAACCATCGCCAGTGTCTGTTTTACATGGTGCAGGAATACCTAGGGGCAAGATCAGACTTGGACTCCTTTCCCACCGAAAATCCTCTGGATTACTGGGTCTTGAGAATGGATCACTGGCCAGAGCTTGCACAGTATGCAATTGAGCTACTGGCCACCACCATCACCACCATTTTTTTTTAAATTTCAGATCCCTTCAAGACTGCCTATGCTGATGCTGAGTGACTATCCTGTTATGCTGAGTGACTATCCTCTTCCTCCTCAATGATCATGCGCATAGCTTGAAAGAACATTTTTGGTTCAGTGGCTAAGGCCCAATTTTTCATCCCCTGTTTAACAGGGGCATGTAATTACAATTTTTGATGCAATACTTTGCAGCAGGGCTCATTTCTGTGCTCCAACTAGAGTATCTGTGAGGGGTTGCAGTGTTGTGGCACCAGCAGCAGTGCCTAAGGCCCAATTTTCCAGCCCCTGTTAAACAGGGACGTGTAATTACAATTTTTGATGCAATACTTTGCAGCAGGGCTCATTCCTGCACTCCAACTGGAGTATCTGTGAGGGGTTGCAGTGTTGTGGGACCAGCACCAGTGCCTAAGGCCCAATTTTTCTGCCCCTGTTTAACAGGGACATGTAATTACAATTCTTGATCTAATATTTCACAGCAGGGCCCATTCCTGCGCCCACCAAGAGTAACTGTGAGGGCTTACAGTGTTGTGGCAGCACCACCACCACAGGCCCAATTTTTCTGCCCCTGTTCATGTAATTACAATTCTTGAAATAATATTTCAAAGCAGGGCCCATTCCAGCGCCCACCAAGAGTAACTGTGAGGACTTACAGTGTTGTGGCACCAGCACCACCACCACCACTACCAAAGGCCCAATTTTTCTACCACTGTTCAACAATGGCATGTAATTACAATTCTTGATATAATAGTTCACAACAGGGCGTTCCAGCGCCCACCAAGAGTAACTGTGAGGGCTTACAGTGTTGTGGCACCACCAACACCTAAGTCCCAAATTTCTGCAGAGTATATAGGGCAGGCCCCTACGTCCAAACATCCAACTTACAAACGACTCCTACTTGCAAACAGAATGAGACAACAGGAAGTGAGAGGAAATCTACCCCTAGGAAGGGAAATTCTCTCCTGTAAGAGTTAATATGGGAAAAACGTGTCTCCTCTCCACTGATGCTTTATCACTAATCCTTGTTTCACAAAAAAAAAAAAAACATTTGTCGTTGGGACAGAAAGTGAGGTGAAATCTTCTGAAGAGTTGCACAGACAGCAAAACAAATGTTACAGGGGTGATAACCCTTCCCTATGTTTTCCAAAAGGCTTAAAAATAGATTTTTTGGCTGGAGCTACACTTAAAAAATTTACCTGTTCCAAATTACAAACAGATTCTACTTAAGAACAAACCTACAGTCCCTGTCTTGTTTGCACCACCTGTATACTGCTGTTCAGAGTATATAGGGCCTGGGGGCCCCACACCTTTCTTTTTTTAATTTGGGTGCGGGGTTCCCCTTAATATCCATACAAGACCCAAAGGGGCTGGTAATGGGCTGGGGGGGGGGGGTACCCATGCCATTTTTCTCAATTATTTTCATCCATTTTGCCGGGACCAGACATTACATTAAAACCGCAAGCAGTTTTAAATGACTTTTTTTCAGGGACAGTTCTAAACACGGGAAACACGTGCCACTTCACAGGCATACTATAGACACCCCCCAGGTACGATATTTAAGGGAATATTTCACTTTTTTTTTCACTTTAAGCATCATTAAAATCACTGCTCCCGAAAAACTGTTGTTTTTAAAACTTTTTTTTGCATTGATACATGTCCCCTGGGGCAGGACCCGGGTCCCCAAACCCTTTTTAGGACAATAACTTGCATATTAGCCTTTATAATTAGCACTTTAGATTTCTTCCATAGACTTTTACAGAGTGTTCCGCGGCTTTTTGAATTTGCTGCGAACACCCCAAATTGTTCCCTGCTCGGCGAACAGGCAATGTTCGAGTCGAACTCGAGACGAACTCGACTCGAACTCAAAGCTCATCCCTAGTCCCTCCACATGTTTTATCAGGCACACAGAGACACACGAGTGTACATCCGCCTATAACCTATAATGTCCTTGCAGAGCGAACACATCCCCCCCTGCAAACACCTCTCTCCAACCTCAGGAAGTTTTCCACTACCAGACGGGACTCAACCAGCGTCAGTCTGCCCCAGTCAGCTCTTTTAGAGCGGGCTGCGGGAGTACTGACACTGGGAGACACTATAACAATACATATTAAATACATCTTCATAAAATGTCCACAACAAATGTCTGCTCAATGCAGCAAGCTATCAGCAGCAGCTGAATAAACAAAGCTGTGTCTACCTGTTCCTGTCTACCTGTAGAAGTAGAAGCTATATCAGTTTTGGGTGGCTTTGACCTTTACCATGTGCCAGCACTGTTACTATGTGGTACTACCATCTACAGAGATTGAACCGTGAATCATGGTAATTTGGCCTGTGGTACAGTATTTGCAGTGTGTGAATGGCATGATTTAGCACATAGTGGAGGCAGGGTTGGGGTAGGGGTAGCGTTAGGGTTAGGGGTTAGGGTTAGGGTTTCCCCGACGCTTTCCCCGACTTGTTCATTCCCCAACTTGTTCATTCCCCGACTTAGTTGGGGTAGGCCATACACTTTGGTGGGGGTGGGTCAGCCACGCCCAGTGACCTTTGACCTCTGGGAACCCGCCTTCTGACCTTTGACCTCTGGGGGAGGCCCCTGTTCCAAATCCTGAGTCCTAACCTTGTTCTTAAAGGGAAAGCCCTAACCCCAACCCTAACCCTAACCCCCTAACCCTAACCCCAACACCCTAACCCCCTAACACCCTGACCCTGACCCTAACCCTAACCCCAACGATACTGTAGGCAAGGTTAGCTGTGTTTATGTTCATGCTATATATATATATATATATATATATATATATATATATATATAGACATGCAGAGAACATACAGAGGACCACATTGTAAAGTGTGCTGATCTCTTGGTAAACACATCTCAATGGTAAATATATGAATACATTATATATTGGTCCATGACAGCTGTTCGACCAGCCGCGGCAGTTATACTGCGGCAGGTTATACTGCGGCAGGTTGGCTCGGCTGCGCGAATCGCCGTAGGTGTACGTTGGGTGCGTACACGGTGATCTGTGGACACGCGCTCCGCCAGAGCCAGTCAGTGGATCGTTCCTCACAGAGACAGAACGGGGATCTGCCATAGTAAACAAGGCAGATCCCCGTTCTGACAGGGGAGATCACACAGAGATCTTGTCTTTCTGGTATGCAGGAAGATGGATCTGTGTGTTGTCCCAGGCAGCCCATCCCCCCACACAGTGCGAAACACACTGAGGGAACACATTTAACGCCTTGTTCGCCCCTTATGTTAACCCCTTTCCTGCTAGTGCCATTAGTACAATTTCAGTGCATATTTTTAGCACTGATCACTGTAATAATGTCACGGGTTCCCAAAAAAGTGTCAAAAATGTCAGTTAGGTGTCCGATCTGTCCGCCGCAATGTTGCAGCCCTGCTAAAACTCACTGATTGCCACCATTACTAGTAAAAAAACAAAAAATAACAAAAATGCCATAAATCTATCCCCTATTCTGTAGATGTTATAACTTTTGTGCAAACCAATCAATATACGCTTATTATGCTTATTGGGGGGGGGGGGGTGTTTACCAAAAATATGTAGCAGAATACATATTGGCCTAACTTGATGAAGAATTATTTTTTCTTTTTTTTTCTATTGGGAATGTTTATAGCAGAAAGTAAAAATTTTTATTTTTTTTTCAAAATTGTCAGTCTTTTTTTGTTTATAGCAAAAAAAACATTAAAACCAAAAAATCAAATACCACCAAAAGAAAGCTCTATTTGTGGGAATAAAAGGACATACATTTTCTTTGGGTACAGCATTGAATGAATGCACAATTGTCAGCTAAAGCAACGCGGTGCCGTATCACAAAAAATGGCCTGGTCATTAACCTCCTTAGCGGTAATCCCGAGTCAGGCTCGGGGTGAGTTTTTCATGCTAAGAGCGGTAACCCCGAGCCAGACTCGGGC
The DNA here is from genome assembly GCA_029206835.1 of Rana muscosa. Lineage (NCBI taxonomy): Eukaryota > Metazoa > Chordata > Amphibia > Anura > Ranidae > Rana > Rana muscosa. Next base: position 901,525,575 of record CM055121.1, on the reverse strand, counting down.
TGCATCGCAGTATCCAGGGGAAGTAACTTACCTTGTTCCCTGGATCCTGCGATGTCCTCCCGCAGTGTCTGCGAGCTGTGTCTCGCTCGATCCTCACTGCCGAGCGCCGAGCTCCGTTCCCTGCGACGTTGCGACGCACGGGGACGGAGTTCGGCGCCAAATTCAAAAAAGTAAACACATAGTATACTATACATACAGTATACTGTAATCTTACAGATTACAGTACTGTATGTAATAATTACACACTCCCTTTGTCCCTAGTGGTCTGCCCAGTGTCCTGCATGCACTTTTATATAATAAAAACTTTTCTTTCTGCCTGGAAACTGAAGATTGTCCATAGCAACCAAAAAGTGTCCCTTTATGTCAAAAGTGGTTTTAGACCAGCTAAAAAACAGTGATAATAAATTACAATCACTCGCAGAATTGAGCGATAGCGATTTGTGGGGAAATTCATCATCAAACAAAAAATCTAATGACAGCGACAATTCTGCAACTGAGCAAATTTCAGTGTTTTTGATTTGATTACATTATTGAATAATTTTTATTATAATTACATTACTATTTGTTATAATTATTTATAGTTATTTATTATATTATAATTTATTATTTTGTGTTTCAAACTTTATCATACCCGGGATGTCTACTAGACTCTTGTTTTGGTCAGGTTTAAGTAAGTAATTACTAAGAATCGCAGGCCTACAATACATAACACCAAATTTCCATGCAAAATAATTGTCCCGCTTTTGGTACATAATTCCAGACAGAATCATACCGCCAGGGAGGTTAAGGGGGTAAATCCTTCCGGGGCTGAAGTGGTTAAAGGTTGATTTTGATGTTGTAGGAATTCCTAATGGACAAACATGTACAAACATTAACCATGTTTCAATGTTCTTACTCCTGTACTTAAATGTAAAACCTAACTAGCACAGCCATTGCAAAAAATCCCAATAATGTGCCTAATATGTGTATTTCCTCTGATTGTCAGCTCCGTATAGTGGGCCTGATGCTGTACTTTCTTGATTGAGTTATTTCAAGAAAGTACCACATTATGACCACTAGGTGGAGCTGACGGCCCTAGCAAATACACCTATTAGACATATTATGAGAACTATTCCTAATGGCTAGATGAATACTAATGCATCTGCACTAGAGTTGAGCGGACACCTGGATGTTCGGGTTCGACGGGTTCGGCCGAACTTCGGAAAAAAGTTCGGGTTCGGGACCGAACTTTAACCCGAACCCGGACCCGAACCCGAACCCCATTGAAGTCAATGGGGACCCGGACTTCTAAGGACTAAAAAGGCTCTAAAAAAGTAATGGAAAGGGCTAGAGGGCTGCAAATGGCAGCAAAATGTTGTTAAGAGCATGGCAAGTGCTCTGCAAACGAATGTGGATAGAGAAATAACTTAAAATAACATAAAAAAAATAAAAATAAAAAATAATAATCTTGACCTAGGAGGACGAGGTCCATATGGAGTAGGAGGTTGAGGTGGCGGTGGATGTGGCTGTGTAGGTGGAAGCGGCGGTGGAGGAGGACGAGGTAGCCAACACTGGTTCAAAAATACAACAATGGTTGGGTAAGGCCGGTGATGTGTCGAATTTTGTCCCCTGTCAAATAGTGTCCACCCTGTACTGCGCTTGCTCAGTATGTAGGACAAGGGGATTTCGAAAATCTCCCAAGACGAACGGCGCCTGCGTGGTGAGTTCAGGTGAAGGCCACACCATCCGTGGTTCAAGCCGAGCCAAGTGAGGCCGTGCCCGAAGCGTGGCGATCGAACCGAGCCCGTGAGGGGCCCTGTTACTATGTGCTACCGTATGTCCACTTGGATGGTGGGGCTTGAACCTGCACTCACAGCGCAGGCGCCGTTCATCTTCGGAGATTTTGTGAATCTCCTTGTCCTCTGTACTGCGCAAGCGCTGCGCCTTCGCAGTATGGGCCGGACACAATCCGATGGCCGGACAGTTTTTGTCACAACACCGGTATACATGTCTATTCTGCACAAGGTACGGACAAGTCCTGTGGGATCCATGCCTGGTTCATTTTAATGAACGTGAGCTTGTCCACATTGGCTCTGGACAGGCGGCTGCGCTTGTCTGTGATAACGCCCCCTGCCGTGCTAAATACACGTTCAGATAATACACTGGCTGCAGGGCAGGCCAGCACCTCCAAGGCATAAAGGGCAAGCTCAGGCCATGTGCCCAATTTGGAGACCCAGAAGTTAAAGGGGGCAGACCCGTCATCCAGTACGTGTAGGCCTGTGGACACATACTGCTCAACCATGTTGGTGAAATGCTGCCTCCTGCTAAGACGTTCCATCTCAGCTGGTGGTGCTGGTTGTTGTGGCGTGCTGACAAAGATTTTCCACATTTCAGCCATGCTAACCCTGCCTTCTGAGGTACTGCCGGTGCCCCGGCTGCGTTGGCGACCTCTTCCTCCTCCTCTGCCTTCGCCTTGTGCTTCCACCGTACGCCCACTGTCAGGTGGGAATGCCACCAGCAGCGCGTCTACCAGCGTGCGCTTGTACTCGCGCATCTTACGATCCCGCTCCAGTGAGGGAATTAAGGACGGTACGTTGTCCTTGTAACGGGGATCCAGCAGGGTGGCCACCCAGTAATCAGCACCAGTTAAAATGTGGGCAACTCGGCGGTCATTGCGGAAACACTGCAGCATGTAATCGCTCATGTGTGCCAGGCTGCCCAGAGGCAAAGAAAAGCTGTCCTCTGTGGGAGGTGTATCGTCTGTGTCCTCTGTATCCCCCCAGCCACGCACCAGTGATGGCCACGAGCTGGTCTGGGTGCCACCCTGCTGTGAAAACGGCTCCTCCTCCTCCTCCTCCTCCTCCTCCTCCATCTCCTCCTCCACCTCGTCATCCTCCAGAACTGTGCCCTTTCTGCCGGACAATTGTGTACCTGGCGTTTGTTGGTGCAGGAACCCACCCTCATAGCCACTTGTGAAAGACTGCCCTGAAAGCCTTTGAAATGATCCCGCTTCCTCCTCCTCCTCCTCATCCTCCTGTGCCACATCCTCTTCCATCATCGCCCGAAGCGTTTTTTCAAGGAGGCATAGAACTGGGATAGTAACGCTAAGAACGGCGTCATTGGCACTGGACATGTTGGTGGAGTACTCGAAACAGCGCAACAAGGCACACAGGTCTCGCATGGAGGCCCAGTTATTGGTGGTGAAGTGGTGCTGTTCCGCAGAGCGACTCACGCGTGATTGCTGCAGCTGAAACTCCACTATCGCCTGCTGCTGCTCGCACAGTCTGGCCAGCATGTGCAAGGTGGAGTTCCACCTTGTGGGCACGTCACATATGAGGCGGTGAGCGGGAAGGCCGAAGTTACGCTGCAGCGCTGACAGGCGAGCAGCAGCAGGGTGAGAACGCCGAAACTGCGCACACACAGCCCGCACTTTCTGCAGCAGCTCTGGCATATTGGGGTAATTTTTAAGGAACCTCTGGACCACCAAGTTCAGCACATGCGCCAGGCAAGGGATGTGCGTCAAACCGGCTAGGCCCAGAGCTGCTACGAGATTTCGCCCATTATCGCACACCCCCAGGCCGGGCTTGAGGCTCACTGACAGCAACCACTCATTGGTCTGTTGTTCCATGTCCCTCCACAACTCCTGCGCGGTGTGGGGTTTTTCCCCCAAAGAGGAAAGTTTTAAAACTGCCTGCTGTCGTTTACCCCTGGCTGTGCTGAAGTTGGTGGTGAAGGTGTTACGCTGACCGGATGAGGAGGCGGTAGAGGATGAGGAAGCGGAGTAGGAGGAGTTAGCAACAGGAGGCAAACTGAAGCGCCCTGCAATCCTCGGTGGTGGAAGGACATGCGCCAAACTGCTATCTGCCTCAGGCCCAGCCGCCACGTGCTTACTGGTCCACGCATCCGTAGTTAGGTGGACCTTGCCACAGATGGCGTTGCGCAGTGCACACCTGATTTTGTCCCCCACTTGGTTGTGCAGGGAAGGGATGGCTCGCCTGGAAAAATAGTGGTGGCTGGGCACGACGTACTGTGGGACAGCCAATGCCATCAGGCTTTTAAAACTCTGCGTCTCCACCAGACGGAATGACAGCATTTCAAAGGCCAGGAGTTTTGAAATGCTGGCATTCAGGGCCAGGAATCGCGGGTGGCTAGGGGGGTACTTCCTCTTTCGCTCCAATGTTTGGGAGATAGAGAGCTGAACGCTTCCATGGGACATTGTGGAGATGGTTGGTGACCCAGGTGGTAGTGTTGCTGGCAGATCCTCTGTTTGCGGGGTGGCAGGTGCCACTGTCACTACAGAGGTGGATGAAGAGGCCGAGACTGCAGCAGAAGAGGAAGCAGGAGGAGCCAGAGACCTTTCTTGGTTTTTCAGGTGTCTACTCCACTGCAGCTCGTGCTTTGCACTTAGATGCCTGGTCATGCAGGTTGTGCTCAGGTTGAGAACGTTTATGCCTCGCTTCAGCCTCTGATTGCACAGCCTGCAAACCACTCGTGTCTTGTCATCAGCACATTGTGTGAAGAACTGCCACGCTAGGGAACTCCTTGGACCTGGCTTTGGTGTGCTCGGTCCCTTGCTGCATTGGGCAGTAGCAGACATACTGTCTAGGGGATGGACGCTCCGCTTTTGCACCCTGCTCCCTCTTCTGCTGTGCTGGTGGATCTGTGCGACCACCGCCTCTTCCTCCAAACTACACTGGTCACCTGCATAACGTTGATTCCATGTGGGGTCGAGGACCTCATCGTCCTCCACATCATCTTCCACCCAGTCTTCACCCCTGCCCTCCTTGTCTGTCTGCACAATTGCGAAAGCAGCAGCAGTTGGCACCTGTGTTTCGTCATCATCCGAGACGTACTGCGATGGTCCTCCCATGTACTCATCATGAAACATAAGTGGTTGGGCATCGGTGCACTCAATCTCTTCCACTTCTGAGGCAGGGCTAGGTGGATGGCCCTGGGAAGCCCTGCTAACAGAGTCATCGAAAAGCAGAAGAGACTGCTGCATGATTTGGGGCTCAGACTGCTTGGCTGATTTGCAAGGGGGTGAGGTGAAAGACTGATGGACATGGGTTTCAGGTGCCAACTCTGTTCTTTCATCAGAAGAGTGGGTGGGAGACAATGTGGGAGACAATGTGAAGGAACCCGAGGCACTGTCAGCAACCCAATCTACTATCGCCTGTACTTGTCCTGGCCTAAACATTCGTACAGCCTCATTAGGCGCGACAAAATACCGCCGCAGGCTCGGTCGCCTACTCGCACCTGAGGAAGGTGTTTCACTTGTGCGTGTATCTGGCACAGATCCACCACGTCCTCTCCCTGCAACAGGAGCTCCACCAGCAGCACCACGACCGGGGCCACCACGTCCCTTTGACCTTCTCCTCATATTTTCCAAATTTAGGATCTTGCCCTAAATGGGTGTTTTTGGAAGAGCAGAACACACCCACAGTACGTAACCGCTGAATCGCACAGCTACAGAACTGCAGAAAATGCTATTCAAAAAAAATTTAGTTTTTTTAGTATAGCACAGTAGGAGAAAACTATATAGAAATTGTTTATTTCACACACCTCCAAATATGTATAACACACTGCAAACTATTTTTTGTGCCCCTAAACGGCGTTTTTTGGAAGAGCAGAACACACCCACAGTACGTAACCGCTGAATCGCACAGCTACAGAACTGCAGAAAATGCTATTCAAAAAAAATTTTGTTTTTTTAGTATAGCACAGTAGGAGAAAACTATATAGAAATTGTTTATTTCACACACCTCCAAATATGTATAACACACTGCAAACTATTTTTTGTGCCCCTAAACTGCGTTTTTTGGAAGAGCAGAACACACCCACAGTACGTAACCGCTGAATCGCACAGCTACAGAACTGCAGAAAATGCTATTCAAAAAAAATGTTGTTTTTTTAGTATAGCACAGTAGGAGAAAACTATATAGAAATTGTTTATTTCACACACCTCCAAATATGTATAACACACTGCAAACTATTTTTTGTGCCCCTAAACGGTGTTTTTTGGAAGAGCAGAACACACCCACAGTACGTAACCGCTGAATCGCACAGCTACAGAACTGCAGAAAATGCTATTCAAAAAAAATGTTGTTTTTTTAGTATGGCACAGTAGGAGAAAACTATATAGAAATTGTTTATTTCACACACCTCCAAATATGTATAACACACTGCAAACTATTTTTTGTGCCCCTAAACGGCGTTTTTTGGAAGAGCAGAACACACCCACAGTACGTAACCGCTGAATCGCACAGCTACAGAACTGCAGAAAATGCTATTCCAAAAAAATTTTGTTTTTTTAGTATAGCACAGTAGGAGAAAACTATATAGAAATTGTTTATTTCACACACCTCCAAATATGTATAACACACTGCAAACTATTTTTTGTGCCCCTAAACGGCGTTTTTTGGAAGAGCAGAACACACCCACAGTAGGTAACCGCTGAATCGCACAGCTACAGAACTGCAGAAAGTGCTATTCAAAAAAAAATTTGTTTTTTTAGTATAGCACAGTAGGAGAAAACTATATAGAAATTGTTTATTTCACACACCTCCACATATGTATAACACACTGCAAACTATTTTTTATGCCCCTGAATGGCTCTTTTTGCAAGCGTACATTAAAGTGCAAATTTTTTTATTTTATTTTTTTGCCCTAAACGGGTCTTTTTTTGCACGAGCAAAATAAAAAGCTTTTTTTTTTTGGTCTTTTGGAAAAGAGCACAATAAAGTGCCTTTTTTTTTCCCCTAAAAGTTAGATTTTCTCTGACACTGGGCTCATGGCAGTGTAAAAAGACTGCACTGCAACACAAACAGGTAAACCTATGCAGATCGCTGACTTTAATCTCTGAATCTGGACTCCTATATAATATTCTCTCCCTGAAAGCACCAACAGGAACCTGGCCCTACACTACACTATCTCTCTATCTTTTCCCTCAGATTGTAGAATCAGGACTACCTCATCTATTTTTCTATCTCTCCCTAAAAGCAGCAGCAGCAGCAGACTAGATCCTCTCCCTATCTATTCTGAAGCAGAGTGACGTGTGTGCTGTGTGCCTCTAGCTTATATAGAAGCTGGGTCACATGTTACACTGACCAATCACAGCCATGCCGTTAGTAGGCATGGCTATGATGGCCTCTAAGGGCACACCAGCTAATCAAAAGGTGATTGGCTGGCCCCTGAGGCATTTCTAAATGCGTAATTAGATTGCCGAACCCGAACCCGAACCCGGACTTTTGGGCAAAGTCGGGTTCGGGTTCGGGAAAAAGCTAAAGTTCGGTACGGACCCGAACTTTACAGTTCGGGTTCGCTCAACACTAATCTGCACAACAAATTGTTTGTAAGTGTGCAAATGTAATGTGTATCATAAACTTTTGCTGTTTAATATTAATACCTGGTTTTTTTTTTCTCCTTTTTTCATCTTCCTCCCCTCCTGCCGCCTCCTTGCATCCACTTACTGTCTACATGCATGCACTCTAATAATGATTTGGGTTTGGTTTTTAGATGGCGGCAACAGTAGATCCAAGAAATAGAGATATGCCTGTGCCCAAATTCAAAATGCTTACATTTATATAACACATGAGGTGCTACAGAGGTGAGGACACATGTTAACACTAAAGATCCTGAATCAACCCATGCATCCTGTTACATATACATTCCCTTACATACAGTGTTTTAAGGAAACTTTTCCATAAAAACAGGGGTTTTTAACCCTTTTTCGCCCGCTAGCGGGGGTTAAATTCACCCCCCTAGCGACCGCATACCGCGGTAAGAACGACGGTATAGCAGCGCTGAAAATCGCGCTGCTATACCGCCACCGCTCCTGCCCGCCCCAGTGTGAAAGGGGCCTTATAGACTAAAGGAATTCTGAACTCCAACTCAAAATTACACTTAGCATCTTTCTATTCCTCTCTCCTCCTTCTCCTCCTACTTAACCATATTTTTTCAAGGAGTGAACACATTTTTTGGGGCAGACTTGCTCTCACTTCCTTGTTCCTTGCCTAGTTGGGGTTGACGTTTTTGATCGCGCACTACTGACCGCAAATTATCATTATTAAAAAAAAAAAAATGGTACATCAGTCTTAGCCAGTATGGTTTAATATTGAGTTGGCCCACCCCTTGCAGCTATAACAGCTTCAACTCTTCTGTCTGGGAAGGCTGTCCACAAGGTTTAGGAGTGTGTCTATGGGAATGTTTGACCATTCTTTCAGAAGCGCATTTGTGAGGTCAGGCACTGATGTTGGATGAGAAGGCCTGTCTCACAGTCTCCGCTCTAATTTATCCCAAAGGTGTTCTATCGCCCTGAGGTCAGGACTCTGTGCAGGCCAATCAAGTTCCTCTACCCAAAACTCGCTCATCCAAAGTTGGGAACATGAAATTGTCCAAAATGTATTGGTATGTTGATGTTTTAAGAGTCCCCCTCACTGGAACTAAGGGGCCAAGCCAAACCCCTGAAAAACAACCCTGCACCATAATCCCCTCTCCACCAAATGATTTGGACCTGTGCACAAAGCAAGGTCCATAAAGACATGGACGAGCGAGTTTGTGGTGGAGGAACTTGACTGGCCTGCACAGAGTCCTGACCTCACCCTGATACATCATACATCAATCAGTGCCTGACCTCACAAATGCACTTCTGGAAGAATGGTCAAACATTCCCATAGACACACTCCTAAAATCTTGTGGAAAGCTTTCCCAGAAGAGTTGAAGTTGTTATAGCTGCAAAGGGCGGGCCAACTCAATGTTAAAGTGGTTGTAAACCCACTTTTTCAACTTGCACCTACAGGTAAGCCTAGATTAAGGCTTACCTGTAGGTGCAAGAAATATCTCCTAAACCTACACGGTTTAGGAGATATTTACTAAAAATGACAGGCGCCGCTGTCTACGGCGCATGCGCGCCATAGACAACGGCGCATTCATGGGGTTAATCCCATTCACAAAATCGGCTACTTCCCAGCAATCACTGGGCGTAGCCGATTGTGACGGCTCTCGCGCGCATGCGCAGAGTGACATCGCCGCCGCTCCGGCCAATCACAGCGCCGGAGCGGCGCTGTGATTGGCTGGTGCGGCGATACCCGGAAGTAACCTTCCGGCTATCGCCGCAGCGATGGATGCGACTGAAGAGGGAGACGAGGATGGCTTCGGGGGCCCCGATCTAAGGTAAGTGATGCATAATGAGCTATTATGCTAGTCATACTAGCTCATTATGCCTTTCTCTTACAGGTAGTTTAAAAAAAAAATTCTAAGGGTTTACAACCACTTTAAATCCCACAGACTAAGACTGGGATGCTATTAAAGTGGTTGTAAACCCACTTTTGCAACTTGCACCTACAGGTAAGCCTAGATTAAGGCTTACCTGTAGGTGCAAGAAATATCTCCTAAACCTACACGGTTTAGGAGATATTTACTAAAATCACAGGCGCCGCTGTCTACGGCGCATGCGCGCCGTAGACAGCGGCGCATTCGTGGGGTTAATCCCATTCACAAATTCGGCTAAGTCCCAGCAACGCTTGGGCTTAGCCGAATTTGACGGCTCCCGCGCGCATGCGCGGAGTCACGTCTTCGCCGCTCCGGCCAATCACAGCGCCGGAGCGGCGCTGTGATTGGCTGGAGCGGCGATACCCAGAAGTAACATTCCGGCTATCGCCGCAGCGATGGCTGCGGCTGGAGAGAGGGACACGGACGGCTTCGGGGGCCCCGATCTAAGGTAAGTGGTACATAATGAGCTAGTATGCTAGTCATACTAGCTCATTATAGCTTTGTCTTGCAGGTGGGCTAAAAAGAAAAAAAAATGTATATGGGTTTACAACCACTTTAAAGTTCACGTGCGTGTAAAGGCAGACGTCCCAATACTTTTGGTCATATAGTGTGTGTGTGTGTATTTATGTATTTATGCTTTTGGATACAATGTAGAAGGGATACAATTTTAGCTTTTCCTTTCAGGCTTGAAATGGTCACTAAAACAAACAGAGTGGACGTTTTGACTGGAGTTGGCCTTTAACCACTTCAGCCCCGGAGGATTTGGCTGCCAAATGACCAGAGCACTTTTTGCGATTCGGCACTGCGTCGCTTTAACTGACAATTGCGCAGTCGTGCGACGTGGCTCCCAAACAAAATTGACGTCCTTTTCTTCCCACAAATAGAGCTTTCTTTTGGTGGTATTTGATCACCTCTGCGTTTTCATTTTTTTTCACTATAAACAAAAATAGAGCGACAATTTTGAAAAAAAGCTATATTTTTTACTTTTTACTATAATAAATATCCCCAAAAAATATATAAAAAATAAAAAAATGCCCTTAGTTTAGGCCGATACGTATTCTTCAAAATATTTTTGGTAAAAATGATTTCACAATAAGCGTTTATTGATTGGTTTGCGCAAAAATGATAGCGTCTACAAAATAGGGGATAGTTTTATGGCATTTTTATTAATAATTATTTTTTTACTAGTAATGGTGGCGATCAGTGATTTTTATCATAACTGCAACATTATGGCGGACACATCGGACACTTTTGATGCTATTTTGGGACCATTGTCATTTATACAGCGATCGGTGCTATAAAAATGCACTGATTACTGTGTAAATGACACTGGCAAGGAAGGGGTTAACCACTAGGGGGCAAGGAAGGGGTTAAGTGTGTCCTAGAGAGCGATTCTAACTGTGTGGGGACTGGGCTACCTCTGAAACAACACTGATCACTGCTCCCGATGACAGGGAGCAGAAGATCAGTGTCCTGTCACAAGACAGAACAGGGAGATGCCTTGTTTACACAGGCATCCCCCAGTTCTGCAGCTCCGTGACACGATCGCAGGACACCAGCAGACATCAAGTCCCGGGTCCCGCGGGCACGGTCACGGAGCTCACGGCAGGAGGGCGCACGCACCCACACGGCGGCAAATTTAAAGGGACATGCATGTACGCCCATTTGCCTGTCACGTTTAAAAAAAACAGAACCTATGAAAAACATGTTATATTTACCTGCTCTGTGCAGTAGGTTTACACCCCAATCCTCTTCTTCTTGGGTCCCCCGCCAGTGCTCCTGAATCCTCCCCCCCCTGCCAAGTGCCCCATAGCAAGGTGCTTGCTCTGGTGGCAATCATGTGTGCTCCCCCCTGAGCTAGCTCTGAGGTTGGGGGGGGGGGGGTTCACTCAGAATGTTTCAAATCACAATGCAGAGAATGCATTACAGTGGTTCTAAAGGTTCAGGGTTTTATGCCTTCATGGCTTCTGTGGTCAAAAAAAACCTTCTCTGTAGCAGCCCCCCCACCCTAATATTTACCTGATACCCATCTCTATCCAGCGATGTACAAGATAGACTCGGCTCTCTGGGAACTCTCCCTCCTCAATGACCATTGGCTCCCGCTGCTGTCAATCACAGCAAGTGAGCCAATGAGTGAGGGGGTCTGGACCGAGCTCTGGCTCTGTGTGTGAATGGACATGCAAAGCCGAGGCTCGGGATCGGGTGTTCTTGGGTGCCCCGATTGCAACCTGCTTGCTCTGGGCGCACTCGAGGAAAGGGCCAAGAGCAATGGCGAGGGACCTGAGAAAAGGAGGATCGGGGCTGCTCTGTGTAAAAACACTGCGCAGAGCATATGAGTATGACATTATTGTTTATTTTATTTTTATTTCTTTAAGAAAGCTTTCAATATCACTTTAAGGTTAAAAAAACTTCTGCCTTTATAACCAATAATAACCAATATCCTTCTTAAACATACATACTGTAAGCATTGAAGATGTACAGGGTTATTCAAGACTAGTGATGAGCCGAACACCCCCGGGTTCGGTTCGCACCAGAACCCGCGAACGGACCGAAAGTTCGCACGAACTTTAGAACCCTATTAAATACAATGGATGCGAACGTTCGAAATCTAAAGTGCTAATTATAACGACTATTATGCATGTTATTGTCCTAAAAAGGGTTTGGGGACCCGGGTTCTGCACCAGGGGACATGTATCAATGCAAAAAATAAGTTTTAAAAACGGCCGTTTTTCTGGAGCAGTCATTTTAACCACTTGAGACCCGCGCTATAGCCAAAAGATGGCTGCAGCGCGGCTCTCAAGTGCCGAGAGGACGTCCCCAGGACGTCCTTCTCTGTTTACATCCCGCCGCGCGCCGCCGAGGGCGCGCGGCGGGGAACAGCTGTGCGGCGCGCATCACGTGATGCCGAGGAGCGTGCCTGGCGGCCGCGATGTCCGCCAGCTACATTCGATCGGCAGTTACAGAGGCAGGACGTGGATCTGTGTGTGTAAACACAGAGATCCATGTCCTGTCAGGGAGAGAGGAGACCGATGCTGTGTCCCTTGTACATAGGGACACAGATCGATCTCCTCCCCCAGTCAGTCCCCTCCCCCCACAGTAAGAATCACAAATAGGGAACATAGTTAACCCCTTCCTCGCCCCCTAGTGTTAACCCCATTACCTGCCAGTCACATTTATACAGTAATCAGTGCATTTTTATAGCACTGTTCGCTGTATAAATGTGAATGGTCCCAAAATGGTGTCAAAAGTGTCCGATGTGTCCGCCATAATGTCGCAGTCACGATAAAAATCGCTGATCGCCGCCATTACTAGTAAAAAAAATATTAATAAAAATGCTATAAAACTATCATATCATGTTTGAATTGTCCATTCATTGGTGAAACACTCATCAAAATAGGCACCTCATCCCAAACAATTTATAGTAAAGGGAAGGTAGAACAAAAGGGATTTTTGTGGTGCATAGATAAATCAATGAGAGAGAGTTTCTAAAAATAAATAATTTTTTATTTGGTACAAATTATTGCAAGAAATATAAAAACACAGATCCTAAGTATATTCAATACATGGTATGTCATACAGAGATGGTGGTTATAATACATAACATTTAAGATGGAATATAAGAACTCGCATAGAAACCCAACATTTTTGGCTTAAAAAAGCTTCCTCAGGGGTATGCGAAGACCATTAACGTTTGTTAAGTATGATTATACAAAAAAGAATTACAAAATTATACCTTTGAATAACTAAACAGCCATATTTGGGCAAATTGAATACAAACAGGATTAGACTGCAGGGTCAAGTCCCTCCCTCTGTCACTTACCAAGCCACCCGTACCATCTGCAGAGCACCACTAAGAAACACAGGATCAAGAACTACGATCAACCCTTATAACGACAGGCGCGGTTGTGTGACCACAGCGAACAGTAGATAGGGGACCAGCTATAAGTCAAAGACAAGGACAGGAGTAAAAAGAAAAAGAAAAGAGAAAAGAAAAGGGAATGAAATTGCAGTAGGATTGGTAAACCAATAAGCAAACCACAGAGGACGGAAAAATCCGTCTACTATGAGTTCAGAATGTAATAAATAAGGTTAACTTACATATAGTCAAGTGAACAAAAATATGTTCACTTGCAGATATTGTGAGGCTGTCTGCTTGGAAAAAGACCGATTTTGGTTGTGGAAGCCACTAGAAGAAACCACAATAGGTTTAGTTTATAGATATGAATAGCATGGCGTGCCTATATCCTCCAAAAATAAGCACACAAAATCAAAAAATATAATTCATTAAGAGAGATTTAATGGACTGGATGTATTGCAGGACGTGTATTGCATTTAAGCAATATTGTTATAAATAGATATTTAAATATTTAAAGTTGTTCCAAAGGAAACGAAATGAAACATCATGGACAATAGTCTCCATATATATATAGCAAAGTCAATAATAAAAATGAAAACAATAAATAATTAATTAATTACAGGTCCAACAGTCCAAGATAAAGTGGGACAAGAGCCCACTCTAACAAAATAAAAAACATCATATATATTTAGTATAATCCCCTATTAGTAGTGCAGACTAAAAAGTAGGCACTAAACAAAAAGGGAGTATATAGAGAAAACCAAAAAAGAAAACCAGAAAAAACAGAATTTGGCTGAACCTTACCTATCGATGTCCAAGACATCAGCTTGGGCTCCACCAGCCCACACTGCTGCGACCAGCGTGTGAGCAGGTTATATACTGTCCGCCATTGCGGTCAGCGTCTGACATCACCGACCGCAATGCGGGCTAAGAGCGCATGACGTCAGCCCGTAGGACACAACACATGCCGAGGACTGCGGAAACCAGAATGCAACAGGGCAAGGGGAGGAGCCGCTCACCGTCACAGCGGGCGGGACAGACAAAAGCGGACACTCCCCATTGGAATGACCAACCAACAGAGGATGTGCGAACACATCCTCCGTTGGGGATGACGAAGGCAGCCCAAGGCGGACAATGTGCCTGTCACCAAGGATGACGCTGCGCTGGAATAGGGTCATCCGTGGAGGAACATGGATGACCCTGGGCGCCCATATGGTCACACCGCACAAATCAAGGGGAAATCATGGCCTGAGCGAGATGGTGGCACACAACAGACAGGGCAGGTGGCTGATGTCAAAAATTGGAGGGGTAAGCACAGATACAGATAAACGGGCCCAGCTGGATATCCAGCTCACATGGCCCGATGCTCCAAGGGAGGGAAAAAAGAGGAGACCCATGTCATTCTCTAAACAGTTATATCAGAACTACATGATACAAATATATAGAATGTTACATGATATCAAATAAATAAAAACAACACTTATTATAATGCAATAACCTTTAGATGAAGGTTGAAGCTCAAATGTCCATAACATAAAGGGCCACGAGAATATACTCGTGACCCTTGATGCAGAGACATACACCATTTTACAGTGGCAACAGTAGGCAGCTAAAAAAAAAAAAACCCAATGAATATAAAAAACAGAAAATCCATCCAGGAGATAACGTCAAAGGAATGGTCTAAAACTGAGACTTTCATTAAATCCAGGAAAATTAGTGGCCCTAAGGTCATAGATCCAGCGCGCCTCGAGTTGGAGCAGGGTCCTGTCTACACTGCCCCCCCTCGAATCGAGCGGGACATGGTCCAGGGCCAAAAACTTGATAACATCAGGATCAAAGTTATGATAGTGACCGACATGCCCACTAATTGCAGTCATTACTTTTCTCTTCAAAATGGGTCTCATATGGTCCCTTATTCTCTTAAAGAAAGGTCTTTTAGTTTTCCCAACATAGTACCCACCGCATTGACACTGAGCCAGATAGATCACCCCCACTGTTTGGCAGGTGACTACAACTCGGGTAGAGTGCCAATTGCCATTGGGTAATTTGAACTTAGTTTTGGTGTCTACAAAGCGACAAACGTCGCAATGACCACAAGGCGATGTGCCTCCAGTAGATATATTTTTGGAGACTGAAGAGGTCTGAAAATGACTATGAACAAGGCGGTCTCTCAAAGAGGGAACCCGTCTAAAAGTAATCTCTGGGTGTTTTTTAACATATTTATTTACAGTTGAATCTGCTAGTAATAAGGGCCAGAATTTCTGTAAGATGTTTCTCATTTCTTTATGTTGGGAAGCGTACCTAGTGATTAATCTGACCGTATCAGTGGTTGCAGAGTTTTTAAAGGGAAAGATGAGAGCACTTCTTTTTTGGGTCTTTACCCGATTAAAGGCTCGTTTTAGACATTTATGGCTATAGCCTCTAGCTTTTAGTCTTCGATAGAGATCTTTTGAAGTGTCTCTAAATTCCGCATCCTTACTGCAGTTACGCCTAAGTCGAAGATATTGACTATAGGGAATGCTCCGCAGAAGGGATGCTGGGTGTGCACTACTGGCATGAAGGCATGAAGGATGGTGTTTCCAGCGGTGGGTTTCCTGTATAGACATGAGTTAATTAGCCCTGTGTCATCGATAGAAATATTGAGGTCCAAGAAACTAATAGTAGTTTGACTGTAATTAATTGTAAATTTTAAATTAAAGTCATTGATAGACAAAAGATCAAAAAACTGCTGCAATTGAGTTTCATCGCCTGACCAAAAAATCAATAGGTCATCTATGTACCTATACCAAGAGATGACATGGTCCAGGAAAGGAGCAAGGTCATCTCTAGAAAAGACCTGTCGTTCCCACCCCCCCAGGTACAGGTTGGCATACGATGGGGCACACTTGGTCCCCATGGCAACCCCCTGCACCTGGAGGTAGTGGGAAGATCCAAAAAGAAAAACGTTATGTTTCAAAATATAGCTTAATAGCTCCAAAACAAAATCGTTGTATACCCGTGAAGAGGGGCCTCTCTCAGAGAGGTGACCCTCTATAACCTCCAAACCCCTAGCATGTGGTATGGTGTTATAGAGGCTCTCAACATCGAGAGAAACGAGCCAAGTATTGGCCGGAAGCTGTATACCTTCTATTGTTCTTAATAAGTCGATGGTATCTTTGACATACGATGAAAGCGAGGTGACATGAGGAGATAGATAACTATCAATTAAAGAGCTGGCGTTTTCAGTGAGACTGGAACAGCCAGAAATAATAGGCCGTCCTGGCGGATTAGTTAATGATTTATGTGTCTTTGGCAAAGCATAAAACGTTGGAGTCCTTGGATTCTTAATATCAAGGAATTTCCATGTATCCTGGTCTATAATGCCCCGCTGAAAGGCTTTGAGGATAATGGAGCGATACTTGGCATGATAATTTTCCAAAACAGTTTTAGAAATTGGTCTATACCATTCAGAATTAGACAAAATCATGTTGGGTTTCTATGCGAGTTCTTATATTCCATCTTAAATGTTATGTATTATAACCACCATCTCTGTATGACATACCATGTATTGTCAGCCAACATAATAAGTGTTGTTTTTATTTATTTGATATCATGTAACATTCTATATATTTGTATCATGTAGTTCTGATATAACTGTTTAGAGAATGACATGGGTCTCCTCTTTTTTCCCTCCCTTGGAGCATCGGGCCATGTGAGCTGGATATCCAGCTGGGCCCGTTTATCTGTATCTGTGCTTACCCCTCCAATTTTTGACATCAGCCACCTGCCCTGTCTGTTGTGTGCCACCATCTCGCTCAGGCCATGATTTCCCCTTGATTTGTGCGGTGTGACCATATGGGCGCCCAGGGTCATCCATGTTCCTCCACGGATGACCCTATTCCAGCGCAGCGTCATCCTTGGTGACAGGCACATTGTCCGCCTTGGGCTGCCTTCGTCATCCCCAACGGAGGATGTGTTCGCACATCCTCTGTTGGTTGGTCATTCCAATGGGGAGTGTCCGCTTGCGTCTGTCCCGCCCGCTGTGACGGTGAGCGGCTCCTCCCCTTGCCCTGTTGCATTCTGGTTTCCGCAGTCCTCGGCGTGTGTTGTGTCCTACGGGCTGACGTCATGCGCTCTTAGCCCGCATTGCGGTCGGTGATGTCAGACGCTGACCGCAATGGCGGACAGTATATAACCTGCTCACACGCTGGTCGCAGCAGTGTGGGCTGGTGGAGCCCAAGCTGATGTCTTGGACATCGATAGGTAAGGTTCAGCCAAATTCTGTTTTTTCTGGTTTTCTTTTTTGATTTTCTCTATATACTCCCTTTTTGTTTAGTGCCTACTTTTTAGTCTGCACTACTAATAGGGGATTATACTAAATATATATGATGTTTTTTATTTTGTTAGAGTGGGCTCTTGTCCCACTTTATCTTGGACTGTTGGACCTGTAATTAATTAATTATTTATTGTTTTCATTTTTATTATTGACTTTGCTATATATATATGGAGACTATTGTCCATGATGTTTCATTTCGTTTCCTTTGGAACAACTTTAAATATTTAAATATCTATTTATAACAATATTGCTTAAATGCAATACACGTCCTGCAATACATCCAGTCCGTTAAATCTCTCTTAATGAATTATATTTTTTGATTTTGTGTGCTTATTTTTGGAGGATATAGGCACGCCATGCTATTCATATCTATAAACTAAACCTATTGTGGTTTCTTCTAGTGGCTTCCACAACCAAAATCGGTCTTTTTCCAAGCAGACAGCCTCACAATATCTGCAAGTGAACATATTTTTGTTCACTTGACTATATGTAAGTTAACCTTATTTATTACATTCTGAACTCATAGTAGACGGACTTTTCCGTCCTCTGTGGTTTGCTTATTGGTTTACCAATCCTACTGCAATTTCATTCCCTTTTCTTTTCTCTTTTCTTTTTCTTTTTACTCCTGTCCTTGTCTTTGACTTATAGCTGGTCCCCTATCTACTGTTCGCTGTGGTCACACAACCGCGCCTGTCGTTATAAGGGTTGATCGTAGTTCTTGATCCTGTGTTTCTTGGTGGTGCTCTGCAGATGGTACGGGTGGCTTGGTAAGTGACAGAGGGAGGGACTTGACCCTGCAGTCTAATCCTGTTTGTATTCAATTTGCCCAAATATGGCTGTTTAGTTATTCAAAGGTATAATTTTGTAATTCTTTTTTCTTTTTTGTATAGTCATACTTAACAAACGTTGATGGTCTTCGCATACCCCTGAGGAAGCTTTTTTAAGCGAAACATGTTGGGTTTCTATGTGAGTTCTTATATTCCATCTTAAATGTTATGTATTATAACCACCATCTCTGTATGACATACCATGTATTGAATATACTTAGGATCTGTGTTTTTATATTTCTTGCAATAAATTGTACCAAATAAAAAATTATTTATTTTTAGAAACTCTCTCTCATTGATTTATCTATGCACCACAAAAATCCCTTTTGTTCTACCTTCCCTTTGCTATAAAACTATCCCCTATTTTGTAGACGCTATA
Source organism: Rana muscosa (assembly GCA_029206835.1). NCBI lineage: Eukaryota > Metazoa > Chordata > Amphibia > Anura > Ranidae > Rana > Rana muscosa. The sequence goes on along the minus strand of CM055121.1, from coordinate 901,506,949 downwards.
ACTTTTGCGCAAACCAATCAATAAACGCTTATTGCGATTTTTTTTGACCAAAAATATGTAGAAGAATACGTATCGGACTAAACTGAGAAAAAAAACTTTTTAAAAAAAATTGGGATATTTATTATAGCAAAAAGTAATAAATATTGTGTTTTTTTTTTCAAAATCGTCGCTCTTTTTTTGTTTATAGCGCAAAAAATAAAAACCGCAGAGGTGATCAAATACCACCAAAAGAAAGCTCTATTTGTGGGAAAAAAAGGACGTCAATTTTGTTTGGGAGCCACGTCGCACGACCGCGCAATTGTCATTCAAAGCGACGCAGTGCCGAAAGCTGAAATTTCGCCTGGGCAGGAAGGGGGTTTATGTGCCCAGTAAGCAAGTGGTTAATGATGTATAAAGTGCAAAAAAAAGTCAAATATTCCTTTAAATATCGTACCTGGGGGGTGTCTAAAGTATGCCTGTGAAGTGCCACGTGTTTCCCGTGTTTAGAACTGTCCCTGCACAAAATTACATTTCTAAAGGAAAAAAAGCCATTTAAAACAACACTGCAACCCCTCACAGATACTGTACTTGGAGCACAGCAATGAGCCCTGTTGCAAAGTATTGCATCAAAAATTGTAATTACACACCCTTGTTAAACAGGGGCTGAAAAATTGGGCCTTAGCCACTGGTGCTGGTGCCACGACACTGCAACCTCTCCCAGATACTCTAGTTGGAGTGCAGGAATGAGCCCTGCTGCACAGCATTGCATAAAAAATTGTAATTACATGCCCCTGTTAAACAGGGGCATAAAAATTGGGCCTTAGGCACTGGTGCCACAACACTGCAACCCCTCACAGATACTGTACTTGGAGCACAGCAATGAGCCCTGTTGCAAAGTATTGCATCAAAAATTGTAATTACACGCCCCTGTTAAACAGGGGCTGAAAAATTGGGCCTTAGCCACTGGTGCTGGTGCCACGACATTGCAACCACTCCCAGATACTCTAGTTGGAGTGCAGGAATGAGCCCTGCTGCAAAGCATTGCATAAAAAATTGTAATAACACACCCCTGTTAAACAGGGGCTGAAAAATTGGGCCTTAGCCACTGGTGGCGGCACCCAGAAACAAAAATGTTCTTCCAAGCTATCATCGTCAATCGGATCATTGAGGAGGAGGAGGATAGTCAGTCAGCATAACAGGACAGTCTCTCAGCATCAGCATCAGTCTTGAAGGGATGTGACATTTGAAAATAAATTAGTCTGTTATATCAGCTTCAGGTGTTTGGTAGCTGGTGGTGATCCAAGACTGGTTCATCTTTATGAAGGTCAGTCGATCAACAGAGTCGGTGGACAGGCGCACCCTGTGATCCGTGACAAATCCTCCAGCAGCACTGAATGTGCGTTCTGAAAGAACGCTGGATGCAGGACAGGCCAGTAGCTCAATTGCATACTGTGCAAGCTCTGGCCAGTGATCCATCCTCAAGACCCAGTAAGCCAGAGGATTTTCGGTGGGGAAGGTGTCCAAGTCTGACCTTGCCCCTAGGTATTCCTGCACCATGTATATCAGACGCTGGCGATGGTTGCTGGAACCGATCATACCTTGGGGCTGTGGACTAAAGAATTGTCTGAACGCTTCGGTCAGACGGCCACCTTACCCACCTCTCCTTCTTTGACTGACCGAAGCCTCAGCAACTCGTTGTCCAGGACCAGGAGTTTGTAACCTCCCAGTCTCTGGGAACGCATTGCACAGACCTTTCTGCAAGGCCTCCCGGAGTTGTCTCATCCTCTGCTCCCTCTGCGACGGTAAGATAAGGTCCGCAACCTTACCCTTGCACCGTGGATCAAGGAGAGTGGCCAGCCAGTAATGGTCCCTCTCCTTGATCCGAAGAATACGAGGATCCTTCCGCAGACTTTGCAGGATCAGGGAGGCCATGCAGCGTAGGTTAGCTGAGGCATTCGGTCCGGAGTCCTCTGGGTCACTAAGGATGACATGATCCACAGCCACCTCCTCCCAGCCACGTACAAGTCCACTGGTTTCTTGGGACTGTAAATCATCCCTAAAAGACTGCTGCTGATGATGCTGAGTGCCAGGCTCCACTTCCATGCTGACACAATCCTCCTCCTCCTCCTCCTCCTCTTCTTCCTGTGCGATGGGTGGGACAGAAGGAACACTGTCTGGGTAAAGGGGGCCTTGAGAGGCAAGGAAGTCCTCCTCTTCCTGCCTCTGTTCTGCCTCAAGTGCCCTGTCCATTATTCCACGCAGCGTATGTTCCAACAGGTGGACAAGAGGTACAGTGTCACTGATGCATGCACTGTCACTGCTCACCATCCTCGTGGCCTCCTCAAATGGTGCCAGGACAGTGCATGCATCCCTGATCATGCCCCACTGGCGTGGTGAAAAAAACCTGAGCTCCCCTGACCCTGTCCTGGTGCCGTAGTCGCACAGGTACTCATTGATGGCCCTCTGCTGCGTGTGCAGCTGCTGCAGCATGGCCAACGTTGAGTTCCACCTGGTGGGCATGTCACATATAAGGCGGTTCTTGGGCAGGTTCAACTCCTTTTGCAGCTCAGCCAGGCGAGCACTGGCATTATAAGATCTGCGGAAATGCACACAGACTTTCCTGGCCTGCCTCAGGACATCCTGTAAGCCCGGGTACCTGCCCAAGAACCGCTGCACCACCAGGTTAAGGACGTGAGCCACACAGGGCACATGGGTCAGTTGTCCCTGTCGGAGAGCGGAGAGGAGGTTGGTGCCATTGTCGCAAACTACCATTCCTGGCTTAAGCTGGCGTGGCGTCAACCACCTCTCGGCCTGCCCCTGCAGAGCAGACAGAACCTCTGCCCCAGTGTGGCTCCTGTCCCCCAAACACACCAGCGCAAGCACGGCATGGCATCTTTTTGCCTGCGTACTTGCGTAGCCCCTTGAACGCCTACGGAGCACCGCTGGTTCCGAGGACAAAGCACAGGAAGAGGCCACGGAGGAAGAAGAAGAGGAGGGGGTGGAGGACAGAGGTGTGTCACAACCAGTAGTAGCATTTTGGAGGCGTGGCGGTGGAACAACCTCCAACACTACTGCACCTTGTCCTGCATCCTTCCCAGCTGCCAAAAGAGTGACCCGTGAAAGAAAGGTAACGTCCCTGTCCATGCCTGCTGGACCATGAGTCAGCGGTAATATGCACCTTACCACTGACCGCCCCGTCCAGCGAGGCCAAGACATTGCCTTCCACATGCCGGTAGAGAGCCGGAATCACCTTCCGTGAGAAAAAGTGGCGTTTGGGAACCTGCCACTGAGGAACCGCACATTGCACAAACTCACGGAAGGGGGCCGAGTCTACCAACTGAAAAGGCAGCAGTTGAAGCGCTAGCAATTTAGCCAAGCTAGCATTCAACCGCTGGGCATGTGGATGGCTGGGAGTGAACTTCTTTCGACGGTCCAGCAGCTGGGGCAGGGAAATTTGCCTGCTAGAATCGGACGTTGGTGTACTGCTAGCAGAGTGCCCGCAAGTACTTGGCTGTGACACACCTAATTCTACACCTTCATTCCTCTCAGAGCAGGTTTCAGAGAGGACTGAAGGTATAGTGGGGTTGGAGATCCCAGCTGATGCGGTGCAAGAAGAGGTCAGCTTTGTTCTTTGGTGTGGGTCTTTAAGGTAGGCTTGCCAACGAGCTGCATGGCAGGTCAACATATGTCTGGTCAAGCATGTGGTGCCCAAGCGGGTGATGTTTTGGCCACGCGATATACGCTTGAGACATATGTTGCAAACAGCAGCTGTGCGATCTGATGCACTCGACTCAAAAAAGGCCCACACCAAAGAACTTTTTGAATAACGGGCAGAGGCAGCGCCCTGCACAGGCTGAGCTCTGCGGTGTGATTCCGTCGGTGTGCTGCCCTTACGCTGGCCCCCCGAGGGCATCCTGCCTCGTTGGAGATGTGCCTCCTCCTCATCCTCCTCCTCCTCCTCTCTCCTATTAGGCACCCACATGGAGTCAGTGACCTCATCATCCCCTCCCTCCTCATCACTGGAGCCAATCTGGCAGTATGCTGCAGCTGCTGGAACATGACTGCCAGATTGGTGTCCTTCTTGAGCATCCCCTCTCTCTGCTCTCACGCTACTGCCTTCCTCTAGCTGGGTATCATCATCAGACCCTTCGAAACGCTGGGCATCCTCCTGGAGCATGTACCCAACACTGTGCTCAAACAGTTCGGGGGACTCCTAAGGAGGACATGGTTGGTCTAGGGAAGGAGTGACTGATGATGACATTGATACCAGGGAAGAGGACGCTTTGGCAGCTGCTTTGCCAGTACCCTGAGCCTGGGTGAGAGAGGATGAGGAGGATGAGGAGGGCTTGGTCATCCACTCTACCAAGTCTTCGGCATGATGCGGCTCAACACGTCCAGCTGCCGAAAAGAAGGATAAGCGTGTCCCATGGCCACGTGCTGATGGCGATGCACCGCGTCCACGACCAGCACTGTTGTCTCTAGACACAGAGCCTGCTTGCCCTCTTTTATTGGCTCCTGACTGTATGCCTCTCCTTGTTTGCCTTCCAGACATTCTAATGGCCTGCAGGGAAATGGGAAAAGCAGCAATACAGGCTAAGTTAAGGTGTAATATGGTCAGGAGGCACACTCCGCCCGCTGTAAGTGCCGCAAAATCCTGTTGGTGTAACACACCAGGAAAAAGCAGCAATACAGGCTAAGTTAAGGTGTAATATGGTCAGGAGGCACACTCCGCCCACTGTAAGTGCCGCAAAATCCTGTTGGTGTAACACACCAGGAAAAAGCAGCAATACAGGCTAAGTTAAGGTGTAATATGGTCAGGAGGTACACTCTGCCTGCTGTAAGTGCCGCAAAATCCTGTTGGTGTAACACACCAGGAAAAAGCAGCAATACAGGCTAAGTTAAGGTGTAATATGGTCAGGAGGTACACTCCGCCCGCTGTAAGTGCCGCAAAATCCTGTTGGTGTAACACACCAGGAAAAAGGAGCAATACAGGCTAAGTTAAGGTGTAATATGGTCAGGAGGCACACTCCGCCCGCTGTAATGCCGCAAAATCCTGTTGGTGTAACACACCAGGAAAAAGCAGCAATACAGGCTAAGTTAAGGTGTAATATGGTCAGGAGGTACACTCCGCCCGCTGTAAGTGCCGCAAAATCCTGTTGGTGTAACACACCAGGAAAAAGCAGCAATACAGGCTAAGTTAAGGTGTAATATAGTCAGGAGGTACACTCCGCCCGCTGTAAGTGCCACAAAATCCTGTTGGTGTAACACACCAGGAAAAAGCAGCAATACAGGCTAAGTTAAGGTGTAATATGGTCAGGAGGCACACTCCGCCCGCTGTAAGTGCCGCAAAATCCTGTTGGTGTAACACACCAGGAAAAAGCAGCAATACAGGCTAAGTTAAGGTGTAATATGGTCAGGAGGTACACTCGGCCCGCTGTAAGTGCCGCAAAATCCTGTTGGTGTAACACACCAGGAAAAAGCAGCAATACGGGCTAACTTCAGGTGTATAATGTGCAGTAGGCTTAGCAACAATGACACTGACACTGTCCCCTGCCTATCCTTCTCTCTCCCTGCACACAAGGTTTATCAAAGTATATGACACTGACACTCTCCCTGCCTATCCTTCTCTCTCCCTGCACACAAGGTTTAGCAAAGAATATGACACTGACACTGTCCCCTGCCTATCCTTCTCTCTCCCTGCACACAAGGTTTATCAAAGTATATGACACTGACACTCTCCCTGCCTATCCTTCTCTCTCCCTACACACAAGGTTTAGCCAAGAATATGACACTGACACTCTCCCTGCCTATCCTTCTCTGTCCCTACACACAAGGTTTAGCAAAGAATAGATTTGACAAGATTTGACACTGTCCCTGCCTATCCTTCACTTTCCCTGCTCCGGAACACACTACACAAGGCCGCCGCGCTGGCGGCCTTTTATAGTGTGGGGCGTGTACTAAACCCCCTCAGCTATAATTGGCCACAGGCATCCTGCCTGTGGCCAATCATTGCTCTCCTCGCTGCCCGCGCTGTGATTGGCCAAGCATGCAGGGTCACAGTGCATGCTTGGCCGATCACAGCGCCGGGATTACACTGCAATGGCGCAGTGTATTGTGGGCCGTTCGCGTCACTCGAATTTGGCGCGAACGGCCCAAATCGTTCGTTGTTCGCCGAACGCGCGAACAGCCGATGTTCGAGTCGAACCTATGTTCGACTCGAACACCGAGCTCATCCCTATTCAAGACAACTGGTTACTAGGGATGAGCCGAACACCTGCCGGTTCGGTTCGCACCAGAACCTGCGAGCGGACTGAAAGTTTACGCGAACTTTAGAACCCTATTAAATACAATGGACGCGAACGTTCGAAATCTAACGTGCTAATTATAACGGCTAATATGCATGTTATTGTCCTAAAAAGGGTTTGGGGACCCGGGTCCTGCCCCAGGGGACATGTATCAATGCAAAAAGAGGTTTTAAAAACTGCAGTTTTTTCGGGAGCAGTGATTTTAATGATGCATAAAGTGAAAAAAAAAAAAAGTGAAATATTCCTTTAAATATCATACCTGGGGGGTGTCTAAAGTATGCCTGTGTTTCCCGTGTTTAGAACTGTCCCTGCACAAAATGACATCTCTAAAGGAAAAAAAGTCATTTAAAACTGCTTGCGGCTTTAATGTAATGTCTGGTCCCGGCAATATGGATGAAAATCATTGAGAAAAATGGCATGGGTACCCCCCACCCCCCCACCCCCAGCCCACTACCAGCCCCTTTGGGTCTTGTACGGATATTACCCAAATTTAAAAAAGGCCCTATATACTCTGAACAGCAGTATACAGGGGGTGCAAACGAGACAGGGACTGTAGGTTTGTTCTTAAGTAGAATCTGTTTATAATTTGGAACAGGTACATTTTTTATGTGTAGCTCCAGCGAAAAAAATACATTTTTAAGCTTTTTGGAAAACATAGGGAAGGGTTATCACCCCTGTAACATTTGTTTTGCTGTCTGTGCACATGTTCAGAGCATTTCACCTCACTTTCCATCCCAATGACAAATGTTTTTTTTTAATTTGTTTTTTTTATTGAAACAAGGATTGTTGATAAAGCATCAGTGGAGAGGAGACACCTTTTTCCCATATTAACTCTTACAGGAGAGAATTTCCCTTCCTAGGGGTAGATTTCCTCTCACTTCCTGTTGTCTCCTTCCGTTTGCAAGTAGGAGTCGTTTATAAGTTGGATGTTTGAAAGTAGGGGCCTGCCGTATATACTCTGCAGAAATTTGGCCCTTAGGTGTTGGTGTTGCCACAACACTGTGAGCCCTCAAAGTTACTCTTGGTGGGCACTGGAACGCCCTGCTGTGAACTATTATATCAAGAATTGTAATTACATGTCATTGTTGAACAGTGGTAGGAAAAATTGGGCCTTTGGTAGTGGTGGTGGTGCTGGTGCCACAACACTGTAAGCCCTCACAGTTACTCTTAGTGGGCGCTGGAACGCCCTGCTGTGAACTATTATATCAGGAATTGTAATTACATGCCATTGTTGAACAATGGTAGGAAAAATTGGGCCTTTGGTGGTGGTGCTGGTGCCACAACACTGTAGCCCTCACAGTTACTCTTGGTGGGCACATGAATGGGCCCTGCCCTGAATTATTAGATCAAGAATTGTAATTGCATGCCCCTGTTGAACAGGGGCTGAAAAATTGGGCCTTTGGTGGTGGCGGTGGTGCTGGTGCCACAACACTGTAAACCCTCACAGTTACTCTTGGTGGGCGCTAGAACGCCCTGCTGTGAACTATTATATCAGGAATTGTAATTACATGCCATTGTTGAACAGTGGTAGGAAAAATTGGGCCTTTGGTGGTGATGTTGGTGCCACAACACTGTAAGCCCTCACAGTTACTCTTGGTGGGCACATGAATGGGCCCTGCCCTGAATTATTAGATCAAGAATTGTAATTGCATGCCCCTGTTGAACAGGGGCTGAAAAATTGGGCCTATGGTGGTGGCGGTGGTGCTGGTGCCACAACACTGTAAGCCCTCAAAGTTACTCTTGGTTCGGCGCTGGAACGCCCTGCTGTGAACTATTATATCAAGAATTGTAATTACATGTCATTGTTGAACAGTGGTAGGACAAAAATTGGGCCTTTGGTGGTGGTAGTGGTGCTGGTGCCACAACACTGTAAGCCCTCACAGTTACTCTTGGTGGGCGCTGGAACGCCCTGCTGTGAACTATTATATCAGGATTGTAATTGCATGCCCCTGTTGAACAGGGGCTGAAAAATTGGGCCTATGGTGGTGGCGGTGGTGCTGGTGCCACAACACTGTAAGCCCTCAAAGTTACTCTTGGTGGGCGCTGGAACGCCCTGCTGTGAACTATTATATCAAGAATTGTAATTACATGTCATTGTTGAACAGTGGTAGGACAAAAATTGGGCCTTTGGTGGTGGTGGTGGTGCTGGTGCCACAACACTGTAAGCCCTCACAGTTACTCTTGGTGGGCGCTGGAACGCCCTGCTGTGAACTATTATATCAGGATTGTAATTGCATGCCCCTGTTGAACAGGGGCTGAGAAATTTGGCCTTTGGTGGTGGCGGTGGTGCTGGTGCCACAAGATGGTAAGTCCTCACAGTTACTCTTGGTGGGCACAGGAATGGGCCCAGCTGTGAATTATAAGATCAAAAATTGTAATTACATGCCCCTGTTGAACAGGGGCAGAAAATTGGGCCTTTGGCGGTGGTGGTGGTGGTGTTGCCACAACACTGTAAGCCCTCACAGTTACTCTTGGTGGGTGCAGGAATGGGCCCTGCTGTAAATTATTAGATCAAGAATTGTAATTGCATGCCCCTGTTAAACAGGGGCTGAAAAATGTGGCCTTTGGTGGTGGTGGTGGTGCTGGTGCCACTACACTGTAAGTCCTCGCAGTTACTCTTGGTGGGCGCAGGAATGGGCCCAGCTGTGAAATATTAGATCAAGAATTGTAATTACATGCCCCTGTTGAACAGGGGCAGAAAAATTGGGCCTTAGGCACTGGTGCTGGTGCCACAACACTGCAACCCCTCACAGATACTGTACTTGGAGCGCAGCAATGAGCCCTGTTGCAAAGTATTTAATCAAAAATTGTAATTACACACCCCTGTTAAACAGGGGCTGAAAAATTGGGCCTTAGGCACTGGAGCTGGTGCCACAACACTGCAACCCCTCACAGATACTGTACTTGGAGCGCAAAAATGAGCCATGCTGCAAAGCATTGCATCAAAAATTGTAAATACACGCCCCTGTTTAACAGGGTCTGAAAAATTGGGCCTTAGCCACTGGTGGCGGTGCCCAGAACCAAAAATGTTCTTTCAAGCTATCAGCATGATTATTGAGGAGGAAGAGGATAGTCACTCAGCATAACAGGATAGTCACTCTGCATCAGCATAGGCAGTCTTGAAGGGATCTGACATTTCAAAGAAAATGATTCTGTTACATCAGCATCAGGTGCTTGTTAGCTGGTGGTGATCCAAGACTGATTCATTTTTATGAAGGTCAGTTGATCGACCAAGTCGGTTGACAGGCGCAACCTGTGATCGGTTACAAAGCCTCCAGCAGCACCGAATGTGCGTTCCATAGAACGCCGGATGCAGGACAGGCCAGTATCTCAATTGCATACTGTGCAAGCTCTGGCCAGTGATCCATCCTCAAGACCCAGTAAGCCAGAGGATTTTCGGTGGGAAAGGTGACCAAGTCTGATCTTGCCCCTAGGTATTCCTGCACCATGTAAACCAGACTCTGGCTATGGTTGCTGGAACCGATCATATCTTGGGGCTGCGGACTAAAAAATTGTCTGAACGCATCGGTCAGGCGGCCACCTTCTCCACCGCTCCTTCTTTGACTGACCGAAGCCTCAGCAACACGTTGTCCAGGACCAGGAATTTGTAACCTCCCAGTCTCTGGGAATGCGTTGCACAGACCTTTCTGCAAGGCCTCCCGAAGATGCCTCATTCTCTGCTCCCTCTGCGACGGCAAGATAAGGTCCGCAACCTTACCCTTGTAACGTGGATCAAGGAGGGTTGCCAGCCGGTAATGATCCCTCTCCTTGATCGCACAAATACGAGCATCCTTACGCAGGCTTTGCAGGATCAGGGAGGCCATGCAGCGTAGGTTTGCTGAGGCATTCGGTGCGGAGTCCTCTGGGTCACTGAGGACGACATGATCTGCAGCCACCTCCTCCCAGCCACGTACAAGTCCATGGGTGTCTTGGGACTGTAATTGATCCCTTGAAGACTGCTGCTGATGCTGAGTGCTAGTCTCCACCTCCATGCTGACACAATCCTCCTCCTCCTCATTCTCTTCCTGTGTGATAGCCGGGCCAGCAGGAACACTGTCTGGATAAAGGGGGCCTTGAGAGGTAAGGAAGTCCTCCTCTTCCTGCCTCTGTTCTGCCTCAAGTGCCCTGTCCATTATTCCACGCAGCGTGTGCTCCAACAGGTGGACAAGAGGGACAGTGTCACTGATGCATTCACTGTCACTGCTCACCATCCTCGTGGCCTCCTCAAATGGTGCCAGGACAGTGCATGCATCCATGATCGTGGCCCACTGGCATGGGGGAAAAAATCCAAGCTCCCCTGACCATGTCCTGGTGCCATATTGCAACAGATACTCATTGATGGCCCTCTGCTGCGTGTGCAGCCGCTGCAGCATGGCCAGCGTAGAGTTCCACCTGGTGGGCATGTCACAGATTAGGCGGTTCTTGGGCAGGTTGTAGTCCTATTGCAGCTCAGCCAGCCGAGCACTGGCATTATATGACCGGCAGAAATGCCCACAGGGTTTCCTGGCCTGCTTCAGGACCTCCTGTAAGCCCGGGTACCTGCCCAAGAACCGCTGCACCACCAAGTTAAGGACATGAGCCAAACAGGGCACATGGGTCAGTTGTCTCTCTGGGAGGGTGGAGAGGAGGTTGGTGCTGTTGTCGGATACCACCTTTCCTGGCTTAAGCTGGCGTGGAGTCAACCACCTCTGAGCCTGCCCCTGCAGAGCTGACAGAATCTCTGCCCCAGTGTAGCTCCTGTCCCCCGCACCGAATGCCTCCAGTGTTGTCACATGAAAAGATTTAATAAAATCTTTACAAAAATGTGAGGGGTGTACTCACTTTTGTGAGATACTGTATATATATGTAGCGGATGGTTGCTACTAGTTACTAACATCCACCATATCACCCTGCTGCCAGACCTCCATATATCACACTCAGAGACAATGAACAGTCATTCGCTTTGTTTTGTTTTTGTTTATTTTGGGATATAACTTGGTTGGGGAAAGGGGATATGGGATGCCCATAGATCAGATCACTTTGCCACCATATTTAAGAATTGGTTGAATGAATTGAGCATTTGAAGAACTGATAGACTCTAATAATCACAGTCACTTCCCCTGCATAAACTCCTGCAGACCGTTGCTCCTCCTCTGCATCAACTCATGCAGACTATTACTCCCAGGACTCCTCTCCTCCTGCACAAAACTTCACTGTGAACTATTAGTCTTTCCGGCTCATCATCTTCACTGTACATAAAGTAAACTCTGAATAGTCATATATGCTTGCTGACTTGCTGAACTGTTAGTAGGCCAGGGGCCTGCAGTACCCCTTCTTGCAGCCTAGTTGATTAGCAGCATGTGTTAGTTGGTGGACTTCTCAGCTAGCCCGACTTGCAAATCCTGTGCCCGCAGGCCACATCGATTTGACACACAACCTCTCAGTCTCTCCTCTGGCCTTGCACCCAGCTCCCCTGGCATGCCTCTTCCAGATATCCACTGTGTCACACTCACGACCTTGTCTTGTCCTGAGTCCATGATGAAGAACTTAACTGGACATGCGTTCCAATCACTTCTCCAGCCCCTCTGTTCCAGGACACCTCTTCCATGACCGTGATAGAAGAGGCTCCCTCCCAGCTCTCCCGGGCTCCTCCACCGAGGCGCACACCCCCCCAGATGGGGATGGTCCTCCTGCTGGGATCTAGCACTCCATTCTTCACGTCTCCCAGCCGACAACTCCCCTCCAGTGAGCTTAAGTAGGAGGCCTGCCTCTGGCAATTCCAATTAGGGATTGGTCAGGGCTCCTCACATGAGCTCCCTGTCACTCCAGCTCCCAGCCCTGCCCCTCTTACAGAACATTCTCCCTGGAAGCAGGGGAGACACCCAAGAACTGAAGCACAGGTGGTCACACCCACTGCTACACTAACCACTCCCTGCCCCCAGATCAAAACAAGCAGGCCTAGCATGCAGCATAGGCCTGCCTAAATTTACCTGCATTTACCAGCTACCATACAAAAATCCTCACCTCTAGCACCTACCTATGGTAGAGGGTGCTACATATATATATATATATATATATATAACTTTTTTTATTATTATATTTATTTCTGTATACCTACAAATTTAAGAACAGACCATAATATGATTTTACAGTTTTCAATTTTTAAGATAATACACCATAAATAAAATCTATTTTATAAATATGAATTGAGATTTTAGGAGTAGATATTATTAAGAATGTAGAAATATAAACACAACATGATTTACCTGCCCACTCTGATCATTCTGATAAACTTTGAAATACATACTTTTCCTGGTGAAACTGTTGCTCCAGGGTCTCACTGATCAAAATTATGTGGCCATGCCTGAGTATACTATTTAGTCACATTATATGTTAAATAGTAAAATCAAAATGCAACTCCTTCCTGCTTCCAAAATATTCACTGTGCGGAGCCAGCTGTGTCTAACTTCTGTTGCGCAAACCCTGTAAATCCACTCCGCCATGAGGGGGGAGCTTGAAAAGTAAAGCCTCGTACACACGATCGGATATCCTATGGATTCTAATCCGATGGTTTTGTCCATCGGAAATCCGATGAAGCTGACTTCCATCAGTCTTGCCTACACACCATCAGTCAAAAAACCGACCGTTCCAAACGCGGTGACGTAAAACACTCAGATGAGCCGAGAAAAATGAAGTTCAATGCTTCTGAGCATGCGTCGACTTGATTCTGAGCATGCGTGGGTTTTTTATCCGATGGACTTGCCCATAGACGATCGGAGTTTTCGATCGTTTTTTATCCATCGGAAAAGTTTAAAACATGTTCTATTTTTTAAAACCGATGGAAAAAAGACCGATGGGTCCCATACACGATTGGTTTGTCTGATGAAAACAATCCATCGGACGGTTTTCATCGGTAAAACCGATCGTGTGTACAGGGCTTAAGAGTGGCTGATGACTGGGAATCCCACTTGCTAACCTGAATTGAAGTACAGCCTTACTGTAAATGACAGCTAGGAGCCGTAACCTTGTAGGAGACCTAAAGTATCCTATAACTGTTTACCCAACCAGATTCAGGTTCAGGTGAATTGGTACACTCATCATTATTCATTATGTACCAGACAAAACTCTTACTTACACCTAGAATGTCCCTTTTTAGAAAACTGTTGTGCAACTAAGGTGGTTTTATACTTCTTATAACTAATCATTGAATAACTGTGCTGATAAATGATACTCACTTATATAGTAAATAGGCTCGATAATAGATATAAACATAAAATGACTGTTAATGTCTGTTTATGCATTAATTATATTGCTACTCAGTATGTTGCTTTCGATTAAATCTACGCAGGATAGGATTTTTGTGCAAAGTACAGCTTTTAACCACTTTAACTCCAGAAGGTTTACTTCCTTCCTGATCAGGCCATATTTTGCATTACATTAACTGACTTAATTGCGTGGTTGTGTAACGCTGTACCCCAAAAAATTTATGTCCTTTTTATCCCACAAATAGAGCTTTCTTTTGGTGGTATTATATCACCTCTGCGGTTTTTATTTTTTGCGCTATAAACAAAAAAAGACCAACAATTTTGAAAAAAGATATATATTTTTTACTTTCTTCTATAAAACGTATCCAATAAAAAAACGTAAAAAAATTGAATTTAGTCTAATTTAATTTAATTTAATCTAATTTAAAAAAATCTATTTAGGCCAATATGTATTCTGCTGTATATTTTTTCAAAAAAAAAATCACAATAAGCGTGTATTGATTGGTTTGCCCAAAAGTTATAGCGTCTGCAAACTATGGGATAGATTTACGTACTTTTGATTTATTTTTTGGGACTGCGACATTGCGGCGGACAAATCTGACACTAAGTGACACTTTTTGGGGACCAGTGACACCAATACAGTGATCAGAGCTAAAAAAAAAAAAAAACACACTGTCACTGTATAAATTACACTGGCAGGGAAGGGATTAACTTTAGGGGCAATCAAAGGGTTAAATGTGTTCTCTATGAGTGCTTTCTAACTGTGGGGGGTGTGCTTTGACTAAAGAAAAACAGAGATCCATATTTCTGCTTAGCAGAAACACAAGATCTCCATTTTCCTCTCCAGCAGAACGTCAGTCTGCCTTGTTTACATAGGCAGACCGCCGTGCTGCCTCTCCTGTGAATGATCAGACCTGATGATTGGCTCCCGCTGTGTCCAATCATAGCTGGAGCGGGTGCTTTGGCACCGCGCACGCGCCCCAGAGTCGATCACTGGAATGATGTACAGGTACTTGATTTAGTGCTTAAGGGCTGCCCTGCCACAATATATGTACGTGGGGCGGTACTTAAGCGGTTAAAGTGCATGCACACAGGGGCCATTTAGATCCATTATGTCCCTCCCAGGTGTTTTAGTGCGTGTGGGAAGGACAGTCGGAAGCATCCATGCCCACTGCAGATTGCCTGTCAAAGTCTATGGCAGACTGTGGTTAAACAGGGCTGTGCCGAGTGGTGCCAGTGTTTAGGGTCCTGTGCGTTCAGGGGCCCTCTTGGGTGCACTGAAATGCAAGAAGGGCCCATACGAGACTGTCACTAATAGCTGCTGAAAGGTATGAAGTTCAGGCACCAAAAAGTGGTATGATGAGTTGCCTCAGTGGCTAATAGGAGTCTGGAAGGCAGGGAGGGGTACACTATGAAGAAGTGCTAAGGCTATGCTCAATCACAATATGGCAAAGCAGAGTATAACCAAATCTGTACATGCATTAATTTCAGCAGCTTTCAGTACTTTTAAGTAACAGAATCTTCAAGACAGCAGATTGACAGTACTGAGAAAACAATAAGTACAATAATCTTACTTTAAGGGCTCATATCATCCTGTGACTCATAGTAAAAAACTTGATTTACACTGCATTGAAATGACAATCATTTTACCCAGAACCCAAGTACACTATTAATACACTATTATAGTAACAGACAGGGAACCCACACTGCAGTGTGGCATACCACATATGCTATGTGGTGTAGTGGAAAAAAAAAGCGGTCAAGTTTTTTTAGTGTATTAAGGTATGTTGTCAGCATCCTAAAAATGAACTGGCTGTCCTAATGCAGTGCACTTTGAAGCAAAGTAACACCCATGCATACTCTGGATAGGCCCTAGATCAGTAGGAATGGGGGATTTATTATTCACGCAGATTTTAAAATCTAAATTGATGACATTTAGTTGAAATATACTGCATACACACATATAATACTACGGATCTATTACTGTGTCCATGCACTCTCTCTAGCATCAATTACACATTATTGCTCTGCACCGGCTTCTGGATGTGAGTGACAATGGTGGACCACGCTTACACAATGTGTGTTGGCTCTGATGTCTCGAACAAGGGAAAATATGTTAATATGGCAGGATCACCAGTGTGACGGGAGGGCCCGTGGAACCAAGAATCCCTTGGAGAGGTTGGGAAACCATTGTTTCAGCTCCCCATGCACCTCCTATGTCTAAGTGACCCTGTGTCCATTAGAGGCACAGGGTGAATGAGAAAAATGATGGACAGCTGTTTAATGGACAATGAGAAGGTGGTTACTTAAATATAACAGTAATATTTATCCACAATATCTCCCAGGATATATATAAAGAGCTGATAACAGGCCTCTAGAACTGGGTAGGAGCCGGACAGTCTACTCCTACTATAGTTTGTTGCCTACAAGGCTGAGGAGGGGGGAGATCACTGTTTGTATTGTTAATTGTAATTAGCTTCTACTTTTGTGAGAAGGTTTTCTATGTTTATATTTATGATAATGTTGATTGTGTCTTCTGAGCTAAAAGACGGCAGGTCTGTCTTGAAAGGTCATGCCTCGGAGTCACTTAGTCTGTCTAAACGACTAGTAATTAGCTCATGTTAAATAGGTTTCTGGTTACAGTTTGTAATGTCATCCTTGTGTATATATTTGTGTGAGATCTCAAATAAAGGAGGCTATTCCTGATGTACTGCAAGACTGGTGTTGTCTGGTTCTTGGGGGTTACTATAGTCAGATCCATTGGTCTCATGTTCCAGGACTTGGGAAGCGATATACTGACAGAAGCATTCAAGCGGAGTGTGGGACGTTCCGTCACAACCAGATGATATTATTTTAATGAAAGCTGCATTTAAAAAAAAAATTGAATGCAACTTTTGAAATGACATTACCTTGTTAATGCTTATACGAGGTGTGTCTAAACAGTTTGGCGAATGGTATCAGAAAGCAAACAAATTACCTTTATTGGCCTTCAAAATAATCGCCATCCTTCACAACACACTTTTGGCAACATTCATAAAGCTTCTGGAAACTGTCAACAAAGGCCTCTTTAGGAATCGGTTGCAGAACTGCTGTAAAACATTCTTGGATTGCTGCCCCGTCCGCAAACTGTGCGCCTTTCATGACACTCTTCAGACGGGGAAACAGAAAGAAGTCAGCAGGTGCCATTAAATCGACTGCCACTTGGATTCTGGATCATACTGGTAGCACCAGGTCTCACCCACTGTGACGATGGTTCACAGAAAGGATAGATCCTGGTCACACATGGTAATTACATTTTCAGAGGTTTCCATCTGTTTTGCTTATTGTTATTCTGTCGGCCTGTGCCTCACGTTTTTTTTTAAACCGTCACCGTTTTCCCCAATTTGTAGTAGAAGTTAATGTTCTCTCATTGCTCTATTGCATTATGACCCTACCTCTCATACTGACTACCTTCTAACTGCCCGCAGCGGGTTTACTCTGATGGTCACGTGTACTCCACGGCAGGTGGCGCTTCTCAACGTGTCTATGGATAGCCATGTGCATGTGCGTGGACCTGGCTCATGTTGCCGTTGAGATATCAGACCATTCACCAAACTTTTTAAACACACCTTATATTATCTTAAAGTTGACTGAGCATACATGGTATACCCATCTGCCTACTGCAGAGAAAGGTTCCGCTCTCTATTGTATGGAGATAAAAAATATGAACATGGGAGAGCATATAAAGTATAACTAAAGGCAAAACATATTTTTTTAGTTTTGGGTTTTGGATAGAGTGCAGAGCGATTAGAATGCTTGTCAATATTTATTGCTGTCTGTGTCTTCATTGAGGAGATTCACCCTCTCTATTTGTCCCATTTACCATTATCCAACCAAATCATAGGTGTCCCCAGAAAAGTAAAAGAGGGGAAATCTTCTAATGGGTACACTAGTTCAGGTCACCTGGGGGTCCCTAAGAGGTTCCCTTAATTTGCAGGGAGTTCCTCTCACTTCCTGTTTGGCTATGGGACAGGAAATGAAGGGAAATCTCTGCAATGGGATACAGAGGAAAAAAAAAATCTGACAGGGGTTATAACCCTGCCTTACTCTATCCAAAATGAATTATTTTTTTTTTTTTTTATTTCTACTTTAACTCCAGAAGATAATAGTGACACATGAATAGGATGCACTCTTCCACTACTACTCCATGCTTTACCTACTAATACAACATTTACTTTTGGCAATGAAGCACAAATACAGCTTCACTGCAACCAAAATGCAATCAATGTATATTTGAAACCATTCCCACATTAGTATATCTATAGCCACGTAAAGACTTTTCTGAAAATAAATATTAATTTATAGGAAGGGCAGCTAGTTCTTACTTTAAGTGATTGTAAAGTCTTGTTTTTTTTTTGTTAAAAATAACAAACATGTCATACTTAACTGCTGTGTGCAGTGGTTTTGCAAGAGTAGCCCAGATCCTCCTCTTCTCGGGTCCCTCTTCTGTGCTCCTGGCCCCTCACTTCTGTTGAGTGCCCCTACAGCAAGCAGCTTGCTATTGGGGAACCTGAGCCGAATCTCAGCTCCCTGTGTCCATTCAGACACGGAGCCACGGCCCGGCCCTGCCCCCTTTCTCTCCTCATTGGCCAACTGACTTTGATTGACAATAGCGGGAGTCAATGGCGCTGCACTGCTGTCTTATCCAATGTGGAGGTGAGTCCCAGGCAGCCGAGAGACTCCTACAACATCGCTGGATCTAGATGGGGCTCAGGTAAGCATTAGTGGGGGCTCAGGGGGGCTGCTGCACAAGGAAGATTTTTATCACAATGCATAAAATGCATTACGTTAAAAAACCTTCTGCCTTTACAACCTCTTTAAAGGGGTTGTAAAGGTTTGTTTTTTTATTTTCTAAATAGGTTCCTTTAAGCTAGTGCATTGTTGGTTCATTTATCTTTTCCTTCGATTTCACTTCTAAATGTTTTTATTCTTTGTTTTCTTTGTCTGAATTTCTCACTTCCTGTTCCTCCTCAGTAAGCTGTTCAGTAAGCTGTTCTGGCTGACTCCACACCACTCGGATGATGGTGTGAAGTTTAGTGAGGAGAAACAGGAAGTGAGAAATTCAGACAAAGAAAAAAAACATTTAGAAGGTAAATAGAAGGAAAAGGTAAGTGAACCAAAAATGCACTAGCTTAAAGGAACCTGTTTGGAAAATACAAAACAAACCTTTACAACCCCTTTAAGGCACATTTGTCCGAGGCATTTTATTTTATTTTATTTTAGCATTTGTATGTGATAGGTGGAATTGGGGAATGTTTGTAAATTTGTGTTACAAGATAAATATGGGAGTTTTCCAGGGGACAATTTTTGTCTACATCTAACTTTTATTTGTTTTTTTGCAAAATAGGTGTTTAGTATAATAAAATTACAATGGTATTATCAATTTAGTTATATACAGTATGTTCCCTAAATTTGCAAGAACACTATCATAGTCATTACTTCTCATTCATACCTAAGTACTAAATACAAATATATAAATATATGTAAACCTGTTTATGCTAAGAAAATTCAGAAAACAGAGTCTGAAATATGACAAGGGGGACAAAAAAACACACACAAAAAATGACATTGAAAATAACAATATTTAGGTGAATAGGTGGAGTTACACATACATGTGTCAAATGCCATGGATAAAACATTGAGTCTAACAAATGTATCCTGCTTTCTTTTGTAGAAAAACATTTGGCATCTGCTTATAATATTGTTAGTCTATTGACATCATATTGTAAGTTACTGTCACCAAGGTAGTGAAGCTCGTTGTCAAGGAAACCTCAAGGCTATGCTGCAGTATACATAGCTTCACATAGTTGACAGCTGCAGAAGAAATGTCATAGTATTACATTTTATACTCATAGTTTCAAGTTTATCTTCAGTAACTCTTTAGTTCCACCATATAGTTGGCAGTCAGTGTAACATTTGCATTATACATTTTTTTTTATAGGTGAACAGATCCTTAGCATATTTCTTTTAATCTAATCCCTTACCATCCTTTTTTGTTGGTGCCGATCTCTGTTCTGTAGAGGATGTGAATCTAGCAAAAATTTTATCTTTTCTCATTACAGTGGTGAATGGCTTTCTCATAATGTTAGTTATTTAAAAAAAAAAAAAATTTAATAAAAAGTATGTGAACCCTTTTAAATTACCTGAAGAGAGCCATTGTTAAATACTGTACAAGAAAGTGTTCAGGTACAGAAGTAGTACTAGATCGTGTAGTTATTAAAGTTTGTTATTAAAAAAAAAAAGTTAAAAGTGTAAGACAGGGGGAATAATAGAAAGAAATAGTGTATATTATTTATCATAGACGGTCAAAGTTTATTTTTAACCATTAAGCAGAGACTAGATCCTTACAGCATGTGTACATAATAGAGGAAGGGGGAGGGTCAAAAGGCTTAAAAGAGCAGTATGACAAAAGCTTTTTGTCTATACTTCTCTTTTGGGTCACAGGAGTGCACTTACTTTTGCTTTCCTGTGACCCAGAGTCAGCTGACAGCAGGCTATTCGGGCGCTGGATGGATTCTGACAATATTGTTGGGATCCACCTGGCTGCCTGATTTACAGCTGCCTCTGCCTCTCAGCACAAGGCTGAGAGCCGAAGCCAGCTGTGCCCGCCCTCTACCTTCCCATTGAACACTGTAGGCTTAAAGCGGAGAGTCCTTACTGACAGTCACTGTCTTTACTCAGAGTACACCTGAGAACTGAGCGATCAGTGGCTTAGTGCCAATGCGGGATAGTGGCAGCATCACATCAATGCTCCAGAAGAGAGGTGAGTACTGTATGGGTTATTATTTTTTTCAAAGTCCATACTTCTCCTTTAAAGCTGGACTCTGTGAATTAGGCAATACTTACCCTTGTAGTGCGAGGGAGAAGGAAACTGCAAGGTTAAATGGTTGTTAAGTCTAGAAGGAAGTAATGAGGCTCTATATACAGCAGATTGAAGTAGGCAGAGATTTTACTAATAAATAATGCATTCATTAAGACCCCTTTCACACTGGAGCGTATTGCAGGCGCTATAGCGTTAAAAATTGCGCCTGCAATCCGCCCTTAAAAATCTGTCCCCATTCACTCCAGTGTGAAAGCCAGAGGGGCTTTCACACTGCAGCGGTGCGCTAGCAGGATGGTAAAAAAAGTCCTGCTAGCCGCATCTTTGGAGCTAAGAAGGAGCAGTGTTTTTACCGTTCCTCCTCCTCTGCTGCCCATTGAAATCAATGGGACAGCGTGGCTATACCGCCTGCAATGCGCTGCTGAAGCAGCGAATTGCGGACGGTTTTAACCCTTTCGCGGCCGCTAGCGGGGTTAAAACTGCCCTGCTAGTGGCCGAAATGCGCCGCAAATCCGCCCATAGCGTCGGCGGTAAAAATAGCGGAGTTTTACCGCCGACGCTATGGGCTCCTCAGTGTGAAAGGGCTCTTAGGGTAGATTTAAACATGTGTCTAAATCTCTCTTTCCTCTTAAGCCCAACCAGTTTAGTACCTTAAAGTGGTTGTAAACCCCATTCATGAAATCTGACCTAGGCGCATATATCTGAAGTATTTTCTTATCTCTCTCCAAAGCTCTGAGTCACGTTTGTCTCTGGTGCTCCGTTCCTTTGTTATCAGCAGAGTCACTTTTGACAAGTTCTCCGACACATGAGATAACAGTAGCTGAAAATTTGTGTCAGGGAGGGAGCTTAGAGATAGATAAGCATAGAGCTTGTCTATTCAGACAACAGTTCTGCAAATTCCTTTGTTCCTCTGCCTGAGGAGGGGGGTTGTCTGCCTTTCCTCCAATCAGCTCACACACAGTGTAAGTCCAGACTTTCCACTCACTGCTGAATGAGGAAGAAAGATTTCTAACACGACGTAGGGAGATTTGTTTAATCTCTGTGTATCATCTGAGGCTATTCATTTCACTGGGTATATGTGAGGGTTTACATCCACTTTAATTATACTGTATAATAAGATTAATATGGTTTGTAATACCAGCAAGACCAGCAAGACTAACTTGGGAGATCTACTCACACTAGCATATAAGTTAAAGGGTAAGTTCACCTTTACAGAAAATCTGTAACATGAACTTGCACTCAACCCCCTCCCCATCCCCCCAGTCCCGCTGTACCTGAAGCCGGTGTCTTGCCGAAAAAGTTCTCCCAGCAGATAAGGACCCCCCTGTACTGCGCAGGCGTGAACTGAGCCTCCGAAAATAGCCGAACATGTAGAGCTGAGAGTCAGCTCTAGACGGCACCTGCACACACCAAATTGCTACACTTCTGACATCCAGGCTCTGTCCTTACCATCCCCGTGGACATGGAGATGATAAAAAAAGAGCCAGGAGGCCGAGCGAGTGAAGCGAGGACGTGAGGCCGACTGGCCACTTACAGCGAGGTCCACGTCGCCCTGGACCTGCTGTAATAACTATTTAATTGCGCAGGCGCCGTCTAGAGCTGACTCTCAGCTCTACATGTTCGGCTATTTTCGGAGCTCAGTTCACGCCTGCGCAGTACAGGGAGGAACTTATCTGCCAGGGGGGAACTTATTCGGCAGAACACCGGCAATCACCCGCTAGAAGACATCAGGTCACCGCTTTACCGGTACAGAGATTTGAAATCCCCCGCGTCTTAATCTCCTAAACGTACCTCATAAAATTACTTATAGGAGGCATTCTAATTGGTCGGCGCCGTCACATAGACGGCATCAACCAATCAAAACCCGCCTAATCCATCCTGTCAGTGGGGGAGTAGAAGAGAGAAAGCCATGGGGATTTCAAATCCCTGGACCGGTGAAGCGGACGACCCGATGTCTCCTAGCGAGTGAGCGACGGCTTCAAATACATGGCATAGATCTGTGATTTTTAGCAGGACTGCGACATTGCGGCGGACAGATCAGACACTTTGACACTTTTTTGGGACCACTGAGATTTATACAGCGATCAGAGCTAAAAATAACCACTGATTACTGTATAAATGTCACTGGCAAGTAAGGGGTTGACACTATGGTGAAATCAAGGGGTTAAGTGTGTTCCCTGGGAGTGTTTCTAACTGTATGGGGGCTGGGCTGACTGGAAGAGGAAAGAGACCGCCATTGCCAATCACTAGGAACAGCAGATCTCTCTCTAACTCCCCTGTCAGAACGGGGATCTGTCTGTTTACATTGACAGATCCCCATTCTGGCTCTCTTTCCCATGATCGCGGGTGGCCGGCGGACATGGGGGCCGCCGGCCACGTGCATTTGGTCCCCCGCTGTACAGCGGGCATCAATTCAAGCATAACTTTGGCCCTAATCTGCTCTCCCTTCAGTCTACTACCACCAACTGAGGTGGTTCCTCCTTTATACCAAGTTTAGGGATTCTTGGCAGTGCCTATTTAGTGAATGTTGTGAATACAGATGTTGTGACCATACATATATGCTTTGCAGCTCCTGAAGACTCAGATAAGCGAAACATGTCAAGCAACAAGCATTGTTAAAGGGGTTGTAAAGGTACAATTTTTTTTTCATAAATAGCTTCCTTTACCTTAGTGCAGTCCTCCTTCACTTACCTCATCCTTCGATTTTGCTTTTAAATGTCCTTATTTCTTCTGAGAAATCCTCACTTCCTGTTCTTCTGTCTGTAACTCCACACAGTTATGCAAGGCTTTCTCCCTGGTGTGGAGTGTTGTGCTCACCCCCTCCCTTGGACTACAGGAGAGTCAGGATGCCCACTAACACACAGCTCCTTTCTCTATCTGCAACGTAGAGAGCGTCCTGACTCTCCTATAGTCCAAGGGAGGGGGCGAGCATGAAACTCCACACCAGGAAGAATGCCTCGCATTACTGTGTGGAGTTACAGACAGAAGAACAGGAAGTGAGGATTTCTCAGAAGAAATAAGTACATTTAAAAGCAAAATCGAAGGATGAGGTAAGTGAAGGAGGACTGCACTAAGGTAAAGGAAGCTATTTAGGAAAAAAAATTGTACATTTACAACCCCTTTAACAACATTAAAAAATCTGTACTTGAGATTGCATATGTAATTTTTAACATTTTGGAGCAACTGTATTGCCCATTTAAAATTACATTGAAATAAAAATTATATTTTTTACAAATTTGTGTGTTATGGCACCATTAAAATCCCTTTTCGTGCTATTTTCAAATTATATTTTATCGGGATGTAGGTGCCTTTGATACCCAGGTTTATGTGGCTCATTTAAAAGTTGTTGAGATGTAAAAGATGTTATTCAGCTGAAAACAGTCCAATTTTGAGCTATGACATGGAAGGACTATAGAGGAAAGGAAAAACATACGGCTCAAAAGCTTGAGAATTCACCAAATAGCTGCTTCCGCCCAGTCACTCACACAGGTGCTGGCTCTGCACTGATGCATGGGAGAAAAAGAAACCCTGGACTGCCGCACTCTGTATAGACAGTTATTTATCCCAAAATTTCAAGTAAAAAATCCAAATTCAAAATAAATCCATAAATCCAAAACAACAAATGCAGATAGTGTGCATGCAGGGAAGGACTATAGACAGAAATGTTATCCATAGGCTGCTTGCTTGTTCTGAGGAAGTAAATATTACATTTTTACTCCAAAAGAGGATTCAGATACAGATCTGTTAGTGGAGGATGTAATTTCTAGTCATTTAGAATTAAAAAGGGAGACCACTGATGAGAAGAGATATAATTTTTATATAATTTCCTAAGGAACATGTACAGTATGTTGTCACATTAATGCCTCTGTGAATAAAGCTGAACAACTCAGTCATATTCCTGCCATATTTACGATTCATGTGGAGTCCCATGCATCAGGTACAGCATACATGGAGGAAATTCACTACCAAATGGGGTTTGCTAAGCAGTGTATACTTCAGCTTTAGAATGTACATCAATTGGGGGCATACTATAAATACAAAATAGGATTTTTATAACAGCTTATCTGTAAAAATCCTTTTCTTGGAGTACATAACGGGACACAGAGAACTATAGTAATTACTATATAGGTTATACGCCCACCTTCAGGCGATGGACACTAGTATAATGAAGACAGGAAGTCCCCTCCCTATATAACCCCTCCCATACAGGGAGTACCTCAGTTTTTGTAGCAAAGCAATATATATATATATCCCAATAAGAGGAGAGGGACCTCTGTGTCCCGTGATGTACTCCAAGAAAAGGATTTTACAGATAAGCTGTTATAAAAATCCTATTTTCTTTATCGTGCATCATGGGACACAGAGCACTATAGTTATTACTATATGGGATGTGCCAAAGCAATGCCATCTGAGAGGAGGGAGACACACAAAATAAGCAAACCGCCGTCAGACGTGAGGACCTATACTGCTGCCTGCAGAACACTGCGCCCGAAGGCGGCATACTCTTGCTGACCTACATCCACCTGGTAGTAATTTGTGAATGTATGCACTGATGACTATGTTGCTGTCTTGCAAATCTGAGCCACAGAGGCTTGGTAATGCACTGCCCAAGAAGCAGTGACTGCCCTGGTAGAGTGCGCTCTAGGATGAAAAGGTGGAATCTTCCCCTTTTAATTCATAAGCCTGAGCAATAACCTGACGAATCCACCTAGAAATGGTCGATTCTGAAACAGGAGTTTCAGAATGACATAGTAACCAATCAGCTTTGATCTTTAATTTTCAATGCTTAACTGAACAAGCTGAAGCTGATTGGTTGCCATGCATAGCTGCTCCAGATTCTAGCTTTTCCAGTTTTGATAAATTCCCACCAAAGCCAGGGGCGTATTTGCCACGAGGCAAACAAGGTGTTTTCCTTGGGCAGCCTTTTTGCATGGGGGTGCCATCGCCCCCAGCCTGGTTACACATTTATCCAGCACAGCAGACCACAGTGACAGGCAACAGGGCCAGGACTAGGCGGTGTGAAAGGGGCAGAAGCTCTGGGTGTAATAATTTCCCGGAGGAGAGGGGGTGGCGTAGGTGAAGTGCAGCGTACATTCAGCGCCGGGGCTAAACTCTCCCAGCTGAAAATGCACAGACACAAAGCAGAGCTGCAGCAGGGTGCTGAGTGCACTTCTGCACCTGGCACCAGTCTAAACTACTGTACATACATTGCATTCATCACACCTGAATGGACAAGGCATGGAAATGTTTAAAAAGTGGCGTCAAATCACAATCTAATGAGCATTTGGCTAGTCCTAACCTCATTGCTCTCCCCTACTTCCCTAATGGAGCTATTTCAGGCTAATTTGTTTCAGGCCATTCTAAGGAGGGCGAGGAGAAGAAGGATGGATGTCATGAGTCCAAGCTCCTTTAAGCAGCGCATCCTACTGGATGATTTCCCTGAAGCAGAAGTGCTCTCTAAATGTCATCTATCTAAGGACCTCATTGTGCTTCTCTTTGGGTAATTGAGACCTTTTCTGCAGTCCACCACACTGTGTTTTAATGCCGTACTATCCGTGACCAAGCTGCTGGCTGTCCTGCACTTAGTGGGAAAGGCCTCTTATCAGATGCTAGTGGGAGAGGTGGTGGGGGTATTACAGCCATCTTTCTCCTGTTCTCTTGCTAAGGCTCTGTAGGGTTTCAGGCAAATTGCCCCCAAATATATCTACCTGCCTACCACACGTCAGAAGTGGAATCAGATTAAGAATGATTTTTATGCAGTAGCTGGGATTGCCAATGTCATGGGTGTCATGATATTGCCCCCTCTTATAAAGAACACATCTATCGTAATAGAAAGGGGTACCACTCACTAAACATACAGGTTATCTGTGATGCAAATATGTTCATCAGAAATGTCGTCACCGGCTTCCCGGGATCTGTCCATGATGCCCACATATTAAGGCAATAACAGCTCTACCACCATTTTGACATTAACAGAATAAACGGAGGCTGGATTCCTGGTATTAAAAACTTTTAATACCAAATATGTCTCAATGCTTGCACTGTTGTGGAAATTTTATGAAGATGTATTTAATATGTATTGTCATAGTGTCTCCCAGTGTTAGTACTCCCGCAGCCCACTCTAAAGAGCTGACTGGGGCAGACTGACGCTGGTTGAGTCCCGTCTGGTAGTGGAAAACTTCCTGAGGTTGGAGAGAGGTGTTTGCAGAGTGGGGATATGCCCGCCAGCGAATGGCCCCTGTGCAATGCAAAGAACGATCGTCTGGGGGGGATATGTTCACTCTGCAAGGACATTATCAGTTATGGGGGGATAAGCGCTCTTTTTTTTACACCTGCAGATAACCTTCCATCCACAGGAACGGTAGTAAAATCTGAGTATGCGTTGTTCTCTGAACAACGCAGAATAAGGATTCATACCAGCGGTTATATGGGAGTTTTTGAGTTGTCATTGTCAGGGACAGAGTTCATGTTTGTTAGCCATGCGGCTTCTTTTGTTTAGTTGAAGAACATGGCTTCCAGGTAAAGCATACACGCTGTCCCTGCCCAGACACGCCCATAAGACTCCCCTAATCATTATTCATTGGTTGTTTGAATAAACTCATGCTGTTGGAAGGATTTCCTGTGAGGTAATTTCCTGTGTGGAGGTCATTTCCTGTGATGTCATTTCCCATGGAGGAAGCGATTGGCTGTTGGAGCCATCACTTCCTGTTTGTCATTGCTTTTGTTGTGTTTGAATAAAAACCAAGTCCGGTGCTGGGGAGAGGGCCAGAAGAGCTTGATGCTGAGAACATAAGCTGTGGTCATGTCTGTTTACTTGGGGATATACGGTAAATAGAGTGATAAGTAAGATGCATTATACCATTAGACGGAATGTGTGCTTTTTAGCACAGGAAATATGGTTTACGCACAGCGTAAAGCCAAATTTCCATGTCACCACATACATAATATATGGAAGTATATGTTCACTCCTCACACGGTCCTGTGTTCACTCCTCACACCTTGCACACTAAATATACCCACCAGATTTTAAGCCTTGGCTATTTAAGAAATGGCTAAACCAGATACTCAACCTGGTGTATCATTTCCAACTAAGACACTTTATATATGGTCTAAGGTCTTCACATTACAATCATGTTCAGCAATGAAAAACAAGATGTTGTGAAGAAATGTCACTGTTATTACCCACTCATCAAGATACACTAAGGCTGTTAGAAAAATAGCATGTTCAAACTGTATTGTAGGTGATTTGGGCTATCCTTGTCTGCCCTGGCTGCTAACAGCACTCTTGAGGTGCTCAACTAGACAAGACGTGTCATTGAGCGGACCTTTGGGGTTCTAAAAAGCAGGTTCCGCTGTATCTCACTATCTGGTGGATTTCTGCGCTACAGCCCTGAATTGTTGGTGACATCTTTTTGGCCTGCTGCGTCCTTCATAACTTAGTCCATCATGCAGGATTGCTCCTGGATTAAAAGGCTCAAGACACTGATGGGGACCCTATTCCACCAATCCCTGAATCCTATCATGATGAGTGTGGCCATCAAGTCTGACAGCGCTTCATACAAAGCTATTTTTTTAAAGGTATGCATCAACTCTTACTCTGTATATCTTACCATGTAGTGAAAAGGCTGTGGTTGTTACAAAGGAACACAGGAAGTTGCCCCATATCAGGCTGGACTGGAACCCTCCCACTTCAACACAAGCTGCTTGTTTCAGCAGCTTCTGTTGAAGTTCTGAGCCCTTGCTTGAGCATGTGTGACATGTACTGATCTTTGGAGATATCTTAGGTGAAAATGTATGTCACACAAAATCATTCTTGCATGTTTGCTTACAAAAACAAAGAAATAAAAAGATAAAAACAATTATGTTAGCCAGCAATAATATTATTAGGTCAAACAACAGTGTAAGACCATAACTGTGCAAATCCACTGTATTTAGTCTTGAGGTATATGCCAAAAAAATGTAAATGTCCCATCCCACTTTGATACACACTGCTAAACATCTCCTCATCTTTAGGCTCAAAGAACTAAGCTCAACGTTGTCTAGAATGACAATGGTGGAGATGTACTAAAGCTGCAGCACATACAATCTTGCGCAGATGAGCCTAGTAACCAATCAGCTACTAGGTGTTATTGTCCAAGCTTCATAGAACAAGCAGAATGTAGAAGCTGATTGGTTAGTATGACCAGCTGCACCTGATTCTCTGTGCTCCAGTTTTAGTAAATAGCAATCAATGCCTATTCTCCATATTCAAAAAGCACACATGTGCCAAGATACAGCAAAAAGAGCATCCCACAGGACTTGAAAGTGTAACTAAGGGCAAAAAACAATATTTTTTTCGTTTTAGATGCATAAATGAAGTGTTAAAACCCATGTCAGTCTGTTTTCCCCATCTGGGTCCCATTTTTGAGATTTGCTCTCTATTGTTTGGATGACAAACCAAAGTTTAGGCTTTTAGAGTCCTTTTACTCTCACTGATAAGGACAAACAGTAGAAATAGAGAGTAGGGATGGTCCCGATGTTTGAATTGAACATAAGTTCGACTCGAACCACGGGTGTTCATTTGTCCGCAAATGAACCAAAACATATGGGTCGTTCGGGGCAAATTTGAGCTCCACGGAGTGCCCCATAATGCACTGCTAGACCGCAATGCATTGATGGCTGCTGATTGGCCAAAGCATGCACCTGACCTGCATGCTTTGGCCAATCACAGCACGATCTGCCAGGAGAGCCATGATTGGCCAAAGGCAGGATGCCTTTGGCCAATCATGGCTCAGGGGGCTAAGTCCACGCCCCACACTTTTTAAGGCTACTCACACAGCGGACGTATGTAGTGTGATAAAATGGAGAGATTGAGAGAACTTGAGCTAGATTGGGCAGATTAGTTAGTGGCGTGCAGGCAGTTTAGTATTGTAGTCAGTGTAGAATATACAGTGTATATATATCTATATATATATATAGATATATATACACACATAATTTATATATATACAGTGCAGGCAATGTATTAATATATATATACTGTGTAGTGTATATATATATATATATATATATATATATATATATATATATATATACATACATACATACATATACACGCTGCTCAAAAAAATGAAAGGAACACTTTTGAATCAGAACTCCTGGGATATTGATCTGGTCAGTAGCAGAGGGGGAGGTGTATACAGAGGGGGTTGTTAATTTCAATTAACAGCAAAGCAGCTGAAAGTGATTAACAACAGGTGCACTAGATGGGCAACAATGAGACGACCTCCAAAACAGGAATGTTTTTTCAGGTGGAGGTGTCTGACATTTTTTTTCTCTACTAATCTTTTCTGACTGTTTTTCACTGGTTTTGCATTTGGCTAGGGTCAGTGTCACTACTGGTAGCACGAGGCGATTCTTGGACCCTATAAAGGTTGCACAGGCAGTCCAACTCCTCCAGGATGGCACATCAATACGTGTCATTGCCAGAAGGTTTGCTGTGTCTCCCAGCACAGTCTCAAGAGCATGGAGGATATTCCAGGAGACAGGCAGTTACTCTAGGAGAGCTGAACAGAGCCGTAGAAGGTCCTTAACCCATCAGCAGGACCAGTATCTGCTCCTTTGTGCAAGGAGGAACAGGATGAGCACTGCCAGACCCCTACAAAATTACCTCCAGCAGGCCACTGGTGTGAATGTCTCTGACCAAACAATCAGAAACAGACTTCATGGGTGTGGGGTGAGGGCCCGACGTCCTCTAGTGTGCTCTGTGCTCACTGGCGGACACTGTGGAGCTCGATTGTCATTTTCCATTGAACACCAGAATTGGCAGGTTAGCCACTGGTGCCCCATGCTTTTCACAGATGAGAGCAGGTTCACCCTGAGCATATGTGACAGACGTGAAAGGGTCTGGAGAAGCCGCGGAGAACTTTATGCTGCCTGCAACATCGTTCAGCATGACCGGTTTGGTGGTGGGTCAGTGATGGTCTGGGCAGGCATATCCATGGAGGGATGAACAGACCTCTAAAGGTTAAACAATGGCACCCTGACTGCCATTAGGTATCGGGATGAAATCCTTGGACCTATTGTCAGACCCTACGCTGGTGCAGTGGGTCCTGGGTTCCTCCTGGTGCACGACAATGCCCGGCCTCATGTGGCGAGAGCATACAGCCAGTTCCTGGAGGATGAAGGAATTGATACCATTGAATGGCCCCCACACTCACCTGACCTAAATCCAAAAGAACACCTCTGGGACATTATGTTTCGGTCCATCGGGTGCTGCCAGGTTGCACCTCAGTCTGTTCAGGAGCTCAGTGATGCTCTGGTCCAGATCTGGGAGAAAATACCCCAGGACACCATCCGTCGTCTCATTAGGAGCATGCCCTGATGTTGTCAGGCATGCATACAAGCACTTGGGGGCCATACAAACTACTGAGGACCATTTTGAGTTGTTGCAATTAAATTTCAGCAAAATGGACTAGCTTGCTGCATAATTTTTTCACTTTGATTTTCAGGGTGTCTTTGAATTCAGCCCTCTGTAGGTGGATAATTTTCATTTCCATCAAATGATGTGCCATCCTTTTATTCCTAGCACATTACCCAGTCCATATCAGTATAGATATCCAGCATGAGATTTTTGCCCGTTGAGATCTGATGGGCTTTTAAAGTGTTCCTTTTTTGAGCAGTGTGTGTGTGTGTGTGTATATATATATATATATATATATATATATATATATATATAGATAGATAGATAGTCAAGGAAAAAAAGACAGGACATATACTCTGATGCAGTCCATTTACTGAAAAATCTTGAAAATACAAATAAGTAATGCCAAAATGCTACTGCACAGTTACAAGCATCACTGCTCTTCATCAGGCTAGACAGGCTGTGTGTAACATTCTACCAGACACTATCATACCTTTATCCCTCCCCAAGGTGTAACTCCACAGGTGTTTCTAACCCTTTTCATTAACAATAGCAACGTCATAAACATTAAGCCCATGCAGAGAAATCAACTAGGTGGCTAACAGTAAATCCCTGGTTATTGTAAAAACAATTATGAATAAATAAGAAAAGAGACAAGTGAAAAAGAGGAAAATAGAACAAAAAAATAAAAAACTATGAAAAAACATAGTGTGGAAAATAATAAATATAAAAAAATATTGGAAACCAAGACAAAAAAAAATCAAGAAAAAACACTAAACTATATACAATAATCTACATTAAATCACAAATCATATGTACGGAGACAACAATCATCATATTTCACTGTCACTATCTCAAGTGAGAACAACTGATGTAATTAAGTTACAGCTCCGCTACATATAGATCTATTTCAAGCTGGTAATCTTCAATCACCAGTATATTCATTGTATCCAATCCTGTAAAGTTCCACTGAATCTAAAAAGGAAAAAGGCATATGGTGTAATTCCAACAAATTTTCACAACAACAGATACAAGTCATAGTCTCTATTCATTCCATTAGGATGCAGAGACTGTAACTTATTAATCCACCATACCTCCCTTTTCATTCATTTTAGTATCCTGTCACCCCCTCTCTATCCCTAAACACTTCCTCCAATACCATAAACCGAAGGTCTGAGTCTTCATGTCCCTGTTCTAGGAAATGTCGGGATACTGGTAAACCTGGTTGTTTGTGTGTAATTGTACTTCTGTGTTGTGCTATTCTGTCCTTAATTTTCTGGGTCGTTTCTCTGACATATATCAGTTTGCAAGGGCATGTGAGGATGTAAATCATGTATGAGGACTGACATGTATGAAAGCCATTTATTGAAACCCTTTCCCCATTATAGGGGTGTATGTAATGATCACCTTTGAGTAACAGATTACATTGAATACAATTGAGACATTTCCTAGAACAGGGACATCAAGACTCAGACCTTCGGTTTATGGTATTAGAGGAAATGTTTAGGGATAAGAGAGGGGGTGACAGGATACTAAAATTAAAGAAAAGGGAGGTATGGTGGATTATTAAGTTACATTAATAAGTTACATTTATAGCTCTTGTAATTTTTTCCCAGGCTTGATCACCCTTAAGCATGTGGAGGCCCATCGACTTGTCAAACACAGCAGAGAAATTCTTAACCAATGCCACATTCTCTGCATACGTGAACTTCAGATTGTTGTCGACCATCTGAAGGTTTGCTCTTGTTAGGGGTATTGGCTTTTTGCTCGACACTGTTGTCACTGGAATTCATTATGTTGCTTTTCTTGGATCTTGAGAGAGCGGTCTACGTGCAAGCATCACTGCTGTCAGTTGAGGGTTCCTCCACACAGGGCATGTAAGTTTGGTCAGCACCTTCATCATCCACTTCTGTACTGCTATCTATGTAGATGACTTGGTTCAGAGTTAAATGGCGTTTACTTCTCTCTTGAAAAGTTGGCCTTTGAGACTCATCTTCTTTGTCACTTGCCAAGATGGTGGAAACTTGCGAATGACAAATCTGCTGAGAGATTTTCAGGACTAGATAGACATGTGCAGAATGGAAAAATGTGTTTAGTTATGGATACATTTGTTATGTTACTAATTTCATTTTGTGGATTTGTTTCTGGTTAAGTCTCGTTTAGTTTTGATCATTAATTTTAAATTTTCAGAATGATTCAAATTCAAATCAGTCGAAAATGTATTGACTGATCTGAATTCTGTGTGAAGAATAGCTGGTTGTTAAGGAGTGGGCCGAATTCCCCACTGACAGCTGAATGTAAACAAAAGAATACTGACATTGAAAAATAAAGATAAAAACCAGCGTGGGCCCCCCCCATTTATACCAGACCCTTATCTGAGCATGCAGCCTGGCGGGTCAGAAAAGGTGGGAGATGAGCGAGTGCCCTTCCCATATCAGGCTACATGCCCTCAACATGGGATGGAGTGCTCTGGAGTAGAGGGGCTCTGCCCCCCCCAAAGCACCTTGTCCCCATGTTGATGAGGACAAGGGCCTCTTCCCCACGACCCTGGTCGGTGGTTGTTGGGGTCTGCGAGCGGATGGCTTATCAGAAAACCCATATCCCGCCCCTCCCCCTATGTGAATAAGTATGGGGTATATTGTACTCATTCACCAAAAAAAGTGTCAAAAATAAATAAAAACAGACAGTTCCTCTCAAGTAAATCCAGCGTCAATCATGATGCCACCAACCTTGAAAAAAAAAGAGGTCCGCACCCGACGAAGGCTCCCGCCATCTAACAGTTTTTAAATAACTAAGGAGCGTGGGGTCGGCGGTGGTGATTATCGTGATTGACATTGGATTTACAGGGGGACATTGTTTTAGTTTTTTGTTTAAAAAAAAAAAAGGAATTGTCAAAAACTGTCTGTGTTTGTTTATTTTTAAATGTACCCCTACTCATTCATTAAGGTGGAGGGCCAGGATCCAGGTCCCAATAAGCCCCCCACTTGCAGACCCCCACAACCACCAGTCAGGATTGTGGGGAAGGGGCCCTTGCCCCCCCATCCCAAAACACTCCCCCATGTTGGGGGCATGTGGCCTGGTATGGTTCAGGATGGGGGGGGGCACTCGTTTGTTACAGTTGCCAGGCCAGAGTTGACCAAGTCATTGTAGGCATACAGTCTAATGAGACCAGAGTCTGCATGGTCATTGAGGTGCTTCAGAAGCAGGAGCAGCATTGGAATTATGCTTTCTCTAGGCTGTTGTGAGAAAGAACACTCCACCTAGTGGATGACTTTAGCACTCAATTCTGCCTTAGCCATTACTGCTGTAAGATGGTAGTGGTGGTAAATTTTAAATAGAGCCCTACTGCACCAATTATGACATAGCTGTTGGCACTTCAGCTTCACTGGCCTTATTCACTAAGTGCTCAGAGGCTGGGTCACACCAGAGGCTGTGCCATGGTTCTTAATCTGGAGAACGCTCTGTGGCTAACACAGTACAGAGTGGTCTGAAAAGCACCAAAATGTAGAAACACTCCACCCCAAAACACTCCCCCATGTTCAGGGCATGTGCCCTGGTATGGTTCAGGATGGGGGGGTGCTAGTTTGTCCTGACCCTAAAACTGCCGGACTGCATGCTCGGATAAGCGTCTGGTTTCCAATTTCGGGGAGACCCCACACCATTTTTTTATTTTGGCATGGGGTTCCTCTTAAATCCCATACCAGACCTGAAGGGCCTGACATGGATGGTAGGGGGGACATCACAGTTTTTTTTCTTTATTTTTCATTGCAGGCAATAATTTTGTTTACATTAAGCTGTCAGTGGGAAAACCTGCTGACAGCTGATGAGTCATCAGTTGTTGAGCATGTGGCGGCCTGCTTCCCGGCCTGCTCCTTAAAGGGGTTGTAAACCCTCATGTTTTTTCACCTTAATGCATCCTATGCATTAAGGTGAAAAAACTCCTGTCCCTGACCAGCCCCCCAGCCCCCCTGTTTTACTCACCTGAAATTCACGTATTCCCCTCTAGGAGACACGCTCTTCCCCTCTGCCTGTTGTCTCAGCTCTTGATTGGATAGATTGATAGCAGGGCAGCCATTGGCTCCCGCTGCTGTCAATCAAATTCAATGACGCGGGGGGCGGGGCCGAGTCCTACATTCAGCGTCTATGGCCGCCAAATGCTGGACTCGGGAGCGTGCCCGCAATGTAACCCCCCGGGAGAGCGCTTCTCCTAGGGGGTCATAAGATGCAGGGAGGAGCTACCAGCGCCGCTGAGGGACCCCAGAGGTAAGTATGACATGTTTGTTATTTAAAAAAAAATAATAATTACGCCTTACAATCACTTTAACAACCAGCTATTTTTCACAGAGAATTTGAATCGGTCGATAAATTTAAACCGTTTTGAATTCAAAACATTCAGAAAATTTGGAATTCGTTAGAAATTGAATAAACTAAAGAAAAACAAAACTAATTTTAACAAAATTCATTATTATTGTTATGCAGAAAATTGTTATGCACTGGAATATCCGAATAACCCAAAATTTGTCTGAATTTAGATTTGGACCGAAACAAATTGCACATGTCTATACGGGACATTAATAACATGGTTTACTTGTTTAATTTTAGCATGCTCAGAAGTATAGGCTAACCTTGCTTTTGTTCCTTTCTAGATGAGCAAGACTTGCTGGGTGACCTGTGGATTCCATGATGGCTTGCTTCTGGGACAACGTTGTCTTTGAGGCACTATGAAAAACACAAAGATGCTTTTAAGTTGATGATTAATTACTTTTACATGTACAAATACCACCTATTGTTTACCATAAACTTTGCTGGTTTTACCAAGCCCATACTTCCTGTTTTTTTTGGGGGAAAATTCATCCTTAACTACAAGAGAATCACAAAGGCGTGCACAGTTAGATGGAGAAATATGAAATAGGTTTGGTTGGACAGGAGTAAATACCTTAACTAGAAAAGTCCAAACAAATGAGGAAGAAAGGCTGAACATTCACACTGGGTATTTTTGGGCAAACAAGCAGAAACATGTGTGCAGCAAGTAGTGAGGGAAACAGCAGAAGTGTACAGCTAAAAGGGGTCTAAGCATGCAGAAATGAGCCATCTAATACAGTTCAAACATGTGCCACAAGCAGGGTATGCACCAGAAATAAGGCAGAAAATCCAGATAAAAACTAATGCCACAAGCCAAACATGAAAGTGCATTAGCTGCTAAGACAAATGAGGCTGTTGATAAGCTTACCATGTGCTCCACCAGATCCAGAATGTTTGGCTTCTCTTCTGCTCAGCTTTCTTCGGCCATCGCTCACTTCTGCCAGGGCCCTGAGAAGTGTGCATCTCTTTGTGAATGTAGCCTAATGTTTCATAAATAATAGTCACTGCCAACAGGGGACAGAGAGTCACACAGTAACCTCAAACTGAGACTTAAGTCAGGAGTCAGACTGTCCTTTAGTGAAATCCCTAAAGGTAAGAACAACCCGTCAACCTGTTTAGCAGTATTCTTATTAAGGTGTATGACTGGAATATCTGTGTTGGGCAGGGACCATTTAGCAATAAATTGCCACATTGGCAGAAGCAGTCCTAATTTCCATAGATTGTTTCCAGTGCTCATAGAGGATTGTTTTAAATACTAAGTGTATTGAAAAGGTCTTTGCAGTCGTAAGAGCTCTAAAAGACTCTAGGCCTGAATTAGAAGGCTGATCCCTAAAATACAAGGTGGAAGCATCAATCAGGTTAGAAACCATTCTATGTGAGAGGCACATGCGTGGGAGCTCCTAAAATGGCGGCTTAGGACCAGAGCTCAGCTCACCGCCGGCCAAACAGCGGAGATAACCGCGGATTCGGACCCTCTTATCACCCGAGGCTAACGGGTAACGTTAGCGGAAGCTTCAGAGCACCCGTCTATGCCGAGTAAATACGCTGGAAGGGGTAAAAATCTTTTTAATAAGCCTGTGGAGAAACTGAACTTTTCCAAGATGGCCGCCGCACCACAGACGCGCACACAGAAAGCTGCTGAGGCCTCCACTGCTAGCAGGCATGTTTTGGCTACTACATCTGTCTCTTTTATGCCTCAGACTTTAGGCTCTGTTATCTGCCCTAATATTTCATCTCCTGAACACACGGAACAGGAGAACCTTGTTGAATTTATTAACTTAACCCCACTAGAGGTCTCTACACAAGCTCCTAACCCATTACATACAAAGGCTGAAGAGGCTCTTGATGTTACTTTCAATGTGTCCAAACTATTCACAAGAATATCAGAAATGCTGGATAAAGACTTGGCACTAAATGCTGAGAGGATTACTGGTGAAATTAAAGCTGACTTTCAGTCCCTTGGAAGTAGAATTGAAAATATTGAGCACAAGTTAGATATCACTGTGGCAAAAACTGACCAGAATACTGACCATTAGGGATGAGCTCGGTGTTCGAGTCGAACATATGTTCGACTCGAACATCGGCTGTTCGATCGTTCGACGAAGATCGAACGATTTGGGCCGTTCGCGCCTAATTCGAGTGACGCGAACGGCCCACAATGCACTACGCCATCGCAGTGTCATCCAGGCGCTGTGATTGGCCAAGCATGCACTGTGACCCCGCATGCTTGGCCAATCACAGCGCCGGCAGCGAGGAGAGCAATGATTGGCCACAGGCAGGATGCCTGTGGCCAATTATTGCTGAGGGTGTTTAGTACACGCCCCACACGATAAAAGGCCGCCAGCACGGCGGCCTAGTGTAGTGTGTTCCGGAGCAGGGAAAGAGAAGCATAGGCAGGGACAGTGACATTTATTTTTTCTTGCTTAACCTGGATTCCTTTAGTTTAGGGAAAGAGAAGGATAGGTAGGGAGAGTGTCAGTGTGTTTTACTGTGCGAATCCTTGTTTCTAGGGACAGGGAAGGACAGTGAGGGAAATTCTCCTTGTGCTATAGTGTGCTTTAAAAAAAAATTTTTCTAGGGACAGAAAACTATAGGTAGGGAGAGTGTCAGTGTGTTTTACTGTGCGAATCCTTGTTTCTAGGGACAGGGAAGGACAGTGAGGGAAATTCTCCTTGTGCTATAGTGTGCTTTAAAAAAACATTTTTTCTAGGGACAGAAAACTATAGGTAGGGAGAGTGTCAGTGTGTTTTACTGTGCGAATCCTTGTTTCTAGGGACAGGGAAGGACAGTGAGGGAAATTCTCCTTGTGCTATAGTGTGCTTTAAAAAAACATTTTTTCTAGGGACAGAAAACTATAGGTAGGGAGAGTGTCAGTGTGTTTTACTGTGCGAATCCTTGTTTCTAGGGACAGGGAAGGACAGTGAGGGAAATTCTCCTTGTGCTATAGTGTGCTTTAAAAAAACATTTTTTCTAGGGACAGAAAACTATAGGTAGGGAGAGTGTCAGTGTGTTTTACTGTGCGGATCCTTGTTTCTAGGGACAGGGAAGGACAGTGAGGGAAATTCTCCTTGTGCTATAGTGTGCTTTAAAAAAACATTTTTTCTAGGGACAGAAAACTATAGGTAGGGAGAGTGTCAGTGTGTTTTACTGTGCGAATCCTTGTTTCTAGGGACAGGGAAGGACAGTGAGGGAAATTCTCCTTGTGCTATAGTGTGCTTTTAAAAAACATTTTTTCTAGGGACAGAAAACTATAGGTAGGGAGAGTGTCAGTGTGTTTTACTGTGCGAATCCTTGTTTCTAGGGACAGGGAAGGACAGTGAGGGAAATTCTCCTTGTGCTATAGTGTGCTTTAAAAAAACATTTTTTCTAGGGACAGAAAACTATAGGTAGGAAGAGTGTCAGTTTCTTTCACTGTGATAATCCTTGTTTCTAGGGACAGGGAAGGACAGTGAGGGAAATTCTCCTTGTGCTATAGTGTGCTTTAAAAAAACATTTTTTCTAGGGACAGAAAACTATAGGTAGGAAGAGTGTCAGTTTCTTTCACTGTGATAATCCTTGTTTCTAGGGACAGGGAAGGACAGTGAGGGAAATTCTCCTTGTGCTATAGTGTGCTTTAAAAAAACATTTTTTCTAGGGACAGAAAACTATAGGTAGGGAGAGTGTCAGTGTGTTTTACTGTGCGAATCCTTGTTTCTAGGGACAGGGAAGGACAGTGAGGGAAATTCTCCTTGTGCTATAGTGTGCTTTAAAAAAACATTTTTTCTAGGGACAGAAAACTATAGGTAGGGAGAGTGTCAGTGTGTTTTACTGTGCGAATCCTTGTTTCTAGGGACAGGGAAGGACAGTGAGGGAAATTCTCCTTGTGCTATAGTGTGCTTTTAAAAAACATTTTTTCTAGGGACAGAAAACTATAGGTAGGGAGAGTGTCAGTGTGTTTTAGTGTGCGAATCCTTGTTTCTAGGGACAGGGAAGGACAGTGAGGGAAATTCTCCTTGTGCTATAGTGTGCTTTAAAAAAACATTTTTTCTAGGGACAGAAAACTATAGGTAGGAAGAGTGTCAGTTTCTTTCACTGTGATAATCCTTGTTTCTAGGGACAGGGAAGGACAGTGAGGGAAATTCTCCTTGTGCTATAGTGTGCTTTAAAAAAACATTTTTTCTAGGGACAGAAAACTATAGGTAGGAAGAGTGTCAGTTTCTTTCACTGTGATAATCCTTGTTTCTAGGGACAGGGAAGGACAGTGAGGGAAATTCTCCTTGTGCTATAGTGTGCTTTAAAAAAACATTTTTTCTAGGGACAGAAAACTATAGGTAGGAAGAGTGTCAGTTTCTTTCACTGTGATAATCCTTGTTTCTAGGGACAGGGAAGGACAGTGAGGGAAATTCTCCTTGTGCTATAGTGTGCTTTAAAAAAACATTTTTTCTAGGGACAGAAAACTATAGGTAGGAAGAGTGTCAGTTTCTTTCACTGTGATAATCCTTGTTTCTAGGGACAGGGAAGGACAGTGAGGGAAATTCTCCTTGTGCTATAGTGTGCTTTAAAAAAACATTTTTTCTAGGGACAGAAAACTATAGGTAGGAAGAGTGTCAGTTTCTTTCACTGTGATAATCCTTGTTTCTAGGGACAGGGAAGGACAGTGAGGGAAATTCTCCTTGTGCTATAGTGTGCTTTAAAAAAACATTTTTTCTAGGGACAGAAAACTATAGGTAGGAAGAGTGTCAGTTTCTTTCACTGTGATAATCCTTGTTTCTAGGGACAGGGAAGGACAGTGAGGGAAATTCTCCTTGTGCTATAGTGTGCTTTAAAAAAACATTTTTTCTAGGGACAGAAAACTATAGGTAGGAAGAGTGTCAGTTTCTTTCACTGTGATAATCCTTGTTTCTAGAGACAGGGAAGGACAGTGAGGGAAATTCTCCTTGTGCTATAGTGTGCTTTAAAAAAACATTTTTTCTAGGGACAGAAAACTATAGGTAGGAAGAGTGTCAGTTTCTTTCACTGTGATAATCCTTGTTTCTAGGGACAGGGAAGGACAGTGAGGGAAATTCTCCTTGTGCTATAGTGTGCTTTAAAAAAACATTTTTTTCTAGGGACAGAAAACTATAGGTAGGAAGAGTGTCAGTTTCTTTCACTGTGATAATCCTTGTTTCTAGGGACAGGGAAGGACAGTGAGGGAAATTCTCCTTGTGCTATAGTGTGCTTTAAAAAAAAATTTTTCTAGGGACAGAAAACTATAGGTAGGAAGAGTGTCAGTTTCTTTCACTGTGATAATCCTTGTTTCTAGGGACAGGGAAGGACAGTGAGGGAAATTCTCCTTGTGCTATAGTGTGCTTTAAAAAAACATTTTTTCTAGGGACAGAAAACTATAGGTAGGAAGAGTGTCAGTTTCTTTCACTGTGATAATCCTTGTTTCTAGGGACAGGGAAGGACAGTGAGGGAAATTCTCCTTGTGCTATAGTGTGCTTTAAAAAAAAAATTTTTCTAGGGACAGAAAACTATAGGTAGGAAGAGTGTCAGTTTTTTTCACTGTGATAATCCTTGTTTCTAGGGACAGGGAAGGACAGTGAGGGAAATTCTCCTTGTGCTATAGTGTGCTAAAGCATTCCTCATCAACCATCTTTGAAATCCTTGTTTTTTGGACAGTCAGGGAAATTGTCGTTGTGCTATTCTGTGCAAAAGCAATCATCCTCAACTATATTTAGAAATCCTTAAGTAAAGGGACAGAGAAGGACACCTGAAGGTAGCCCTTATTGCTTTTTTCCCATCTCCCTGCAGGCCATCTATTAGAATGTCTGGAAGGCAAACAAGGAGAGGCAGACAGTCAGGAGGCAATAAAAGAGGGCAAGCAGGCTCTGTGTCTGGGGGCAACAGTGCTGGTCGTGGACGCGGTGCATTGTCATCAGCACATGGCCATGGGACACGCTTGTCCTTCTTTTCGGCAGCTGGACATGTTGAGCCACATCATGCCGAAGACTTGGTAGAGTGGATGACCAAGCCCTCCTCCTCCTCCTCATCCTCTCTCACCCAGGCTCAGGGTACTGGCAAAGCAGCTGCCAAAGCGTCCTCTTCCCTGGTATCAATGTCAGACTCATCATCAGTCACTCCTTCCCTAGACCCACCATGTCCTCCTCCTGAGGAGTCCCCCGAACTGTTTGAGCACAGTGTTGGGTACATGCTCCAGGAGGATGCCCAGCGTTTCGAAGGGTCTGATGATGAAACCCAGCTAGAGGAAGGCAGTAGCGTGAGAGCAGACAGAGGGGATGCTCAAGAAGGACACCAATCTGGCAGTCATGTTCCAGCAGCTGCAGCATACTGCCAGATTGGCTCCAGTGATGAGGAGGGAGGGGAAGATGAGGTCACTGACTCCACGTGGGTGCCTAATAGGAGAGAGGAGGAGGAGGAGGATGAGGAGGAGGCACATCTCCAACGAGGCAGGATGCCCTTTGGTGGCCAGCGTAAGGGCAGTACACCGACGGAATCACACCGCAGAGCTCCGCCTGTGCAGGGCGCTGCCTCTGCCCGTCATTCAAAAAGTTCTTTGGTGTGGGCCTTTTTTGAGGCTAGTGCATCAGATCGCACAGCTGCTGTTTGCAACATATGTCTCAAGCGTATATCGCGTGGCCAAAACATCAGCTGCTTGGGTACCACATGCCTGACCAGACATATGTTGACCTGCCATGCAGCTCGTTGGCAAGCCTACCTCAAAGACCCACACCAAAGAACAAAGCGGACCTCTCCTTGCACCGCATCAGCTGGGATCTCCAACCCCACTATAACTTCAGTCCTCTCTGAAACATGCACTGAGAGGAATGAAGGTGTAGAATTAGGTGTGTCACAGCCAAGTACTTGCGGCCACTCTGCTAGTAGTACACCGACGTCCGATTCTAGCAGGCAAATTTCCCTGCCCCAGCTGCTGGACCGTCGAAAGAAGTTCACTCCCAGCCATCCACATGCCCAGCGGTTGAATGCTAGCTTGGCTAAATTGCTAGCGCTTCAACTGCTGCCTTTTCAGTTGGT
The DNA here is from genome assembly GCA_029206835.1 of Rana muscosa. Taxonomy (NCBI): domain Eukaryota; kingdom Metazoa; phylum Chordata; class Amphibia; order Anura; family Ranidae; genus Rana; species Rana muscosa. The sequence continues at coordinate 901,464,784 of CM055121.1, read as the reverse complement.
AGACTCGGCCCCCTTCCGTGAGTTTGTGCAATGTGCGGTTCCTCAGTGGCAGGTTCCCAAACGCCACTTTTTCTCACGGAAGGCTATTCCGGCTCTCTACCGGGATGTGGAAGGCAATGTCTTGGCCTCGCTGGACAGGGCGGTCAGCGGTAAGGTGCATATTACCGCTGACTCATGGTCCAGCAGGCATGGACAGGGACGTTACCTTTCTTTCACGGCCCATTGGGTCACTCTTTTGGCAGCTGGGAAGGATGCAGGACAAGGTGCAGTAGTGTTGGAGGTTGTTCCACCGCCACGCCTCCAAAATGCTACTACTGGTTGTGACACACCTCTCTCCTCCACCCCCTCCTCTTCTTCTTCCTCCATGGCCTCTTCCTGTGGTTTGTCCTATGAACCAGCGGTGCTCCGTAGCCGTTCAAGGGGCTACGCAAGTACGCAGGCAAAAAGATGCCATGCCGTGCTTGCGCTGGTGTGTTTGGGGGACAGAAGCCACACTGGGGCAGAGGTCCTGTCTGCTCTGCAGGGCCAGGCCGAGAGGTGGTTGACGCCACGCCAGCTTAAGCCAGGAATGGTGGTTTGCGACAATGGCACCAACCTTCTCTCCGCCCTCCGACAGGGACAACTGACCCATGTGCCCTGTGTGGCTCACGTCCTTAACCTGGTGGTGCAGCGGTTCTTGGGCAGGTACCCGGGCTTACAGGATGTCCTGAGGCAGGCCAGGAAAGTCTGTGTGCATTTCCGCAGATCTTATAATGCCAGTGCTCGCCTGGCTGAGCTGCAAAAGGAGTTGAACCTGCCCAAGAACCGCCTTATATGTGACATGCCCACCAGGTGGAACTCAACGTTGGCCATGCTGCAGCGGCTGCACACGCAGCAGAGGGCCATCAATGAGTACCTGTGCGACTACGGCACCAGGACAGGGTCAGGGGAGCTTGTTTTTTTTTCTCCACGCCAGTGGGGCATGATCAGGGATGCATGCACTGTCCTGGCACCATTTGAGGAGGCCACGAGGATGGTGAGCAGTGACAGTGCATGCATCAGTGACACTGTACCTCTTGTCCACCTGTTGGAGCACACGCTGCGTGGAATAATGGACAGGGCACTTGAGGCAGAACAGAGGCAGGAAGAGGAGGACTTCCTTGCCTCTCAAGGCCCCCTTTACCCAGACAGTGTTCCTTCTGTCCCACCCATCGCACAGGAAGAGGACGAGGAGGAGGAGGAGGATTGTGTCAGCATGGAGGTGGAGGCTGGCACTCAGCATCATCAGCAGCAGTCTTTTAGGGATGATTTACAGTCCCAAGAAACCAGTGGACTTGTACGTGGCTGGGAGGAGGTGGCTGCGGATCATGTCGTCCTTAGTGACCCAGAGGACTCCGGAGCGAATGCCTCAGCAAACCTACGCTGCATGGCCTCCCTGATCCTGCAAAGTCTGCGGAAGGATCCTCGTATTCTTCGGATCAAGGAGAGGGACCATTACTGGCTGGCCACTCTCCTTGATCCACGGTACAAGGGTAAGGTTGCGGACCTTATGTTACCGTCGCAGAGGGAGCAGAGGATGAGACAACTCCGGGAGGCCTTGCAGAAAGGTCTGTGCAACGCGTTCCCAGAGACGGGGAGGTTACAAACTCCTGGTCCTGGACAACGAGTTGCTGAGGCTTCGGCCAGTCAAAGAAGGAGCGGTGGGGAAGGTGGCCGTCTGACCGATGCGTTCAGACAATTCTTTAGTCCGCAGCCCCAAAGTATGATCGGTTCCAGCAACCATCGCCAGCGTCTGATAAACATGGTGCAGGAATATCTAGGGGCAAGGTCAGACTTGGACACCTTCCCCACCGAAAATCCTCTGGCTTACTGGGTCTTGAGGATGGATCACTGGCCAGAGCTTGCACAGTATGCAATTGAGCTACTGGCCTGTCCTGCATCCAGCGTTCTTTCGGAACGCACATTCAGTGCTGCTGGAGGATTTGTCACGGATCACAGGGTGCGCCTGTCCACCGACTCGGTTGATCGACTGACTTTCATCAAGATGAACCAGTCTTGGATCACCACCAGCTACCACACACCTGATGCTGATATAACAGACTAATTGATTTTAACATGTCACATCCCTTCAAGACTGATGCTGATGCTGAGTGCCTGTGCTGTTATGTTGACTGGCTATCCTCCTCCTCCGAGTCCTCAATGATACGATTGATGATGATAGCTTGGAAGATCATTTTTGTTTATGGGTGCCGCCACCAGTGGCTAAGGCCCAATTTTTCAGCCCCTGTTTTACAGGGGCGTGCAATTACAATTTTTTTAGCAATAATTTGCCATAGGGCTCATTGCTGTGCTCCAAGTACAGTATCTGTGAGGGGTTGGAGTGTTGTGGCACCAGTGCCTAAGGCCCAATTTTTCAAGCCCCTGTTTAACAGGGGCGTGTCATTACAATTTTTGAAGCAATACTTTGCAACAGGGCTCATTGCTGTGCTCCAAGTACAGTATCTGTGAGGGGTTGTAGTGTTGTGCCACCAGTGCCTAAGGCCCAATTTTTCAGCCCCTGTTCAACAGGGGCATGTAATTACAATTCTTGATCTAATAATTCACAGCAGGGCCCATTGCTGCACCCACCAAGAGTAACTCTGAGGGCTTACAGTGTTGTGGCAACGCCACCACCACCACCACCACGAAAGGCCCAATTTTTCAGCCCCTGTTCAAAAGGGGCATGTAATTACAATTCTTGATCTAATAATTCACAGCAGGGCCCATTCCTGCACCCACCAAGAGTAACTCTGAGGGCTTACAGTGTTGTGGCAACACCACCACCACCACCACCACGAAAGGCCCAATTTTTCAGCCCCTGTTCAACAGGGGCATGTAATTACAATTCTTGATCTAATAATTCACAGCAGGGCCCATTGCTGCACCCACCAAGAGTAACTCTGAGGGCTTACAGTGTTGTGGCAACGCCACCACCACCACCACCACGAAAGGCCCAATTTTTCATCCCCTGTTCAAAAGGGGCATGTAATTACAATTCTTGATCTAATAATTCACAGCAGGGCCCATTCCTGCACCCACCAAGAGTAACTCTGAGGGCTTACAGTGTTGTGGCAACACCACCACCACCACCACCACCACGAAAGGCCCAATTTTTCAGCCCCTGTTCAACAGGGGCATGTAATTACAATTCTTGATCTAATAATTCACAGCAGGGCCCATTGCTGCACCCACCAAGAGTAACTCTGAGGGCTTACAGTGTTGTGGCAACGCCACCACCACCACCACCACCACCACGAAAGGCCCAATTTTTCAGCCCCTGTTCAAAAGGGGCATGTAATTACAATTCTTGATCTAATAATTCACAGCAGGGCCCATTGCTGCACCCACCAAGAGTAACTGTCAGGCCTTACAGTGTTGTGGCACCAGCACCACCATCAAAGGCCCAATTTTTACTACCACTGTTCAACAATTATATGTAATTAAAATTCCTGATATAATAGTTGACAGCAGGGCGTTCCAGCACCAACCAAGAGTAACTGTGAGTGCTTACAGTGTTGTGCCAACACCAACAACTAAGGGGCCTATTTCTGCAGAGTATATACGGCAGGTCCCTACTTTCAAACATCCAACTTACAAACGACTCCTACTTGCAAACGCAAGAAGACAACAGGAAGTGAGAGGAAATCTACCCCTTGGAAGGAAAATTCTCTCCTGTAAGAATTAATATGGGAGAAAGGTGTCTCCTCTGTACTGATGCTTTATCAGCAATCCTTGTTTCAAGAAAAACACCACATTTCAAAAACAGTTGTCATTGGGACGGAAAGTGAGGTGAAATGTTCTGAACAGGGGCACAGACAGCAAAACAAATGTTACAGGGGTGATAACCCTTACCTATGTTTTCCAAAAAGTTTAAAAATAGATTTTTGGGCTGGAGCTACACTTAAACAATGTACCTGTTCAACATTACAAACAGATTCTACATAAGAACAAACCTACAGTCCCTGTCTTGTATGCACCGCCTGTATACGGCTGTTCAGAGTATATAGGGCCTTTTTTATTTTATGTGCGGGGTTCCCCTTAATATCCATACAAGACCCAAAGGGGCTGGTAATGGGCTGGGGTAGGGGGTCATGGGGTAGCTATCCCATTTTTCTTAAAGATTTTCATCCATATTACCGGGACCAGACATTACATTAAAGCCGCAAGCAGTTTTAAATGGCTTTTTTTTCCTTTAGAAGTGTCATTTTGTGCAGGGACAGTTCTAAACACGGGAAACACGTGGCATTTCACAGGCATACTTTAGACACCCCCCAGGTACGATATTTAAAGGAATATTTGACTTTTTTTTTTTCACTTTATGCATCATTAAAATGACTGCTCCCGAAAAACGACCGTTTTTAAAACTTCTTTTTGCATTGATACATGTCCCCTGGTGCACAACCCGGGTTCCCAAACCCTTTTTAGGACAATAACATGCATAATAGTTGTTATAATTAGCACTTTAGAATTCGAACGTTCGCATCCATTGTATTTAATAGGGTTCTAATGTTCGTACGAACTTTCGGTCCGTTCGCGGGTTCTGGTGCGAACCGAACCCGGGGGTGTTCGGCTCATCACTACTGACCATTTACAATTCATGCAGGATCAGCTTGAATCAGCACAAGTATAGCGCTTACCACCCTCTCCTCCTTGTCTTTGGCTCCTCGCAGGAAGAAAGGGCACACCCAGCTCTATATGCCCCTACCCTCCTGTTTGAAGAGGTTGAGCGGTGTTGTGATGGGTCTATACAGCCAGATTCTCCAGAGAATTGTTCTTATCTCGATAGTCAATAAAGACAAGTCTCTATTTCCCTCAATTACTTTAATGTCCACACCAGCTGTAACTCCAACGTAGAGTTTATTTCTCTTTAAAAGACGGTCTCTGATAGGAAAGATTGGAGAGAGAACAGGACAGCATAAGGGGTGGGAGAGGTCCAGGCACAAACGTAATACACTTCACTGCTTGGCTTCTCAAGCAGACTTAGCCCATTTGGATAGTCTCCCTAGATAGGGACTAGCAGCCAAAATGGTACTCAAACTAAGCGCACAATCACTACACAAACTGGTGCACTTGGTCTCTGCCACAGACCTGGTGAAATTGGTTTTCAAAGCTTGGCCTCTTTGTAAGGAGAAGACATCCCTCCAGAGAGTTACCAGGCCCCTTCCTTCACTGTGACTTCTCACCAGTCCCTCGGAACGGTCTTTCCCCGGCCTCCTCGTCTAAGATGCGGGTCCCCTCATAAGGCGGCACCCTGAGATTCCTCGATCCTTGATGGGCCCCAGCCAAAGGTGCTGGGCCCAAGGCCTTTAGTTGCAGCCCCAGGGCTAAAGGTGCCTGGGACTGATTCACCGACCACCGCCCCTGGGCCAAAGGTGCCCAGGGCGGACAGGAACACACACTCCCTGGGAGTAGGACTCCCGACGACCAACCGACAGCCCTCTGCAGGCAGCATCTCCCCCTTTTATATCCTCTCCCAGCATACACAGCAGGCCGACCACTCCCACTGTATGGTTGCCGAAAGGGGACACACAAGGCACAGCACTGTATCAGCGGTTCAACCCTGGCCCACCATGCTAGCGCCACATGCAGGCCACAGGGAACGGTACACCGATACTCTTCCTGCAGACAAAATGGTTGATAATGTCCTAACAATTTAGGTGTTTGAGCATAACTACCACTCAAACACTACCCCTAAATTGAGGACCCCACTACACAAGCAAGAATTGATGACCTCGAGAACTGTTCCAGAAGAGATAATTTTAGGGTCAGGGGATTACCAGAAACTATCATTGATGTACATAATGCTGTAAAAGATGTCATGAAAATCATGTTGCCATCTATTCCTGCTCACAAGTTGGAATTGGACCGTGCACATAGGTCACTGGGACCCCTTAGAAAGGATGGTTTACCACGGGATGTGGTAGCTAAACCACATTATTATTCCATCAAGGAGGACATAATGAAAAAATCTCGCCAACAGGAATTATTACAGTACCAGGGAGCCTCTATTCAAATATTTTTTGATATTTCTCCTTACACTATACAAAGAAGAAGATCCCTGAAACCTCTATTGGCAGCCCTTATCAAAAAAGACATAAAATACAGATTTTCCTTTTTCGCAAAAATTTTCCTTTAATGGCAAACAATATGCAGTTCATACTGGACCTGAAGATCATCTTTATGGAACCTGACATGAATACTACACCTGCCCCACAAAGCTCTATTAAACGTCAATCTCCTATAAGCCCAACTTCTTCTAATTGGAACAAGGTCAAACATAGGAGAGTTAAGGATAATCTTGTTACCTGAGGAGACGATACATTTCTTTTTGACTTTATCTTCTCTACCTGGTATCTCAGGTGGCAATTGAAAATGTTTCCTTACTAAAAAGGGAAAGGGAAAGTTGATCTGTTTATCTATAAGATGAATCCGCTTTTTGTTTGATGTTTTCACACTTTTTGAGATGCTGTCACTGGCCGATATTGAGGCATTGGGCCTCCACCTACTTCTTAGATCGTTTCTTAACGCTCTGAGGGGTGGGTACTTAGCCCTTTTTATGGGCTACACTACTGTGAATTTTTTGAATGAGGGAAGGGAGTCTTATTCCTCCCTTCATTCTGGGCCACTTTTTGGCCTTCTGCTATACTATGTGTCGCTTCTGAGTATATTTGATTTTTTTTTTCTTTCTTTACTGTCTTTTTCTTTCTCTTAGCCTACCTGCCAATGAGAGGTTTTTCTGAGGTGTGCTTGAAGTTTTCTAATCCAACCTTGGTGAATGATCCTATCTTGTTAAGGATTTATCTTAGATTGAGTAATATTTGGGACAGTGGGTTGCTTGGTATTATTATATTTTTTCATGGCTGCTACTAATGTTATTTCTCCTCGTCTTTGGGTTATTACTCATAACACGCAGGGGTTGAACTCCCCAGTTAAGAGACGGAAGGCCTTTCAGGAATACAGGTCTCATCACATTGATGTGTTTTTTTTTACAGGAAACCCATTTCCCACAGCGGTACACCCCCTCTTTTTTACATGCACACTTCCCAGTGTTTCATCTGGCCAATACTGTTAATAAGACTAGGGGAGTAGCGATTTTATTCTCTAAACACTGCAATTTTAATTTACAGAAGGAATGTGGAGACCCAGAGGGAAGGTTCCTATTGGTGAAAGGTACGATAGATGGGAGGTTGTATACTTTAATATCCTATTATGCTCCTAATAGGGGACAAAAACGGTTCTTTAGCCAAATGTTTGAGACTCTTCAGCCACTTATGGAAGGTGTTATTATGGGAGGAGATTCCAACATAGCCTTTGATACGGGACTAGACAAATCTAAACCATTAAAGACTAAAATGATCCGACCAACCAGGGCTAGTACACAAATTGCTTGTCTATTTCATCGATCCAGATTAACAGATATATGGAGGGAACTAAACCCCAAAACAAAAGATTTTACTCACTTTTCAAATCCTCAACAATCATACTCACGTATAGATCACTTAATGATCTCTACACAACATATCCCTTCAGCCATTGCATCCTCTATTATAGATGTAGCATGGTCAGACCATTCTATGGTTTTATTATCTTTGAGACGTGATAGTACTAATCAAAGAGTATCCCATTGGACTCTCAATCAATCGTTACTAAAGGATCCTACTATGGTCACTGAAATTGAACAAGAGATTAAATAATATTTTGACCTTAATGACGGGGAGGGCGTTTCTCCAGAAACTTTGTGGGCGGCTCACAGGGTAACCATCAGAGGCAAATTGATACAGATTGCAGCTAGACAAAAAAGGATGAAGATTTTGGAGGTGGAAAGATTGGAGAGAGATTTTATTGCATTAAGTAAACATAAAAAAGATCCCTGTGGTATTCCTACCTCCAAATTGGATGCTGCTAGGGCAGCTCTGAATCTGTCTCTCACTGGAAAAGTGGATGGGTCCATTAAGTAGTCTGGGGCCAAATTCTATCAAATGAGGGATAAGATAGGTCCCATGTTAGCTCACAAATTATCCCCTAGACTTTGATCCAGGGTTCTTCCCAAGATCAGATTGGCTGACGGTTCCCTTACACTGAACTCCCAGCGTATAATGGAAGCTTTTCAAAATTTATATTCTAAATTATATAGTTTTGAAGGACAATCTACCTCCAATAGAGTAGAGGAGTTCCTAGATTGCTTACAATTGCCCAAATTAGCGGATGCACATAGAGAGGAAATGGAAGCTTCCATATCTACGACGGAAGTTTCGGAAGTTATTAGAACATTAAAAAGTGATAAATCTCCTGGACCTGATGGTTTTTCTCCACCTTATTATAAAACATTCTTAGAGGCCCTGACTCCCTATCTTACTCGATTTTTAAATTTCCTGACTGAAGGTAATCCGATAGGTAATCAGCTCAACATGGCATATATAACCATAATTACGAAACCAGATAAGGACGCCAGTCAAATCGAAAATTACAGGCCAATCTCTTTAATTAATAATGACCTAAAAATATTAACCCAAATTCTAGCTAATAGATAGGCTTGTGCACAACGGAAAAATTCGTTCCGTTTCGGTTCGTTTCTTTCCGGTCCTGTTGATTCGTAATCATTCGTAATTTTGCTAGACGGGATTTTTCGTGTTCGGACTCATTCGTATTTTTGCAAGCGACATTTTTCGTTGAATTTTTTGTTGCTTTATAATTCGTACTTTCGGTAGAGTACGTTGTTTTTCGTTGATTCTGGACACAACTCCTACTTTCGTAACTTTTTTTGGGTTCGTTGATTCGTAATTTTCTGTGTCTCTCTCACGACGACGCTGCCTATTATGCCTAATGTGCTTCGAATGGATTTGTACTTTTCGAAATACATAGCGGTTATTTGTAACGATTCGAAATCTCGTATTTTACTTTCGTTTTTTACATGCGGCTATAGCCTCCGCCCCTGTACACCATTTTGAGAGGGTTCAGCACGGTGAGGGAGAAGCAGAGAGCAGAGCAGAGTGTTATTGTGCTTCGAATGGATTAGAAATCTCGTATTTTACATGCGGCTATAGCCTCCGCCCCTGTACACCATTTTGAGAGGGAGTTCAGCACGGTGAGGGAGAAGCAGAGAGCAGAGCAGAGTGTTATTGTGCTTCGAATGGATTAGAAATCTCGTATTTTACTTTCGTTTTTTACATGCGGCTATAGCCTCCGCCCCTGTACACCATTTTGAGAGGGAGTTCAGCACGGTGAAGGAGAAGCAGAGAGCAGAGCAGAGTGAGTGTTATTGTGTTTCCAATGGATTTGTACATTCATAAGTTTTTTCATAACGAATTATGCCGAAGACATTCGGGCATTCGCTATTTTGCGGTATAATTTATTTCGGATTCGGTTTTATTCGTAATTGCTTTGTTCGGAAATTCGAATGCTTCCGAATGTCCGAAAGTTGCTAAATTCGGACGAATTTCGATTCGTTACGAAACGAATTGCACAAGCCTACTAATAGATTATCCTCCTTCATTGGGCAATATATCCATAAAGATCAGGTGGGATTTATCCCTGATAGACAGGGTCCAGACAAGGTGAGGAGAGCGGTAGATCTGGTGTCGATAATGCAATCTCAATGGGTAGGTGAACAGAAACAGGAAGGTATGCTCCTATCGTTGGACCTTCAAAAGGCCTTCGATTCAGTTTCCTGGCCGTATATGTTTGCGGTCCTGAAACGCTGGGGTTTTAGTTCGAAGGTTTTAGGCATATTAACTGCTCTATATTCTGCACCTGAAGCTAAAATTAGGCTACAGGGACTATTCTCTGAATCCAGTAAGATTTGTAGAGGTAATCGTCAAGGATTCCCTCTGTCTCCCCTGATATTCGCTGTTATAATAGAATCATTGGCGATTGCAATCCAGAATAACCCGAATATCAGAGGGGTTCAGTGTGAACAAGAAGATCATAAATGTGCATTGTTTGCAGATGACCTATTATTGTTTGTTACTTCTCCAACATCTTCATTATCTGAGATTTACGCTCTGCTTCACAAATTCTCCAAAGTGTCTGGTCTCAATGTTAATATGGCCAAATCTAGAGCCCTTAATGTGTCCCTTCCAGACTCTATGGTTTCCTACATACAAAAGAAATATGAATTTAGTTGGAGTACTTTCTCCATGAAATACTTAAGTATTAATCTTACTTCAAAGTTTGAAGATTTATATCAGGCTAATTATCCACCTATGTACAAGAAACTTGAAGCTGATCTTGGCAACTGGGAAACACACAATATTGGTTGGATTGGCAGAATTAATTCGGTCAAGATGACCCTCCTACCTAGACGTTTATATCTCTTTCATTCACTCCCTATTCCGATTTAAAAAAATCACCTAAAAACCTTCCAAGGAAAAATTATTACATTTATTTGGAACAAAAAATGTCCACGCCTTTCTTCCCGTAGCCTTTATAATCTCCCTGATAAGGGAGGCTTGGGACTCCCAAACCTTTTGTGGTCTTACAAAGCTGCTAGACTTTCACAATTGTCGGAAATATACCTCAAAAATGAACAACCTGACTGGATTCACATAGAAGAATTAGCATCCCCTAGATTTTCGTTGGAAAATTTATTGTGGTGCTCTCCCAAAAGCAGACCATCTATTATGTCTCCAGCTCTTTCACAATCTTTTGCTTTGTGGGACTCACTCAGGAATCATCCTTCTTTGGTCTCTAAACTTCAACCATTGGCTGATCTGTTTCAGAATCAATTATTTACCTCAAAAGTGGATGTTGGTTCCTTTCAGTGGTGGCGTGATAAGGGGGTGTACCGCATTGGACGTTTTTTCTCACGATCGGGCCCTCTCTCTATACAATATTTCATTGATAATCTTGGTCTTCTTCTACTGAAAGATCAAGATTTCTTCAAATCTCTAATTTTATTCATAAATTATGGGGAAACGAACCTAGATAGCCCACGCCTTATGAAATTAGATGTGAACAAGCTATTAAGAGGAGGGGAGGGATTTCTATTATATATAAGTCGCTTGCTTCTAACGCTATTAAACTACCTCATATGCAGGCTTGGGAGAAAGAACTCCAAAGTGATTGGGATCTGAAGGACTGGTGTGGAAATTTTACCAGATCAACGAAAGGCATTCTTAATACGTCACTTATAGAAGCAAATGTTAAAATCTTTACTAGACGGTACCTAGTTCCTACAAGATTAGCTGCTATGTATCCCACCTCCTCCACACTCTGTTTTAGAGGTTGTCAGGGATTAGGATCCATGATTCACATTTGGTGGGAGTGTCCCAAGATCTGGGGATTTTGGAATAAAGTCTTCCATATTATACGAAAAATCACAGGATATACAATATATCAATATCCAGCGATCACTTTACTTAACGGATTTTTACCGCAGGTTCCCAAGGTCACCAGAAAACAAATTATATTCATACTTACAGGGGCTAGAACAGTGGTTCTCAACTCCAGTCCTCAGGACCCACTAACAGGCCAGGTTTGCAAGATAACTGAAATGCATCACAGGTGATATAATTTGCTGCTCAGGGATTGCAGGTATTTAGTCTGCATCTCCTCAAGGTAATACTTAAAATATGGCCTGTTAGTGGGTCCTGAGGACAGGAGTTGAGAACCACTGGGCTAGAATAACCATTGCCACAGCATGGAAAAATCAGACAGTATCTCTTTTACGTATGAAGAGAAAAGTTACGTGCATAATGGAGCAGGAAAAAATTATTAGTTCAATGTTAGACAGATCCACTCAATTTAATTCTATATGGGAGCCCTGGATACAATTCTTAGAAATTTCTACACACCTTACGTAATTAGCAACACCAATCGCTGAATATTGATGTATACATTGAGCAGGTAGGCTCCTTCTTCCTTCTTCTATTTCTTTCTCTCTTTTCTACTAAATACTAAGAAAGTTTATTTTCTATTCCCCCTTCTTCCTTTTTTTTTTTTTTTTGTTAAGTTGAATATAGATAATATGAAATTGTACTAGATTATTTTAAGACTTCTCAGGTTTATATAACGATTTCTTATGTTAGGGTCAGAATGTTTGACTTTGATTCATTATATTGAGAATGGATTTCTGTTATCCGGTTAACCTTATAATAGACTACTATATTTCTTGTTACATATGTAGCGGGTATTTGAATTTAGGGGAAGCATCTGGGTGGTAGTGTAACCCAGATGCACTGATTGCTAGGGAATCTGAGACCCTTTTATGGTTCTTGGAGGACTCTGGTGGTGTGAGGTTCCCTGCGGCCTACAGGTGGCGTTGTTGCCCTGGGCCGGAGTTGAACTCACACTGCAAGACTGTGCCTTTTTGTCCTTTCCTGGCGCTGGTACAGCAGGGCAGGGAACCTGCTGTGACGCAAAAGGAGAGGAGATAAAAGGGGCGGACGCCCTGACCTTGGGGTTCAGAGTCGGAGGACGCGGCCGCGCCCAGGCACCTTCAGCCTGGGCGCTGGCGTTCCGGAGTTCCGGGCCCAGGTGCCCTTGACCTGGCCGGAGCGAGAGATGGAGTCCTTCTCAGGCACCTTTAGCCTGGGGAGAGGTACTATGGCGGATGCCTGGGGTTCAGTACATTTGGCTGAGTTTCACAAGGGTGGAGGAATCCGAGGGGGCCCTAACTCCTTGGGTGCCCGTGTCTGAGGCCCAGGAGACTGGTGAGCGGAACTTCTCTGGAGAGTCCGGCGCAGCATTTGCTGGTGACAGAGAGGCCTCCGGTGACTACCTTGGATGGATATCCTTCCCCTGACAGGGGCTGTGCTAGCGAAGGTAATTCATGTTCTACCTCATATAGTCAGTGGCAGTGACTATTCACCACTGGTGACACCACAGTGGTTAGCGATACTTTAAAGGATTGTGCCTCGACCTACTCCCATTAATACTGAACTGTTGCAAAGGTCCCAACTTGACTGTGCTGTATGTTTATTCGCTGAGAAGAATAAAACTGTGGACCTATTCAGTGTGTGGAACTCTGGTTACTAGGAGCAAAGGGGAGTGGACTCGAGGAAAGGATTTGACCCTAGGACACCTACACAAAGCCCGATCTTTCTGGCCTTCACCTCTTCACTATGGAGGACATGGGCCATGGTGTATCTCATCCCTCCCCCCGGTATTGACACCCCTAGACAGAGACAGACAAGCCGAGAATGAGAAAGGGGTAGAAACAGAGGAAAGGAAAAACGTACCGCTCAAAAGCTTAAGAATTCACCAAATAGCTGCTTCCGCCCGGTCACTCACACAGGTGCTGGCTCTGCACTGATGCATGGGAGAAAAAGAAACCCTGGACTGCCGCACTCTGTATAGACAGTTATTTATTCCAAAATTTCAAGTAAAAAATCCAAATTCAAAATAAATCCATAAATCCAAAACAACAAATGCAGATAGTGTGCATGCAGGGAAGGGTGGCTAACGCGTTTCACGTCACGAATTGACGCTTACTCATAGCTATGACGTGACGTGGCGTGACGTGAAACGCGTTAGCCACCCTTCCCTGCATGCACACTATCTGCATTTGTTGTTTTGGATTTATGGATTTATTTTGAATTTGGATTTTTTACTTGAAATTTTGGAATAAATAACTGTCTATACAGAGTGCGGCAGTCCAGGGTTTATTTTTCTCCCAATGAGAAAGGGGTGAGAGGGGTGAGGTCGCTACACATATAATTGAATTTAGGTCTTATGTTGTCTCAACTAAAAGTTTTTGAGATGCTTTGGAGGGTGAAAGGGGGGACTCCTCTTGCCTCCTCAGGCACAGCATGTTCCCTTTAGGGGTGTCTGGGGGAACGGAGGATCTCCTTATCTTCTGGTAACTATAAACATATAAATTTGAGATACTTAATATGTCATATTTTTTATTTACTTTCAAAGAAGGGAAGGTAGAACTGAGGGGGAGGAGAGGTAGGGGAGTTATTTCAATGACATCCATTTTTATGATATCTTTATATTGATATATTTTTGTGTTTCAATCTTTTTATTCAAGTTTTGTCATACAAAATGTATAAAAGTCGCCACATAACATTGTACAGTCACAATCAACATTTGGGGTAACACAATGAAGATCACCAAGTGTAGGGGTCCTTGGAGTAGTCCGAAGCTCCGTAGAGCCGTTAACCCCTATTAGCATCGCAGATCATATCTGAACCGTCCACCCAGATGAGCCGCCCCCCCATCCATCTATCGGGGGGGGGCGCAACTCAGCCGGCCATGTGGGCAGCCCAGAGGTCTGATCAGACTGACAATGGTCCCGTAGGAGCTGAGAAAACAGGGAGCAGCACAAACCTCTAAGGTCTGGATCTGACTCCAAAAATAAACAATAAACAAATTTCAAAAGAGAGGAAAGAGGACAGTGACAAAGAATAGAAGGAAGGAGACAGAGTAAGGAAAGGACAGTTGAGGAGGGGGGAATGGGGGGAGGGAGGGGGGGAGGAGCCCCGATTCAGCATCCAGACATCTCATCCTAATCCCCTAGGCTATGCTGTAAACATCCCCGGGTCATTAGTTAGGTAACGAAGCCATGGGTCCCAAACTCCATGAAACAGTTTCATTTTATCTTGGGCCAGAGCGGTCAAGCGTTCGTTTAGCATCAACCAAGACAATTTGCCTTTAAGCTGATCGAATGGTAGAGCTGCCGATTTCCAGTTCCTAGCAATAGTGATTTTGGCTGAAATAAAAATAAATGTCAAGAGCCTCTTGCAGGACTTGGAGGCTTCCACATCTCCTCCCCCCAGTAGTGCTTGCTTAGCTGATTTAGTTAGGTTTAGTTGGGTAAGGGAGTAAACTAAATTATACACCCTGATCCAAAACCTCCGGACCTTTGGGCATGTCCACCAAATATGATAGGTGGTGCCCATCTGGCCACATCCTCTAAAGCACAACGGGGTAGCTCCTGAGACAAAAGTTGCCAGTCTGACCGGCACCATATACCACCTCAGTAGAACCTTATAATTGGCCTCAATTATTGAAGTATTGACGAGCGAACGAGATGCTGTCTCGGCTATCCTATGCCATTCGTCCAGATCCAGGGTTTCCTGCAAGTCGGTCTCCCATTGGACCATATAAGTCAGCTTTGTCGATACACTCAGCAATATCGAATATATAGCAGATAAATGTCCTTTAATTTTATCATAATTTTTGCATAGATGTTCCATGGGAGTTTGGGTTGCTAGGTTGCTCTTGCGAGCCAGGGTTTGTACATAATGTGAGATTTGGGCGAACCTATAACCCTCCGCTGGAGGCATTTGATGTCTGTCAGCCATAGTCCGTTCGGTCAGCATACCTCTATGATCGCACAAGTCAGCAATACACTTAAAACCCTTATTAGTCCACCATTCGAACGCTAGTGGAGTGAGACCCGGGGTGAATGCTTTATTTTGAAGCAGAGGTGTCAGTGGAGAATGAGGAGATTTGAATTTGTGAGATCTGGAGAGTCTGTCCCATAGTTCCAGTGACATGGATAAAGTAGGGCAAAGTATAGTAGGTCGCTCCTTGATAGGGAGCCATAAAATATAAGAAATAGGTTTGGGACGGCAGGAATAAGATTCCATAGCCATCCAAATGGCCTGTGCCTGTTGGGAGTGAAACCTTGTAAGTTGTGCTATCTGGGCAGCATAAAAATATTTTAATAAGTCTGGAAGACCAAGTCCTCCTCTCCGCTTCAACGTGTATAGAGTGCTCCTATTCACCCTGGGTCTCTTATCACCCCAAATAAACTGTAGTACTTTATTCTGGAATCGTTTAAGGTCATCACGGGCCAATGAAACTGGCAAGGTACGGAAGAAATACAATAATCGAGGTAGAACATTCATTTTAATTGAGTGAAGTCTGCCAAACCACGATGGCGGGTGAACCTGCCACTTAGCCATGTCAGCTGTTAGCCGTTTGAAAAGGGCTGGATAATTCTCTTTGTACAACTCACCAATAGATGAGGTCAGCTGTATGCCTAAATAAGGGAGAGCTGTGGATTCCCATCGGAATTGAAATGATTTTTCAAGCGTAGCCTGAGTGGAGCTTAGCAAAGATAAGTTCAGTGCTCTTGACTTACTATGATTAATTGCCAATCCGGAAATGTTGGAGAAAGGCTGCAAAATAGCATACAAGTTAGGTAGGGATGTGATCGGTGAGGTCAAGGTCAGCAACAAGTCGTCCGCAAAGAGTAAACATTTGTGTTCATAGTCTCCGCAATAAATGCCCTATATATCTCTGCAGGCGCGAATTTTGAGCGCTAGTGGTTCAATCGCCAGGGCGAATAATAGTGGCGACAACGGGCAGCCCTGTCTAGTTCCTCTCCTGATAGGAAATGTTTGGGATGTATATCCTCTGAGCATTAGCGAGGCACTGGGGGAATCATATAATATGTGAAGGAGATCCAGAAAGCGTCTCCCAAATCCAAAGCGTGTGAGAACATCAAAAAGATAGTCCCAGGACTCCAGGAGATAGAATCGAACGCCTTCTGGATATCCAATGAAAGTAACATTCCCCTCCTAGTCCCCTTTCCATCCCAATCAGACCGAACTGCCGAGATAAGGTTAATTATCCGGCGGGTTTGGTCCGATGCCTGTCTTGTCGGGACAAAACCTGCTTGGTCAGGATGGATATAACACTGAAGAAAAGTATTAAGTCTCTGGGCCAGTATTTTGGTTAGAATCTTAAGATCCGTATTGATCAGAGAAATTGGGCGATAATTGGAACAGTCTGTATGGTCCTTTCCTGGTTTCGGGATAACACTTATATAGGCTACATTTTCATGGCTGGGGAGCTTGCTGCCGCTTCTCAGGTCATTAAAGTAAGTACAGAGATGTGGGGCCAGAAGATCGTGATATTTCCTATAGTAGTGACCCGGGAATCCATCTGGCCCAGGGGCCTTGGTAGGGTGTAGGGTTTTGATTGCAGCCCTGACTTCAGGCTCTGTAAGAGCACCGTCCATCAGTTCCGCATGGGCTTGTGTCAATTTAGGCAGCTGTAAGTCGCGAAAGAATGTGCTCGCTTCAGATGAATCGAACTTGTCCTGCACTCCATACAGCTTAGCATAAAATTTGTGAAATTCTCCAATTATCCGTTCGGGGTTCTGGGAGGTTAGGCCCGTGGATAGTCGTAGTTTAGGCAAAGTCGGTGTGTACGGTCGAGGAACCAGTTTTCTAGCTAACATTGTGGTAGGTTTATCACCCATCGTATAGAACCTGTGCTTAGACCAACTAATATGTTTCTCCGCTTGAGTAGTCAAGCTAAGATTTAGTGCTAGTCGAGCCTCGTCAATTTTATGCCTTATATCTACCAGGGGATTTCTGTGCTGTTCACTAAGTAAGTTATCTAAGTTAGTTTCCAGAATCTTATTTGCCTGTTCCCTATTGCGTTTAATCCTGGCTGCCACTTGTAACAATATGCCCCTAATCGCTGCTTTATGAGCTACCCAGTTAATTGCGGGGGATGTGTCCGATGCCTTATTAAGTCTAAAGTATTCCTGTATTTCCTTTTGAATCTCTAAAAAGATTGTAGGGTCATTCAGCAAGCTCACATTAAGTCTCCACGGGGAGGGTCTAGATTTAGTCCATAGCCCTGAAGTAGAGAGTTTTATCGGGGAATGATCAGACCAAGGGGTAGATAAAATCTTAACCGACTTAATAAATGGTAGCAAAGGCGTACGTACTAGAATGTGGTCTATCCTCGAGTAAGTATGATGGGCTTGTGAAAAGTGTGTAAAGTCTCTGACCGTAGGGTTATTTTCTCGCCAGGCGTCGATGAGGTCATAGAAATGAAACAGACGTGCAACCTTGCTGCTTCCAGTCGGTGGGCGTTTCAATGTTGGTCTAGAGGAGTCCGATTTATCCATAATTCTGTCCAAGGGAATATTACTATCGCCTCCCATAATGACCTGACCCTGGACTTTGGGCATAAGAATCTTCAGCATTTTGCTAAAGAATTCCGGCTGTCCAGTATTCGGGGCATAGTATGATATAAAGGACACCTCCTGGTCATGGAGCCGCCCCACTGCCATAATATATCTACCCCTCTTGTCCTTAACGATAGCGATGGGGGTAAAGGGGGTCCGTTTCGAAAAGCAGATGGCTACACCGCCCTTCTTTTCCCGACCCCCTGCCAAGTAAAACTGTGGATACTTCCCATTGAGGTAACGGGGCGCTGAGACATTGGAGAAATGAGTTTCCTGCAATAGCAGGACTTCAGCCTTCTGTTTATGATAAAACTGGAAAGCCTTAGTTCTTTTAGTAGGGGAGTTAAATCCATGTACATTGTGGCTAACTATCGAATAGTCTGTGTTATATGTGGTGGCCATCGTGGTAGGGCAGAGCACTCTTACCTTGCATAATGAATGAAGCGAGAAGGGTCCCGATGATGATGACTGTTTGGCTATGTGACCTCTCAGACCATGACATAAGGGAAGGGCGCTGAACCGAGGCTCCGAAGAAAGAGGGGGAAGGGAGAGAAGGAAAAGGCATTAGAGAAGAAGAGAAACAAAAATAAAAGCAAAAAAACATATACATAGGCCTTAGGCCCAAACAACCAATATAACTCAATCCTAGCTGATGAATGAAGGAATGGGGAATAACCCCTGCCGGAGACAACATCCGGCAAATTAGGTGCAAGGGTACCATCCTTGTCGTAGGATAGGTAGTCTTGCAGTTGGGTGGCAAGCATGACCACCCCGACCCAAATATGATTACACTCTGTACGAGCAGGCTATTCAAGGTCATATCGGAAATGACAAAATCAATCAATACAGTTTTAACATAACAGGCTGTCTATAGGAACATGCATTCCCAAGGCCAGTGGCGCCGGGGCCGGAAGGGTCCCCATCGGTCGTTCCGGCCCCCGAGCCACAGCCCAACAGGGGAACACATTGCGGTCCGACTAAGGCCCCCAGACTGCTAAAAAGCAAAATTTCTTCGACCAGGTTGGGCCCGTCGGGGTTGTAAAATATTCGGCTGGCAGCCAGTCCGAAGAACCAGGAACTCCAGTAACTTTGTAACCCGTGACTTTGTAACCTGTGAACTGTGAACGGTAACGATGGCCCCATCAGGCCCATAGTCCACCATGGGCCCAGGCCATATCCGTGCAATCAAGCACTAACAGTTCCCAAAAGGGGGCAAAAAAGCAAAAAGAGAGAAGAGCAATAATACTCAGGTATTCCGGCGAGCATTTCTGGCCTGTGAGCGTGTGCGATCCTGCCATATCGGGGAGAGGGGACGATGATCCAGACGAGGGGGAGATGAAATCGGAGTCGGAGAGTCCCGTGCAATGATGCCGAGACTAAGCAGTAGGTCTTCGCCTGCTTGGAACGTGGAAAAGGAGTGGGACTTTCCGTTGTAAGTGAATGATAACTTAAAAGGGAACGACCATCGATACTTAATCTGTTTGGCCATAAGTTTCTGGAGTAATGGCCGTAGGTTTCTGCGTTTCTGGACCGTTGATGGCGCCAAATCTGTAAAGAGCTGTATTGGTGTTCCAAATAGCGACAGGTCCGGCCTGTTGCGAGCCGCAAGCATCATCTTATCCTTAATGCGGTAGTGATGTGGCTTAACAATAATGTCTCGTGGTAGGCCGTCGGCCCTTGGGGCTGTCAGTGCTCGGTGAACGCGATCAACTTCCATGTGGTGGTTGGCTATATCAGGGATAAGGGTTTTCATCAGGTCTTTTACAGCCCCCTCTAGATCTGTGTGAGTTTCAGGGAGGCCACGCACGCGGACATTGTACCTACGAGAACGATTCTCCAAATCTTCAATTTTTGTGAATGCCTCTTCTAATCTATCCTGGAGGTCTGTCACCATGGCTGAGTTCTGGTTGACCCTTTTGATGGCTCCATCCACTTTGGTTTCAATTAGCTCAAAACGCTCTCCCAAGCTATGGATGTCTTTTTTCAGGTCAGTGGTGATTAATGTGCAGGCCTTAGAGAGCTCCTGCTGCAGCATGGTGGAGAATCTGCCCAACAGTACAGCATCAGGGGAATAGTGTGAGAGCTGGGGAATTGGCATATCCTGGCTGGATTGGCTGGATTGGCTAATGAGGACTTCTGCTAAGTCTGCCATGTTCCTATCCATGGAGGAGGCAGGGGAGGCAGGGGAGTTTGGAGAGTCATGTCTATCAGCGTATATGGCTGGGGATGGGGGATGTGATAGTGACTCACCCCGCTGTCCGGTCTCCACCTCTCCCAAGGATTGTGAGGAGAATGGATCCCTAGTTGGCTCCAGATTTAGCTGCCTGTCTCCTCTCTGTGTAGCGCCGTCGGATCTGGCTGCTGCCGTGCTGCCTCGTGTGTCTGGCTTACCCGGCGCCATCTTGGATCGCGGCTGTGCTGTAGGGGAAGGCCCTGCTCTCTTCTGGGCTGTAGTTTGCGTATCGTGTCCTTTCCGCGGCTGCCCCTGTGCCCTACGGTTCATCGCCACTTCGGGGCTGGTGTGGGATCGGTCCCGGCTCACGGACCTCAGTGCCTGCGCTATCGTTAGCTCTGGTGGGCCGGGGTGCCGGGAGCTCGGTCAGCACACGTCCTTCTCCGAGTCCCCGCGCATGCGCACTTATATTGATATATTTTAACATGAAAATGTTATAATTTTGGATCTATTGTAATGTGATTTATTCGATTGCAGATTATACTGAGATGCTATCTTGCATTTTTTTTTGTAAAAATTGTACTGACTCTATTCAGATGATAATAAACTAAAACTTGAATGAAAAAAAATAAAAATAAACCATTCTATGTAAGCCAGAGTCATATGTTGTTTTGTTAAATACATTTTCTTCAGGAGCAGACTGAGTGAATCTGAATTTGAGAAAGTATTAGGGTTCTCAGGCACACTAAGATTCGAGCATGCTTAGAGCCTCTGCAACCAAATTGCAAATTAATTGCTTACAAACTGACAAAAAGTCTGAAGACATAAAAGGACTCTGATAAGCATGACCTTATAATAGTAGGGCTCTTGGTATCTACATAACATTAGGTGTCCTGATATCCTTCTGGGCATACAGAGAAATCACCCCTAGAAGCAGTAGTATAGTTTGAGGTAATTTGTTACAGTGGGGCTGTCCTCTGTGTGTCATTGAGGCAAACCCTTGTATACTCACATACCTAAGACGCTGGTGCTGATGATAGTCACAGGCAGCCAGAGTTGACCAAGTCATTGTAGGCATACAGTCGAATGAGACCAGAGTCTGCATGGTCATTGAGGTGCTTCAGAAGCAGGAGCAACATTGGAATTATGCTTTCTCTAGGCTGTTGTGAGAAAGAACACTCCACCTAGTGGATGACTTTAGCACTCAATTCTGCCTTAGCCATTACTGCTGTAAGATGGTAGTGGTGGTAAATTTTAAATAGAGCCCTACTGTGCCAATTATGACATAGCTGTTGGCACTTCAGCTTCACTGGCCTTATTCGCTAAGTGCTAAGGGCTGGGTCACACCTGAGGCTGTGCCATGGTTCTTAACCTGTAGAACGCTCTGTGGCTAACACAGTACAGAGTGGTCTGAAAAGAACCAAAATGCAGAAACCAGTGCTTGAAGGTCACATTTTAGGCTACCCTCAACATGTTTAGAGGCCTACTCACTACATAAGTCTTCAGAGACTGGGTCACACCAGAGGCTGTGGCTGTGTACAAAGGTCATATTCCTGGCTAGCTCCTCAGTCTTCAGTCCAGTGTGGTCCAGGTACAGCCTCCATAGCTGTTACCAAACTTACAATGATCCAGATAGCACCTTTGTTAGAGTATTTTAGAAGTCACCAAAGAAGAAAATGTTTACAGTGTATCGAGTATTTTGACTGAAGAAAAATGACAATGAAAAAATAAGATTGGATGATGAAGAAGATAAAGAAGATAAAGAAAAAAGGACACTGCAGTATATGTACTGAACATAAGTGTAATTTTTAGCAGATAAATTAAGGGGATTTTACTTACTGTAACAAAAGCATTTCATAGAGGTTTCACCTTGTTTCATGCATTTTCTTTTGGAAAGTGAGGCCCATATGTAATTATTAGATGGAAGATTAATTGCAGACATGTGTAATGGAGCATAATATTAAAAGCTAAGGCTCCTAATCAACTTATTCCCAGACAAGCAGTGTAGAAAAAAAATAGTGGAGAACCTATTACTGACCTTGTAGCTGACAACTTCTAGAGGTAGAAAATAAGTAGAGCCATTAGAACAATTAAGGAACAATTGGACAAGCAGGAAGTAAACTCTGTATTGTAATTTAGACTAAGCATTGGCATTGTTTTGTTTTTAATCACAGTTGTTTTTAATTCCAACCAGAACATGGAATATTGTCAGTGGGACTCTTCCGACACCACTGTCAGTCCCAATTTTGAAATTGCAAAAAAGTAGTACAGAAACTAGGACGGTGCCATTGCCGACATGTCAGATCACATGTCAAAATGCACCAGTGTGAACCAGGGCTAAAACTGGGTTTGTAAACCTTAGTATATAGACCTTTTGTAGACCTCTGTCAGCGTGCAGTTTGTTTAATGAAAAAAGGTCCAGTTCCAGTGAATTGTGGTGAATTCAGTCATATTCACAGATACCCAATATCTGTAAATCAGACTATTCAACTGTATTATTTTTTTTAAAATATTTAACAATGAACATTTTAGGAAATTAATATTTTTCAAGCACTTTTTTGACTACTACAATATCAAAATGTTTATTGCAGTAAATTAAATTGCATACCTTAACAAACATTTTTCCACCTAATTGTGTCAGTTGCCAGCTGTACAACCAGGAGTATGGAAAAAAAACAGCTGTTGATCTGATGTTGAAACAGTTTGACTGTTGCAAGCTTGTAGGCTGGAACATTCGATATTAAAAACAAATCATTATCCTGATGGTATAAAGTGTGTTTATTTCATTTTATCCTAGAATTAATTATTTAAATGTAAGTGGATTTTGTAAAGAAATAAATGTATATTACAAATTCTGCAACTCCCAAATTGTAGATTTACTTGACAAATAGTGTTCAGCAAACTTGATAACTGTTAAACAGATAAATGTGAGTCAGGATTCTGGAAAAAGGAAAAAGAAAAGGATAAGCCTCTTTTAGATATGTGTAAAATTCAGCTTAAATCTAAGAAGATTAAATAACGTTTGGTTTGCAATTTCTTCCAGAACACAGAGACAAATGCCAGATTAGAAAATATGCAACTATATTCTACTGTATAACCGTCCAAGCTATGGATAGGCTAGAAAGGATTTGTTCAATCCCATGGAGGACTAGACTAGTAGATATTTGTTAGCTGATGCTTTAGAGGATTAAAGGTTAAAGTAGAAAGGGACAATATTTTGAAGGTCAGATTTTCTATTACGAATAATATATGTGGTGGAAAAATATGGCTATACGCTACGCGTAATCCATATTTCCTGTGCTAATAAGCACCAATTCAACACATTTCAGTCTAATGGTATAATGCATCTTACTACTTACTCTATTTCCCGCATATCCCCAAGTAAACAGACATGACCAAAGCTTATGTCCTCATACCATCCTCTTCTGCCTCTACTGAGCACAGCACTTGGTTTTTATTCAGCCACAACAAAAGAGATGACAAACAGGAAGTCATGGCCCCATTAGCCAATCGCTTCCTCTATGGGAAATGACCTCACAGGATGTAAATGTCAACACAGGAAATCCTTCCAACAGGAGGAGTTTAGACAAAAAAACAATGAATGAACAATGACTAGGGGAGTCTTATGGGCGTGTCTGGGCAGGGATGGTGTGTATGATTTCCTGTCCCCTGTACCTGGAAGCCATGCTCGTCAACTAGAGAAGGGAAGCCGCATGGCTTGGAAACCTGGACGCTATCTCTGACCATAACAATTCAAAAGCTCCCCTTTTACCATTGGTATGAATCCTTATTCTGCGTTGTTCAGAGAACAAGTTCTTGAGTTACTAGTTCTGCACACCTGCAGCAGTCATTACAAGGAGGTATATTCTCCCTGCGGGAATATCAAATCATTTTAAATACGGGAGAATAGGGTAGGGAGAATGAAAACACCCACAATGGGTGGAAACAGTACAAACTCTCAGAAGCTGGTGGTAATAGATCCTATTATGGAAAGTAGCATTTATCATTGGGTTACCTAAAATATATACAAAGTCAGGGATTACTCATCTTACCAGGTTTTACCTTTGGGTAGAAATTTTAGCAATCGGTTTTTAAAGTATAGGGTCTTGGAGCTGAATTTAAATTTTTCATAAACAGTCCTTGATTGACACTCGTTTGAGTATTTTTAAACTTAGCACACACGTCTAGGTAAAGTTTTTAATAAAAATGCCAGGCAGAACTTGTTATATATACAAGTTCTTTTTTGGTTTCTCCACTAAAAGGAATAGTCACATGGATCTGGTACCAATTATTTGGACAAAACACATACTGCGGTTTATTTGAGCATAGTGTGTTATTTATGTACATGGTAAAATTGTCAAAAAGTAAATTCCAGGCACTAAGCTACAAATATTTTCCAAAAACTTTGCAACAGTTCTAAAATTGGAATGTTCAGTCACTTTACCTTAAAGCCAAACTTCAGGCCAACAAAGACCACCAATCATTTTAATCATTCCATGAAAAAAATTATATTATATGCAGCAAGTAACAGAATATGTGTTTATTTAGCTTTTTTTTTAACCCTCTCTGCACAAAATGACATTGCTGTCATTTTAACAAGTGAGTTAACTGGGGACATTATAAGTATGGTGTTGCTGTTTTAATTGTCCAATTAGTAGTAAGAAGAGGGTTAGTGAGCTATCCTTATTACTTAACTACAATGAAGAAATGTGACTTCTCTAAGTGTACTATGCGGTATGTAAGGCATGCGTGCACAACATTGTTGGAGCAGAATTATTATACTTTTGAAAGATAAGACCATTCACATATGTGTGTCTTCAAACTGTGTATTTAGCCGTTTGCCCGAAGTTCACCTTTTTCTTCCAAGTCCCGTGTAGTCCCCTGCAACCAAATTCCAAACAACTATTTACAGGTGGGGTGGGTTGGGTTTGTAGATGAAGAAAGCACCAAGATATCATTAACAGTCCAAATAAAATGTATTAATCACAGTAATTGCTTAAAAAAATGCCCTTGGGGTTTCCAAGAGGCTTTCTTTAGGGCTTGACTTTGGTGGACAGGGGAGAGAGGTCTAGGAAAAAAAGTTTGGGGATCTTGAAATTCTCATTTTGAACACCACAGTATGCTAAAAACTTTTTCCTCACTTTCTTTTCTAGCTCATAGTCATCAACCCCCAATAAATCACAAATCTTTTGAATTTACCTGTTTTACACTATTACTGTGATGAACAGGATGTTACTTTGGCAGAGTCAGGGGCTTTTGTGCATTTTAGAACTGCCTCACTAAATAGGATTACTCACCTTTTTTGTGGTCCTGCAGTCCACCACCTCACCTACTTAATGGATCACAGGATCACAGAGATTTCTCAGTTCTGACATGTGTATATGAGAGATGCCTGTAATTCTTTGTTTTGATGCAAGAGCAATTTTAACCATTCAAAAAATCTCTATTTTTTAAACGATTTTACACTATGGGAGGCCTTTTATCTTTGCTTTAATCCACATACTGAGAGACCCATCCACGGATACTCACGGATACCCACATTGCCACCTTATACATCCAGTTGGAATGTTCTATTATATTCTATTATGTTCACGTGGGGGCACGAGAGACCTACCTTGCACAATACAGAAGAGCACTCTTTTATGTGATCCAATATTAATACCCATGAAAGCAAAAAAATGTCACTAGTGTATTTGGCATATTCTGCAAAAGATGGCCATATTCATAAATAAATTAAAATGAAACAAAAAAAAAAAGATTTTTGTACTTTCCGCCCAGCCTATAGTCAAATGATGGCCGGGCAGGACATTCATCTTTCCGGTTGATCATCATATGATGTTCTCCCGTAATGGGGCGTGCTTCGGAGCAATCTGTCACCAGCCGTATCCACTGGTTAAGAAGGGATACAACCCTGAATCCTTCTAAAGGAGAGGGTGAGGCGATCATTAACACTAGTTTAAAAGGGGCAGGCAGGGGTGAGGATATGTCCTAATGCAAGCTGGCATAAAAAGATATCCAAACCAGAAGGATGTTTCCAAACAACACTCATGGGTGTTTTATGGGTGTGGAAGCAACACTGCAAATCTGCCTGAACATTTGTTAAATATATAATTCCAGGAGTCATAACCTTTTGCATTGTAAGCGGCAGAATCCACCATAGAGGAGCTAGGGGTAAAAATCCTAATCCTGGGGGCGTGGCCAGGACAGGCATGTGAGAGGACGCATCTCCCATAGCTCCCAGCATTGATCCGGTACCGATCCTCCCCCAGCCGTTTCACCGGTCCGAAAACACCTTATGCTGACGGACCGTGATCCAGGGACCACCGAGGTACCAACGCCGGCTCTCTGCACCAGAGGGATGACCCGCAAAGGCCAGGCGGAGATCGCGGGGCCGGAGCTCCAAGATGGCGCCGCCGCGCTTGCTGTGAAGGGGACGCCTTGTGGTCCAGACGAGCAGGGACCTAAGACAAGTAAGGTGCCTAAAACCCCGGGCAAGGACCCCCCTAATGACATGGTGGGACTTTAACCATAAGCAGCCTGCAGTGCAGGCAGACACCGGGCCGGTTCACTGAGAAGACGAGGAGGAGGATCAGGCAGACTCCATGGCGGAGAATATCCAGGCTCCGGCGGCACAGGCTGCAACGCAACCCACCCTGGCAGATATCCTTAATGCTGTGCACAAATGCACAGCTTCGGTGGATAAGCAGTTTGGCCTACTGAGGCAAGATATGCAGAAAATCCATGAACGTACCACGGCTGTGGAGAGCAGGGTCAGTGAGGTGGAGGACCAGCTGCAGCCCATGGCCCAGGATACCAGAGCCGCACTGCAGATGGCTAGGGACGCATACGATCAGGCTGAGGACATGGAGAACCGTTTCAAACGAAACAAAGTCTGTATAGTAGGCCTTCCGGAGCGGGTGGAGGGTAAGGATCTTACTACATTTGTGGAGAACTGGCTGATTGAAAAATTCGGAAAAGATGCATTTTCACAATTTTTTGCGGTAGAGCGCACGCATAGAGTGCCATCTCGCCCGCCTCTGCAGGGAGGCCCCCCTAGATCCATCCTTGCCAGATTGCTTCATTACTGGGACAGAAGCAGTACTGCGCCAAGCTCGGGAGCGAGCGAACGTCCAGCACAATGACACCAGGGTGTCATTTTACCCGGATTTCTTGGCGGAGGTCCAGAGACGCAGGGCCAAATTTATGGATGTGAAACGTTGTTTGCGACTCCTACAGCTTCCTTGTGCCATGCTTTATCCTGCAAAGCTCTGTGTAGTGGTACGGGGCCAGGCACATTTCTTTGAATCTGTCAGTGATCCCCTGATGAAGTCACGTGGTCTATGACGATACGCGTAGGGACATCATAAGCACCGGAGGTGACGCGGACGAGCTCGGCGCTCGTATTTTGATATGCGCTATACTTTGATTCAAATGTGAGTACACAAGATACATTTTATTGTTTAATAAATCTTTTACCGAAAATACTACGCCTCCCCCCCCCCCCCCCATTTATGTAAGCCACATTAGAGTCTTCACGGTCAGAGGATTGATCCCTGCAATCAGACAGCACATACCCCCATGTCCCAAGAGACCATCCAAGCAGCAGAAGGTCGGACCAATAGAGGGTTTATACACATGCTGTAACCTCACAGCAGTGAGGTAAGGGGCCATCCTTATACCACAGATAGAGAAGTCACAGTGTGGAGGTCACTGAAGACAACACTTAGCACCCAATCACAGCACTTTAGTCCATGAGTGATTGCCTTGGACGTTTTTTTCCTAGCAACACTGTTTTGCATGTTATTATTATTTTAAAGTTTTATTGATCAACTTCAAAAGGACAATCCTTTAACACATTTTTTATATTGTTTCAGCAGCTGATTTGCACAAATATTGTTACTGTTTAGTAATAATTTTCTGTGTATCACAGATTCCATGCACATTTGCACTTTACCTTACTTCAGTACTTGCTGTTAGTATAGGTTATTGCACAGTATTTCTGTCACGTATATATGCACGTTCTTTCACTTTATTATTGTTTCAAGATGCCATTCATTTATCACGGATTCATGCACCATTGCACTTTATCATAACTTCAGCACTTGCTTGTAGCACAAGCACCTTAATACAGCCGTATATTAAGGTTATATTACTTGGTATTATTTTATGATATCTCATACTGTCTAATATACCCTCCTGGATGGTAGGACACGTAACAATTGAGATTCAGAGCACTCTATATTGCATTCTTCTCATCAGCTCAGCACTACTCCCTATACACTATTCTGGGGAGCTGCTCCCGCAACTGCTAAGGGTCTTTAACGGTGCCAGGGAGAGGGAGTCCCTTCCCCCCTCAATGTCTAAGGCGAATATAGTGTTACTGCTAAAACCGGGCAAGGACCCTGTAGATCCGGGGGCATACCCCCCCCCATCTCACTGCTGCAAAGTGACATTAAGATATTAGCCACGGTGCTCGCCAATCAGCTGAATGGGGTGATAACTTCTATTGTACATGGGGACCAGGCTGGTTTCATGCCCAATAAATCTACTACTGTTAATCTGCAGCGGTTATTCCTTAATATGCAAGCCAGGGCAGATAACATGGGCAGTAGGGCACTGCTGTCTCTCGACGCTACAAAAGTGTTCGACAGCATAGACTGGAACTATCTTTGGACGATATTGCGGAAGTTTGGGTTTGGCCCACTTTACATTTCCTGGGTGAGGCTGTTATACAGGCAGTCACAAGCAGCCATCAGGACCTTCAGTTCCTTGTCTGGGTACTTTGCGTTGCGGAGGGGAACCCGGCAGGGATGTCCCCTGTCGCCCCTTCTCTTTGCTTTGGCGATTGAGCCACTAGCCATTGACATCAGGGCGAATCCACGCATCACTGGTTTCTGCCATGGCAACATGCAGGAAAAAGTCATGCTATATGCCGACGATACTCTACTTCTGCTGGGAGACACGGATTCCTCTCTCAGGGAAGCAATGTCGACCATATCTAAATTTGGACGTTTTACTGGTTTGCGTATAAACTGGTCGAAATCAGCGCTGCTCCTGCTGGATGGGGATGACACACAGGTGATTAACCCTTCCTGCCCCATTCCCGTTACTACTTCTTTCAAGTACCTGGGGGTTCAGATTACAGCTAGGCCGCGGGACTTTATCCACCTCAATATCGCCCCATTGCTGCTAAGGTTTAGGGACAAAATCAAAACCTGGAAGGCTCTTTTCTAATCGGTGGCAGGTAGGGTGAATCTTATAAAGATGATACTCATGCCCCAACTATTATACTTCCTTCATAACACTCCTATGGTTATCCCCCTCAAAACATTTTGTACGGTAAATAGTATATTTCGCAGTGTCATATGGAAGGATGGGCCCCCTAGGATTAAGCTGGAGCACCTGCAGCGGCCCAAGGATAGAGGGGGCTTGGCTCTGCCAAACCCTTGGCTATACTATTTGGCTGCCCAATTGCAGCATTTGGGTGGCATGTTTCCGACGACGGGGAGGCAGTAACAGTTTTGCCAACCTCGGCTCAGAAACTTTTGGTACATACTGTGGGCAGGGATCTGATCCCGGTGGCACTAGAGGCTCAGTGATAAACCGCATAAAAAGTATTGAACGTATAGTTTAATCCAGAAGGTATGGAACAAAGTTAAATATATACAGAATGCGGATGGCTATACGGAACACAGCCCTATATGGCAAAATGACACGTATACTGAATTGGCCAAGCTGCAGTCTGGGGCTAGATGGAAGGAGTATGGGATTACACACCTTAAGCACATATTCCGTAATGGCGTATTACGCTCTTTTATGGACTTAAGGGGAACGTATGGTCTTCCACAATCAATGTACTTTTCCTATTTACAACTGCTTCATGCGGTGACGGCACAAGGTCGCTCCTCAGAGTGGCATTTGTCACCGGTCCCTGTGTTTAATCTTTTGGAGGATGCTGTGACGTCAAAAGGCTTAATTTCCCAATGCTATACCATTCTGTTACAGTCAGTGATGAAACAACATCCTCTAAAAATAAGGGAGAAATGGGAAGCAGATGTTGGTCCGTTGGATGGGGAACAGTGGGAAGAGTTCTTTCAGGCAGTGGGTAGGTGCTCGCTGAATGTTTCCCAGAGGCTCACTCAACTGTATATACTATTGCGCATCTACTATACCCCTCACAGATTACACTTGATGAACCTGCAACCTGACCCCACATGTACGCGCTGTAAAAGGGATCACAGAGATCTAGTCCATATGTTGTGGAGGTGTCCCAAACTTCACATATACTGGGCAGGAGTGGTGACCACGGTCAATTCAGTGTTTGGAGTATCTCTTCCACAGGACCCGAGGGCGTGCCTCTTGGGTGCTTTGGAGGAATACGAGTGGGACGAGGATTGCAGAGAGGCGGTTCATAGATTTCTGTTCCAGGTGAGAAAACTCATTATGGTACACTGGAGAGATGAGATTCCCCCGACCTTGAATGAATGGATTACTCACATTGGAAAGGTGCTGAGAATGGAGAAACTGATATATCAGCATAGGGGTAGTGCTCAGAAGTTCGAGAAGCTATGGGCAAAATGGTTGGATGTGCCAGGATTGGCCCTGGGTGGATTTGGTGGCGGATAGATTGTTGGGCATTAATGTTGGGTAAGATGTGATCTGTATGTGCCATACTTGAAGGGGAGAGTTTATGGTGGTGGGGGTGGACAGTAGGTTCCTTCTTCGGTTTTGCGTTGACCTGTATACCTGTACTGCCTTTTTTTTACCCCGCACTGTAAAAGGGGATCTGTATGCCATGTACCTCTGAAGTTCTAATAAAATTTTGTTGGATATAAAAAAAAAAAAATCCTAATCCTAACACTAGGAATAATTAGACATGTGCAAAAGGAAAAAAAATTGTTTAGTTTAATTTCGTTTTAATTCGTTAATTAATTTTGTTTAGTTCGATTCGTTAAATTCGTTTTCGGATTTCATTTAGTTTTCGACCAAATTCGAAAAATCGGTCGCATTCGAAAATATTTCAACCGAATTCGAAATTATTTTAACCGCATTCTAAACCATTTCAACCGGATTCGAAAATATTTCAACCGAATTTGAAAAAATTTCAACCGGATTCGATAATATTTCAATCAGATTTTTTGCAGATTACTATTTATTTCCATCAGATCTCCTGCATTAACATCTATTTCATTGTTTTGCAGATCTCCTGCAGACTATTAGCATCTATTTCATTTTTCTTTTCTTTTTCTTTTTTTGCATTAGAGCAGCCATTTCCTTTATTTCAGCAGATCTCCTGCAGACTATTAGCATCTATTTCATTTTTTTTTTTTGCAGATTACTATTTATTTCCATCCGATCTCCTGCAGACAATTAGCATTTATATAAAAAAAAATTGCAGATCTCCTGCAGACTATTAGTATCGATTTCATTTTCTCATCAGATCTGCAGACTATAAGCATCTATTTCATATTTTTTTTTTGCAGGTCTCCTGCAAACTATTAGCAGCCATTTCCCTAGTCTAGTCTATTTCTAGTCTATTTTCTATTCTAATCTTTTCTAAATGGAATTTTAATTCATTCTATACGAAATTTGAATGTCGGAACATGGTTTATTATAATCTTTTCTATTCGGTTGGAATAATTTAGAATCCGGTTGAAATATTATCGAATTTGGTTGAAATATTAACGAATGCGGATGAAATATTATCGAATCCGGTAGAAATATTTTCGAATTCGGTTGAAATATTTTCGAATGCGACCGATTTTTCGAATTCCAATTAGAAAAGATTAGAATAGAAATAGAAAATAGAAAATAGACTAGAAAAAAAATAGAACAGAATAGAATAAAATATAATATATATATTGTATTTTATTCTATTCTGTTCTATTGTGTTTCTATTCGATTCTTTCCAATATTTTCTATTCTATTCTAATTGTTTTCAAATTCGATTAGACTAGAATTTTTTTAGAATTCGATTCAAATTTTTTAGAATTCGATTCGAATTTCGTCCGTGGTTTTTTGATTCGAAACTTTATTTTGGATTCGGTTGAATTTGTTAGCATTGTAATTCGTTAATTTGGATGCATCCGAACGTCCGAATAATGAAAATTCGTCCGAATTTCGATTCTGAACTAAACTAAATGCACATGCCTAGGAATAATATGACAAATGGGCAGAACAAGAAAGGGGGTATGTGAAAAGGAATTTCCCAACAATCCCAGAAACTCCCAAAAGGTGAATGTGAAAGAATCTGATAACAGCAGACCTCTTGGCTTAACACAAGCTGCAAGAATCTACGACACTGAAAATATTCTTACCAGACTATTAATCACAGATCCCCATTTGCATGGAACCCACATAAACCTGGAAATTCACACAATGGTCACAGTAATACCAGCTGAAAAAGGTGCCAGATTCAAGAGTTTAGAGTGAAAGCTACAAGGGGAAGCTTGAACATCCAAACTACAACTAAAAGACCCAGCAGGATGAACAAACACTTGCAAAATTGGGGGCGAACGTTCTTGCAGAAGGCTGAGTAGATGAAACAGAGGTACACCTGTAGCAGCAGGTTAGCAATGGAGTTCTTCTGCCCCATCCAAACCTCCCTTGTTGATGCAGGAGTACACTCCTATCACCAGGGTTAGCTAGTAGTAATTAGTCACATTAAACTAGATTTGTTCTGTGATGTTAATCTTCTTATGTAGCTTATTCAAAACACTTATTAATTTTTAATCATTAGGGAAAATACCCAACTATTTATATCTACACATGTAGCCATGAAACATCTTCAAAATCATAGAAAAAGTCCCATGAACTGGATAAATGAGAACTTTCACCAACATATTAACAGAGATAGTGACTCTGCCAAAGGCAGAACCAAAGAGACATCTAAGGCATGAAGCCAAAGAGCCCTTTGCATGTAATCAAACACACATTATGCCAAGGTGAGACACAAGCTTGGATGCTTGTAAGAGACCATCGAAGCTGAACCATAGGGCTCCATACATTTAATCCAAAAGCTCCAGAACATTGGGGTTGTCCTTGCAATGGAGGGGTCTCCTTTAATAGATTTCATCAAAAGAGACACATATATTCAAATCTGGGTAACCCAAGGTATTTTGTGCAAATGATCACTTTAACCTTCAACATATACATATTAACATATATCTATAAGTGCACAAGTATATATAAAATACATAAATTATTGTCCGAGTCATATTCAAATAAAGTCCGTTTGTGCAAGTACACAGATGATAAATCCTCCAAAAAATGCACAAAGTATATACCGTATATACTTGAGTATAAACCGAGTTTTTCAGCCTCTTTTTTGGGCTGAAAATGACCCCCTCGGAGTCAGTGTACCTGAGTCCATTGCCGCCTGAGCTCACCGTGCCCATTGCAGAATCCGATCTGTGTACCCGAGTCCGTGACCTATTCAGACGGCTGCCGTGCAGTTTTAAAAACACGCGCTCCTCCTTGTACTGTTCCGTGATAGGCAGGACACTCGGTTTCCCCAAAAAAACACTGTGTTCAGTGTTCCGCCTATCACGATCGCCATCTCGTTCGTGATAGACGAGAGGATGAGAGGGCAATCGTGATAGGCGGAACACTGAACACAGTGTTTTCTGGGAAACCGAGTGTTCCGCCTATCACGGAACAGCACAAGGAGGAGCGCAAGTTTTTAAAACTGCACGGCCGCCGTCTGAATATGTCACGGACTCGGGTACACAGATCAGATTCTGCAATGGGCACGGTGAGGTCAGGCTGCAGAGGTAACGTGACCTGCAGTAGAAAGAATGTAGGTGAGAGGATGGTCGAGTCAAAGAGCTGCAATGGGCACAGTGAGGTCAGTCTGAGAATGGGCACAGTGAGGTCAGGCTGAGAATGGGCACAGTGAGGTCAGGCTGAGAATGGGCACAGTGAGGTCAGGCTGCAAATGGGCACAGTGAGGTCAGGCTGCAAATGGGCACAGTGAGGTCAGGCTGCAAATGGGCACAGTGAGGTCAGGCTGCAAATGGGCACAGTGAGGTCAGGCTGCAAATGGGCACAGTGAGGTCAGGCTGCAAATGGGCACAGTGAGGTCAGGCTGCAAATGGGCACAGTGAGGTCAGGCTGCAAATGGGCACAGTGAGGTCAGGCTGCAAATAGGCACAGTGAGGTCAGGCTGAAAATGGGCAGAGTGAAGCTGCAAATGGGCATTGTTGACCCTCTTTTCCGCTTACAGTAGCTGCTGCATTCTCACCCTAGGCTTATACTCGAGTCAACAAGTTTTTCCATTTTTTTGGGGTAAAATTAGGTGCCTCGGCTTATACTCGGGTCGGCTTATACTCGAGTATGTACGGTAAGTAACCACTCCTCAAAAAGTGCAGCATTCAGTATATTATATACAGGAAAATTGTGTTTTTTTTCAAACTTGTCGCAATTCTTTCGTTTATAGTGCAAAAAATAAAAACCGCAGAGGTGATCAAGTACCACCAAAAGAAAGCTCTATTTGTGGGAAAAAAAGGACGCAAATTTCGTTTGGGTATGGTGTCGCACGACCGCGCAATTGTCATTCAAAGTGTGACAGTGCTGAAAGCTGAAAAATGGCTTGGGCAGGAAGGGGGTTTAAGTGCCCAGTAGAGAAGTGGTTAAAGGAACCTATTTAGAAAATCAAAAATGAACCTTTACAACCCCTTTAATGGGGAACTTTGCCCTTCTGTCTAGTTCGTTTGCTTTGTTTGCATGAAGCCTTGCGCACAAGTTGATGTCAGTTTACCTTCCAGGATAGAAGAAGTTCTTTGTTATATAACCAATTGATGTATATCTTTGAAGTTAGAAAAGCTGGAATAAGGAGAGGACAGAGCAGACCTACATAATAATTTAAGTGGTCAATGGTATTTGAAGAGGTGACCCCCCCAAAAGGAGTTGGAGACAAAATATATATTTTTTACTTTTTGCTTTTTTTTTTTTTTTTTTTTCCTCTGTTTAGGTCAATACGTATTCTTCTACATATTTTTGGTAAAAAAAATTGCAATAAGCGTATATTGATTGGTTTGCGCAAAAGTTATAGCATCTACAAAATAGGGGATAGATTTATAGCATTTTTATTATTTATTTATTTTTTACTAGTAATGGCGGCTATCAGCGATTTTCATCGTGACTGCGGACACATCGGACACTTTTGACACATTTTTGGGAACATTCACATTTATACAGCGATCTGTGCTATAAAAATGCATTGATTACTGTATAAACATGACTGACAGGGAAGGGTTTAACACTAGGGGGAGAGGAAGGGGTTAAATGTGTTCCCTATTAGTGATTCTTACTGTGGGGGGAGGGGACTGACTGGGGGAGGAGACCGATCGTTGTCCCTATGTACAAGGGACACACCATCGGTCTCCTCTCCCTGACAGGACGTGGATCTGTGTCATAGGTGTGCGCAGCCTATTGCATCAGGGTGTGCACCCCAAACCTCCAACACATATGCGTACCGGCCTCTTCCCTGCTCTCCATTCTGAAACAATGTGGGGAAGGGGGAGCAAGGGAGCACATGGGGGACCCGGGCAACAGAAGGAAATGGAACAAGGAAAGGAGGGGTGCCATATATTAGTACTGATCCCCAGGGGCGTACCTAGAGCATTTGGCACCCGGGGCGGATCCTATATCTGGCACCCCCCCCACATTAAAATGTAAAAACACCCCACTGTGCCCCCGGCATACCTCTGCATCAACAAATATCTCTTTGTCACTACTGTGTACCCCCTCTCCACAACTGCACCTCTGGACCCCTTTACATTACACAGCACCCTGCATCACTGGACCCCTTTACATTACACAGCACCCTGCACCACTGGACCCCTTTACATTACACAGCACCCTGCACCACTGGACCCCTTTACATTACACAGCACCCTGCACCACTGGACCCCTTTACATTACACAGCACCCTGCATCACTGGACCCCTTTACATTACACAGCACCCCGCATCTCTGGGCCCCTTTACAATACACAACACCCTGCACCTCTGGACCCCTTTACATTACACAGCACCCTGCACCCCTTTACATTACACAGCACCCTGCACCCCTTTACATTACACAGCACCTTGCATCACTGGACCCCTTTACATTACACAGCACCCTGCACCACTGGACCCCTTTACATTACACAGCACCCTGCACCACTGGACCCCTTTACATTACACAGCACCCTGCACCACTGGACCCCTTTACATTACACAGCACCCTGCATCACTGGACCCCTTTACATTACACAGCACCCCGCATCTCTGGGCCCCTTTACAATACACAACACCCTGCACCTCTGGACCCCTTTAAATTACACAGCACCCTGCACCCCTTTACATTACACAGCACCCTGCACCCCTTTACATTACACAGCACCTTGCATCACTGGACCCCTTTACATTACACAGCACCCTGCACCTCTGGGCCCCTTTACATTACACAACACCCTGCACCCCTTTACAATACACATCACCCCGAATCTCTGGACCCCTTTACATTACACAGCACCCTGCATCACTGGACCCCTTTACATTACACAGCACCCTGCACCACTGGACCCCTTTACATTACACAGCCCCCCTGCACCCCTTTACATTACACAGCCCCCTTCACCACCTCTGGACCCCTTTACATTACACAGCACCCTGCATCACTGGACCCCTTTACATTACACAGCCCCCTGCACCTCTGGACCCCTTTACATTATACAGCCTCCAGAGCTCTGGACCCCCTGCATGTTACACAGACCCCCTTCAGTTCACATCCCCCTTCAGTGCAGACACCCCCTTCAGTGCAAGACCCCCCAGTGCAAACCCCCCCCAGTGCAAGACCCCCAGTGCAAACCCCCCCCAGTGCAAGGCCCCCAGTGCAAGACCCCAAAGTGCAAACACCCCTCAGTGCAAACAACCCCCAGTGCAAGACCCCCCAGTGCAAACACCCCCCAGTGCAAGACCCCAAAGTGCAGACACCCCCAGTGCAAGACCCCAAAGTGCAAACACCCCTCAGTGCAAACACCCCCCAGTGCAAGACCCCAAAGTGCAAACACCCCCCAGTGCAAGACCACCCCCCAGTGCAAGACCCCCCAGTGCAAGACCCCAAAGTGCAAACACCCCTCAGTGCAAGACCCCCCAGTGCAAACACCCCACAGTGCAACACCCCCCAGTGCAAACACCCCCCAGTGCAAACACCCCTCAGTGCAAGACCCCAAAGTGCAAACACCCCAAAGTGCAAACACCCCTCAGTGCAAGACCCCAAAGTGCAAACACCCCTCAGTGCAAGACCCCCCTCAGTGCAAGACCCCCCAGTGCAAACACCCCTTAGTGCAAACACCCCCCAGTGCAAGACCCCAAAGTGCAAACACCCCTCAGTGCAAACACCCCCCAGTGCAAGACCCCCCTCAGTGCAAACACCCCCCAGTGCAAGACCCCCCAGTGCAAGACCCCTCAGTGCAAACATCCCCCAGTGCAAACACCCCCCAGTGCAAGACCCCCCAGTGCAAACACCCCCCAGTGCAAGACCCCCCAGTGCAAGACCCCAAAGTGCAAACACCCCCCAGTGCAAACACCCCCCAGTGCAAGACCCCCCAGTGCAAACACCCCCCAGTGCAAGACCCCCCAGTGCAAGACCCCAAAGTGCAAACACCCCCCAGTGCAAGACCCCCCTCAGTGCAACTCCCCCTCCCCATTCAGTACCTCAGATCAGCACAGCGGCGGCACATGGACAGAAGGTCGGGTCCCCTCCCCCTCCATACACATAAACAGAGAGGAGGGGGAGGCGGCTTAATTCGGCTGTGCTTCTGTGAAGTTAGTCACAGGTGAAGCAAGTGCCACTGTGCCGAACACCGCTCACAGCCCGCGGCCGTGAAAGGAGGGGATGAATGGTGCAGCGGTGTCACCCCGCACCCCTCCCCCCTGTATCGCCGCCGACTGCCGCTGCCTAAGTCCCGCCGCGCTGATGCTGTCTGTGCACTTCAGTCACGGGGGGGCGCCGGCCTGACACCCCCCCAGTGTGTGGCACCCCGGTGCGGCCCGCCCCCCCCGCCCCCCACTTAGTACGCCTCTGCTGATCCCCTATATTTTCCTCCTGTGGCAGCTGTATGTTGACAAAAGGGAGAGGAGTAGAAGCCTACTTTTAGCTGCTGCTGGAGGAAAATACAGATCAGTTCCACTAAATTCCACCCCCACCACCTCTCCTGTGCAGGTTCTGAGGGTCGGAAAGGAAGGATTGTGGTTTACCTATCACCTGCCTACCATTGACAGGTTGCCAACCCCAGGATTAGGGTGTGCCCAGGCACCCCTGGCACACCCCTTGCGCACGCCTATGATCTGTGTGTTTACACACACAGATCCACGGTCCTGCTCGGTTACTGGGCAATCGCGGGTGCCCGGCGGCCATTGCGGCCGCCGGGCACGCGCATCGGGTGCCCAGTGACGCGGCGCGCACACGCGCCCCCTAGTGGATTTTAAAGGTGCAACGTCATATGACGTCCGCCCAGGATAACAGTGTCTTTCTGCCGCCGTCAATTGACGGCAGCCGGTTGACAACTGGTTAAGCTAGTGCATTGTTGGTTCACTTACCCTTTTCTTCGATTTCCCTTCTAAATATTTTTTTCTTTGTCTGAATTTCTCACTTCCTGTTCCTCCTCAGTAAGCTTGCCCCCATCATCCGAGCCAGTCTGGCTGGGGGTTAGTCAGCGTGCTCGCCCCTCCCTTGGGACTACCAAGGGAGGGGGCGAGCATGCTGACAAACCCCCAGCCAGAACGGCTCGGATGATGGGGACAAGCTTACTGAGGAGGAACAGGAAGTCAGAAATTCAGACAAAGAAAAAAACATTTTGAAGGGAAATCGAAGGAAAAGGTAAGTGAACCAACAATGCACTAGCTTAAAGGAACCTATTTAGAACATAAAAAACAAACCTTTACAACCCCTTTAAGAGTGGAATAAAGTTTCCTAATCAGGTCAATAGACCCCAGGTAAGTAGGTCAAGGTCAAGATGAGCTGCATAGGTTCAGTATGAGAAAACAGACCAAATTTTATACACATATGATTTGTTAATGTTTGTATGTTGAATATTAAAGTCATATTTTGCATTACATATCTGTAAGCACTATTTGGCACTTTAAAAGTAATGCCGCGTACACACGATCGGACATTCCGACAACAAAACCGTGGATTTTTTTCCGACGGATGTTCGCTTAAACTTGATTCCGAGCTTGTGTAGAACTTTTGTGTGTTGAATTGTGTACACACGGTCGGAATTTAAGGGTGTATTACATATTGTGATTTGTTTTCATTTATATGCACTGTTTAGCACTTTTTAGAATAAGGTAATGGGGAAAGAGAGTGCTGGATATGTTTTGACTGCATTTATATAAATCCAATATTGATACAGCAGATATGAACAGGGCCGGTCCTGGACGGGGTGCAGGGGGTGCTCCGCACCCGAGCACTGCAGATGGGGGGGGGGGGGCGCCAAAGTGCTTCCCCTCCTTCCTCCTCTCCTTGTGTGCGGTGGCGTTGCCAGGGACGCTGATAGAGGAGGACCCGGACAATGAGGCAGAGATCAGTGTGGTGTGACGAGTAGTACAGGCAGGGGGGGAGGGGGGAGATCAGGGCCGATCCTAGGATCACAGACGCCTGGGTGCAGAAATATTTCTGGCGCCCCCACATGGGCGTGGTCATCTTACTAACTCCTCCCCTTTACAAATATTTCTATGGCAATGACTCAAACACAGAGATGCTCCTCTAAGGAGTCTTCGTTACCCTGGGATCCTCCCACGATCTCTTAACAATAAACAAAATACAGGAAGAGAATACACTAATGGGACGTGGAGGGGGTCTCTCTAATGGACACAGAGAGGGCTTCTGTTAGAGAGTCTATTAGAAAGAGCCCCAAGACATAGTACAGGAGATAGTCAGAGACTGCAGACATGATACAAGAGATGGTCAGAGACTGCAGACATGATACTGGAGATGGTCAGAGACTGCAGACATGATACAGGAGAAGGTCAGAGACTGCAGACATGATACAGGAGAAGGTCAGAGACTGCAGACATGATACAGGAGAAGGTCAGAGACTGCAGACATGATACAGTACAGGTGGAGGGTAAGCAGACCTAGTACAGGGGTCAGGGGAGTACCGTAAAGGGGCAGTAATGTATTAAACAGATATGGTCTCCTCAAGCAGAGCTGCTCAGGGAAGTTGCTGTTACAGATCCCACCTATTCTGGCAGGCTGTCACTGGGCTAAATAAAAATTGGAATGACATATCCCCCTCTACCTTCCCCTGCAGAGTTTCTGGGTCTCTTCTGGCACTTTGCAGGGGTTAAGGAAGAACCCTGAGGTGGAGCCTCCTATTATTGCTGCTGCTTGTGTGGGTAGGATGTGTACTGCACCAATCACATAGGATGAATAGGAGAAGGGGATGAGCAGGGATTGGTGCAGTACACATCCCACCCACACAAGCAGCAGCAGTAATAAGATCCTCCACCTCGGGGTTCTTCCTTAACCCCTGAAAAAATGGGGGGGGGGGGTTGGAACAATGGGGTAGGGAAGAATGAAGAGGGGGTAAAAAGGAGGAAGTGGGTAAGAGATGGGGGGTGGGTAGAGGAGAATTGGTGTGAAACTGGGGGATCTGGGGGATCCTTGTCTGTATAGGGATACAGAAGGAGGAGGATTTGTGCTGGCATGAGGGAAGGGGGGAAGGAGAGGCAAATAAATGGAGGTGAAGGGGCTGGAGAGGGATGGATTATGGTCATTTGCAATGTTTGTGTATGGGGGGAGGGGGGCACACACCTGTGTGAAGGTGAAGTGCCTCCAGAGAAGAAGACTGGGAGGGGGGAGGAGAGTGAGGGACTATTGTTGGGAAGGTGTTAGAAAGAGAATTCCAGTCAGCTAGGGAAGAGGCTATATATTATCATGGCTGCTATCATGTTGGAAAACTGGCTGGGAGAAGGTAGCAAGGGTTAACAAGGCTGAGAGGAAAGCAGTGTGACTGGCAGAGACTGATGGATCTGTGTGAGGATGAAAGGAAAGTGGCTGAGGCGGTGGGAGGGAGAGAGCAGAGTATGGAGATATGAGAGAAGGATAAGGTGACTGACCTGACATGCAAAAGAGCCGACCACAGCAAGGGGAACAGTTGGCAGCTTGGCAGGACAGTGACTGCTGGGAGAAAACTTCAAGGCCCCTTCATGCACCTAGGACCCCTGGGCAGTTCCTTGAGGTGCCTGAACATTAAGACAGCCCCTCCTCTAAGTGCAGACACATCCACCGGGACGGGAAAGCGCCCAGGCACACACAGGGCAGATGTGACCCGGACAATGAGGCAGATCAGTGTGGTGTGACAAGTACAGGAACGAACAATGCCATGTGTGTCTCTCTCCCTCCCGCATTCAGCTGCCAGAGGGAGAGAGACACACCTTGGCGATCAGCCACCGTCGTTATACGGCAGCAGGTTGGCTCCCCGGCGCACACAGCGTGACGCTGGAGCCGATGCACGTGGCCAGCGGCCGCGATATCTGCCGGTGACCCGCGATCGCTCCTGAGAGAGACAGAAGGGCGATCTGTCAATGTAAACAGACATCCCTGTTCTGACAGGGGATTTAGAGAGAGATCTGCTGTTCCTAGTGATCAGGAACATCGATCTCTCTACTCCCAGTCACTACACCCCCCCAGTTAGAAACACCTCCCTATGAAACACTTAACCCCTTGATCCCCCCTAGTGTTAACCTCTTCCCTGCCAGTGACATTTATACAAAAATTAGTGGGTATTTTTAGCTCTGATCCCTGTATAAATGTCAATGGTCCCAAAAAAGTGTCAAGTTTCCAATCTGTCCGCCGCAGTCCTGCTAAAAATTGCTGATCACTGCCATTACTAGAAAAAGATAAAAAAAATAAAATGTCATAAAATGTATTCCCTATTTTGTAGACACTATAACTTTTGCGCAGACCAATCAATATACGATTATTGCAATATTTTTTTTTTACCAAAAATAAGTAAAAAAATACATATTGGCCTAGACTGATGAAGAAATATATTTTTTGGGGGGATATTTATTATAGCAAAAAGTTAAAAATATTGGGTTTTTTTTTCAAAATTTCACTCTTTTTTTGTTTATAGCGCAAAAAATAAAAACCGTGACCAAATACCAATAAAAGAGAGCTCCATTTGTGGGAAAAAAAGGTTGTCAATTATGTTTGGGTACAACATCTCACATCAATTGTCAATTAAAGCAACGCAGTGCAGTATCGCAAAAAATGGCCTGGTCAGGAAGCGGGTAAATCCTTTTACGTGGCTGAAGTGGTTAAACTTACCATCAGTGCCCATCAATGTAGCCTCATCAGTGCAGCCTGATCAGTGCTCATCAGTAGAGCCTCACCAGTGCAGCCTGATCAGTGCCCATCTGTGCCACCTCACCAGTGCAGCCTGATCAGTGCCCATCAGTGCCACCTCACCAGTGCAGCCTGATCATTGCCCATCAGTGCAGCCTCACTAGTGCAGCCTGATCAGTGCCCATCCATGCAGCCTCACCAGTGCAGACAGTGCCCATCAGTGCAGCCTCACCAGTGCAGACAGTGCCCAGGTATCAGTGCAGCCTAAAACGGGCCCATAATCTGTGCAGCCTGATCAGTGCCACCTCACCCATGCAGACAGTGCCATCATCAGTACAGCCTGATTCGTGCCCATGGGATGTGAGGGGTCAGCTGGGAGTGTGTCAGGGTCTGGGTATGTGTTACAGCTAGGTACTTTCCTTGCACGGCCTCTTCAGGGGAGGGGGGGGGGGGTGATGAATCTCAGTCTTCTCTGCCACTCCGGAGACTCTGTTGGTGAATCTGACGAGTTGGAGAATATGACAGAATGCTCGGTCCCAGCCCACAACCGCTCAGGTCATGTGTGACGTGCTGGCTGCCTCCGAGACTCTTGGGAGGTGGGAGTTGTAGTTTGCTCCAACTGCCAGGAACTTTAGTGCGGCAAGACTACAACTCCCAGAGTGCAGCGCAGCCCAGCCAGTCAGCGACCGCCTTCTAGTACTGTTTAACCCAGATCAACTAGGGTTTCCACCTTTTCTTCAAGCAAAACCCGAACCCTTTAGCGATGGCATTTGTTTTG
Organism: Rana muscosa; assembly: GCA_029206835.1. Taxonomy (NCBI): domain Eukaryota; kingdom Metazoa; phylum Chordata; class Amphibia; order Anura; family Ranidae; genus Rana; species Rana muscosa. Next base: position 901,421,593 of record CM055121.1, on the reverse strand, counting down.
TTTTTTTTGGGGGGGGGGGTTATACCCTATAAGATTGTAAAAGACCTGGGACACTTTTGGTGGCCTGAAAGAGTAGTAATGTGGCGCATAGCTCGCCATAGCAAACAGTGCACGTGGCTGAATTGCGAGTGTTCTGCATGGAATGCAGGGGTCAGATATGTCCAGGGGAGAGGGCTAGTGCTAGCAGGGGGGTGGGGAGAGATAGATATGTGCTGGGGGGCAGTGGCGGTCGGTGATCAAATTTGTTTGGGGGGGCGCAAACAAACTAATTCTGAAAAAAAAGAAACATCAAATGCAGCCACTGCGCCCCATCAAATGCAGCCACTGCGCCCCATCAAATGCAGCCTCTGTGCCCCATCAAATGCAGCCTCTGCACCCCATCAAATGCAGCCACTGCGCCCCATCAAATGCAGCCACTGTGCCCATCAAATGCAGCCACTGTGCCCCATATGTGCTTGGGGGGTCAGATATGTGCTGGGGGGAAGGCGCTTTGAGAGAGAAAAGAGCCAGTGCAAGGGTGATGGGTAGGGGGGTAGGATATGTGCTGGAGGGATGTTTTGGGAAGGAAGAGAGGGGTTGCCAGATTTCAAATCGAATCCACACTGAAGTTCTAGTATTGGCTTCCTCCTCCCAGCACCATATCCTCCTAACTAGGGTGACCAGACATCCCCGGTTTCAGGGGACAGTCCCCGGATTGAGGACACTGTCCCCGGACCAAGTCTGTCCCCAGTTTTGTCCCCGGATTGGATTTGAACAGGGGCCATGGGGCAATTTCAAATACAGTCAGTGCAGGATAAAAAAAATAATAATTCTGAATTACATCCCCCCCCCCCCCGCTCTGCTGCTCCTACTAGCTTAGGGGGGGTGTATTTTTCCATTATCCGTGCACCTTTCTGATGATCATGTGCTGGTCGGAGCGGAGGGAATATTTCTTCAGTTTCGGGTGCATGCCAATTCAGCTCCTCCGCTCGCATGTTCTTCTGCCTTGGCTCAAGTCCCGGCCAGCCGCCTGCTTATCTCCAGAGAGTAAGACTTGACAGACTGTGAGGCGGGCGGCGGAGATGGGCAGAGAGTCGCTGATTGCTGCCATTACTAGTAAAAAAAAAATGTCCCCGGATTTCATTTTAAAAATCTGGTCACCTTACTCCTAACCCCTCGATCACTCATATGATATCTACCTTGTCCTCCTTTCCAGACACTCTCTCCCCCTCCCTCCTCCTTCTACAGTACAGAGCATTAGAAAAACTTTGCAGACCTGAGGTTCAGAGCGTCCCTTCTCCCCCCTCCTCGTGTGTGTACAGAACGGACTGAGAAGGAGGGGAGGAGCTTTGATACACTGACACTGCACTGCTCAGCTGCTGTCAGGCAGAGAGGAGACTCGTCACTGCCAGGAAAAAAAGTTAAAGTAACAGACAGCGCTGCGGCCGTTTTATTGATAAGGTAAGCGGCTTGGGGGGAATCTCCCCCCTGCCTGTACTACTTGTAACACCACACTGATCTCTGCCTCATTGTCCGGGTCCTCCTCTATCAGCGTCCCTGGCGACGCCACCGCACACAAGGAGAGGAGGAAGGAGGGGAAGCACTTCGGCGCCCCCCCCCCTCTGCAGCTCTCAGGTGCGGAGCACCCCCTGCACCCCGTCCAGGATCGGCCCTGGGGGAGATTCCCCCCAAGCCGCCTACCTTATCAATAAAACGGCCACAGCGCTGTCTGTTACTTTTACTTTCTTTTCTGCCAGTGACGAGTCTCCTCTCTGACTGACAGCAGCTGAGCAGTGCAGTGTCAGTGTATCAAAGCTCCTCCCCTCCTTCTCAGTCCGTTCTGTACACACACGAGGAGGAGAAGGAGGAGGGGGGAGAAGGGAGAAGGGACGCTCTGAACCTCAGGTCTGCAAAGTTTTTCTAATGCTCTGTACTGTAGATGGAGGAGGGAGGGGGAGAGAGTGTCTGGAAAGGAGGACAAGGTACATGTCATATGAGTGATCGAGGGGTTAGGAGGATATGGTCCTGGGAGGGGGAAGGCAATGCTAGAACTTCAGTGTGGATTCGATTTGTAATCTGGCAACCCCTCTCTTCCTTCCCAAAACACCCCTCCAGCACATATCCTACCCCCCTACCCATCCCCCTTGCACTGGCTCTTTTCTCTCTCAAAGCGCCCTCCCCCGGGTCCCCCAGCACATATCTGACCCCGCAGGCACATATGGGGCACAGTGGCTGCATTTGATGGGCACAGTGGCTGCATTTGATGGGGCGCAGTGGCTGCATTTGATGGGGCGCAGAGGCTGCATTTGATGGGGCGCAGAGGCTGCATTTGATGGGGCGCAGAGGCTGCATTTGATGGGGCGCAGAGGCTGCATTTGATGGGGCGCAGTGGCTGCATTTGATGGGGCGCAGTGGTTGCATTTGATGGGGCGCAGTGGCTGCATTTGATGGGGCGCAGTGGTTGCATTTGATGGGGCGCAGTGGCTGCATTTGATGGGGCGCAGTGGCTGCATTTGATGGGGCGCAGAGGTTGCATTTGATGGGGCGCAGAGGTTGCATTTGATGGGGCGCAGTGGCTGCATTTGATGGGGCGCAGTGGTTGCATTTGATGGGGCGCAGTGGTTGCATTTGATGGGGCGCAGTGGCTGCATTTGATGGGGCGCAGAGGCTGCATTTGACGGGGCGCAGTGGTTGCATTTGATGGGGCGCAGTGGTTGCATTTGATGGGGCGCAGAGGCTGCATTTGATGGGGCGCAGAGGCTGCATTTGATGGGGCGCAGTGGCTGCATTTGATGGGGCGCAGTGGCTGCATTTGATGGGGCGCAGTGGCTGCATTTGATGGGGCGCAGTGGCTGCATTTGATGGGGCGCAGTGGCTGCATTTGATGGGGCGCAGAGGTTGCATTTGATGGGGCGCAGTGGTTGCATTTGATGGGGTGCAGTGGTTGCATTTGATGGGGCGCAGTGGCTGCATTTGATGTTTCTTTTTTTTCAGAATTAGTTTGTTTGCGCCCCCCAAACAAATTTGATCACCGACCGCCACTGCCCCCCAGCACATATCTATCTCTCCCCACCCCCCTGCTAGCACTAGAATTTGATGGGGCGCAGTGACTGCATTTGATGGGGCGCAGTGGCTGCATTTGATGGGGCGCAGAGGCTGCATTTGATGGGGTGCAGAGGCTGCATTTGATGGGGCACAGAGGCTGCATTTGATGGGGCGCAGTGGCTGCATTTGATGGGGCGCAGTGGCTGCATTTGATGTTTCTTTTTTTCAGAATTAGTTTGTTTGCGCCCCCCCAAACAAATTTGATCACCGACCGCCACTGCCCCCCAGCAAATATCTATCTCTCCCCACCCCCCTGCTAGCACTAGCTCTCTCCCCAGGACATATCTGACCCCTGCATTTCATGCAGAACACTCGCAATTCAGCCACGTGCACTGTTTGCTATGGCGAGCTATGCACCACATTACTACTCTTTCAGGCCACCAAAAGTGTCCCAGGTCTTTTACAATCTCATAGGGTATAACCCCCTGCCCCCCAAAAAAACAAATGCCATCGCTAAAGGGTTCGGGTTTTGCTTGAAGAAAAGGTGGAAACCCTAGTTGATCTGGGTTAAACAGTACTAGAAGGCGGTCGCTGACTGGCTGGGCTGCGCTGCACTCTGGGAGTTGTAATCTTGCCGCACTGAAGTTCCTGGCAGTTGGAGCAAACTACAACTCCCACCTCCCAAGAGTCTCGGAGGCAGCCAGCACGTCACACATGACCTGAGCGGTTGTGGGCTAGGACCGGGCGTTCTGTCATATTCTCCAACTCGTCAGATTCTCCAACAGAGTCTCCGGAGTGGCAGAGAAGACTGAGATTCATCACCCTCCCCCTCCCCTGAAGAGGCCGTGCAAGGAAAGTACCTAGCTGTAACACATACCCAGACCCTGACACACTCCCAGCTGACCCCTCACATCCCATGGGCACGGATCAGGCTGTACTGATGATGGCACTGTCTGCATGGGTGAGGTGGCACTGATCAGGCTGCACAGATTATGGGCCCATTTTAGGCTGCACTGATACCTGGGCACTGTCTGCACTGGTGAGGCTGCACTGATGGGCACTGTCTGCACTGGTGAGGCTGCATGGATGGGCACTGATCAGGCTGCACTAGTGAGGCTGCACTGATGGGCAATGATCAGGCTGCACTGGTGAGGTGGCACTGATCAGGCTGCACTGGTGAGGCTCTACTGATGAGCACGGATCAGGCTGCACTGATGAGGCTACATTGATGGGCACTGATGGTAAGTTTAACCACTTCAGCCACGTAAGGATTTACCCGCTTCCTGACCAGGCCATTTTTTGCGATACTGCACTGCGTTGCTTTAATTGACAATTGATGTGAGATGTTGTACCCAAACATAATTGACGACCTTTTTTCTCCCACAAATGGAGCTCTCTTTTATTGGTATTTGGTCACGGTTTTTATTTTTTGCGCTATAAACAAAAAAAGAGTGAAATTTTGAAAAAAAATATATATATTTTTAACTTTTTGCTATAATAAATATCCCCCAAAAAAATATATTTCTTCATCAGTCTAGGCCAATATGTATTTTTTTACTTATTTTTGGTAAAAAAAAAATATTGCAATAATCGTATATTGATTGGTCTGCGCAAAAGTTATAGTGTCTACAAAATAGGGAATACATTTTATGACATTTTTATTTTTTTAATCTTTTTCTAGTAATGGCAGTGATCAGCAATTTTTAGCAGGACTGCGGCGGACAGATTGGAAACTTGACACTTTTTTGGGACCATTGACATTTATACAGGGATCAGAGCTAAAAATACCCACTGATTTTTGTATAAATGTCACTGGCAGGGAAGAGGTTAACACTAGGGGGGATCAAGGGGTTAAGTGTTTCATAGGGAGGTGTTTCTAACTGGGGGGGTGTAGTGACTGGGAGTAGAGAGATCGATGTTCCTGATCACTAGGAACAGCAGATCTCTCTCTAAATCCCCTGTCAGAACAGGGATGTCTGTTTACATTGACAGATCGCCCTTCTGTCTCTCTCAGGAGCGATCGCGGGTTACCGGCAGATATCGCGGCCGCTGGCCACGTGCATCGGCTCCAGCGTCACGCTGTGTGCGCCGGGGAGCCAACCTGCTGCCGTATAACGACGGTGGCTGATCGCCAAGGTGTGTCTCTCTCCCTCTGGCAGCTGAATGCGGGAGGGAGAGAGACACACATGGCATTGTTCGTTCCTGTACTTGTCACACCACACTGATCTGCCTCATTGTCCGGGTCACATCTGCCCTGTGTGTGCCTGGGCGCTTTCCCGTCCCGGTGGATGTGTCTGCACTTAGAGGAGGGGCTGTCTTAATGTTCAGGCACCTCAAGGAACTGCCCAGGGGTCCTAGGTGCATGAAGGGGCCTTGAAGTTTTCTCCCAGCAGTCACTGTCCTGCCAAGCTGCCAACTGTTCCCCTCGCTGTGGTCGGCTCTTTTGCATGTCAGGTCAGTCACCTTATCCTTCTCTCATATCTCCATACTCTGCTCTCTCCCTCCCACCGCCTCAGCCACTTTCCTTTCATCCTCACACAGATCCATCAGTCTCTGCCAGTCACACTGCTTTCCTCTCAGCCTTGTTAACCCTTGCTACCTTCTCCCAGCCAGTTTTCCAACATGATAGCAGCCATGATAATATATAGCCTCTTCCCTAGCTGACTGGAATTCTCTTTCTAACACCTTCCCAACAATAGTCCCTCACTCTCCTCCCCCCTCCCAGTCTTCTTCTCTGGAGGCACTTCACCTTCACACAGGTGTGTGCCCCCCTCCCCCCATACACAAACATTGCAAATGACCATAATCCATCCCTCTCCAGCCCCTTCACCTCCATTTATTTGCCTCTCCTTCCCCCCTTCCCTCATGCCAGCACAAATCCTCCTCCTTCTGTATCCCTATACAGACAAGGATCCCCCAGATCCCCCAGTTTCACACCAATTCTCCTCTACCCACCCCCCATCTCTTACCCACTTCCTCCTTTTTACCCCCTCTTCATTCTTCCCTACCCCATTGTTCCCAACCCCCCCCCCCCATTTTTTCAGGGGTTAAGGAAGAACCCCGAGGTGGAGGATCTTATTACTGCTGCTGCTTGTGTGGGTGGGATGTGTACTGCACCAATCCCTGCTCATCCCCTTCTCCTATTCATCCTATGTGATTGGTGCAGTACACATCCTACCCACACAAGCAGCAGCAATAATAAGATGCTCCACCTCGGGGTTCTTCCTTAACCCCTGCAAAGTGCCAGAAGAGACCCAGAAACTCTGCAGGGGAAGGTAGAGGGGGATATGTCATTCCAATTTTTATTTAGCCCAGTGACAGCCTGCCAGAATAGGTGGGATCTGTAACAGCAACTTCCCTGAGCAGCTCTGCTTGAGGAGACCATATCTGTTTAATACATTACTGCCCCTTTACTGTACTCCCCTGACCCCTGTACTAGGTCTGCTTACCCTCCCCCTGTACTGTATCATGTCTGCAGTCTCTGACCTTCTCCTGTATCATGTCTGCAGTCTCTGACCTTCTCCTGTATCATGTCTGCAGTCTCTGACCTTCTCCTGTATCATGTCTGCAGTCTCTGACCATCTCCAGTATCATGTCTGCAGTCTCTGACCATCTCTTGTATCATGTCTGCAGTCTCTGACCATCTCCTGTACTATGTCTTGGGGCTCTTTCTAATAGACTCTCTAACAGAAGCCCTCTCTGTGTCCATTAGAGAGACCCCCTCCACGTCCCATTAGTGTATTCTCTTCCTGTATTTTGTTTATTGTTAAGAGATCGTTGGAGGATCCCAGGGTAACAAAGACTCCTTAGAGGAGCATCTCTGTGTTTGAGTCATTGCCATAGAAATATTTGTAAAGGGGAGGAGTTAGTAAGATGACCACGCCCATGTGGGGGCGCCAGAAATATTTCTGCACCCAGGCGTCTGTGATCCTAGGATCGGCCCTGGATATGAAAGTTAGGGGGGTAGAAAAGGAAACATGGATCTATATCCTTCCTGCTGGACTGGTCAAATTTTGATTCATGTATGGCCAGCTTTACAAAGTAAAACTTCTCTGCCCTTCCCCCATGGCCATGTTAGTAAACACTGCACTGTGGTGTAGCAAAGTTTATAGGACAGGGTGCATTCTAATAGGCAGTAGCACTGCCAAAGTGCACTGCAACCACAATCCAAACACTTGGCTTGCAGTTGCAGTGCAGCATTCCAATTCCAAATTATTGTTTAGCTGCAAAAAAGAAAGCCATACTGCAAGCAGCAGCATTGCCAGCTGTTGCTGATCGCCCACAGTGTGTACAAGCAGCATTTATAAATGGCAAGAATCTACAGATTTTTGCTGGTGGCTGCCCCTAGCCACAGATATTCAGCTGTCTGAATGTAGCTTCATGAAATATTTCATTACATTTTAGGGATTGGATTAAGGTGAATGAGTTATTTTTGTAGCTATAAATGCTGGGGTTCCCTACACTCAGTTGAACTGAGGAAACCACTTGCATTAGTTGTAAAATATCTTCAAAGACACACTGTTTAAGGACCTAGTGTGGTAAAAGGGGGAGGCTAAGCTATGACTTCATATGTTGCAATTACCAAAAGACATGGGCAGATTGACTGTACCCTACCCCTGGAGCAACCATCTAGCAGCACACTTACAGCACTTAATGAACTGTTCCTTAGTAGATCGTATCCACTCTAGCAGATCCATATTGCTTACAAGGGATGAGCTGAACACCCCCCGGTTCGGTTCGCACCAGAACCTGTGAACGGACCAAAAGTTTGCGCGAACGTTAGAACCCTATTAACCACTTCAATACAGGGCTTTTTATACCACTTCCATACCGGGCCTATTTTAGCACTTCTCTCCTACATGTACAAATCATCATTCTTTTGCCAGAAAATTACTCAGAACCCCCAAACATTATATATGTTTTTTTAGCAGACACCCTAGGGAATAAAATGACGGTCATTGCAACTTTTTTTCTTGCACGATATTTGCGCAATAATTTTTCAAACGCCTTTTAAAAAAAAAAAATGGTTTCATGAATTAAAAAATAACAAAACAGTAAAGTTAGCCCAATTTTTGGGGAAAATATGAAAGATGATGTTACGCCGAGTAAATAGATACCTAACATGGCACACTCATGGAATGGCCTCTAGCTGCAGGCATCATTCAGATATCCCCCTACAAAGCCAGGACGTCATATGACGTCCACCCAGGATGGGAGATCCCATCTGTGGACGTCATTTGACTATGGCTGGGTAGGGAAGTGGTTAAATACAATGGACGCGAACGTTCGAAATCTAAAGTGCTAATTATAACGGCTAATATGCATGTTATTGTCCTAAAAAGGGTTTGGGGATCCGGGTTCTGCCCCAGGGGACAGGTATCAATGCAAAGTTTTAAAAACGGCCGTTTTTCGGGAGCAGTTATTTTAATTAAATATCGTACCTGGGGGGTGTCTAAAGTATGCCTGTGAAGTGGCATGTGTTTCCCTTGTTCAGAACTGTCCCTGCACAAAATGAAATTTCTAAAGGAAAAAAAGCCATTTAAAACTGCTTGCGGCTTTAATGTCATGTCTTCTCCTGGCAATATGGATGAAAATCTTTGAGAAAAATGGCATGGCTACCCCATCACCCCAGCCCATTACCAGCCCCTTTGGGTCTTGTATGGATATTAAGGGGAACTCCGCACCCAAAATAAAAAAAGGCCCTATATACTCTGAACAGCAGTATACAGGCGGTGCAAACAAGACAGGGACTGTAGGTTTGTTCTTAAGTAGAATCTGTTTGTAATTTTGAGCAGGTACATTGTTTAAGTGTAGCTCCAGCCAAAAAATATATTTTTAAGCTTTTTGGAAAACATAGGGAAGGGTTATCACCCCTGTAACATTTGTTTTGCTGTCTGTGCACCTGTTCAGAACATTTCACCTCACTTTACGTCCCAATGACAAATGTTTTTGGAAAAGTGGGGTTTTTATTGAAACAAGGATTGGTGATAAAGCATCAGTGGAGAGGAGACACCTTTTTCCCATATTAACTCTTACAGGAGAGAATTTGCCTTCCTAGGGGTAGATTTCCTCTCACTTCCTGTTGTCTCCTTCCATTTGCAAGTAGGAGTCGTTTGTAAGTTGGATGTTTGAAAGTAGGGGCCTGCCGTATATACTCTGCTGAAATTTGCCCCTTAGATGTTGGTGTTGCCACAACACTGTGAGCCCTCACAGTTACTCTTGGTGGGCGCTGGAATGCCCTGCTGTGAACTATTATATCAGGAATTGTAATTGCATGCCATTGTTGAACAGTGGTAGGAAAAATTGGGCCTTTGGTGGTGGTGCTGGTGCTACAATACTGTCAGCCCTCACAGTTACTCTTGGTGGGCGCATGAATGGGTCCTGCTGTAAATTATTAGATCAAGAATTGTAATTGCATGCCCCTGTTGAAGAAGGGCTGAAAAATTGGGCCTTTGGTGGTGGTGGTGTTGCCACAACACTGTAAGCCCTCACAGTTACTCTTGGTGGGCACAGGAATGGGCCCTGCTGTGAATTATTATATCAAGAATTGTAATTACATGCCATTGTTGAACAGTGGTAGGAAAAATTGGGCCTTTGGTGGTGGTGGTGGTGTTGCCACAACACTGTAAGCCCTCACAGTTACTCTTGGTGGGCGCAGGAATGGGCCCTGCTGTGAATTATTAGATCAAGAATTGTAATTACATGCCCCTGTTGAACAGGGGCAGAAAAATTGGGCCTTAGGCACTGGTGTCACAACACTGCAACCCCTCACAGATACTGTACTTGGAGCACAGCAATGAGCCCTGTTGCAAAGTATTGCATCAAAAATTGTAATTACACGCCCCTGTTAAACAAGGGGCTGAAAAATTGGGCCTTAGGCACTGGTGCTGGTGCCACAACACTACAACCTCTCCCAGATACTCTAGTTGGAGTGCAGGAATGAGGCCTGCTGCAAAGCATTGCATAAAAAATTGTAATTACATGCCCCTGTTAAACAGGGGCTGAAAAATTGGGCCTTAGCCACTGGTGGCGGCACCCAGAAACAAAAATGTTCTTCCAAGCTATCATCAGGAATCGGATCATTGAGGAGGAAGAGGATAGTCAGTCAACATAACAGGACAATCACTCAGCATCAGCATAGGCAGTCTTGAAGGGATGTGACATTTCAAAATAAATTATTCTGTTACATCAGCTTCAGGTGCTTGGTAGCTGGTGGTGATCCAAGACTGGTTCATCTTTATGAAGGTCAGTCGATCAACCAAGTCGGTGGACAGGCGCACCCTGTGATCCGTGGCAAAGCCTCCAGCAGCACTGAATGTGCATTCCGAAAGAACGCTGGATGCAGGACAGGCCAGTAGCTCAATTGCATACTGTGCAAGCTCTGGCCAGTGATCTATCCTCAAGACCCAGTAAGCCAGAGGATTTTCGATGGGAAAGGTGTCCAAGTCTGACCTTGCCCCTAGGTATTCCTGCACCATGTATATCAGACGCTGGCGATGGTTGCTGGAACCGATCATACCTTGGGGCTGCGGACTAAAAAATTGTCTGAACGCATCGGTCAGACGGCCACCTTCTCCACCGCTCCTTCTGCTACTGACCGAAGCCTCAGCAACTCGTTGTCCAGGACCAGGAGTTTGTAACCTCCCAGTCTCTGGGAACGCGTTGCACAGACCTTTCTGCAAGGCCTCCCGGAGATGTCTCATCCTTTGCTCCCTCTGCGACGGCAAGATAAGGTCCTCAACCTTACCCTTGTACCGTGTATCAAGGAGAGTGGCCAGCCAGTAATGGTCCCTCTCCTTGATCCGAAGAATACGAGGATCCTTCCGCAGACTTTGCAGGATCAGGGAGGCCATGCAGCGTAGGTTAGCTGAGGCATTCGGTCTGGAGTCCTCTGGGTCACTAAGGACGACATGATCCGCAGCCACCTCCTCCCAGCCACGTACAAGTCCACGGGTTTATTGGGACTGTAAATCATCCCTAAAAGACTGCTGCTGTTGATGCTGAGTGCCATGCTCCACCTCCATGCTGACACAATCCTCCTCCTCCTCCTCGTACTCTTCCTGTGTGATGGGTGGGACAGAAGGAACACTGTCTGGGTAAAGGGGGCCTTGAGAGGCAAGGAAGTCCTCCTCTTCCTGCCTCTGTTCTGCCTCAAGTGCCCTGTCCATTATTCCACACAGCGTATGCTCCAACAGGTGGACAAGAGGTACAATGTCACTGATGCATGCACTGTCACTGCTCACCATCCTCGTGGCCTCCTCAAATGGTGTCAGGACAGTGCATGCATCCCTGATCATGCCCCACTGGCGTGGTGAAAAAAAACCAAGCTTCCCTGACCCTGTCCTGGTGCCGTAGTCGCACATGCACTCATTGATGGCCCTATGCTGCATGTGCAGCCGCTGCAGCATGGCCAACGTTGAGTTCCACCTGGTGGGCATGTCACAAATAAGGCGGTTCTTGGGCAGGTTCAACTCCTTTTGCAGCTCAGCCAGCCAAGCACTGGCATTATATGATCTGCGGAAATGCACACAGACTTTCCTGGCCTGCCTCAGGACATCCTGTAAGCCCGGGTACCTGCCCAAGAACCGCTGCACCACCAGGTTAAGGACGTGAGCCACACAGGGCACATGGGTCAGTTGTCCCTGTCGGAGGGTGGAGAGGAGGTTGGTACCATTGTCGCAAACCACCATTCCTGGCTTAAGCTGGCGTGGCATCAACCACCTCTCGGCCTGCCCCCACAGAGCTGACAGAACCTCTGCCCCAGTGTGGCTCCTGTCCCCCAAACACACCAGCGCAAGCACGGCATGGCATCTTTTTGCCTGCGTACTTGCGTAGCCCCTTGAATGCCTACGGAGCACCGCTGGTTCCGAGGACAAAGCACAGGAAGAGGTCATGGAGGAAGAAGAAGAGGAGGGGATGGAGGAGAGAGGTGTGTCACAACCAGTAGTAGCATTTTGGAGGCGTGGCAGCGGAACAACCTCCAACACTACTGCACCTTGTCCTGCATCCTTCCCAGCTGCCAAAAGAGTGACCCAATGGGCCGTGAAAGAAAGGTAACGTCCATGTCCATGCCTGCTGGATCATGAATCAGCGGTAATATGCACCTTACCGCTGACCGCCCTGTCCAGCGAGGCATGGACATTGCCTTCCACATGCCGGTAGAGAGCCGGAATCGCCTTCCGTGAGAAAAAGTGGCGTTTGGGAACCTGCTACTGAGGAACCGCACATTGCACAAACTCATGGAAGGGGCCGAGTCTACCAACTGAAAAGGCAGCAGTTGAAGTGCTAGCAATTTAGCCAAGCTAGCATTCAACCGCTGGGCATGTGGATGGCTGGGAGTGAACTTCTTTCGACGGTCCAGCAGCTGGGGCAGGGAAATTTGCCTGCTACAACCGGACGTCGGTGTACTGCTAGCAGAGTGCCTGCAAGTACTTGGCTGTGACACACCTAACTCTACACCTTCATTCCTCTCAGTGCAGGTTGAGAGGACTGAAGGTATAGTGGGGTTGGAGATCCCAGCTGATGAGGAGCAAGGAGAGGTCCGCTTTGTTCTTTGGTGTGGGTCTTTAAGGTACGCTTGCCAACAAGCTGCATGGCAGGTCAACATATGTCTGGTCAAGCATGTGGTGCCCAAGCGGCTGATGTTTTGGCCACGCGAGATACGCTTGAGACATATGTTGCAAATAGCAGCGGTGCGATCTGATGCACTCGACTCAAAAAAGACCCACACCAAAGAACTTTTTGAATAACGGGCAGAGGCAGCGCCCTGCACAGGCGGAGCTCTGCGGTGTGATTCAGTCGGTGTGCTGCCCTTACGCTGGCCCCCGGAGGGCATCCTGCCTCGTTGGAGATGTGCCTCCTTCTCATCCTCCTCCTCCTCCTCTCTCCTATCAGGCACCTACGTGGAGTCAGTGACCTCATCATTCCCCTCATCATCCCCTCCCTCCTCATCACTGGAGCCAATTCTGGCAGTATGCTGCAGCTGCTGGAACATGACTGCCAGATTGCTATCCTTCTTGAGCATCCCCTCTCTCTGCGCTCAAGCTACTGCCTTCCTCTAGCTGGGTATCATCATCAGACCCTTCAAAACGCTGGGCATCCTCCTGGATCATGTACCCAACACTGTGCTCAAACAGTTCGGGGGAATCCTTAGGAGGACATGGTGGGTCTAGGGAAGGAGTGACTGATGATGACATTGATACCAGGGAAGAGGACACTTTGGCAGCTGCTTTGCCAGTACCCTGAGCCTGGGTGAGAGAGGATGAGGAGGATGAGGAGGGCTTGGTCATCCACTCTACCAAGTCTTCGGCATGATGCGGCTCAACACGTCCAGCTGCCGAAAATAAGGACAAGCGTGTCCCATGGCCACGTGCTGATGATGATGCACCGCGTCCACGACCAGCACTGTTGTCTCTAGACACAGAGCCTGCTTGCCCTCTTTTATTGGCTCGTGACTGTCTGCCTCTCCTTGTTGGCCTTCCAGACATAGTAATGGCCTGCATGGAAATGGGAAAACCAGCAATTGGGTAGTGTATATTGTGCTGAAGGCACACAACACCCACTAACTCCTGCAGATGCCTTTATTAGAGAACACCAGCAAAAAAGGGTAGATACAGGTGTATACTGTGCTGGGGCACACAACACCCACTAACTCCTGCAGATGCCTGTATTAGAGAACAGCAATAAAGTTTAGATACAGGTGTATACTGTGCTGGGGCACACAACACCCACTAACTCCTGCAGATGCCTGTATTAGAGAACAGCAATAAAGTGTAGATACAGGTGTATACTGTGCTGGGGCACACAACACCCACTAACTCCTGCAGATGCCTGTATTAGAGAACAGCAATAAAGTGTAGATACAGGTGTATACTGTGCTGGGGCACACAACACCCACTAACTCCTGCAGGTGCCTGAGAAAAGAACACACTGTCTCTGCCTATCTAGCTTAGAGAACAGCAATAAAGGGTAGATACAGGTGTATACTGTGCTGGAGGCACACAACAACACCCACTAACTCCTGCAGATGCCTGAGAAAAGAACACACTGTCCCTGCCTATCTAGCTTAGAGAACAGCAATAAAGGGTAGATACAGGTGTATACTGTGCTGGAGGCACACAACACCCATTAACTCCTGCAGATGCCTGAGAAAAGAACACACTGTAGAACACACTGTCCCTGCCTATCTAGCTCTTTCCCTGCACGCCGGAACACACTACACAAGGCCGCAGCGCTGGCGGGCTTATATAGTGTGGGGCGTGTACTAAACCCCCTGAGCTATAATTGGCCACAGGCATCCTGCCTGTGGCCAATTATGGCTCTCCTCGCTGCCGGCGCTGTGATTGGCCAAGCATGCGGGGGTCACAGTGCATGCTTGGGCAATCACAGCGCCGGCAATGCAGTGCGATGGCGCAGTGCAGTGTGGGCCATTCGCGTCACACGAATTTGGCGCGAACGGCCCACAAAGTTCTGGTTTCGCCGAACAGGCGAACAGGCGATGTTCGAGTCGAACATGCATTCGACTCGAACACCGAGCTCATCCCTATTGCTAACCTATACCCCATACTCTAATTGAAGCTCTGGAAGTGGGTTCCCTTAAAACCACCACATAATGCCCTATGCTACATTTACTGTTAAAATTATGAAAGATGGCGTGGCTAGCATGTAGACCAGAGCGGACGTGTTGCACCAGAGCTTCAATCCTGACCTCATTCTACCAGCTAATAGTGGCAGCTCCTGCACTCGTTTCTCCCTCTGCTGCCCACCATCTGGTTCCTGATCACCCCGGGATTGCTGCCATCAGGTTGGATTAGTTTGGATGGGACCGCTGAAGACCCGCTCCACTCAGCCTGGTACCAATGCTCTCCCCTCTTCCCGCCCAGCGGCCATATTGGACACACGTGCGCCAGCCAGCAACACATGTCTGCCAGCACACAAATCCCGGAGGGGACGGGTGACGCGGCCTACCCCTCTGGAGCGGACATCCTGGCAGCAATTGCGGAGTGCAAGGCCTCCCTTACAGATAAGATCGATTATGTGGAGGAACAACGTTCGTATCCTGGGTCTACCGGAACGGCCAGAAGGCAACATGCCCACTGATTTCACCGACCTCTTGGGCCTGCCCGACCTCCCGCCGACCTTTGTCGTGTAGCGGGCCCACAGAGTCCCACCAGACCCACCTAGGCCCGGGGCCCCACTGCGCCCTTTCCTACTGAAATTTCTCAACTACAGAGACCGGGATCGTATCCTAGCTACCGCACGGGCCATGCCTGAAATCAAGTATGAAAATACCAAGCTACTGTTCTTCCCGGATTACTTCCAAGAAATCCAGCAGCGACGCAAGTCTTTTACTGAGGTGCGCAGAAGGCTCCGGGATAAAGGCATCCGCTTCAGCCTCCTTTACCCCAGCAGATTGAGAATAACTGATGGCGACCGCACGCGCTTTTTTGACAACCCCGAGGCAGCTTCGAAATGCCTGGACACCCACTGAAATCTACCTGGACTCCGCCAGACTTGGCCGATTCACCATCTAGCTCCATTATATCACCTAAGTACTCTAACATTTTTCCCTGTCTGACCTGCCTGCAATGGAGCTTGTTGAATACTTTCCCACACTGCACCTCATCCTTCTGGCAGGTGGCGCTACTTTTTTTGCCACGCTGGCACTCACTGCTACTCCCCTTTCTCCCACCTCCCGAGTTACCCTCCTGGCTCTGTAGCTCAGGTGCTTCCCTCATGACTTCCTATTGCTCCCGTCACATCACCCCCCCAGTTCATTTTTGTTGTGGTGGTTATTTTTCTCCCTAAACCACCGGCTCCAGCTGCTGCCCCCCATCCCACCCACAGGATAACCTGGAACAACCTACCCTGCCATCAGGGTTCCGTTTCTGTTTTCCCTACTAGGGGACTACTACATGCTTTGGAGCATAGCACTGAGCTGTTGACTGTCTTGTTTAAGGTTACAGTTGTTTTTGTTTCTGGATAAAGGACGGGTCTGATCTCCTCCAAGTTTTTAAGGTGGTTGACAGACAATGGCAGGAATGACACCTAGGTGTCATCAAGGGTATATATTGCACTGTGTGTATATGTTCATATTTGTTTTGTTTGTTTTGGTTTCTATTGATTATGCTTATGGTTGGAACAGGCTCCCTGGGTCCATGCAGTCCCTGACAAGCACTTCTAAGCCAAATAGGCTCCTCCCTACACTTATATCTCCTAACATACCAGATGGCTACACGTGACATTCCTAATTTCCATGTCCTATCCTGGAATGTCCGCGGGCTCAATTCCAAGTTTAAGAGAGCTGTGCTCTTCAAATATCTCAAATTACATTCCCCCCACATGATCTTGCTGCAAGAAACGCATCTCACGGGCAGCAAACTCCTAGCTCTAAAAAAGCCATGGATCCAGAGAGCCTTTCACGCCTCTTACTCCACGTATGCCAGAGGGGTATCAGTGTTTATCAGCAAGTTGTTCCCCTGTGTGATAGAACAAGTTCATACCAACCCCAGGGTAAATATGTGCTGGTGGTGTTCACTGTTTGGGGCACCCATTATATTATCGTCAATGTACCCCCTCCCTTCTCATCATCCATTCTATACACGATTCTGGAGAGGATTACCCCTTACTGCCCTGCAAGGTTGCTGCTCATGGGCGATTATAATGCCATCCTGGCCCCTGACCTTGATAGACCAGTCCCCCCAAGCAGTTTTCTTCGGATCTGCTTACCTGGGCCCAAGCCATGGGTGTAACCAAGGTCTGGAGATGGAAGCATCCCACAGTTAAAGCCTAGTCCTGCTTCTCCACCACGTACAAAACGTCCTCCCATATCGATCTGGCCTTCGCCAACCCGACCATGTTGTCAGATGTTTTGGATGCGACGTACTTACCGTGTGGGCTCTCAGACCATGGCCCCCTACTCCTCAACATTCGCTCCCCCTCCTCCAGATCCTCTGCCCTTTGGCAGTTGAGGTCCCATTGGCTCTTCCATGCGGATCTGGCGGACACCATTCCACCTCGCCTTGCAGAGTTCTGGGGCCTCAACGAGCGGTCCTCCTCTCAAGAAGTCACATGGGATGCCTTTTAAGGCTTTCACCAGAGGTCAGTACATCTCCTCCATTGCAGGGATCCGTAGGGAATAAGCTGCCACTACGACTGACCTTGAAAACGCTTTGAAAACCCAGGCTGACACCTACGCTACTGACCCCTCAGCCGCTCACTTTGACTCCCTCAACGCAGCAAACCGTGACTTACACCTCCATCTCACTGAGGTCACCAGACTGGATTTTTACCATAACAGACAGAAGTTCTTTGAACAAGGAGACCGTAACGGTCGCTTTTTGGCGATGCTGGCCCAGCATGATCAACCACTGACAGTGATTCCCAGCATAAGGTCTCCCTCAGGGGAATCAGTCTCATCCCTACCAGCCATACTGGATACCTTTTGTCAGTACTACGGCTCCCTCTATGCCACAGTGTTGCCCTCGGATTTCCAGGCCCGGGACTTTGCACCCTGGCTGGACCCGCTGGCACTCGGTTGGCTCTCAGATGAGGAGTGGGAGTCCTTGGTGGGACCTATTACTCCGGAGAAGGTTCTGAGAGCGATCAGATCCTTCCCTACTAGGAAATCTCCGGGCCCAGATGGCCTTCCCATGGAGTTCTACAGGACCCACGGGGACTTACTCACACCCAAATTAGCCCAACTCTTCTCACAGTGCCTGGCTGACGGTGCCCTCCCGTCCTCTATGAGTCACGCCCACGTAATCCTTATTCACAAGGCCCACATACATCGCCTTACTTAATGCGGATTTCAAAATCCTTACTAAGCTTCTAACCATGAGACTGCAACCCCTGCTGCCGACTGTTATAGAGACTGATCAAACGAGTTTCATGGCTCAACGAGCAACCGATGTGAATTTAAGGCGCCTATTTACCAACATACATACATATCATCTCAATGAGGGTTCCAGGGTGGTCGCCTCCCTGGACATGGAAAAGGCCTTTGACACCAGGGAGTGGCCTTTCCTCTGGGAGGTTCTTCGCAGAATGGGGTTTCCCTTACTGTTCATTAAATGGCTACATATTCTCTACCAAAATCCCACGTCCACCATCAAACTGGGGGAGCACTGTCGCGGTCCTTCCCTTTGTCCAGGGGAACACGGCAGGGCTGCCCTCTCTCTCAAGCACTTTTTGCCATCGCGATAGAACAGGTGGCGGAGGCCCTTCACGTCTCCCCACACATTAGGGGACTGCGCGTCGGATGGCTGGAAGAGAGGGTTGCCCTGTACGCGGGCGACCTCCTCCCTTTCCTTCATGATGGGGACTCTTCCCTCGGAGGGCCCTACGGGTCCTAAACTAGTTTTCCACTATCACTGGCCTCAAATTTAACTGAGCAAAGTCCCTTTTGTTTCCTATTGACCCAGCAGCCCGTGCAAGCGCCCCCTCTGATCTCCCACTGCAGTGGGTTGAGAACTTTAAATACCTGGGGGTGATGGTTTCTAGACAGGCCTCAGATTTCATGTCCTTGAATCTTTCCCCGGTGCTTCAAGAAGTCCGGCTGAGGCTGAAGGCGTGGGAGTCCTTACCCCTATCACTACTAGGGCGCGTAAATTTGATTAAAATGAAAATTCTCCCTAAAATCTGTTTCGCCACTCCCCGCAATGGATACCCAAGTCCTTTTTCAACCGCCTTTATAGCCTCCTCGCCTCTTTCATCTGGGGACCCCAGTTCCCCCGGTACAGCTGGTCCACACTGGTGCGCCGACCTCCCAGGGAGGCCTTGCGTGTCCAGATTTTCATAAATATTATTTGGCCACACAACTTGTTACAGCTGTCTGGTGTCTAAACCGGGACGTAACTAACCTCGCTACCCTACTAGAGGGGGCAGTGGTGAACTCCCTGGAGGCGCTTAAATTCTTATTGTTCCGTGGTCCTTGGGCCCCCTACCCATTGACGCCCTCCATGCATACCACGCTGCGTGCATGGAGGTCCACTCTCCAAATCAAACGCTACCCCAAAAAAGGGGTCTCTCCCGAAGCCCCTCTATGGTTAAATCCCACCCTGAACCACATCTACATTTTACCTGAACCTCATGCCTGGACCAAATATAACATAAAAACAGTTGCCCAGGTAATTTCTGGCCAACCCTGGCCCCTCTCTCCAAATTGAGCTCCGACTTCAATGTTCCACAGTCCTATTTTTTCCGCTACCTTCAGTTCTCCCACGCCTTCAGCAGCCAATTCTCCCACTCCCCCCCCCCCCCCCCCCCCAGGTGGTCCAATCTGCACTGGAAGCCCTCCTCAGATCTGATTGCATAAGAAAACCCACCTCCCAGCTATACTCGCACTTAATAATGATCTCCCTTCCTACACTAGAGAAACGTAGAAATTGATGGCTGCGAGACATTCCAGACTTTGACAATGACGACTGGGACGATATATGAGACTTACCTTTTGGTTCCCTTGTCTCCCTGCGAGACCGGCTGATACAGTTTAAGATAGTCCATCATGCGTACTTTACCCCATATAGGTTACACAAAATGAATCCCAATGCCCCTCCAGAGTGCCGGCACTGTGGGGGAACTCCCGGGGACTTTGCCCATATTTTCTGGACCTGCCCGGTGATAGAATATCTTCCCAGTATCCGACTAACAGTCATAACACAGGTCACTACCATACCACTACGACCCTCCATGTCCATTTGCATACTAGGCCCGATAGAGTAGCTGATCCCCACAGTGGCGGGGCGCACTTTAGTCAAGCTACTACTATTCTACGCCCGCAAAGCCATAGCCCTTAGCTGGTGAAAGCCCACCCCCCTCCTCTTTACCTCTTGAAACAACTGGTCAACACCAGCCTACCCCTCTATAAGGACACATATTCCAACAGAGGCTGCCCCCGCAAGTATGACAAGGTTTGGTCCAAATGGCTTGCGGACCCATCTACAACTTCTGATGTACGCTGAAGTGAATTCTTAGCATATCATACCTTGGGCCTGAGGCAAACCATATTCTACGCATGCTATATTGCCTTGTCTAGATTTGTGTACTTCAGACAAATGCTGTATTGTTATCCCAGGAGCCAACCTGATGTTTTTTGTTGTTGACCATAGTCCCATCTCTTGTTCAGCTTTACTGTCTACTAATTGTCGCACTCCTTGTGCTGGTCGCACAGTGTATCTGCCATAATCAATGTATGTGGTTTTGTTTTGTGTTTCGAAAATAATAAACCAATAAAAAAAAAAAAAAAAAATGATGAAAGATGGTCCATTCCTTGTTACATTACTCTGGGTTTACCATCTATTCTCCCATTTGGGACAAAACATTTTTTTTATTATCCTTCTCATTATGCCTGCTTGGTTATATAGATGAAGAGCTACACAGATTCCACTACTCCAATGTCTTTTTCTAGCCCACAAGTTTATCACCCAAATGTGGCTAACCCCTCTGCTTCCTACTCATTCAGACTGGTTAAGGACCATTAATGACATGTTAGTGAGAGAGAAGCTGACATATACCAGAGGAGGCCGCATAGCCAAATTCAATAAATTATGGGGGCCCTGGTTGAAGATTACGGCGCCCTACTGCACTTACATTTGAGTGTGGTATGGCTTGAAGAAAAAACATAGATGGAACATTCATTCATGTATGCTAAATAATAAGACACTTTGAGCCAACATTTTGTATTTTTTTTTTTCAATTTCTTTATTTATCTATTTTATCCAACATACAAGGGAAATAATCAAATAACAAGTTTACTGACTCAGTTTAAACCAATAAATACCCCACGGGTCTATTCAATATACAACCTTCTTGTTAACTTAAATACAACATAGATCTAATTATATTGAAATATTCCTTCTCATTTGGTTCTTCCCCTCCTAAATACCCAGACTCCCATCCCCCCCCCCCCTCTTTCCTTTTTTTTGAAAAACTCTGGTTAATTCACCTTACCCCCAAAAAAGAAACAACAACAAAAAAAAAAAAAAGGAAACCCCAACCAAAAAAAAAAAAAATTATTATCTCCAGTCGGCCAAGGAGATAGGGGAACCCTAGCTCCCCCCCCCCTTCTCAAATTACAAAAGAAAAACAAGGACTTCCCTTCTTCCGAGTATTTAAATGTGTTCCATTGTGCCCAAGTTTCAGAATAGATCTCATGTCGGTTTTGACGTGAAAGTGTCAAATCCTCCATCTTGTTTACTTCTTCGATTCTATTGAACCAGGAGAAGATTGTTGGCGGATTCGTATCTCTCCACTGCCGAGTAATACATGCTCTAGCCCCATTAATAAGATGACGTAAAATTGATTTACTGTATATTTTCCCTGGTATTTCAGATACGTGCAGCAAAAATAAAGCCGGATCTTCTGGGAGATTATAATCAGTAAATTTTTGTGCTATCTGGCGTACTTCCCTCCAGAAATGCAACAGCTTTGAGCATGACCAGAAGACATGGAGTAATGTCCCTCTTTCTTCCTGACATCTCCAACATTTATCCGGGATCTCCGGCAAATATTTATTAAGCAATGTAGGAGTTCAATACCATCTTGTCATGATTTTAAAGTTTGTTTCTTGGGCCCTAGTACATATAGAAGATTTTAACGCTAGATTTATAATCTGCCTATGTTGTACCTGAGTAAATGTCCTGTCCAGTGTCATTTCCCACTTCCTTATAAATGGAGGAACATAGTCCTCCGGGGGGGCAATCAATAATCCATATATTTTCAAAAGTGTATGATAACACGGGCCTATTTCCTCACACATCTTTTCTAAAGGGGTCAGTGGTCTTAAAAAGTCCTCCAAAGGTGGAAGAATATTATAGAAATGTCTCAGTTGTGCTCCGCTCCAAAACTCCAGACAAAAACGATCATTAGATGAAGTTAGTTCCATCAATGAGGGCCAATTACGCGTCGTTCCTTGCACAAAGTGTGAGGCCTGAAATATCTGTAACTCTAAAAGTCTTCTCCATGGGCCCTCCTGTAATCCTGGGGGAAACGTGGGTTCCCCACAATGGGGTACAAGGGGGAGTTAGCTGATGATAGTCCGGTAGTGGTGCATATTCGAGAGCAAATCCGCAGGGTAGGCCCCAAGGTTGGGTGCTTTTTGAGGTCAGAACTAAGATCTCTAAAGCACCAAACCGCTCGACGCAATGGAACTCTACACTGTGATTGGTCGATCTTTGGCCATATTTTAAGACTTGTATGCCTGCACCAGTCTATTAATCTCACCATATGGGCCGCTTGATAATATTTCTGAATATCTGGAACTGCTACCCCCCCCATATTTTTTGGGCATGGTCAATATTCGACGTTGTAATCTTGGCCTCTTATGTCCCCAGACAAAGTCAGCTATCAATGCATTCGTCCGGTTAAAAAATTCTGAAGGGACATGAATTGGCAGTGTTTGGAATAGGTAGGATAATTTAGGCAAAATTGACATTTTTATTATGTTGCATCTGCCAAACCACGAGAAGGTACCCTTGTCCCATTTAGCCAATAGAGTTTTTACTCTACTTAATAATGGTAAAAAATTCAGTGTAAAAATTTGGTCCAATTTAGGTGACATAAAGGTGCCCAAATATTTA
This sequence comes from Rana muscosa, assembly GCA_029206835.1. Taxonomy (NCBI): domain Eukaryota; kingdom Metazoa; phylum Chordata; class Amphibia; order Anura; family Ranidae; genus Rana; species Rana muscosa. The sequence continues at coordinate 901,398,992 of CM055121.1, read as the reverse complement.
ATAGCTGTCGAAGTCCATCTAAATTGAAAATTTGCTTTCAGGGCATTAATTTGTATTGGTGACATAGATACCCCCATTGCTTCTGATTTTATCATATTGATTTTTAAGTCAGAAAGGGCGCCATATCGATCCAATTCTCCCACCAGATTCGGCATTGATATTGTTGGCTTTGTCAGGGAAAACAAAAGGTCATCCGCATACGCGGAGACCTTATAATCCGTATCTCCAGTTCTTATCCCCGTTATATCGGGGTTTTGCCTTACTTTACAGAGTAGGGGTTCCAGCGAAAGAGCGAAAAGGAGGGGTGATAGGGGGCACCCTTGACGGGTGCCATTTGAGATAGAAAAGGGATCAGATACAGTATGTGTCCGTTTACTTTAATTTGTGCCTCTAGTCTTGTGTATAAACTCGATATCCATCCAACCATCCTCTCCCCCATACCCACATATCGTAAAACTGAGAACAAAAAGGGCCAACTAACCCGATCGAATGCCTTTTCGGCATCTGTTCCTAAAAAGACAGAGGGCATGTTGGAGAGGCCGGCTATATGGATAAGATTCAAGGTCTTAATGGTATTATCTCGGGCCTCTCGAATTGGTATAAAGCCTACCTGGTCTGGATGTATTAATGCTATTAGATGTGATTGAATATGAGTGGCCAATATTTTTGTAAATTTTTTTAGGTCTACATTTAGTAGAGAAATAGGTCGATAACTACCACATGCTGATGGATCCTTATCCTCCTTCGGTATAAGAGTAATATGTGATTTCAAGGTTTCTGATGTAAACCTTGTCCCCTGTCCTATTACATTGAATATTTGTACCATCTGTTTACCCAGGAGGGGAAAAAATTTCTGATAGTACAGGCATACCCCACTTTTAAGTACACAATGGGACCAGAGCATGTATGTAAAACGAAAATGTACTTAAAGTGAAGCAATACCCTTTTTCACTTCTGGGGCATCAGGGGCTGTAGTGGGGGTGTCAGGGGCTGTAGAGTGGTGTCAGGGACTGTAGTGGGGGTGTCAGGGACTGTAGTGGGGGGGTCAGGAAGTGTGTTTCCAAGTAGCAGTGAATCTGAACTATCCGTGCATGGATTACTCAGCTGCAGCTTTAGCTTGAGAGCCACTTTACATACACTCATGGGTATGTCCTTACTCGCGAGTGTATGTAAAGTGAGTGTACTTAAAGCGGGGTATGCCTGTATTTATATGTAAATCCATCTGGACCCGGGGCTTTACCTGGTTTAGCTGTAATAGCCGTTTCCATGTCTTTTCTAATCTGTTCTGACAATTGGGGGATACCCGACGAGGCAATGTATTCCTCTATATTATTTTTATTATTTTGGGATTGCATTATGATAGGTAAATTATACAGAGACTGATAAAACTTACGGAAAGTCATAGCAATCTGAGTAGGAAGATATATCTTGCTCCTCCTCGAATCCACCAAATATGGAATATAAGATTGGGTTTTCTGTTCTTGTAAAGCTCTAGCCAATAAACGTCCACATTTGTCTCCTGATTCATAATAGTATCTCTTACATCTCTGTACTGCTGCCTTCGCTCTATAATGCAGTAAGTCAGTCACTTGTCTGCGGAGGGCTAAGAGCTCCCTCTCTCCCGCTCCTCTCGCGTCTTGTTTATGTTTGGTCTCCAATACTTGTATATCTGTGAGTAATTTATTCAATTGCTTTTCCCTGTCCTTCTTTATTCTAGAGCCGTGCTTAATAAGAATCCCTCTTATTACAGTTTTATGCGCCTCCCATATTATCCCTGCATCTGTCTCTGGTATAGAATTATATTGAAAATAGTATTCTAATTCTCTCATTACCTCTTGAACCGTTACCTCGTCCTCCAGAAGGCTCTCATTCAGTCGCCACTGTCTCATCTTTCCCTCCGAATATTTATTCATACTCAGTGTCATGGTGATCGGGGCATGATCAGACCATGTGATACTCCCTATCTCTATTTCTTTAATCTCTGTTATCATGCTATGTGGGACAATAAATAGATTGATTCGAGAGTATCCCTTATATGAAGTTGAATAAAAGGTATAGTCCCTTTCGTCTGGATGGTACACTCTCCAGGCATCAATAAGTTGATAATTATGGAAGGTCTGTAAGACCCTCCTGCGAAGGCCTTGAGCAACCGAGGATCTTCCTGCTGAGGTATCCACGTTAGGATCTAGGGGAAGATTAAAGTCTCCCCCCAGAAGTAATTTCCCTTCTGTAAATTTCATAAGTTTATTGAGGGTGGAGCAGATGAATTGATCTTGGTTAATATTAGGTGCATATATCGTCGCCAAGGTCACTTTAATAGCATCCATCATGCCTTTAAGAAACAAAAATCTGCTCTCAGTGTCTATTCTTTTTTCTATTAATTTCCATTGTACTCATCTTGCTATTAGAATAGACACCCCTCTGGATTTGCTTGCCCTATTAAAAGCATGGTATACCAAGGGGTAAAGATTATTCTTCAAAATTGGTGCTTTGCCCTCTCTAAAATGTGTTTCTTGAATAAATGCCACGTCCGACTATGATCGCTTCAGATCTTGAAGGAGTGTCCTCCTCTTTTCTGGTGTATTGAGCCCCTTAGAGTTTAGAGAGATAACTCTCAGCACCTCCATCTCCCCCGCCGACCCGAGAACCAAAAAAAAAAAAAAGGCCAAAAGGGTTCTAACAACTCTAATGTGTTACGGTGGGTAAGAGCACCCCCGTATCCCCCTTTCAAGAATAGGGAGATTCAAATTGAAAGTTTTTTTTTTTTTACTCACAATCGATTTACCACTTAAGTGAGTACTTACCTACGTGGGGGTACAGTCAAGAATATGCGGGTGCGATCCCTCCCCCTCCCTCCCCCTTCCCTCCCCGCCAATCTAAACAACATTATTATTATCTGCCCTGTTACCAACAACTTCTCTTCCAATATATATATATATATATCAATATCATTAAACATTTTACAATTTCCCTTCTATATCCAATATTAACCATATTGTAAGTACTGTCCCCTAGAATAGGAGAAAGGAGATTTTTGACAAAAAAAATAAAAATAAAATTTCAATTCCCATGACATTTACCATGATTAAAACACTAACTAACATATCTACGTAATTAATTAAACCCCGGTATAGAGATTCTAATATAGAAGAAGAAAGGGGGAGGGAGTACATTACTATATACCTCTTTAGTTAGGGTGCTTGAAATTCCGGGGGGACCTTTGGGTAAGACCTCCTCCCATCACACAAACAAAACAAAAAAAACCCCCAAAAAAACCCAACCCAAAACCTTAACCCAACTCCACACCTTTTCCACTCCCCCCCAACCCCTTTAATGGTGAATTCCATGTGACCCCAAAATAATTAAAATAAATTGCCCCCCCTTTTCCCTTTCTATCCCCCTTTGTCCTAAAAAAAAAAAAAAAGTGATTATGAGTACCATACCCAATTACCGTACATTTAATTAGGTGTCTCCATAGTGTTACCTCTCTCTTAAGCCCCTATATGTGAGGGTATTATACATTTTTTTGTGCTGAAAATATCCCCCTCGGCTTATACTCGAGTCGCCTTTTTGTGCCTGATCTCCCGGAATTTGGGAACCCGGTACCGGCTGGCCATAGGTCCCCTGGACCCTAAACTTGTCACACATGTAGCCCCACTCTTCCTCTACAATTGTGCAAAGTTTGTTGTCCGGGGGACAGTGGCGGCCCGTCCATAGGGGGACGCCCGGGCGCCAAAAACAGCTAGTAACAAAAAAATAAAAAATGTCCCTTTAAAAAAAAAAGTCCTTTAAGTGCACTGTGTACGGGCGCCGGCCACAGTGCTGTTTGAAACGTCATGCCAGTGCAATCCTGTGATTGCAGGCAGGCAAGACGCTTCATTTGCAGGGTTTTGTGAGTCTTTGTGGCGCACTGCACATAGCCTCTCTACACTCTCATTGGTCATTCTTCTTCATATCTCTCTGTGGATTGGCACCGCCGTAGGATATGGGCGGTGCTTTCCCCGGGCAGCGACATCACTTCTGGTTTCACTTTCTGTGCCAGCATGGAAATCGGCTCCCTGATCTGAATGAAGGAAGCATTGAGCAAGGTACTGTGATCTGAGCAGTGAGTGTGTTACCCTGTCAGTGTCTGTCCAGTGTCCACTATACAGCAGCACCTTGTACTGTGATCTGTGATCGGACTGCAGATGGAGGGAGGGAGGGGGAGGGTGACCTGCCTCTTCT